>OX421311.1:39262784-40512784 GCA_949125395.1 Diaphora mendica | reverse complement strand
GGCTCGTTGTTCTCACTTTAAGTTACATACTTGCTAATGAAGATTATTTGTTTGTACCTACTTGGTTTTGTGCACCGAAAATACTAGTTTTCCGACATGTATATAAAAAAAAAACTTAAATTACATGTTATAGATAAATAATCAGCCAGACGCAGAACAAAATAATCGTGCTCATCACAAAAATATATATTGGTCCTGTGTAGAAACCGAATTCACGACCTGGTTTAGTAGTCTGAGTTTCTAATCATTAGACTAAAACAACCGTCCGACACAGTCCGACAGTATTAAAATCTCGGTCGATAGAAATATAGGTAAGTGCAGTCCATTATCTATATTGACGTATTATAATTCCAAAAGTCTTTGTGGCGATAGTTTTGATGTAACTAGTCTAAGGAATAAATACTTACACTAATTAATTAGAAAGGTAACTCGACTACTTACCTGTACTTATATGCATATTCATCTCATCTGTACATTTACCGACATCCTCAATAAATCAAAAACAATAAATAGGTACGTACTACTACTGTACTTCTCTAACGAGTACACCACCATCTGTAATAATGTTTTATTTACTAAACCATATTATTAACTGCCAGTAGCCACTGCTATTGAGCCAATTCTAAGAATCATAATCAAATGAAATCCAAACGGTTTTAGCACTTACGTATTATAACAGAAAAGCTTTCTAGAGTTAAAACCTATTATTACTGACTTTATTATTGAGAGCTTTTAAAAGGAAAGCATTTCTTATGAATTTTTAATAAGGCACCTTTTGAATCATGCTAATCTATTTATTGGCCAATCTGCGATTTGAGGGCAGTCTCACTATAACGAACTTAATGTTACCTACTTTTGTATTAATCTTAGTAGCTTCATTAATAAAGATGATTGTTTTATAACATTACTAGCTTTCGTACGTAGCTCCGTCGGTGTGTATGTAGGTTATCGCAGTAAAGAATAGCCTATGTTCTTCCTCAGGAATTAAAATATATCCATGCCAAATTTAATTGATATTTGTGCAGCAGTTTTGGCATGAAAGCGTAATAGACAGACAGACAGAGTTACTTTTAAATATATGATATTAGTAAATGTCGTAAAGATTACCATGAGTTCAATTTGTGATTGATCTCAAATGTGTAAAACTTGACACTCTAAGGCTATGGTAGTATCATTGAGCAAATGGGTTCCTATGGTGGTAAGTTCTCAAGGTAGTAGAGCCACGCTGATTTCGGCACGAACGGGACCGGGGCGGTGCTACCCTCGCACAGATATCAACGTAAAATGACAGCGATCGTGCTGTCGTGTTTCGTTGGTGAGTGCGAGACCGGAGGCCCAATGATGCAGAAGCATCACTAGCCCGCCATGGTGTGGGTCAACATGCTGCATTGTTGCATTGTCTGCATTCGCAGTATGGTGGCCACCACTCTTGGATTCTGCTTATGCTTTCCATCAGGCAGAGTAGAGTCATTGTGGCAGGGCCAAACATAAAAAAAAAGTTATGAACGTCACCCATGGGCACTTGCAAAATCATAAGTGAGTTACTGTCCTTTGAGCAACCCTCCTCTCACCCCGAAACATGGGAATAGTGGGTAGGAGAGGTTTTCAGGTAAACGTTTTTGAAATTACGCGAAAATTCCGGAATTTTTGGAATTTTCGCGTAATTTCAAAAACTTCAAATGGATTGCTCCCAAGTTTATTAACAATAATAAACATTCTCTTTATGTAAATAAATAGATATATTTATATGTTACCTAAGTAAAAAATTACACCTTTAGTTATATTGCCGTGGGAGCAATCCATTTGAAACGATTAAGTACATTGTAAACGTTAATCCTATAAAGTATCTGTCAAATACGGGACTTAGAAAGCTTATTATAAAAAGATACGAGCTTTGATATTATGTAGATATAATTCGATTATAAGGAATCGATTACTGAACTCGCTTTTATAATCGATTCCATATAGGGAATTTCGTGGTGAGGATAAACATACTTACATGATTTAGATTAAAGAAAATAAAATCCCTTGGATCCAAAGCGCATTGAGAATCAGAGACGCCTGTTTAGAATTATTATCATATACCAGCATATAGACCTTGACCACAAAGTGGATCAAAAATTCTCAAAAAAAAAACAGACAAAAATTCAGAAAACTGTTGTTTTTAATTATATTAGTTTAATCCCGCCTTGAAGAGCCTTTCAATAGTTTATCTTTAATTTCTTTAAAGTTCAGACATCGAATTCTTACAATTTTATTAGATTTATGTACAGATTTAGCTTTGCTTTATAATAATATTACAGTATAAATTAGAGAATTTAATTACCACATCAAGTATCTAAGATTTACCCGTATAATCTGCAATTAAATTAAAATCACTTATTTTATTGCGTTATTACGAGTTTAACAAGAAAAATAATGTCTTTTAATGGATTCATTCATGTAATATTTACCGGTTAGTTTGCCAATTCAACGTCAATCTTACTTTCACCCTCTTTACATGCATATCTTGCAATGTCACATAGATAGACAGAGAGAGTGGAAATTCTAACACAATCTTTGAAATAACTAGCAATATATTTAACTTTGCAATTACTAGGCTGGCTTTGAGTAGCCGAGTTGGCAACACTGACTTTCGAGTTATAAATCTATTACATTAATAGATTTATTACATTAATACGTGAAGCAAAAACTTTGCTCACGAAAATTATGTAAATGGAGGAATATTTTTGGAATAGGAATTGACTGCACGTTTGGCCTAGTGGTTTAACGGTCACCACGCCGTTTCCTACTTCGCCAAGTGTCGTGGGTTCAAATCCCATGTAGGACAACACTTTGTGTGATCCACAAATTGTTGTTCTGAGTCTGGGTGTTCTTGTGACCGTTACATGTATGTTTGTAAAGTCCCCCGCGACACAGGATTTATTCCTAGTGCGGGAGTTGTCTTTAAAAAAAAAAAAAAAAGAAATTTGGCACATTTAAGTTATTAGGGAGGCAGAAAGGTAATAATCACAAACTTTAACAAAAAAAAAACAACTTGAAGAACTGGACCAAATTGAAATGGGGCCACACGGGAAGCACCAGCTTTCAAATAAAAAAGAATCATCAAAATCAGTTCACCCAGTTCAAAGTTATTAAGAGGTAACAAACATAAAAAAAAACCAGTAGAATTAATAGCCTCCTCTTTTTTGAAGTTGGTTAAAAAACAAGTCAATTATATTCGAATTCCGACCACTGGAATAGCACTAGTTACGTTAAATGAATAAATAGCGGTTTAAATTCGAAAGCCTCTCTTTTTCAGAAATTTTGGTAAAATTATAGACAAAAATGTCTGAAGTTCAGATAAAGAAATGATAAATAAATTATGAAAAATACGAGGTTCTGCAATCGTATTAATAATAGAATTATAAATTACTAGAACAATGTAGTCAACAACAAAAAGTCAACTAAAATTATAACTTGTAACATAAAGTCGAGTGGCTTCGGGTTACGTCGACCAATCGCTCGATCAATCAAACAACGAATTTGCTTTAAAGCTAAAACAGCCTCTTGTTTATTATTATATCTAATCTCTTCTTCTTCACTAATTACATGTTCAATATCTTCTAATACAATACAGTGGTAATTATCTTCTGTAATCTCCGATACATTAGGCCTGTTTCATTACGCACACTCATATTCTCTTCAGAACTCTTCAACCGGCGTCAAGTTTATGAGAAGGTAATATAAATTTCTTAGTTGGTCGTATATCCAGAACAATAAAGGCTTTAACACTTCCGTGCAGCTATTGTACTGGCGGCAATCTTAGCAAAAGTGACGTCATTGTCTTGATCTTGACAATTTTTTTTTAAATGTGTCGATCAATACAATACTAACAGTAAAAAACTTTAGTTTACAGGTGTGTGTGGCTTTTTTTGGCATAACAAAAATTGTCCAAGGTATTTTGATATCTATTTTTAAGCAGATAAAGTCAGATTTTGAATGGGATAATTTTATCCTTGGTGTACGAAAACGTGGATTTCAAATGTTTTCGGATCACTTTGAAAACCTGTTTGGATGACTTCTTCAAGGTACGCTTACAAGCTTTTTATTAACGTGCAATGTATGTATGTATGCATGATGCATGTATGTTCGGGAGAAATGTCGCAACTCAATTTTGAAGCAGATATCTTTAACCGATTGCAAGCATATGTATACAGCGTGACAATACAATATTATAATGACATGGAGCTGATCTGATGCTGGAGCTGGAAGGTGGCCATAGGAACTCTGTAAAGAAACGTCGCAACAACATCGAGTTTGGACTCGTTTGATTCGTCTCGAGGCATTCCAGTAAAAGCTTGTTTTTAAAAAGCTTTTTCATATAATTTATTTTTGGAACTAAAATGAAGGGACTTAAGAACGTGTAACGTCGTGGCTAATTTTCAACCAAATCTTTTTTTGAACCTATTTTTTATCAATAATGTTACTTTACCCACAATGACATTCGTTTGTATAAAATTAGTTAGAGTTAGCAATCACTATAGACACACAGATGGCAGACATGACACCATTCAAGACGCAGTGTTTCCACGATAAGTGAAGTGTAAAACAATTTAACTAAACCTTCACGATAATATATAATACGACGATATTTATCTTAATCGGCTAAACCATTTAACCAACATGATTTATTGCTAACGATACAGTTTCACGTGTATTTTACCTGTGCTTAGCGATTGCAAAACTCTTTATTTTTGAGTAAAATATTGATATTTACAACTCTCATTAGGTTGCTTTTGTTCATAGCTTCATAGTTGAGCTTTTCATTTATTTTAGCGAAACAGAGAAAGTTTATCGTACTCATGTTACCCTTGAAAGTGATATCTTGTGTTACAGCTGCATAATCCTAGAATAACAAGATGAAACTTAGACCACTCTGCAAAGAGTGAACAATTATATTTTACTTAAACATTACCTTTGCCATTATAAAGCTTTAAAAAAAGTTTTTTTTTATTGAGTATCTTTTAGTTATCATTATATCCTTTCGATTGTTTTGAACCCAATTACGAATTTCCATATAAGTAATTCCGTCTTGAATTTTTTAGAAAATTTCAAAATATATATTTCAATTTCACTTGAATTGATAAATAATGAAATTGAAGTTGTTTTTTGTATCTTCAATTCATTTTAATTAGAATCAATAATTTGATTAAGCTAATTTATAAAATAAATATGTTTACGTATAATATCTAATGGTCGAAACAGTTCCACTTTTTACTGGTATTAAAAACAAATAAGAATTTATAGCATCACTAAATTTAATGAATCAACGGAAACATATATTTATACTTGCCAATCTATTTGTACAAACATACTAATTTCCAAGAGAAATTCAAGAGACACAAAAAAAAGCGGCCAAGTGCGAGTCGGACTCGCCCATGAAGGGTTCCGCAGCAGCAAGTAAATTTTTTTTTAATATTTGTTTTGATTGAATCAAAGGTAAATTGCAGTTTACGATTTATGACGTATTAAAAAAACTACTTACTAGATTTCGTTCAAACCAATTTTAAGTGGAAGTTTGCATGGTAATGTACATCATATATATTTTTTAGATTTATCATGCTCTTATTTTAGAAGTTACAGGGGGGGGGACACACATTTTACCACTTTGGAAGTGTCTCTCGCGCAATCTATTCAGTTTAGAAAAAAATGATATTAGAAACCTCAATATCATTTTTTTAGACCTATCCATAGATACCACACACATGGGTTTGATGAATAAAACATTTTTGAGTTTCAGTTCTATGTATGGGGACCCCCAAAATTTATTGTTTTTTTCTTATTTTTGTGTGAAAATCTTAATGCGGTTCACAGAATACATCTACTTACCAAGTTTCAACATTATAGGTCTTTTAGTTTCGGAAAAAAATGGCTGTGACATACGGACGGACAGACAGACATGACGAATCTATAAGGGTTCCTTCCTTTGGCACGGAACCCTAAAAAGTTGTTAAAAAACTTGTATGTAATTGGAATATAAATTCTTAATCTTGTAATTGATAATTACATTAAAAGTTTAATTAAAATCAACCCGTGAAGTTTATATCATTAATCGCCAATAAACAAACCAGTTATTTTGGATTAAGTCTCGTTCCTAATCTCGTGTTTAAATTTATCTCTAAGTTTCGTAGCGTGAGGAATTACATTAAAGATAAATTAAAAAGAAAACTGGAATGGTAAATAATTTAACGGATCAAAAATAAAGTGGACAGAAAAAAATGAGCTGTTAGTTACGTGATGGATTAAAAAACCAATATAATTAGACATATATATGAGATTAGTAATTACGGTTGCCTACACTGTTGATCAGATAGATATCTAGGCCTAGCATGAAAGGGAAGTTTCAAACTAAACAATGCCAAATTCAAAGGATAGTGTTCAAATGCCTCCAATCGTGTGACGCATTCAAATTAAAACAGAAACCATGTCTTTTGTCGAAAACGAACACTTTTTATGTTTGTCCATGTTTTATAAATGAATATTTATTAATCACACAATTCAGCTGTCGATAATGAAGTAATGTGACGTGCTATGTGTACGTGACTTGTATTTAAAAAACGTTATATCTAATGTTTTTATGTATGTAGAAATATCTACTAGGTAAATATTGATAATGACTTTTAAAACGGTAGTTATTGTCACAAAAAAAACAATAAAATCATGGTTTGAGGTGAACTGTTACGTCTTGTTGTGAATTGAATGAAAGTTAATGATTAAATAACATAATAAGCTGAAGTGGCAGTGAACTGGCCATATTAGTCGCAAAACTGACAACCGTTGGGGCAGAAGTTTAAGAACAAAAGAGACACAAGAAAACACGAAAGCCTTAAGTTAATGTATTATTTGAAAGAAATCTAAGATACTTATAAAAAAAATGTAACAGGTCCAATTCTGTAAGTACATTAAAGATATTTTGAAAAAATTTTTTGAAGGGCTCTATAATCGATACTGAAGCCAAAACTGTATTTTTTTTCATTTTTGTCTGTCTGTCTGTCTGTCTGTATCTTGGCCGCGCATCAAACAAAACTAACAACTAAATGGATTCAAATGAAACTTTGATTGAATGAATGAGATGATCAATTGAAACGGTTTCTTGGAGGCCCCTCCTCCAAGAAACCGTGCTGAATTTCGGGATAAAAAGTATCCCATGTCCTACCTCCTAGTATAAACTCAAATCATTTCTCCATTTCCCAATGAAAGTAAAAATATGTACTTAGTGTGTAATTCAATAACACATAGTCCCATTTCTTTCATTCTTTTTTTTTGCCAGAAAGAAAAAAATAAAAAATAACGGGAAAAGTCTTCTTTTTGTTCGCGACTGTACACTGCCTGTGGAAAGCTGAGACAGATATGTAAATATGGCGGTACGAAGTTCGCCGGGTCAGCTAGTAATAAATAAATATTTCTGACATCTAACACACAACGCCGTCCAATCCCAAGCTAAGCAGAGCTTGTGTTATGGGTACTAGATAACTGATTTAAATACACATTTACTTTGTTTTTGTAAATACATACATATTACTTATACAAATAGAAAACACCCAAACTCCGAAACAAATATTCGCAGATCATACAAACATTTGGTCCGACCCGGGAATCGATCCCGAGACTTCTAGCACAGCAGCGCCACCGAGGCAGTCTTCAGTAATAAGAGAGAAACTAAGAGAAAGTTTATAGTTTTGTTTATATTCAATGATTTATCCTTCTTGAATCTTAACAGGCTTTACATCGGCGTTATAACCTTTAATTTTACAGCTACTAGTAAGTAATGTTGCAAGTCTAAAAAGGAAACAAGTAAATTGGTAGTAATTAAATACTAAAACGTACTTAAAATGTGTAAAATTACTTTCAAATTTATCTTAATGGAGCAAGCTTAAGATAATTATAATAAGGCTGGCTAATTACAAGATTTCTGTTTTAATAACTATGTATGGAATTAGTATATTATTTATTAGTCCTTAAAAGTCAACTGCTGGACGTATGCCTGTCCTTAGAAGGGAGATTTTTGGTCTTCCATACTACGCTGTCTAGACGGATTAGTATAGGGATGTTTCATTTTTTTTCCCTTTGCCGTACTGTTGTCCTGTTGCTCTTTCGACACTCGTAGGTTGAATAGGAATTTTATAGCACTTCTTAGTAAATTTTATTCTTAAATTAGTATACAATCATTATTATTATTTTCTATATTAATTATATTCTTAAAAAAATCATAAAAATGTTAAAAAATTTCGATGAAATTAATTTTAAACAGTCGTGTGAAAAAATTTAAGAAAAACTAAAAAGACAATTATAAACTCAAACAATTTTATTACGCTTTATTTTACTTTGTGTACGTATATGAGATCATTCATCATACTTAATTAGCTTTCAGTAGAAAGCAAGTGTAACAAGCACTTTAGTGCCTCAAAAGTTACAATGTAAAAATGAAAGTCTGCGCTTTCGTTCTAATCTAAAAACAAAATTATTTTTCAATCTGCCGCAATAAAACAAATTCAATTTGATTCAAAGAACTCAATCAAGTAGTCAATATAAATACTAATGTATGTATTGATAAACACTATAAAATGAAATGGACAAAGATTAGAAGCACGTCAACACTTAAAGAAAGTGATAGCAATAAAATAGTCTTTAAATGCACGTAAGGTTATTAGCATTTCCATTTAGATATTAGGGTCATTGCCAATCAGACAAACAAAATGTCTGCCTATACATAAACCTAGTTTTAGATTTCAACATACTTACATGCCATAAACATTTCTACCTTTTTAAAGTTTTGGATGAATTGCATAAGAATTTGGATTGGGGTTTCGGATGTCTCTACAAAGTCAAAGTAACAGTTGATTTTACAGTTAGCATCGCATGCTAATTCACTGGAGTTATTACTTAATTTTCTAATCTCCTCTAAGCGACAGCCCTTTTACAGCCCGACTTACCGAATTTTTTCGTATTGAATTTCTCTTTAGCCCGATTCACGACAGTTGATTTATTTTAGATATTACGGCATTGGGATCAAAGTGTTGCTTGCAAAAAACGATTGTTGATACACCGTTGTCTAACCTTGTAGTGATACAGGCGTAACAAAAATCATATTCGAGAATAAGTCACATTAGTTGAATCGTCAAGGGCAAGAAAGATAAAAACGACTATAATTTAGTATTGTATAATGTAGTAAATAATAACCCAATACATATATATATATATACATACTTATATGTTGGCAGATACATAATCTAAGATATGTTCATTACAACTGAACTCAATGCGGACAATGCTAATGATACATAACCATCCAATGGAGGACAAAAGCACTTAAAAAGTAATCAAAATTCATACAAGTAATTATACTTTTATCTGTTTGAAATTTGGGTCATTTAATTCGTCACTTTTACAAAGCACTTAATTTAGCTAAACTTAGGTAGGTATATCTGTGTAATCTCGTCTCAACTAATAACGAATTCCTCTTATACCGCCCACGTAAAATCTACAGGGTGTCAGTAAATAAAGTTATTTGCAAGAGTAGTCTGTATCTTTGGTGAACTTGACTCATACCAGGATCCGTGGCTTCATTGATCTATGAGTCAATACACCCCTACAATATCCAGATTTAGAAAATATTGCAAAATGGTGGATCAGAATTTGCCATTTCTTCATTTGTGTTGTCGCTATTGCATCAGAATCGCATTTAATGACAAAAAACTCAGATCTTAATCTAATATCGGAACACGACCCTAATAGGTTTAAAAATAAAGTTTTAGTCTGTTCATAAAAATACACTGTTACCAAGTGCGTTGTAAGAACCAAAAGCTTAGGTACACAAAACCCTACGCATTTTTAATATCCATAAAGTCTGTTGAAATTACTATTATCTTAAGTACTATCTAAAATTCGTATTGCACGTTCTTTGAAGTGAAATAATTAGTGTAATTGTAAGAAACTACTACTAATCTACTAAACTGCTGAGGTTAATTGTAAGACATGACCTTTTTTAATACCAATCCCACTTAAGCTTTGTATATGAGTAGAGAAATATTTTGCTAAGAAGTCTAGATATATTCAAGAAATTGGTATACAATCCAACAAATCCAACTTGAATTACTCACTCATGCTCATAAAAGGATAGTTATTATTTCAAATGTCCACATTTAAGCCCAATCGAGTTTTACCTTACAACTAGTTCCATTTCAGAACTCATTTGAATTTGAAACAGACAGTCCAACCACGGAATACATAAATGTATTCTAAATTACTGATGTGGAAATCAAATTCAAAGATAATGCTGTCTATTAGGAATCGTGATTTCTTCAGTAAAGTTCACGACATTTATTAATATAATGTGTTTTATCTTTGACACAATTGTTTTGATTTCTGTTATATTATACATAAACAACAAGTAATCAATGAAACTATTTCTATTGTCTATTTACTTTTTCGTTTAATTTGTAACTTGCCCTCAGAGCGGCAACTCTACCAGTAGACATTAGTTAGCGTATGCAAATGTGTCTTTATCCAGAAGAATTAATTCATCTTCGTAAAACAGTTTTGAGTGATACCTTTAGAAAGAGACCTACCTTATGATACCTGTGTTTTTAGATTTTTAAAAAATCTCAACAAGTGAATAAAACTAAATCCTTCCTTCCTGAATATTAATTAATTCTTACTCACCTAAAAAGCTGAGACTCGGCTTATCATCCACAGAATCGTCGTCCTCAAAACATTCCAATTTTTTCGAATTCATATTTCCATCACAATAATATACAAGTTTCAGAACAAACTCCTTTTTTACAACACAGAAGGTCACAACCACTTGTCTCTACATGCACAGCACAGTACTGAATCCACCATTCAATTATTATTATTACTGTATCACTTAAACACACACAAACTCTGCAATACTTATTATGTTCCACACACTTTTGTTATATTTTTATTCTTTGTGTCAAAACAAGAAATTTCACGATTTAGATCTGTTAAACTTTTGAAATTTGAATTTTAACGGTCACGGCGCGCGCGCTTACGTCCAGCGCCTGACGCCTCATCGACGCGAATGACGCTTTGCGCACCGCTGACATGTGCGCCTAGATTCACGTTGTACTGAGTGACCTGCATGATAATCTGATTATACAATATATACATACGTATACTATATTGTTTGGCATATCACTTCTGTTCAAGCGAAGCCCTTTTCTTTCATTAATTGAAAGTATTTTCATTTAAAAAGGCAAAGGTATTGGTAACACATTCAAATATGTTTTTCATTTCAAAATTAACATTGGATCGATTTGTATGTTAATGTCGAATAGAAATATTATTACTTGCGAAAGGGGTTGAATCCCTCGAGAGATCCCGCATTGTTCCGTTCATATGTGTTAAGTTTTGAGTAATAATACCTCGAAGCTTGTATTTTGTTTCAACTTACTCATTCAAATTTCTATCACATAAATAAGTAAAAAGTTATCAGGAGTCTTGATGAAAATTAAAACCATAAAATCGGTGAGTGGGTTATAAAACTTTGATCAGATCAAGCGCGCTTCCTCACTATCGATCGATCGAAAAAAAGCCAAAACTCTCTTAATGTATAAAAGGATGTTCCCACACCGCACTGACTTTTTTATGATATGGGCCAAGGCCCTATGATTCCCCGGCCAATTTCGTCAAAGACGACCACCATATAATTTTGTACACCATTAATCATCGTGAGTGATTCAAGAATGACAAACTGAACATCCAACAGTGAAAGTAAAGTGGACTCAGGTAAATATTACTTTACGAAACAAATTATATTTTTAGTTTATTGAAGTAATTCTACATTCAAGGACAATATGATATCTTTCATAACTAAAATGAAATGAAATGAAATCATTTATTCTGCAACTGCAATTAGGTTACATGAAAACTTTTGCAAGTTAAACTTTTTTTTGAGCGGATGAGTTCGGCCTTTCTTAACTGGACTAGCCCTGAGAAGAAAGGACGAAACAAACTGAGGGATCACAGTCTCTTTTAAAGTCCAGACAATATGCAAAATTCTTCATCTAACTTCGACCTTCTTTTAACATTTTAAAGATTGTCTTTAATTGTTCACTTTTTCTTCCACAGTTGTTGTTTTTCAATTGTAAATAAGTTATGTGTTTACCTACCTATAGAAAATAAAAAATATTTATTTACATTTATTGCTTATTAAAGAATATTATTATTTTTACCATTCCAACTCTAGCCTACTTTTTGTCCCCAAACATCAATTTTGATCCTTATTCAATCTAGTTACTTTTATGGCTTAATTCCTTTTCTCAGATACTGGTATTTCTTACTTAGAATCTCCGAATGTGTAAAATTTACTTTCATCTTCAGATACTTCATTATCTCACAAAAATGAAAATTAAAGCAGTGTTTTTATATTTACATTATACTGGATTCTATAATGACAAAGCTTAACACTTCGGAACGATATCGACTCAAATCGATCGTAAAAACTCAAATTTAACTTAAATGGCCACAAACACTTGTCATTATCCGTCATTTACATAATGACCCATTCTTATACAGATGTTGGGCGTATTCTTCGTAATAAAATTTATAGTGGAAATCTGAACAATTTGTAAAGGTAGGCATGAGTTAAAATGTAAGTAGGCGAGAATTACCTTTATTTTACGCAGTGTTACATGAGAATCTCAGTTTGCTGGTACTTCTTGTACAGCTTGTATTGCGCAAGATCAGATAATAATTTAAATACACATGCAACAGAAATTAATCTGGTCCAGTGATTGCAATACGTATCAGCAAGTAGACTACAAATTATAGATTTGAATCTTTGTAGAAACAAGAACAGTATTTATTAACAAGATCCAAATTAGTATTAAATTTCATTTGACATGTTATAATTAGTTCGTCAACAGGTTTTTTGACTGTTGCTTTTTAATACATATTTGACAGAAAGTAATTTGAAGATGTTGATTTGTTTATCAACCAAATCTAAGTAATCTACTCAGCATAAAGATACATCTAAATAAACTTGAGATATTAAAATATATATTAATGTGACATTAATCGTGTTGAATGTCTGGCTGTCTAATTTATTTCTGGTAAATATGAAAGTTCATCATCATCATATCGTGGAAAAAAAATAAAGTGATTCTATAAACTAGTCGTAATTTTGCAGTGGTCATAAATATAAGACCAGTCTATACTTATATCAGCCACTGTTTGAATTAATTATATTGGTTCTGATTTATTTACATATTTGTTTACGCTTATACGCGTATACGCTTTCGAGGCTAAATTGCTGCGCCAATTTAATAAAATTTTACATGGAGATACTCTGATTCTCGAGGAAGGATATAGGCTACTTTTTACCAAGATACCCGACATAAACGCGGGTGGAGTCACGTTCAAAACTAGTATAAAATAAACAGAGAAAGAAACGTAAATTCTAATCGCAGTACTGATTACAAATTAAGATTTTAACAATAGACTACACACTTGTTTATTAATTCTAAAGACGATGAATTCCAGAGACGATTCGCCTATCCAATAAAATAATCACATACCCTTCCTTTCAAACATCGCACGCATCTTTATTTATAGCAAAAACAATAATGCCAGTTATTTCAAAGTCCAGACTAAATTCTGATTCACCGTCTGGATGTTTTTCATCAGACCCTGAGGCATCCCCAACGTTCTCTTTAAGGAGTTCTATTTAAAATTCCGCTCCCGTACTGTTCGAGATGCGCTCCTAACATTTTTAGGCGTCCGAGTCCTTACTTCTTTCCCATAGTGTTTTTTTTGTTGTTTTTTGTCGGGGTTGCGACTAACTTGTAAGTAACGATTTCGTGTGAGTTCATTATTAACATCGATGTTCTTCAAACGGTTTTGGATCTATTGTATTATTTATTGGAACTTTATGAAGTGGTAGGAAAAAATGTATTGCGAGAAATTGTCAAGCTGTTATGTGGGTCGGTTAGTTACCGATTTTTTAATTTTGGAACTGTTTAGATTTATTTCTATATTCCACGTATTTTTAATTTACTAAATGGAATGTCTAAATTAGGATAATGTCTTATAATTTTTCAAAAGATTTTACAGTTTGTGAAAATTCATTTTTGTTTACCTAAGGGTTCTTTTTCTATTTTTTTTTTTTTTTTTTTTTTTTTTAATTTATATCTGTGGAGACTTGTCAGTGGCGTATTGTTGCTATTTTATAACCTATGTTAAGTGTATTGCTGTAAGTTTCCCTAAGATTAAAAAAAAATTGCAATTATTAAAGACATTTAGCCGGGTTACAATTATTATCATAAGCTTGTACTTGTAAAATGTAAACATTATGATTTCAGTGGCTTTTTAACCGTAATGGTTTTGGCAGTCTATAGATATTCGTATGTTTGACTGTAGCGTCTAAACTACTAACTAACTAATTTTAATCAATGAGGTGTCAATAGATACGCAAAAACTGCTCAGGTGACGTAGGCTATATTAATTAAATCAAATGTTTTTATGTAGTCAGGTTATAACTTATGTATACTCTAAGGGTTATAGTTTTTAAACTTTGCCTTAACAATAATTTAAAAACCTTTGATAATAATTTGAATTAAAAAAATAAAAGGTCACTACAAAAATTATAAGTGACCACCGGTCTAGATGGACATTTGCAACCAGTAGTTACAAGTGCATTGTTGCCACTTGTCCCCCCCCTTTCCTCCACCTCAGTGTTAGGTAGATGGGTTTTTGATAATCTCACTTACTTGATGAATAGCAACGAAACAAGAAAAAGAAGAAACTAAGCTTAAAACCAGGCTTTCTTCGAAACCGCTGTAAAACTGCTGGCTGTTATAATTTATATATTAAAAATAAAAAAACAAATGAAAAAGTAAATTGTAATTCTATACGACACTCTTAATGTTTCACAGTTGATGTTGAACCTCTTAAGGAGATTGAAGAATGTATGTGATTAAATTAAATGTGACGCGCGCTCGTGATCTGAATCTAAAGTAAAGATTTGAGTGTAACCTTAATCTTTATACTGCACATTTAAAAATGGCTTCTTTTGACATGTTTATAAGATAGAAAGTGAGATCCGTGTCTAAATAAGAGTTATATATATGTGGGTCAAAATCGTAATAGGATTCGTGATGTCTCCGCGATCTTGACAAATGATATTGTTTGAAATGAATGCGCGATGGTCAACATTTAATTTATTATCAACTAGAATATATTGAAATAAACTTTAATGTACCAGTTAATATATTGTATAAATATTACTTAAGAGTATATCAAATTAGTGATCATCTACAATTTCCTCAGACGACCTATGGTTTTAGAAGTAGTAGAGCCACGCTGATTTTAGCACGAACGGGCCAGCTACCCCCAAAACCGGGGCGGTACTACAGGTAGGTACGGAACATCAACTTAAAATTATAGCATTCGTGCTGTCGGGTTTTGTTGGTGAGTACGAGACTGAAGGCCCAATAATGCAGGCGCATCTCCAGGCCGACATTTTGTGGGTCACCATGCTGCGTTGTTTGCATTGTCTGCCTTCTCTTGGTTTCTGCTTATACTTTCCATCGGTCAGAGTACAGTCACTTTGGCAAGACCATATAAAAAAAATGGATGGACAAATCGAGTGTAGAAAAACGTATTCAATACTGTTTATACTAAAAACTACTACTATATATTCTTATATTGACTGCCTTGGTGGCGTGGTGGTAGCGTATGCGACTGCTGTGCTTGAGGTCCCGGGTTCGATTCCCGGGTAGGACCAAATGTTTGTATGATCTGCAAATATTTGTTTCGGAGTTTGGGTGTTTTCTATGTATAAAATGTATGTATTTACAAAAAAAAGTATATATGTATTTATATACGTTATCCCAGTCAGTTATATCAGTACCCATAACATAAGATCTGCTGAGCTTGGGACTAGATGGCGGTGTGTGTTAGATGTCCGAAATATTTATTTATTTATTATCCGCCTAGGAGACCTCATTAAGCCATCAAACATCTATGGCAATCATTTTTGGGAATTAAATGCCCTCAAATATACAGACAACTAGTTCAACCTTCGAATTCAGTTCTCTTCGGATAGAGAAGGTCCGATGCCAGTCGCTCCGATGAAAAACTGACATTCAGATAAACCCGGTTGAACTAGCAACCGACCTCAAATTATCTTGGGATTATTAAAGACTAAGATGATGATTTTTATGCTTCTATAGTATAGGTTTCTAAAATTCTTACTCCATATCCGCTGCACCGATTTCAATGAATTTTGTCATGGAGATACTTTGATTCTTGAGGAAGGATATGGGCCACTTTTTACCGCGATAATCGACATACACGAGAACGAAGCCGCGGGCAAAAGCGGGTATACCATAAAAGAAAGGATTATGTGCAACAAAATTGAAGAAAGTATAGTTAAGGAGTTAAGTAAGTTAAGTTTAATGAGTCTAGAAACTGACTTAGAAAATTTCTACCCTGATAAGACCGTATTGGTTTGAAGTACTTAGTAAATGTTGATATTGATGTGAAAGTTGTATCTTAGTGCTTGATGTAATCTTTACGGATAAACTCCGGATCACATTAATGTTTTAATTTTTAATAAAATAAAAGGAAAAAAATTGGTTACACTGCCCGCACATATAATTAATAGTATGATCACTTTGTGCTTCACAGAGGTAGGTACTTCACAAGCTTCAATAAATAAAATATATGAATAATAATTTTAATTGTGTATACTACTCTATCTACTACTGTATCCAAGTACTATCTTTTAAGATATACCGTACCAGGGTATATATAATTGTTGAAAAAATGTGAGTTCCATTTTCAACCGGGACAAATATTTTGTTTTGACGGGATAATTCGTTAAAACGAATGATCCCGTCTTTTGGGATTATAATTCCTTATAGTATTCAAAGATACATAATTATGTTTATTTAGAAATTTGTGTGTGCCTGTTTGACGACAGAAGGCTAGTCCCTATAGCAAAAGGTTTTAATATCCCTCGGTATACCATTTGGGGGTAAAATACATACATAATAATAATTTGAATCAGACAAACTTACAATACGGCTTAGTTGCCCTTTGCGAATGCCGCAGTCAGTTACTTGCTTAACAATCGCGACAAGCACTTTCTAATAGTCAATTTAATTAACAGTAATTAAAACTATGTTGCGATCAATATAGGGATATTGCTACTCTTTGAATCTGCCGAAGGTCCTGTCAGTCAAGGAATATTATATTATATTTATGAATAATATTTTCTGAATTCAGAATTCAAAGTTGTTGTTGATAGTCGGTATACATCCATCTTCTCGATTAATCTCGGAATCCTGTGATCTGCAGGTACAATTCCTAGCGTAAGAACGAAACTAGTATGCAGACGTCATAAGTATAGTGTATAGAAGTACCAACAGTACAAATAATTAACGCGATCGTGTTTGGGTAGTCACACCTCGTTTATCACGAAGGCGTCGCTAAGCTCACACCTCTCTACCCGCGACCACCATTAGTATACCTGTTCGAAACGTCGGGATACAGAAGGTATTGTAACCTTTTAAATAATTTTATCGCTAATAAATCCCACTTTACAAGGAAACTATGTGTATAATTCGCGAAAGTCTAAAACAGTTATGAATAAAGATATCAAAGCAACGATGTTTGCATGTTTATAAAGTCCCCCGCAGCGCAGGATATCATATTTTATATTCTTAGTGAAGGAATGTCTTAAAAAACTAAACATATGTAGATTAGCTTATATATTGACTTGCTGATCCGGCAAACGTTGCTTTGCCATAAAAAAAAATCGGTATAAAAAATAGATGTTGGTCGATTCTCAGACCTACCCGATATGCACACCAAATTTCATAAAATTCGGTCCAGCCGTTTCAGAGGAGTATGGTAACTAACATTGTGACACTAGAATTTTATATATAAGATATAGCTGAAATGGAAAGGCTAAGATTGATATGTGGTATGACTCAGACAGTCAAGTTGAGAAACAAATACGTAAGATTAGGTGAAACCTGAAAGTGGCGCCTGTGAATGAAAAGTTGAGGAACAAAAGGTAGCGGCCATAATGTCAAAAGTAATCCCAAAAAGGAGGCCCAATGATGCAGAAGCATCACTAGGCCGCAATGGTTTGGGTCATCATGCTGCATTGTTGTATTGTCTGTATTCGCAACGAGTATGGTGACCACCACTCTTGGATTCTGCTTATATTTTCCATCAGGCAGAGTAGAGTCATTTTGGCAGGGCCACATATGAAAAAAAAAATCTTCCAGGCAACCTTAGTATGTATCAAAATGTTTTGGAGAGACGGTAGTAGTTAACCGTGTAATAAACGTGGAAAAGATGAGAAGACTACATTAGAATATAGGGGAGAATGGAATAAGAAAACTCAAGCAACCCCAATTAAATTTATGTGTGGTAAATTTAATTTACGTATACATATTCCGTATATATTTATAAGAAACTTGTTTCAATAAGTCCATAACCAATCTTATCTTAACTGACCCAGTTTAAACAAAACGAACTACATAAAAAGCTGATAACTTCTTACTACTCTGAGATAAAAATAAACCGCGAAGAATGTATTAATGTAAATAATGTATAATCCATCGCAGACCCGATAGAGTTTGCAAAAAGGTAATAATGAAAAAGTACCATCAAAGGTGCGCGGTTGGGTTCCGTGCGTTGACTCTGTGACTCATCGGTCGAACGCTGAGTCTTGTTCAAAGAGCGCTAAGATACCGCCGAACATAATTCCAGTAATAAAAAATGCTGTAACATTTAAAAAAAAAGGTATGTAACTGTAGGTTGAAGCATTAGTTTAGTCATAACAGACCCGTTGATCTTGTCGTTGGGTTTAAAAAAAAGTAAAAACTAAAACCCTTAAAAACTTAGTAATGTACCGTAGTCCATAACGACTACGGCTACTATTAGTTATTCTGTGCTACGGCTTTTGAAATTTGGTTCATACTTTTTCAGCGTCGTTTTTTGTAGTAGTTGGATTTTAGTTTTTACTTTTTTTTATTTAAAATGTTTTGGTGTCCCTTATAGGTACCATAGAAATATCAAAATTATCGAATAAATACGGACAAAGTCACGAGAAAATGCTAATAAAATATAAGTATATTTTTGAAATGTACAAGTAACGCTCTATCGAATGATACCAAACACGGCATATTCATCTCAAATTATTTTTTTAATACAGTACTTTATGTCGGCTAGAGGGCACTACATTAGATTCAGTGACACGTCATATAGCCTATAACCAGCGGACAATCAAGACACTTCTAACGATACCTCATTTGTCCAGTTCTAATAAGTAGTTAAGGAGCTATGAGGGAACAGATGAACATACATACATAGCCTGTCAAAATCATAACCCTCCTTTGGCTTTGCCGTAGTCGGGTAATAAATTGTAAAAGTTGGGTCAATAAAATGACGTTGACAGTTGCCAGATCGTTTGCATATGGACGCGTTCATAGCATCAAAATCACCAGAATTAGAAAAGAAGAAAACTATCATTTTTCAAATTCAAACTCATCTTTATAGGATAGTTTTAGTACAACTAATTACTATTACTATTTATTATAATTATTACAATAGATAGTAATAGTCTGTCCAATGTGTACCCGTTTGTTTTTTAATGCATTCAATGATCTGGAGGTCATTTTTACTCAGGTCTGACATGCTGTACTGTATCAGAGAAAACATTATCAATAGAAAAAGTCCATTTGGAAGTTGGTGACGGATACGGGTTACACACCCGTATCCGTCACCAACTTCCAAACTTGTAATTTGTATTGTAAAAACAAATTATTACAAGTAGCGAAATTTTATCGGCCCAATTTTTCTCCCATCTAATAAGTAAATTGTTTGCTTTAAAGGGAGAGCAACCTGTTCCATTGTTGGGTTGCACCTCAAGACATGGTCACACCGGCCGCTCGGTAGCGATATTTGTATGAATGAATCAGTCTCCATAAATGTACAAGAATGTGCATAGTTTATTTTTAGTAACGTTGAAGGCTTCTGTTCAGAAAAAAACTAAGAGATCTGCTTTAAACTTGATAAAGGGCAGCACTTACTGAATCTAATAGGTGATTGCATGGTGCATGGTGTAAGAAATGTAGTTATTATTTTTTATATCCTTTGATAAATATGACAAAAAATGCTCTGCAGTTAAATTATTGTATTAAAAATTCGATCAGAACTCAATTCCGATCTGTTCTTGATCTTTTAGTAAAGTATTACTAAGACTAGAAGAATACTGATTGAACTCAACCGGTCACAATATGTGAAGAATAATTTATATCAGATATTTAATTCTTTGTTACGATATTTACTTTTATGACAATGCACTTCTGACTCTTGCTTTGACATATCTGCTTATTTTTCCTTATAAACTACAAATAAATTCGAACACCACCTATTGCCTCAACCACTCTTAAAATCTCAAGTAAATTTCATGTCAAATCAATTTCGTTCAATAAGACCAATACATTTATTGCAACTTGAATCGACAGCGAACATGGAGAATTATGTTCTGTGAAAGTAAATGTCAGTATTAATTAAAAAGATTAATGGATCAGTAAGTAGTATGAATCATGTTCAATTTTTTTGCAACAAAAATACATAGCAAGGCCATACCTCATTGGCAAGAATGGCTGTTGAAACTTACAAAAAGCATAGTAATGGCTACTAATCTGTACTAAAACATAAAGTTTTTAACAAATAACTTGCAAACTATGCAGTGTCAGCCAGGCAGAAACAAATAGCGCTGATTCGCCAGGGCTTAGACTGGAATTGGAATTTTAAACTGTAGCTACTGAAGGAGCTTTCAAGTATCTTTAGAATTCTACATACTTTCACAGTAAATAAATAAATAACTATTTTCATTGCCTCTCTAAACTCCGTAACACCTAACAGTGAATTAAACTAAATCTGGCAAAGGCCGTATTTTTAAAAGACTGGGATAATATTCAACCTACCATAATAATTTTCATTATTAATCGTTTCTTTTGCTTGCAACACTCCCGAAATATATTAGAAACTAATTCCTTAAAACAAACATTTTAATTTACAAAGTTAATAAACAAGAAATCAGACCATCTATGTACCAGTAAGTGTGACCATGTTTATTGTAAGTACTAGCTTCTACCCGCGGGTCTGCCTGCGTGTATGTCCGCAGTAAGGAGTAGCCTATGTCCTTCCTCAAGAATCAAATGATCTCCATGCTAAATTTCATTGAAATCGGTTCAGCAGTTTAGCCGTGAAATCGTAACAGACAGACACTAGACTAAACTAATAAAATTATAAAGCTGAAGAGTTTTTTTGAACGCGCTATCTCTGGAACCACTGGTCCGATTTAAAAATTCTTTCAGCGTTGGATAGTACATTTATCGAGGAAGACTATAGGCTATATATCATTAGGTTACGCGTTGCGTTTCCTATACGCCAGCTGTACATCTTAAGACATTGAAGACATACATCGGCATATTTGGGCTTTGATTCACATAAAACCTATAAAGCAAATTTTCTGTTTCATTTTACAATCGAGTAAAGGCATCAATAGAGTATATTCATAAAATGAAACTCACTTAGCAAGAAATAAAGAATGAAACTCATTTACTCTGACATTCACAGGACAACACACTTTTATTCCACTATTCAATATTTTTCAATAGTGGAATAAAAGTATACGTGACTTTAATTTGAAGAATGTATTTTAACAAGTTCCACCAAATGTCAACAATATAAATATTTA
The DNA here is from genome assembly GCA_949125395.1 of Diaphora mendica. Taxonomy (NCBI): domain Eukaryota; kingdom Metazoa; phylum Arthropoda; class Insecta; order Lepidoptera; family Erebidae; genus Diaphora; species Diaphora mendica. The sequence goes on along the minus strand of OX421311.1, from coordinate 40,490,991 downwards.
AATAAATATTTTGGTCATCTAACACACAACGCCATCTAGTCCCAAGCTAAGCAGAGCTTGTGTTATGGGTACCTACTAGATAACTCATACAAATACATACATATTATACACAGAAAACACCCAAACTCCGATACAAATATTTGTAGATCATACAAACATTTGGTCCGACCCGGGAATCGAACCCAAGACTTCATGATCAACAGTCGCACACGCCAATCGCGACAGTCAAAAAATCGAGAGTATAAATCATCTCAACAGAGCACCAACGTAATTGTGACTATTGAGTTGCAGATATCTGAAGTCCTTACATCAGGAGACACGTCTGCACGTTTTCCCCTGTTCCATAAAATTCAGACCTTTGAAACTTTACCTAACCATTCAGCTCACGACCTTATTTGGTCAGTTTTCACAACTAACTTGTTGATAAACCTAGCTACTATCCTTTATACTGAAATATTTTTGACGGAGACCACACAACTACGACTATAATAAAAAATATGTATTCCTAACCGAATAATAATATACAAACATTACTTTCTTCGAAATTTGAGCCTTTATAAAAATGGATTTAAAACAAATGTATGCAGTAGAAAACTATTTCAACTGAAATTTCATTACGGAAGCTACAGAAAAGTTGTAAATATTTACGTCCGTTGTACTGCACATCTGGCTTTAAGCTTTACCTTCCAATAACTGTGACAGCTGGTAGATTGACCAGGCATTCCGAAGAAAATAGGGACATTCTTTAACGTTATCTTAAAGAAGGATTATATTACCAATGTAAAACAAAATAATGCTTAAGAACGCAATATTATGCATTCAACTTTTTTTGTTGATCGAAAAATAGTTGAAATAAGAAGTTGGTTTTACTATGTTAATTAAAATGTGGTTGTGTATAGTATATATGGATATCTGATATAGACGGGGTGAAGACATCTTCACTGTTTTCTGAGATTTAATGGTGCAGCTTTCGTTAATATAATGTACATAATATATTAATTAGGTAGAGTGTAGATATTTGCTACTTTAAATAAAATTTTAACCTATAACGTATTCTAACGGTAACATTCAACGTTTCCAGAAGCTTTGCCAATACTTTTTCTTCTTTTTTCTAGCCATTTGAACTCAAAAGAACTGCTCTTTTGGCTGTTATTCAGAGTATATGTTTTTTTTTTAATGTTTTGGCTGCCAAAATTACTGTGATTAGTCAGATGGAAAGCATCAACCAAATTCACGAGTAGTGGTCACCACCCTCAATGTCAACGTCTATGCCTAGTGAGATGCTTTTACGTCCCGCTCAAAGTACCCAATAATATATGTTCAAATGGTTGAGGCATTCTGTCAAAATTCTTTCTGTCAAAAATGAAAAAGAAACTCTTTACGAAGAAAACCAATGTCACCCTACAATAAACGCAGCAGGTATCTTCTATATATGGAACTCCCGTTTGATTCCATGTTGATACACGTGCTAAATTCACTCAATTGCAAGTAGGTACATGGTTGCTTCATTGTGCCACTTTCCTGTATCAATAGCAGTTATGTCTTTTTACACAACATGAACTGTTTACCAAGCTGTGAAGCTATAAAATTTAATTTGTGTTCAATATTACTGAAAATGTATCAAACATTTAATGTATGTTGTATAGAAGTGGGAGTGTTATTACGTAAGTAGACGTAGATGAAAATAATGTTGTCTGTCTGACTTGTTACGATTTCACGGCTAAATTTATGTACCAATTTCAATGAGATTTGTCATGGAGATACTTTGATTCGTGAGGAAGGATATAGGCTTCTCTTAACCGCGATAACCGACTTACACACGGGCAGAATTGCGGATAAAAGCTAGTATATTATAAACTAGCTGAACCTCGCGGTGTTACCTGCGGTTATTGTTGTACCTCGGGTAACGCAGCGGGACAAAGCTAGTCTAAAAAAGTAGCCTAAGTTACTCCTTAGATCATCAGCTATATGCCGTTGTCACGTCAAAAACAGTATTTTTCGGTCGGTTGAAACGGCAAATTTGTGCCGAGTATAAATGTGACTAGGTACTACTACCGAGTACTAACAAAATGCAATTCTGTGTCAAACATTTCTTATGTAGAGAACAATTTGCATACTAATAAACATTCCCTTTTCATTCTATTCACATTTATCTAAACAATGACACGTATAAAGTCGCACCCTCAAACAATTTACTCGACAATGTTTGCACGCGTTCCAATACAATTGTATAGCACTGGTTGTCTATTTGCGCCAATAAACAGATGTTCAGACAATGAAAGCTCATCAATTACTGTGACACAATATAAATTGTTCAATCGTTGATAGTATAAGAAATGTAGGTTATGGCTTATAACGCTTATAACCTATGGGGTGGTAATGAAAACCAAAGTATTCAATACTTGCGTGAAGCGACTACAATCGGCAACCATTCTTGTAAACTACAAAAAATACAAAATAGTTTTACATTCTATTATGGCATGCAGAATAATAGATCTAATGCCATCTAGCGAAGACTAGATGAACTATTGAACCTGCATTGCACTATTAATGTTTTACCAATTAACATGAAACATTTGTAAGCAGTTTTTAATATCTTACTACACTTTTTCACACACATTTTTAAGGGTGTATTATTAATTATTATCCACAAACTTTACAAATAAATAAAATAAAAGTGTCTGTTTGTAATATTAAAATACCCGCTTTTACTAAATGCATGTGTACACGGTACATATACCAAAATATCATTTTTTTAAATGTTGTCTGTCTGTCTGCCTGTTTGTTCCGGCTAATCTCTGGCACGGCTGGACTGATTTTGACGGGACTTTCACTGATAGGTGGCTGATGAACGAGGAGTAACTTAGGCTACTTTTTTTAGACTAGCTTCGCCCCAGGGCCATAACCGCGTTTAACACCGCGGGGTTCAGCTGGTCCACAAATAAATCTAAAGAAGTCATGAATAATAAGTTACAATTAACCTTAATCAGTGAGGTAGAACGAAGTCAATAGATATAAAATCAACTTATTAACCGCCGATGCAAAAAGAGGGGTGTTATAAGTTTGACGTGTCTGTCTGTCTGTGGCACCGTAGCTCGCGAACAGATGAAGCGATTTCAATCATCAAGGATCAAGGTTTTTTTTGTATGAAAGGTGAGTTACGTGCGAGTGTACTTAGACATGTTTCATGAAAATCGGTTGAGTCGTTTAAAAGTTATTTACTTTTTCAAGGGAACTCAGGTTATTATGTCGGGGGTTTTTTAACCTTAGATTATGATAAATATAGGAAATATAGAAGTACATAACAGTATATTATGCATACTATAAGTGTATATCACAAGGTGTTATAATCATTGCAATTAAGCTTTCTCATAAAGAGTAAATTACGATATGGGGCAATATAATCATAAACAACATTGATGCCATCTTCATTTGTAACCTGTTTTATCCTTAGACAACACCTGCTTTTAGTATTCAGTTTAAGACCATGTAAACCATAAAACCATACAAAATTGAAATCACAAACTTGCCACGTTACTTTTCTAGAGCTTCTAAAAGCTTTTTTTGTGTAATAGGCCGGCAAACGAGCAGACGTATCGCCTTATGGTAAGCGATTACCGCCGCCAATGGACACCTGCAACACCAGAGGCGTCACAAGTGCGTTGCCGGCCTTTGGGGGATGGGGGTGGGATGGAGGCGGGGGATGAGGGAGATAGGGGAAGGGGTTGGGGTATAAGCCTCCGGTATCCTCACTCACTCGGTGAAACACAGCGCAAGCACTATTTTACACCGGTTTCTGTGAGGCCGTGGTATCACTCCGGTCGAGCCGGCCCATTCATGCCGAAGCGTGGCTCTCGCACGGTAAGCTTTTTAACTTAAAAATTACTCCCTACTTATTATAGTTTCTCGAAGATATGTAATAAGGGACTTAAAGGCTACAACTAGGGATAGGTACCTACATTTAGTAGCTTAAAGTTTATTGAGAAATAATATTATTTATATAAAAAAAAAAAAAAAAAAACCCCCTACGCAAGGACGATATTAACTAAACATAGCTAAGAAAAAACCGCATCGAAATCTGTCCATTCGTTTGAGAGCTACGATGCCACAGACAGACACACACACACACAGACAGACATCGACATCGAGGTCAAACTTATATCATCGCTCTTTTTGCGTCGGGGGTTAAAAACATATTTTAACGCCATCTAGTTAAAACAAGCCGAACTAAGATGTACTGATCTGACATCGCGTTAAAGATGTATACATGCAATCAACCATCCAATCTATGTTTAATACTTTACAATTAATTACAATATTTTAAATTAGAAACTTCTCCGAACGAAAGTTAACTGAGTTTTCCACAATTGAACAAATGAATATCCATACGAATATGATAAATTCATAAGTAACTCTGTCTGTCCATCTGTTACGCTCACGACGTCAATGAAATTTGGCGTGGAGATACTTTGATTATTGAGGACAAACATAGGCAACCATCCTTACCATGATAACCCACATGCATACGGGCAGAAACACAGACAAAAGCTAGTCTAGTCATAAGCACAAAATAATCATCAGCAATCCATTACTTCACACTAAATCGAAATATGTACGTACCTAATTATTTTCTTAAAAAGATCATTTAATCAAAACTACAAAAGTGATTTTAATTCGCTATAAGATTAAAATGTAATTGATTTGCAAGTGAAAGGATCGCGAAAGTTACTTGATTAAACTACTGGCGTGATAATTGTATTTATTTAAAGCCTTTAAGTGAGGTAGATAACCCAGTTTCCGTCTGGCTATAATTAATTTCTTTTTATGTTACAAGGGACAAACGAGACGTAACTACCGCCACTCATTTATACTTGCTACTGAAAGGTCTTAAGTTATCGCTGTTCTTTACAACGACCCCCTCCTCCTAAAGGGTTCCTGTAACCTTAATCACTCACTCACTATAACAGGCTCATATGCATCCAAACATATCGTGACATACTCCACGGTATTTTTTAGTTTACTCTTGGACAGTAACAGGTCAACTCACCCTACTTTCAATGGGTCAGATTTCATCACCTTATTTGTGTTGTATTTTTTAAAATATTATTTGTGTCTTACAACAAACAATTTCTCTCTTACTGAAAAATATTTGCATCTAGCCGCCCAGACAGACTTTGTTCTGTCAAAAGTTATTGGCCTGTCGTCGTCCAATGGAAAAAATAAACATGTATTGTTTTACTCTTTTCTTTGCAATTTTTACGTTTTTTCTCTCCATAAGAACCTTCCTTATGCCTTAACGAAAATTTGAAAATAAATTAAGCGAATTTATTTATTTATTAGGTACAGAAACAGACAACAAACCAAAAACAAACAAATACTATAAATTGCAGTTTACAATATGTAGGTCTGAAGTCCAATTACAACCGTACACAGCACTCAATGTTGTAATGCTTCATTGGAAAAGATACCACACATCAGATTACATATTCTATTCTTCAGATGTTTTCCTTAACTGTCAAGGTTTTAAATTCGCTAAATGAGTTGAAAAAAATATCAACCTTGGAGCATATTTGGTTGGAACTAGTGCACATTCTTGAGATTGGACTGTTCTGTGACACATTATTGTTAGAGTTGGGTATGGTAAAGAGTTGTGGGATACGCACATATCGAGACGGTATCTTAAGGTTAATTTTCTCAACAAGTTCACAGTCCAAAGAATCGTTGATAATTTTGTGTAGATTGCACAAGTCGCTTATCCACCTCCTCTTTTCCAAGCTCATTATTCTAAATTCTCGTAGGCGGTCACTATAGTCTGGCAATGTACGTCTTTTGTCGACGGTCGAGCGGTTCTCGAGTTTTGCACTTAGCAACAAATTTGGCGATTCACTTCTATTTATATAGATAAACATAATTAAATTACTGCCTGTTAAATAAAGATGCTTTATTTAAAATAATATAATTTCCAATTAAAGCATAAAGTTCAGAATTAAATACCTTTTACAAAATTAAGTTTATAATTATCCATACCAATAATTCCTACTAGTAATTAAAAATAATTGCTCGTAGTAAATACTAGATGCCTAGATAACTATGTCTCTAAACTCTTCTAACAAGTTTATATGCAAGAGTAAGAACGTACAGTGAAATTAGTCTCGAGAAATTTTTGCATATGTAGTGGTGTGTATATTACTCAGATCTTAGAGCGCGTTTCCACTATATCGTTCTGGCCTATACAAAAATGTTTCGATATCCTAACATTACTATTTAATTTTATACTTATCCCTAGCAACACTCTGATTTTTGGTTTCAATAAAAACAAGTTTTTATTTTAAAGAAAAAGGTTTTGACTTTATAAAAACCGACTTCCAAAAAACATCCAACGAAAACTCTCTGCCAAAAAAACACTTAAAAGCGTAAAATAAACTGGTTCTTCATAAATTGCCTATACCTAATTCTTTATTCATTTAAATAGTAGTATTATAATGTGTGCTAGGTACCTAGAATCTGTTTGAAGCCGGTGCCAAGTAACTATCGCTTAGACTTTTGTAATTGTTCGTTTGTATTCTTTTTGGCTTAGCACCGACTTCAAACAGATTTTAGGTACCTAGCACACATTATAATACTACTATTTAAATGAATAAAGAATTAGGTATAGGCAATATATGAAGAACCAGTTTATTTTACGCTTTTAAGTGTTTTTTTGGCAGAGAGTTTTCGTTGGATGTTTTTTGGAAGTCGGTTTTTTTTTTATAAAAAGTTTTTATTTTTCAGTTTTTAGTGCAAACAATCGTAGGTAAGTAGTAAGTTGAACTATTTCATCAAACTTCATCATCAAGAATACAAATTAAGATCTATACGTACATGTAATATTAAAATCATCCTCTAATCCCTAACTGTTGAAGAGTTTAACCTTCTATCATCAGCTCACCTAAATAACTTGAAAGTATACGACTTAAGGTCTTTAGATACGTATGAAATTGAAAGAATTATCCTTTAACTCCTAACCGTTGAGGAGTTGTACCTTCCACCTTCCATCATCAGCTTACCTAAATAATTTGAAAGAATACGACTAAAGGTAACATATATACATATGATATTGAAAGATTTATCCTCTAACTCCTAACCGTTAAGGAGTTGTTTCTTACATCATCAGCTCATCATCATAAAATGATGACTACCATACGCAAATACCGGTGTAACTTCAGAAAATATATGAAAAACATAGTATGTGCCTATAAAAAATGAGGGTTTCCCTCGATTTCCCTGGGATCCCATCATCAGATCCTGATATGCTGGCAATGGGACCACCTCGGAAGCATACCCTTTCGAACGCAAAAAAAATTTTCAAAATCGGTCCACAACTGACGGAGTAATCGGTGAACATACATAAAAAAAAAAATACATACAGTGGAACATAGAACCTCCTCCTTTTTGGAAGTCGGTTAAAAAAAAAGGTGTGTGTGCGATTCACACACGATAGAAGTGAAACTTCAAAGAGGAGAGACCGATATAAATATATATTTTTTTCCTTTCCTTTCATCTAGGTTTTTAAAACTCCGGGGGGCCTACGGGGGGGTCAAAATTTATGCGTTTATTTTTGGCCTAGGACGCACCGTTTCCGAGATATTTCAATCTAAAGCAAAAAATCGTCACTTGATAGTGGAAAGTGGAAACACGCACAAAACCAGAATAAACCAGTTTACGCTGTCCGCAGGTGCCACGTGCAGTCCGGCGTCAGTCGCTTGGTACTGTTAGAACATAAAGCACACATTTCATTCAAAAATTATAATTATTACGTTAATTGTTAAATTTTGTATTTGTTGATTGTTGTTATTGTTTGTTATTATTGTTATAATATTTGTTGAAGTTTTTAATTTGTGTGTAAGTGTTGTAACTTTATATTGTAAATTCAAAATGGCTCCAGTGTTAAAACATGGTCGAGGCAAGCCTTTGACTTCTCAAACTAAAGAAGTTTTGTACTGTTTGTACAAATATTTCGAAAATGAGTGTAATAACAACCCGAGCAGTATTATGACCCCCACTCAATTAGTTGCTAAATCAACAGGAATTTCAATAGCATCCGTCAGAAAGGTAGTATCAGAAAGCAAATGTCGTCCTTCAGATCAGGAAGTAACATTTAAATCTCCTAAAAAGAAACCGAATCGTAAACCTACAATAGTAATCGATAACTTTGATCAGCAAGTTATCAGAAGAACAATTCATGACTTCCACATCACAAATAAAGAAGTTCCCACTTTGAAAACTTTGCACGCAAAATTGAGAGAAGATATCGATTATAAAGGTTGTGTCAGCACGTTACGAAAACACGTCATGTCATTAGGTTTTAATTGGAAGCAAACAGAAGATAACCGGAAACTTCTTATGGAAAAACACGAAATTAGATACTTGCGAATTAATTATTTGATGAAAATTGCTGAATATCGTGAACAACGCCGACCAATTGTTTACACCGACGAAACATATATACATACATCACATACCCTCTCGAAATCTTGGTCAGATGGAAGCACTTCAGGTTTGAAGCAACATATATCGAAAGGCAACCGCTTAATCATTGTTCATGCCGGTGGTATGGATGGCTTTATACCAAATGCATTGCTTATGTTTAAAGCCAACCAAAAAAGTGGAGATTACCACGACAATATGAACTATGACAACTATTCAAGGTGGATTCAAACTCAATTGATACCCAACTTACAACCAAATAGTGTTGTTGTTGTTGACAACGCACCATATCATAACTCAATACAAAATCCTGCACCGAATAGTAATTCTAGAAAACAGCAAATGATTGACTGGCTGACATTGCGAAACATTGAGCATTCATCCACGTTGCTTAAGCCTCAATTATATGAACTGATTCTGCAAAACAAGGCGAGATTTGTAGAGTACAAGATAGACGAAATATTACGACAGCACGGTCATACTGTGCTGCGTTTACCACCATACCATCCGGAGTTTAATCCTATAGAAAATATATGGGGGATAGTGAAAACATATGTTGCAAAAAAGAATGTCGCAATGAATATGAAGGTTATAATGTCATTAGCTGAAGAAAAAATGAACGCCATAACTGTAGAGGAATGGAGAAAAGTTTGTCTGCATGCTATTGAGGAGGAAAACAAATATCAGGGTAGAGACGCAGCTTTAGACACAATATCAGAACGAATCATAATTAATTTAAATAATTCATCTGATGAAAGCGAGGATGGGGATGATTGTGATATGCCTGGGGTTGATGAATTATTAGAATAAAACATTTATGGCCGGAGAACACCTAATTCATACACGTCTTCACTGAAGTGAAAACCGGCATTCACTGCTTGTAATGTTTGGAACTGGCTTGTCTGCCTCATACAGTTCCATAGATTACAATGCAGTGGATACACATTTTCACGTCCGTATTAGTACGTAGTGCGTATGCGTAGACGTGTACGCATTTGGTGTGCTCCAGCCACAAACGTATATTACCTTTAAAAAAATAAAAACTAAAAATAAAATGTTGTTTTTTTTTATTTGCTGACCATACACTACTACAAACGCAAAAATTTCTCCAAGCTAATTTACCTGTACCCACATTCTTAAACAGTTTCTGTTAATAGTGATGTGCCTTGAAATGGGCGTATCGATTTCTGCCGGGATCGATAGCGAGAATCGATTTCATTTAAATGTATCGTATGCAAATGGTGGCTACATAAGGTATGTCGCTAGTTCCTTTTAAAGAAAATTCTTAGTCTTAGACTGTTAGGTATTTATACTTTGTTTCTAGATCATTAGACTGTTATTTTTATGACTTCTATAATAAAATTGATTCTATAAATTAAACAGTAAAAAAAAGTCATCAATCCACGCACTAGAATCATGTTTTTGGCTCCAGCAAAAACAATCACTTGTCGAAAAGATTAAAACAATTGCTTATCACCGGTTTCCTATGAGGCCATGGTGACTTCATCACTTCGATGCACGATAGATCTGCTCTATTTATGCCAAAGTTTGGATCCCACAAAATATAAGTACATTGCTGTTTTGTTGCTTATTACCAAATTTTGCTTCCTCGCAGCTCGATCCCTTTGATAAGCTTTATTTGCTGATTTTGTTTTTGGTCCTTGTCTTTTATTTAAGTATATCTGCTTGGCAAAGTGACTCTACTCTGCCTGACGGAAAGGATGAGCATAATCTAAGAGTAATAAGGACGCGCTTCTATACATTTTCTTCTAAAACCCTGAAAGAATAGTGCTCTCAAATTGCACGGATCTCAATTGACAGAAATATAGGTACGTTACTGTGGCCACTTCAACTACAGTCTTAAGTATCTCCCACCCTATTTCCCTCCACTATCAGTTCCCTATGCCTCAATTTACATTTTTCCACAGGCAAATCGCCAGCCATAAACGAATCCACTCAACCTTTGCCACCGACCTCAAATAAAATTGGGAGAGAGCAGGAAATTTATGGCCATGTTCAATTTCTTTTTATTGATTTTTTACATATAAATGCTTTAGGACACTTATCACGGAAATGAAAGAAACGTAAAACATTTCTGTTTAAGAGAAAGCGTATGCTAATTGCACCAAGTATTAGGCCTCATTTGTGCAAGGTTTCTTGAATCTAGAATCTAACATATCTCTTTAACTTATAGAAACAAAAGAGATACCAACACGTTAACTTGAATAAATTGTTTTGTGTAAATGAGCCACAAGAATGAACTAAAGAATTTGAATAATCGAGTCAACATTTTTGTCTAGGTGTCAGTACACAACTATTCAACTACAGTTAATTCTAGGAGTTCGTTTGTAACGTAGATCTCAGTAATAATTTTTTATCTGACAGTATTCGAAAAAAGCATCTGAATCTGATTTCTAAAACAATGATCAAAATTTTGTATTAACTTTTATATGCTATCTAACTTGCTACCTAACTCTAGTTTGAGATGTATATGATTGCTGTGGTAAAATGATCACATCACACGATCTAGAATAGATTTGTATGCTTCTTTTCTTCCTTTTTTTTTTAGATTGTACAATACTTTTTTTGGTGTGCAGCAAGATCTACGTAAGTCTAGAACGATTTGAAAGTGAAAATGTAGTAAATGGTAGGAAAATGATGAAGATATTTATATTTATAATATCAATCGATACCTATGAAAAAATACTATATGCATGCATGTTATTGAAGTGGTTTATGTATTCATTCTGAGTATTGTGTAGTGCTTTCGGTTTTCTATTGTATTCTCGACGATATCTGCTCACACAAATAGAGTTTGTCCACTTTTCTCTTGGGAACGTGAACATTTTTAATTAACAGTGAAATACTTTGTGAACATTATTATTGGGCGTCTTATAATGGGTTGATTAGTTAAGTTATTGATTACAAGGTACAAGTGGCAAATATAGACCATCTTCTTAGATTTACTTCAATCTCTGTTCTGCTTTCCAAGGAAGATTTACGGTGGCCTTAACACCGACTCTGTTCATTATCTGCTCATTACTTTTCCTATTTGAAACTAGACAAAATATCACAAAGACGGACGACAATAAAGTAACCTACCCAACCATCCAAAACTCTGCAATATTACACATTGCGTTGATATCAAATGAAGTTCCGAAAAGGTTAGAAAGATAATGATAAATTTTGATATTTATTTTTTTGTAGAATATGGGGCAAACGAGCAGACGTATCGCCTGATGGTAAGCGATTACCACCGCCCTTGGACACCCACAACACCAGAGGTGTCACAACTCAAATGAAATTCCGAAAAGGGGAGAGGGGGAGGGGTTGGGGTATCCTTACTCACTCGGTGAAACACAGCGCAAGCGCTGTTTCACACCGGTTTTCTGTGAGGCCGTGGTATTACTCCGGTCGAGCTGGCCCATGCATGCCGAAGCGTGGCTATAATATAAAAATACTAAAAAACAGAATAAAATAAATATTTAAGGGGACTCCCATACAATAAACGTGATTTTTTCCCAAAAAACGGAACCCTTATAGATTCGTCATGTCTGCCCGTCTGTCCGTCCGTATGTCACAGCCACTTTATTCCGAAACTATAAGAACTATACTGTTGAAACTTGGTAAGTAGATGTATTCTGCGAACCGCATTATGATTTTCACACAAAAATATTAAAAAAAAACAATAAATTTTGGGGGTTCCCATACTTTGAACTGAAACTCTAACTTTTAGACTTTTTGGAGTTTCAGTTCTTCGGTCCACGGGTTTATCTATACCCTATTCAACTTCCTCGGAGACAAAAGGTAAAAAAAGAAACCAATGTTTCTCAAACGAGTTGATCGAGAGTAAAGATGGCCGGTGTAACCAAACTAATAAAAAAAATTCACATTTCTACGTAAATATTTGCCCTATCACTACTCTTCAATTTAATAGTGTTATAATACGTTCAAAGTTTGGGAACAGCTACAGTTTTAGGTGTTTTAATGTCACTTTTTAGTCAGTGCACTGTGAACTCGGAAAATTTGAACAGTTGATTATTTAATTTTTTAACACACCTATTTCCGTTGTTCTTGACACTGGCAGAATTGTCGGCATGGGCACAGTTTGCCATTTTCCAAGAAAAAGAAAGAAAATGACACTTTTTTATTGATTTTAGATGCAAGGTTTGACCTATTAAAGACCCCTTTTCTGGTTTGTTTACCTTTTATCTCAGAAGAAGTTGAATAGACTATAAGGGTTTGTTTTAAGTTTTCCTATTCCTTGCGTACTTTGTCCTATATGTCTTTCGACACCCATGGGATGACATAGGAATAGTGACACTCTGTACTCTTAAATTCGTTACCACGCTGAATCACGGTATCGATGTTAAACTGAAATCAATTAAGCTTTCCCATCTCTTTATTCTGTATCGAGAAAGTTGATACGTATTTATTGAAATAGGCTGACCGTGCGAATGTTATTATTTATAGTGCGGGGGGAAAGTAGGTAGGAAAGCGCCGGTTGCAGATCAACTAGACGTTCATTATGAGTCAAGGAGCCATTCACCTACTAAACCGCCGTTGATAAACTGTCTTCTCGTTAGGCCCTTCTGATGTGTATGTCGTGTTGTTATGTTAACTACGTTGCCTCTTTTCTTTAACTGAAATAGCGATTACGCTGTGTTTTACCAAGTGAGTGAGGATAGCGGAGGCCCATACGCCTTGAGGCAGTGTGCTGTGGCGGCGTGCGTGCTGTTGGCGGTGTCTTTAGACATCGCCAACGCATTCAATAGTCTGCCATTCAGCTGCATCGGGGAAGCACTCCAGTACCACGGGGTGCCAGAGTACCTGAGGCGGCTAGTGGCAGACTATTTGGAGGAGCGTACCGTCGTGTACGAGGACCGAGAGGGCGTCTTGAGACGGCGACCCATGTCGTGCGGCGTTCCACAGGGGTCTGTCCTTGGACCACTCCTGTGGAACGTGGGATACGACTGGGTCCTACGAGGTCGTCTCCCCCCCGGGCTGGGCGTAATTTGTTACGCCGATGACACATTGGTCACAGCCCGGGGGGCGAACTTCCACGAGGCGGCGCGCCTGGCCACCACGGGTGTTTCTCTGGTGGTCGGGCGCATCGAGGCGCTGGGCCTTCGGGTGGCCCTGGACAAGACGGAGGCCCTGTTATTTCATGGGCCCCGTCGTGGTCCGCCCCCCGGCGCCTCCATAGAGGTCAACTCGGTCCTCGTACCGGTTCGGGCCCAGATGAAATATCTGGGTCTGATCCTCGACGGTAGGTGGCTCTTCGACGAGCACTTCCGACAGCTTGCTCCCAAGCTGGTCGACGCTGCCTCTGCCCTTGGGCGACTTTTGCCTAATTTGGGTGGAGCCAGCGTCGCATCGAGACAGCTGTACACGGGGGTTGTCAGGTCAATGGCGCTGTACGGCGCACCGGTGTGGGTCACGGCTCTGACCGCCCAGAACAAGGCGCGCCTCTGGCGGCCTCAGAGGGTACTGGCGGTCAGAGCGATACGTGGTTACCGCACGGTGTCGACCGAGGCAGCGTGCGCGTTGGCCGGAACACCCCCGTGGGATTTGGAGGCGGAAGTGCTCGCCGAAGTTTATCGACGGGTGGCTGAATATCGGGTGGAGAGAGGCATTCACCCTCCGCCCGAAGAGGTACGCGAGTGGCGTGAAGCCGCCCGTCGAGCCACGATGGCTCGTTGGTCTTTCCGACTGGAGACTCCACGCGCTGGCTTTGCCGCCGTGGAGGCTCTCCAGCCGGTCATCCTCGAGTGGGCAGGGCGGCAGCACGGGACCCTTTCCTTCCGACTGACGCAGGTACTTTCCGGGCACGGTTGCTTCGGGAAGTACCTGCACTCGGTCGCTAGGAGGGAACTGAGTCCCGCCTGCCACCACTGCGACTGCAGTGAAGACTCGGCCCAGCATACGCTGGCGATCTGCCCCGCATGGGCGTCGCAGCGCCGGGCCCTCACTGCAGTCATCGGAGGGGATCTCTCGCTACCGGCCGTCATACGCTCCATGGCCGGTAGCGACAGCAATTTTACCGCGGTCGCAACCTTCTGCGAAGATGTCATCTCGCAGAAGGAGGTGGCGGAGAAGGCCCGGGAGGACGACCTCCACTCGGACCCGATCCGCCGCCGGCGAACCGGGCAGCGGAGGCGCGCTCACCTGCGCCTCATGCCGCCCTGAGTGTGGCCGCGGATGGTCGGGACGGGCTTTCCCTTCCATCCGCTCTAGTGGCCGCCCGCGAGGAGGCGACGTTACGTGTGTGCCGTACGTCGCCTAAATGGAGAGGCTTTGGAGAGGGTGCCCGCTTCTGTGCGGGCAAGCGCTGGGAGGGGTCTGGACGGCGTAATAACAGCAGTTCCCGGATTCCTCCCTCCTCAGGCGCAGAGTGGCACACCGTGTGGTTTTAGTCGGTTCGAGTCCGACACACCGCCCCGCCGCAAGCCCCGGCGCGGGTGACGGTCCGAGGGGATTTCCACACGTAAAAAAAAAAAAAAAAAAAAAGGCCCATACGTCTTTGGGGATGGGGGGGACGGAAGGGGTAGGGGGATGAGGGAGATAGGGGAAGGGGTTGATTTTCATTTCAAGAAATGGACCATCAAAATATGTTTTACTAGTTGTTACCCGCGGCTCCGCCCGCGTGTATGTCGGTTATCACGGCAAATAGTGCCTATGTGTTATTCTGACGTATAAGCTATATTACTGTAAAGTTTTATCCAAAGCCGTGCAGCAGTTTTTTCGTGAAAGAATAGCAAATATCCATTCATTCATACTTACAAACTTTGGCGTTTATAATATTAGTATAGATATAGATAGATGTGTAAAGTAAAATATGTTCCTCAATTTTTGCAACATTTTTCATGAATGATCGGCTTCTATTCATAATGTGATGTCATCCACTCTACAACTTACCTGCATACATAGGTTATCTAACTCCTAAATAAGCTTTCAATTCTATCCAGTAGTTCCTAAAATTAGAGCGTAATAAAAAACAAACAAAATAATATTTTTATAGACTAATGGTATACTAATGGTAAGGTATGTAGGTTATGTAGTTATGGTCTATAAGATTGGCATAATCACCTGTGACACACTTATGCTAATATTCATAAATACTGTTGATTTCGCTTGGACTAAATGCTTTCATGTGGTAAATAAGTAGCGAAAATGGGTCTGTATATCTTCCATAGAGTAATACTAGGAGAAAGCTTTGACAAAGGAATTCGTTATAATGGAATAGTTAGAGATTCTGTCCTATGCATGTATTGCTAGAAAACTGGCAGTAATTCTTGGTAGAAACGGTAGCTTAGAATGCTAAATATTATGGTCCGAGAGCTGGTACCAATTTTTGGGTCGGCAAGCTGCAAACATTAATAGGGTATTATTTATAACTAAAAATTAAGATTCTCAAAGAAACAGACAAATATATTTTTGGAAAAAAAAAAATTAGAAAAAAATTATATTTTGATTTAGCCCCGCTACTCACCAGCCAGTTCCGTTTTGGGTATAATAGGAGACATCTGTGTCAAGTTTTCAGCTTGCCTTAAATACCTAACCAAAAAATGGTACCAGCTCTCCTACTATTACTTTATGTTGTGTTGGTTAATCCAGTGTTAGATTTATGATTCTAACCTCCAGTAACGGTACTCTTTTTCTGGATCCAAGCAAAGTCATTTGTTGTTCTGAACTTGAATCAATATTAAAAATGTTAAAATTTAGTTTAAGCGTAACAAACAAAGAATAACCTTGCACATATCATACATGGCCGTCTGATTCTTAATTAAGCAGAACCTGTGCTTTGATAATAAGACAACCGATCAACATACTAAAACAGAGACTCAGAGCAAATGATCGTGATAATTATCGTATGTGGCTACCATGGCCAATAGTTACCTACATCTCCTTTCGTCTCAGGGCTAGTCCAGTTACTAAAGGTCGAACTCATCTGCTCAAAAAAAGTTTAACATGCAAAAGCGTTAATATAACCTTATTGCAAAATAAATCATTTCATTTCAAGATTCACAGGTAAGTTGCAGTTTTTTAAGCTTCCTTCCCTTCATAATCAGGTGTCAAGATGGTTTTAAGCTCTAGTAACCTCACTCACTCAATAAAATCAACGAAAAAATGCCTTATAACGGTTTTCTGTGGTACTTGATCACCTTTCTATGGATAAGTGTATGGCCAGCAGTGGGCTGGTAAAAGCTGTTAGTCATGATGAAGTTGGCCCATTTATGCCAAAGCTTGATTGTCTCACGATAAATTAATAACCTAATAACGGTGACCAAAATTTTATGCAATATTTTTCTTGAAACGAATTCAAAGAATTCTCTTTACATTTGCAGAAGATACAGTATTTTCATATTAACATTGATTAACAGACTTTCAGAGCTGACCAGATATTATGATAGGATCCTCACTTTATGTTTAAATTGTTCCCGTTCCAACAAAATCTCGATGATAATGGGTCTGTCACATAATCATAGTAGAATCTACCTACAGTTATTACTCGCTTGGAAATTTTCTCCAGACTAAATCTAATAGACGTCGTCAAGATAAGTACGGAGTGCAGAGAATGTTGGTCAGTACAGACACTTAATCAAAGGGTAAACTGTAGTAGAGACATAATTTCTCCTTATTTGCATATATAGTGGGTATATGTTCGTGTGTGAGCTTGTAATAACGGGTAGTAGCAATTTCTATTTGAATCTCATTTGATTAGGGTTTGTGGAAAGTCGGACGCAATGATACAAGCTCGGATTTCCATAATGGCGGTAAAGATACTTTTCATCGCTTGCACCATCAGCCTTAAATTTTATTGTCCGCTCCTGGACGTCCTTGGAAAAGAGGTTTGGTCTACCACACCACGCTGGCCAGACGAGTCAATATAGGGTTCGTTTCAGGTTTTTCTTCTCTTTGAAGTGCTGAATTTATTTCCTTAATCAGCTCCTACAACACCTTCGGGACGAGTAGGTATGATAACACTATGTGTTCTTAGTCCGTATAACTCTTTCAAAATACTAACACTGTCTACGACTTTCTTTTCATAGTTATCGGATTGTTAAAATATTTATTATTTTAAATTTGACTTTGGGACTTTTTAGAATAAGACATTTTCTTACATATCAATCGGGCTACTATTTTTACTGGAGTTACGATGAAGTAGTTGTGTCCCTAGGAACATGCCTATAAGTTTTTGCAACAAACTGGTGATAGCGTAATTATTCGTATGCAAACATCTCTAAGTATAAAAGATGTGCTGTTGACAGGGTCGGCAATACACGTGGAATGAATCACATGCAAAACGTGCCGAGCGGGAGCCGTGACTAGCACGAGAAACGGATTGCAAATACTACAAACGTCTAAAATTATTTGCTTTGAGTGACTGATTCATCAACGGAGAGTCTAAGTTGATGGGGCTACAAACCTGAATCTTTGACAGCTGATACTTTTCAAGTTGTAAGCATTAAGAGAAGAATTTTAGGAAATAGGAAATGAACGGTTGTATGGAATGGTTAATTTAAAATGAGAAGCAACCACGCGAACTAAGCCGCAGACAATAGCTTGACTTAATTTATACTAGCTGAGTCCCGCGGTGTTACTCGCGCTTATTGTTGTACTTTTACAACCGCCGGTAAAACTAAGGGGCTATGCTAGTCTTAAAAAAGTAGCCTTACTCCTTATTACATCAGCTATCTGCTAGTGAAAGTCACGTCAAAAACGGTCCAGCCGTTCCAGAGATTAGCCGGCCCAAACAGACAGACAAACAGACCGACAGACAGACAAAATTGTTAAATGTAAATTGCTAGGTACCTAAAATCTGTTTGAAGTCGGTGCTAAGTCAAAAAGAATACAAACGAACAATTACAAAAGTCTAAGCGATAGTCACTTGGCACCGACTTCAATCAGATTTTAGGTACCTAGCACACATTATAATACTACTATTTAAATGAATAAAGAATTAGGTATAGGCAATTTATGAAGAACCAGTTTAATTTACGCTTTTAAGTGTTTTTTTGGCAGAGAGTTTTCGTTGGATGTTTTTTGGAAGTCGGTTTTTTTTTATAGAAAGTTTTTATTAATATTACAAACAGACACTACAATTTTATTTATTTGTATAGATGAAGCAATTCTTGCAAAAACGTGTGGTGCTTGTAGTGTGGACCAAAAATTGCCTGCGAATAAATCCAAGTGGTTTTCAACTTGGTCTAATGTAAACAACACTATCTCGTTACCCCAAGTTACTTCTTATTTTCCTTTAACTCTTCTGTTATAAACTTTGACAAAAAATCCAACTTTTTAACCAATTAAATGTACGTCATTTGTTTCAATTTAACATGCAAAGCAAGTCATTCCGTCTAACTTGTCCCGTCCTATCGAACCGCTACTAACTTGGTGCATCAATCACCTGTCTAGACTCCTAGACATGTTAATGACGTTATTCCAGTCAGTTCCACTGTCCTTTCTATATTTAAACGACTAATAGGACCTCCTATTTGTCATTCATCATATTTTTTACAATACCAATTAAAAGATAAAGTAGTGATATTAGGATAGGTCAAGTTCATATATCGAAATAGAATACTAGGTCAATGTCCTGTCAAACTGGTCTATATAATGAGTTTTATATGTCAGTGAAATGTATTTCAGTGCCATCTAGCGAAGAAAAACCGAACTACAGTATTTAATGACTCTGTAACGCTCAAAGGCTTTTAAAAAAAACCAGCCAAGTGCGAGTCGCACACGCGCACCGAGGGTTCCGTACAAACCTGTAGGTATATTATATGACGTAACTAAAAATTTACACTTTTCGCATTTTTTTCTTTATTTGTGCTATACGACGCCGACGTTACTTCGTACCAAATTACAAGATTTTAAGTTCACGGGAAGTACCCTGTAAATTTTGATTCCCTTGTGTGTCGAGTGTCGAAAATTTGCAGCATAAACGGCTATATCTTTTGATTGCGTGGGCTTAGAAGTTAGATTTTTTTACAGCTGCAAGGGACAGTAGACCTGAGTATTTGGTAAAAATTTTAGTTTGATACCTCCACGCGTTTCTGAGAAAAAGGGTCTTGACTGAAAGACAGACGGACAAAAAAGTGATCCTATAAGGGTTCCGTTTTTTCCTTTTAAGGTACGGAACCCTAAAAACCGCCAATAAACACTGTTACCTTCACCAGGCATAATGAAAAAAAAAACTTTATTTCTTAGTAGGCAATAATTACTTTGCTATTTTAGCGACCCTAAATCTTTGTAGAAAAGGAAAGTTAATTAAAATAAAATAAAAGCAATCAACTTTCTTTGCGACAACCTAAACTTTTAATCAATATCTGAACAATTTCTCCCCTAAGTGGGTAAATCTACAACCTACAATTAACTTGAATGATCGCATTAATTCGATTTATCTGTCAGGATGTGGCACTCTCTTGTGCCAATTAGGTTTCTATGTTCACCGTGAGAGCCCTACTACCATAAAACTCGATTAGAACTCGATACCATAATTGGCATGATATAAATAACTCGATCGAAACTTGAAGCAGAATAGTTATACACTACAATAATTTAAAACATTAAAAAAGGAATGTTTGTACATGTAACGTTTGTCTAGTACAATCTGTACAATGTCAAAGCCAGGCTAACGGTTATCAATATACACTTTTTTGTATCTCGTTTTATGTGTGTTAAAATAATTAATATTACGTTTATTAATGAGTATTAAGTTAAAGTTATAAGCTTTAGAGAAAAAGCACATAGTGTTCTCGATCCATTATCACTCAAAACAAACCATAATGACACATTAACAATTAGTAACCCCGTACCCATTAGTTTTTCTTCGCGTACATTTCAAGACATTTAACTTGTTATGAAGTCACTGAGAATTCATATTCTAGTTCTTGCTACACAATTACTAAGGTACCTAGTTTTTGTTAGTTTATTTATTGAGACCCCCTTAGTACAGTTTGTTTATATGATTCTATTGGTTGGGTTTTACGTTTATTAATCGTATTTGTTGACTTAGATTATACTTCAGGATATGTTGTAATCGCTTTTATCTATTTCTACTGATGTATACTATGAGAATGACCCTTTATGAGACAGATATCGAAACTTAATTTTACACGATTTTTATTACCAATGTTTACCCCAGGTTAATATTTCGTCGCGTATACATTCGAGAGGTCATAAGTTCGGTTCGCACACAGGGTAAATTATTGTGTTCTAGGGTTTTCCTTTCTAGAGTGCACTTGGTTCCCCGGCGTTTAGTACCCGAGACGGCGCCGGCGTGCGGTTTTTAGGCGGTTCAAGTCCGACATAGCCACTAGGCGGTGGTATCCTCTTCCATCTCGTGGGGATGGATGGAACTTTTTTCTGTGCCGAAATTCCCCCGATCGTTAGAGACGACTGAGAGTAAAAAATTTCGCAGGAAAACTTTCATGCAAAGAGAAGGAAACCTGAAACAAACCCTATACCTACCAATCCGGTTGGCCAGCGTGGTAGAGGAGGCCAAGAACTCCTTTCGAAGGAGAGGCTTATGTTCAGCAGTGGACTGTAAAATGCTGTTGATGATGATGATATATTTAGAAATACATAAGTAAGTTTATCAGCACTCATAAAATATAGGACAGGCTCTACCTAATCTGAGATTATACAGCCGTGTGTAAGATGTATATAGATTTCATAATTTTATTCAAAATTCTAACTGCCTCAATTTTGCAGAGGTAGCGTAAGCAACTGCAGATCAAGGGGTCTCGGGTTCGATTCACGGGTCGGTTTGTTGTTGGGTTTTTCTTACAAGAAATTCTTAATGGCAGTCCGGAGTATGGAAGACGGCGGTGTTTCCCGCCCGTGCCTCGTAGAGCACGTTAAGCCGTCGGTCCCGGTTGTCATGAACATCTATGGCAATCGTTATTGCGAAGTCAGTGCCCCCAAATATATTGATAACTAGTTCAACCTTCGAATTCAGTTCACCCTCAGGGTAGCGGCGGTCAGGTGCCAGTCGCTCTGTGTAAAAACTGAATTCAGGTAAAACTGGTTGAACAAGTAGCCGACCCCAAATAATCTTGAGAATAATAAAGGCTAGGAATATAATGAATTTTATTGAAAATTCAACATATCAGATATCGAACTTACACTGTAAGACTAACATCTATTAAATCCACGATTTCACTTTACATAAACACCCACATCCATTATCAAGGTACAAGAAAGTTGATTCAGCACAGTAGTCTCATTACGAGGTTCAATTAGAGAGACTGTCCTTACCGCTCATCGATCAAGATACGATCAGCAGGAAACTCTGGTTTATTAGTCGGTGTGTACAACTAGAAGTCCGCTTTGGAAGTAAGCTTTAAAAGGTCCACCATTTTGATGTCTGTTTAAAATTACAGATGGGTTGGATACCTTAATGCTTTTTGTTACAAAATCCAAGTATCTAGATATTAAATTATTAATACGTGAAGCAAAAACTTTGTACTCTTTTTTACGAAAATTTTTCAAACGGTGGAGTATGATTTTTTTTATATAGAATAGGGGGCAAACGAGCATAGGTATCACCTAATGGTAAGCGATTACCATCGCCCATGGACATCCGCAACACCAGAGGCGTCACAAGTGCGTTGCCGGCCTTTGGGGGATGGGGAAGGGGATGGGGGGTTGGGGTATGGGCCTCCGGTATCCTCAATTACTCGGTAAAATACAGCGCAAGCGCTATTTCACACAGGTTTTCTGTGAGGCCGTGGTATCACTCCGGTCGGCACATTCATGCCGAAGCGTGGCTCTCCTGTTGTTGATTCTTGAGAAAGAATATAGTAGCCGTTCTAGAAATTAGCGGGAATGAAGAGACGTACAAAAATTTTTAATATTGATTTTCTTTATTTTACTATAAATAGCTGTTAATTTGAAATTACAAACAGACATTTCAATTTTATTTATTTGTAGGTATAGATTTATAGATGATAATCGTAACACGAGACTAAAAAACAATCTAAGTCTTTTTACAAAATGTATGTCTCAGTTTAGTCATCACCATGTCAATGATATGATATTACATCTTACATTACCGGTTCTTAATTATGGTGATGTGGGCCATTGATCACCGACACGATGGAAGGGAAGGTCGATGAACTCTCCGTGAACTTTTGTAGTTCATTAGGTGTATTTTTAGGTATCGTGGCATTTCCTTATGGGATTGAAAGCATTAAGGCGCGTCTCCACTAAAATTGTTGGCAATTTCAGTGTTTCCAACTGTTTGCAACACTTTTTTTTTTTTTTTATGTTTAGCTCGCCAAAATGACGCTACTCTGCCTGATGGAAAACATAAGCAGAATCCAAGAGTGGTGGTCACCATACTTATTGCGAATGCAGACAATGCACTATGGCGACCCACACTATGGCGGCCTAGTGATGCTGCTGCATCTTTTAGTCTAGTCAACAAGTATGGAACTTGTTGACTAGACTAATTGGGCCTCCGGTCTCGCACTCACCAACGAAACACGACAGCACTGCTGCTGTCATTTTACGTTGATTTTCTGTGCGAGGGTAGTACCGCCCCGGTCGAGCCGGCCCGTTCGTGCTGAAATCAGCGTGGCTCTACTACCTTGTAAGACTTAAAAAAATCGCCAACTTTTATTTCCATGGTGTCTACACCGAGTCGCCAACAATTTGAAAAACATTCGAAATAAGCGTCACAATAGAGCCAATAAATATTTGCAGCAAGCATACTCTTTTGACGTTTACGGCCAAAAACGGAAACGCTGTTCTCAACATTTGTTGACAACACAAAAATTTACAACTTTTGTTCGTTAGAGACCCAGCTTAGATGTATATTATACTTTTTCTATTTAAAGAATAGATTACTTGGTTATCTGAGGGCGGTAGGGCACAGTAAGTTTCTGCTCGTATTAGAGTCGACTATAGATAGAAACCAACTGACAACACACAACTTTGTCTGGCGCAGTGGTAGCGTACGCAACTGTGTTCTTGAGGTCTCGGGTTCGATTCCCGGGTCGGATCATGTTTGTATGATCTGCAAATATTTATTTCGGAGTTTTTGTGTTTTCTATGTCTAGTACTTATGTATTTACAAAAAAAAAGTATATATGTGTATTCTATCATAGATCAAGCTTAGTTCGAAGCGAAATGGCGTTGTGTGCAGCTGTCCGAAATATTTATATTAATTTTAGTTATGCTCGGCTCCCATTGGTCTAAGCGTTATTATAACTATCCTATAATCAGTAAAACACATTTTAAAATGGGTTTCGGAGTTCAGCGTGAGCAATAATGTGACACGACAATTATACAATTTGTATATCTATAATAGATTTTATCAAGTTTTATGGATAATCAGAACTAATGATGAGGTAGGTTTTTTCAACTTTTTTCAAATTAATTAAAATTACGACATTTTTTATGTTTAAAAACTTTTGTTCTCTTACCTTGATTCCAAGCCGCCGTAATATTCTCCTGGTAGAAGTACTCCGTTTCTTCCTCATCCGACCACAACACCCCCTCAATACTCGACGTAATACCCTGCCCATCAGGACCTTCGACTAAAGACCTTCGCGACAGCTGATCATAGCTCGGTGGCCTTGACAATGAGTACCCAGAAATATCAGCTAGAGAGGATCTGAAGTTCTTGTAACTACGACTGTCGATAGGTCGGTAGCTGCGAACTGATCTGGAGTCTTCAGATTTGATGGAACGCAGCGACCGGCAGTCATAACTGGGACCTTCACCAGACAAGTCATTCAGAGATACTTTGAAGTTATTAGCAGATATGTCCCCAAGAGGTACCTCGCATGAGCGTCGTTTCATACTGGTCTTTTGAGAAGGGGTCTCGCCAGTTGCTTGCATGTGCCGGCTGACGCCAGCGCTGTGCAAGAATTCATTGGAATTATACATTTTTTAACTAAATTAAACTACTAGGAACTTTTTCTGACTAATTTTGGAGGAATTATTCGTTTGGTGGTCGAGGGCAATCTGAAACAATAGAAATTAATTGTTAGAATCGTTATTTTTTACCCGACTACGGCAAAACCAAAGGAGGGTTATGATTTTGACAGGCTATGTATGTATGTTCATTTGTTCCCTCATAGCTCCTTAACTACTTATTAGAACTGGACAAATGAGGTATTGTTAGAAGCGTTTTGATCGTCTGCTAGTTATAGGCTATATGACGTGTCACTGAATCTAATGTGGCGCCCTCTAGCCGACATAAAGTACTGTATTAAAAATGAATTTAAGATAAATATGCCGTGTTTGGTATAATTAGAAAGGGCGTTACTTGTACATTTCAAATGTATATATATTATACACACATCAAAAGTGTCTAGGGATCAACATATGTGTCTAGGGATCAACATATATTTTTGCAATAACTTTTCTCCTGATTGATATTAATTAAAATTTTCTTTAAGGATTCATCAAATAAAGTGTTTTCGTTTGTCACAGTAACGATAAACCAAGTCACCTTTGCATTAATAAAGAAATTTGCCATTTTCCTAATAAAAGGATTTTTGACATTTGAACCACTAACATTAAAGTTCGAAAAAAAGACTGAAATAACAGTTTTCTTTAAAATTTTATTAGGTAACTTAAACAATTAATAATCCGTGTTTCTACCGCGAACACTAACACAAGAACATCGGTTTGGCATACTCAAAATGAGTTCATCCAAATCACGCTGTGGAATGGCCGCCCATGTTCGTTGCAACAACAAAAAAAGGTCTTCTTGCGACTGGATACCCTCCATATTCGGCAGAGCTCTTCTCTGTAGCATATCCCATGCATGCTCAATCGGGTTCAAGTCTGGCGACTGAGCAGGCCATGGCCAAAGCCACATCTCAATCTCAAGAAATCCGCATAAAAATGCTTGATCCCTAGACACTTTTGATGTGTGTATTAATAACGGCACCAAAACATTTTAAATAAAAAAAAGTAAAAACTAAAACCCAACAACGACAAAAAACGACGCTGAAAAAATATAAAACAAGTTTGAAAAGCCGTAGTCACAGGTTGTTAAAGTGTTATGGTGCGTTTCTATGTAACGTGTGACTACGTGTAGTTGGGTTTTAGTTTTTACTTTTGCTATGCTATGCATCAAATGTTTTTTTAATGTAATATATACCCATAAATATTATGAATTAGTGTCCGCTTTCATAAATATTGACTTTATTTCCATTACGTGTGGAGAATATAGTACGAATTACGTAAGTACGAATTAAAAGTTTAAAACATACCCAGTAAAAATAAAATTAAAGTTCATGTGGAATGGCGACATCTAGTATTTTTCTTTGAAACTTCAGCAACTTACGACACACTAAGGTACCGTTGCTACACGAATAACTCTGTAGAGTGTACTTTAAAATAGTTTTAACCGTAAACGATAGATGGCGCTGTTAAATATTTTTAATGAATGAATCAAAATTTATCAAATAGTTGAAATAATAATATTCTGAAAAGGTGAATAGTGCAAAATTTGTAAAGGAAATATTTATCTATGCTTCTGTGTTTATAATTTATTTGTGCAATTTATGTTTATTTGTATCTGCTTGGTACCAACAGGTAAGTTTGAATGAAAAAAACTATAATAAATCACCATCCAGACAATACAAATCATGTGGGATGAGATGACCAGAAATAGAAATCATAATGTTTGTTGGTTACTATTTTTATAATAGGTGTAAAGTACAGTTCACCTGGTGGTAAAATATTAGCACTACCTATGGACTTCTGCAATTCAAGAGTCAGAACTGCATTCTTCCCTTAGAGTTCGTTCTCAGAAACTGAGCTGTGGAGAATTCGGGTTACCGGCAGCCTCACTAGCTTGGTGACAAGCAACGAAATATTTGCATAAATAAATCCGGTATCATGCGAGGCCATGTCTTCAGTCCTGGTGAACTGGCAAAAAATTGATGCGTTGCTCTCTCTTGATGCGTTTCTAAATCATTCAAATATTTTAAGTAATATTATGTAATTTATACTTGAACTTGTTGAAAACATTCTAGAATATATTTCAATATTAATTAATTTTCTATTTATAAGATTTTCTATTTCTTATTTAACTCCAAAGACACTCGAAACTTGGGGATTCCTATTTTCTCTTTTACTTTACCACCTAAACTGATCAAAGGACATCATTAACTTATCAAGTACATGAATATTTATGATTTCCCAGAAAATCCCTATTTTCCTCCACAATAAGTACCACATTAATATCATTTGTTTTACCTCCTTATCATGTACCTAATCCTTTTTGTAAATTTTTTGAACACAATTTTATGAAAAAAAAAATAAACAGCTGATGCACACATTTCTAAATTTAAAATTAACAAGCGCTTTGACTTATGGGTGCAAGATACTGGCCAGGTGTGATGCCAATGTTGCCAGTTAAAAATAGACATACACCCTCTTAAGCTCACCATAGGGTTGTAAGTACAAATAAATCTTCCAAATATTATTTTTCTACGGTTCATTGATCTGTCTATTTATGTAGATCTGAGGTTATAAGCTTTTATATAGGAGGGAGTTTATTTTTAGATGTTTACATAAAAGTAGTTCGTAGTTTATGTAAGAAAATGTTTTGTACTAATTCGTCATTGTTAAAACAGCCTCCCTAGCCAAGTTGCAAGCGTTTTTATTTCTGCAATCATGGGTCTCTCATTGGCTAACCTTGACAATTTTTTTTTTCTTTTTTTTTTAACATATACCAATTCTCCCGCATTACGGACAAAAAACAACAAACGGACAAAATGAACACCCACACTCAGAACATCAATTTGTGGATCACAGAAAGTGTTCACATCACACACACGAGCTGACGTATCGCCTGATGGTAAGCGATTTCCCGCCGCCCGGACACCCGCAACACTAGAGGCGTCACAAGTGCGTTGCCGGACTACTACCTATAACTTTTAATGTGCCTGTAACTTGTATAATTTGGATTCTTTTTTAGGCGAATAAGTTTCAGTGTATGAATGACCAAGCTTTGATCGGTTTTTTTTTTTGATAAAACTTCTAAAAAGGAACCTTAGCTAGTCCGATTGATCGCCCCAGAAATGCCTGCATACTAAATTTCATGAAAATCTTTGGAGATGTTTCCGATATTCATATTATATGTATTATTATATTATTATTATATTACATATATATATGTCACCGTAAGATTGTAAAAACCGTTAGATTATATTCTACCTAGCGAGATTGTAATCTTTCGATAGATTGTCAACTGTGATATACTGCTTACGCGCGTCAAATTGTCAACTTTCCCTGATTGATCGGTTTTACAGTAGGCAGACAGTGGTCATAGAGTTAAAGTTAGAACTTCTTTGAATAATCAAAAATTCATTTTATATAACTAACAACAGTTTTATATAACTAATTCTAAAGCTGTGAGGTATTTTCAACATGAAATCAATTTACAATCACAAAAATACTTTAGGTACATTAGGCAACAAACGATAATATACCTTATATATATATATATATAAACCAATCAGTGCGCGACTTGCGATTCGTTGCATATCATTTTACAATCTTTCGACTTCCTAGATAAATGGGCTATCTAACACTAAAAGATTTTTTAAAATCAGACCAGCGGTTTCTGAGATTAGCGCAAACAAACAAACAAACTCTTCAGCTTTATAAAATTTATACATATTAAATAAATATATATTAGTATAGATTAGTATAGATACTAGCTTTCACCCGCCGTCTTCGCTCGCTTTTAATAAAAAGTATCCTATGTTACTTTTAGTACCTTCAAGCATATGTGTACAAAGTTTCATGATGGTCGGTTAAGTAGTTTTCGCGTGAAAGCGTAACAAACAAACTTACTTTCACCTTTATAATGTTACTGTGATTATTATGAATTTATTTATCGTAGAAATAACTTCTGAGTACTTACTACTTATTAATTCAGACTTAATCACAATATAGGGTAATCCGTTATCTCATACATGACATACTTGTTGAATATGATCTGCGAATGTGTGTTACACAAAATCTCAACTCAGATAAATTGGGTTATACCAATCTTTTGTTCATGGTACACACGTGTAAAGCCTCTAACACGTTTAGAATAGTGATGGGATATGTAGAATATGATCGACCACCGCTAGATCCTGCCCATTCTCCGACATATATATTTAGTCAAGAATTGCTCGATTAAAGGTAGTAGAGTGTGGTATTAGTAGAGTGCTTAGCGTGGACAAAACAGCAGTACTACCTCCGGTTATTGGTCTATGAAGCCGCTGTTCTTCTTTTCGTATTCAAAATTACTGATTGATATGATCCTTACTTTTACACATTGAAAGTTTAGTTTAGTTAGGAGTAATCAAAAGATAATAATTAAAAACTCCTCCTATATTTCAGTCGTTAAGATTAAAATAAAGTAAGAAAATAGTGATTAAAACTAAATATCGATTATTATACATCACTAGTTCAGATTAATTATACAAGGGGCTAGACGTTGGGCTGTAATGAAACTGCTGTCGATCGCTCTCGTACAGTAACCACCTTTGAACTGATTCGCATCGATTATCGCGGGATTTCTACCAGAGTGTACCAGATATAGTTTTGTGGCCTAATTTATGTACTGGATTGAGAGGCAGTGCATTAGAAAATGACCTTATTAATATTTTCAACAGCTAGGTTTCGCAAGATCAATTCGACATATAGTTTTATATCGATATTCATAAAATGTTGTGTCGTGTTATAATTGGATGTGTAAATTAGAGACATAGCATAATGTTCTGTAGTCATTTTTAAGTACTTTAATTTAACTTGAAATGTTTCTATGTATGTATGAGTTCTATTCAACTATGGTTTTCTTCTTGTATATTTTAAAAAGTACTCAGTACTTTATTGAGATTCTGATCCATCGTTTAATATCATCCAGGCAAGCAGTTTACTTAGACAGACTCCTCATAAAACCAGTTTTATAACGCTGTATTATAAATTGCAACTGAAACTTCAGAGTAGTAGTAAAAGCTTTTAATTATTTTATTTTTATTAGTTCACTCTCGCAATAAGACCTATCCATGTCTAGTATCATCTACGAACTACCTCGTTAAATCTTTGTCACGTATTTTAATTTAATTTTTAGAAAATGAAGTTAAAAGAAAAAGTATATCTTAAAAATTCTGTCACTTCTGCCACAACTTAATTTCTATTGCTACTTCACTGAAATATAAGCTAAATAAAAAAAATCGGTCGATCGATATTTTAATAATAGTGTATTTTTTTTGCGGTATACGATTTATGACGTATTAAAAAAAACTACTCACTAGATCTCGTTCAAACCAATTTTCGGTGGAAGTTTGCATGGTAATGTACATCACATATTTTTTTAGTTTTATCATTCTCTTATTTTAGAAGTTACAGGGGGGACACACACATTTTACCACTTTGGAAGTGTCTCTCGCGCAAACTATTCAGTTTAGATAATAATGATATTAGAAACCTCAATATCATTTTTAAAGACATATCCATAGATACCCCACACGGTTGGACTGATGAAAAAAAAAAATTTGACTTTCAGTTCCGGACCCCCAAAAGTTATTGTTTTTTTTTTCTCTTTTTGTGTGAAAATCTTAATGCGGTTCACAGAATACATCTATTTACCAAGTTTCAACATTATATTCCTTATAGTTCCGGAGAAAAGTGGCTGTGACATACGGACGGACAGACAGACAGACAGACGGACAGACAGACAGACGAACAGATAGACAGACGGACAGACAGACATAACGAATCTATAAGGGTTCTATAAGCCGGCAGTGGGACACTATTTCTATGACGCTTTGATAGTTTTCACAATCTGTGTTTAAACTACTAGAGACTATACTACTGGAGTTTAAACTAGACTTTGGACTTAATTATTAAGATTTCTATAACCTTTATTGAAGTAAAACTTCTTTCCGCACGTTTAACTTGGGAGGCAGCTGGTGTATATGTGACGAGAGCGTTACGAAAAGTGTGATCGGGCGAGGCGAACGGAAGTTGAGAGGGAGATATATGTGAGTTAGTGAACATGGAGAGAGAGAGAGAGTTACGTTTCGTATATTACTGTAGGGGTGAGGGAGAGAGGTGCGAACACACATTTTCTTTCTCTTTTTTTTTTTTTTTTTTTTTAAGTTTTGGCTGCGCCAAAATGACTCTGCTCTGCCTGATGGAAAGCACGAGCAGATTCTAAAAGTGGTGATCACCATCCTCAATGCGAATAAGGACATTGCAGCATGGTGACCTACACTATGGCCGCCTAGTGAGATGCTTTTTTACGCCCCGCTTAAAGGACCCGGGATCATAGTGGGAGGGAAACACGTGCGCTGGAAGTGAGTTCCAGGTTTTGACCGCTCGGCACAGAAAGGACGAACCGAAGCGATGAGTACGAGATCGTATGTCTACCACTCTGAAGCGGTGACTTCCAAGGCCGGCACGTGTTGTCCTGTAGAGGAAGGGGGAAGGGGGGACCAGTTGGAAGAGCTCCTCAGAACACTCTCCGTCATACAAGCGATAGAGTACTGCCATAGAGGCGACATCTCTACGCAACTGCAGGGGCTCAAGGGACTCGGTGGCTTCAGGACTGTTGACAATGCGGATTGCTCGCCGCTGCAACCGGTCGAGAGCGTCAAACAGGTACTGTGCGGCACCATCGCAAAGATGAGAACAGTACTGTACGCACGAGCGAACCTGGGTCTTGTAAAGAAGACACAGATGCTCGGGCGAGAAGAACCGTCTCACCTTGTTTAAAACACCTAGCTTCCGCGAGGCCGCTTTAGTGACACTCTCAACGTATTCGCGTGGGTTGAGATCTCGGCAGATATCCATGCCCAGGATATCGAGCCTACCTTGTAATGCCATTTGAGTGTTCTGAAAAGTGGGAAGGGGAAGGAATGGAGACTTTTTGGCAGAGAACGCGCACCCCTGTGTTTTCTTGGCGTTGAACTCGACCAGATTCTCACAGCCCCATTGAGAAATGCGGCCCAGAACATGGTCGAGTTGAACGACAAGCTCCTGTCGTTTTTCCTCGATATCTGCAAGCTTGGCTGTTGGATGTCCAAAATATCGTCCGTGAACTGTACTGTCGTCTGCATAGCAATGAATGTTGCCAAGGGCTAACATGTCATTGATATGCAGAAGAAACAGTGTGGGCGACAGGACGGAGCCCTGCGGTACTCCGGCATTAATCGACTGAAAATCGGAGGCCGCACCGTCGCAAAGGACTCTGATGCGGCGCTGGTGCAGGAATGCGGCAGCCCAGTTGCAGAGTCTCTTATGAGAGAAGTAGTAGAAGCCTATCCTAGTAGTACTCTAAACGCGAAAGTTTGTACGTATGGATGGATGGATGGATGTTTGTTACTGTTTCACGCAAAAACTACTGAACCGATTTGGATGAAACTTTACAGTTATATAGCTTATACATCAGAATAACACATAGGCTACTATTTGCAGCGATAACCGACATACAAGCGGGCGGAGCCGCGGGCAACAACGAGTACCTATTTAAAGAAGTTTTACTTCAGTCGTGTGGTCTAAATGACACTCGTTTTTTATTCTATGTAGTAATTATTTTATATTATAACAGTATTTATGATCTGTCTATGCTTATCCGACTACGACGAAGCCAAAAGTACGACTACGACAAAGTAATAGTTTTGACAGTTTATATATTTTTCTATATTCCACAGTAGCGCCTAAACTACTGCATTGATTTTAATGGATATGGTATGAATAGATGTGTGATAATGGCCCGGGTGACAAAGCCTATAAAAATGTATCAAAAGTTTTACGTAGTCGGGTTTTAGTTTTTGAAAGCTTTTGTTATTAAAGCTTTGTTTTGGTATTGTCTTTCAGTTCTGCATATTGCTCCCGCCTAAATAAAAGCCAAACTCATCATTGAGGTCTATCGATCCTGTACCTCCGAAGGATCCTTGAATACTTTGGCCAGGGGAAAAGGCGATAACCTTGAAAGACTGGTGTTAACAGGTAAGATAGAGGGGAAAAGACCCAGGGACTGTAGCCCGTTGCGCTGGGCAGACCAAGTTCGCACTACTCTCGGCACTACGATCGATGCTGCCCAACACTGCTCAAGATAGAAACAGATGGTGAGCAATCACACGTTCAATAGCTCCAAATAGAAGTCACGACCCTCAGAATTGAGGATAACAATACAAGGAGGAGGTTCATTGAGGTATTCAAATGACTACGAAATCTGGTTAAATCCTCTCTATAACTGGTTAAATGTATAAAATCTGAGTAAAACCAAGACTTTTTGCAAACTCGTTCATTTAAGCCAAGGGATTAAAACCTACAACACTTTTATTACATCTTCCCTCACACCAGAATAATTCAAACTTTTAGTACGGTGCACATTCTGGATTTTGCAGCTTAAAGCAGCTTAAACTTGAACTTAATTACAGCTTCAAACGAACGAATGACAGACACTTTGAAGGTTCAGTTCTGCATAATAGTTGGTTAAAATGTTGCCGTTGCAACTGTGTTAAAATTCAAAAGGTCTCGAATAAGTCTGTGGCTAACGACTGTAATGTTATAGAGAGCATTTTATCGCAAATGGAAAAAACATTCATACTCTGCCAAACCTGAAAAGTTTTTTTCGTTATATCTATATATTTATAATAAAAATGTAACCGGTCCAATTCTGTACATTGAAGATATTTAGATTTTTTTTGTATCTCTGTAATCGATACTAAAGCCAAAACTGTATTTTTTTTCATTTTTGTCTGTCTGTCTGTCTGTATCTTGGCCGCGCATCACGCCGAAACTACTGAACGGATTCAAATGAAACTTGGCATGATTTGAGTTCATACTACGAGCTAGGACAGAGGATGCTTTTTATCCCGAAATTCAGCACGGGTTCCTGGAAGAAACCGTGCTGAATTTCGGGATAAAAGATTTTCCATCTGATCAAATTAAATGAAAGTCAAAATATGTATTTATTTGTAATTCAATAACACATAGTCCGAGTTCATTCATCCTTTTTTTTGCTAGAAAGAAAAAAAATAAAAGATAACGGGTAAAGTCTTTTTTTGTCCGCGGCTGTACACTGCCTGTGGGAAGCTGAGACAGATATGTAAATATGGCGGTACGAAGTTCACCGTGTCAGCTAGTTATAATAATATATAAGTTGGCTTTTGCATGCGGTTCCGCCAGCATAATAATAATCGCTTTATTGTACACCAAATTAATTACAAAGGTAACTTGAAGCTAAGACAAGTACAATTGGCGACCTTATCACCCGAAGGCAATCTCTTACAGGCAACCATTTACCAATAAATATATTTTGTTGACGGAGTGAAAAGTCTCTTCGGATCTTCGGCTTCTCGGGGGCTGAAGAGCGAAGGGTATATGGTGTTTGCACAAAAAACCAACCTGACGACCGTTCTCAGGTGCCCAGCGCTGAGGAGAACCCGGACCATGTTATTTCATCAGGTTCCCCCAGAATCGACGCCGCGCCTACCCAAGCTCGGCGCCTTCATTATGTATTGCGGCCTGATCGCAATTTTACGACTAGATTGCCTCCTAAAGCAATAAGAGCCCAGCTTCAGTGAAAACAGTTGCAAAAACAGGGCAAGTTTATTCCATTTGATAGATACAGACGAAGTTGCACGGGTCAGTAAGTATAGATATAAAATGACTAAGACGTTTACTTTCTACGAATAAATCGAAAATTTCCCATTAAATTAACATTAATTTCAAATGTTATGTACAGGGAAATAACACTTCCAATACCGGATATTAAAAATCAACAGCCTGAAAACCCGCATCACAGACAATCGCAAGGCAATTCTGAATAAAAAAACTGGCTAAGTTGGAGTCAAACTCATATGAAGAGGGTTCTGCAAGATGAATCGAAAAAATAATTTAATACGGTCTATAATATTGACAAGTTACTCATTATTTTTTTATTCTTTTTCATAAATTAAAAACCGAGAACACTTCTCTCGGTTTTTTTTAAATTTTTGTTTTTCTTTGAATTACAAAATAATCTGATATATAAAGTTCATTTCTTTACTTTGCATTTATGTATTTGGGTCGGCGGAATTTATCTGTCAAATATCTACAGATTTCGTTTTCATAAGTTTTAGATAGAAACATACATAATAATATGTCAGATAGATACGCATATATTTATCAGTAACTTTTATCTGTCAAATATTATTAAATGACACATTGTTAAGCTTCTGGTAGTTTATTTTACAGATATTTTGACGTATCTTCCGTATAAATTGTGTCAGACTATATGTTAAGTCTGTGTAAGCTATTATTATATTTAAAAAGTATTTTCTCTAGTAAATTCGAATCAAGTCAGCTGTTACAAGGACAGAGAGCTTTCGTTTTCTTGATACAGAACCCTCGAGAAGCTTCTGATGTTAGAACAGGGTCGCACAGGAAATGAAATGCTGCGGTCGACCACACTACAAAATACGTTTGAGTCAATACACCCTCCGGATGTGAATTATTATGGGGCGAGAGTTTGCCTTTGTAGCTTAGACCGTCTTCGCTGGCTGAAAGTGGGTAGATATTCTTTAACTGACTGAAAAAAGGAGGAGGTTCTTAATATGTATTATATATTTACATATTTTATGTTTGTTACTTGGAATGGCATTAGGGTTAATCGTTTCTTCAGATTAAAAGGTGTAGAATTCATCTGTTTGCTCCGGATAATCTTTGGAAGGGCTGGACTGATTTTGACGGGACTTTCACTGGTAGATAGTTGATGTACCGCGAGTAACACCGCGAGGCTCAGCTAGTTTAAACTAAAAAAAATACTTCGCTTGACCTGATGAAAGCTTATTGAGGTCAAGGTGTACGTAGAGGTTTAGAAGGTAGTAGTTGTAGTTCTGCGGCTGAGGGGTGTCGTCTAAGACGGGTAGGTGTTCCGACTCTTACTGTGTAGAGCGGTAGGAGGCGCAACAGCGACCCGCTCCGGGGGTGATTATGGTTACCCAGGGGGGACTCTAGAAGCCGCTGATGCATTCCTGGAGGTTCCGAGGTAGGCCGCCGCGGGGTTTAGTGGGGATTCGTCGGGAGTCCCACACACCCCCCACGGAGGGTATGGTGCAAAAAAAAATCCCCGTGTAAAAAATAAAAATGGTAGTAGTTGTAAGATAGGAAGGTTAAATGCAAGTAAATACGTGTAATTTCACGTTAGACTGTCCGCGGTGGCCAATTAACTGTCTCATTTTGTGGTGAGGCCAAAATAAGGCTTTGTTACACGAATAGCGGATTGACTATTTAACAAAATAAAAAAAAACAAAATTTCTTATATGCAAAATTTAAAAAAAGAATGTTAAAAAAATACAAAAGCATGTTATTAATTTAAAAAGAAACATACTACACTAACATTAAATCTTATAACATGTGTGATTTTATATTTTTAGAATACTTAAACCATAGAGTCAATAGAATAATGGTCTCTGCAATCTCTCATGATATTCTCATGATATGATTCCTCTGTTATGTAGGCATGTATGATAAAATAATGTAAAATGAATATATTTATATATACAAACACAAAGCCATACATAAATTGTTTAGATTATTGATGAATCTGATTTCAAAACAGTAAACATCATTATTTCAATTCCGAACACAATTAAACACAAAAGAAGAAAAACAGCTTTTCAGACAATACAATGGAAATCTTAAAACATCTGATTTAATAATTAATTAATATCCGCGATCCTTTTGAATGATCGACTGACAGCAAAGTTTAATTTAAATTCAACACCAATATCTCGGAGATCAACCCTAGAGATTTATAGACAAAACTTAGCGTAATTTATGTTCGACAATAACTTAAAGCTAACTTCAGAGCGGCCACTTCATTATATGGCCCGGTTTTAATTTATGTAACTTTCCAATTTAAAGGCAACAGATACCTGAATCAGTTGATTTATTTCGTCGCGTTGTTACTGAATTTTATATCATTAGAGTTTGGTGTTGTTAGAATGGGTTTTATTGGGTTTAAAATGCAGGGTTTGATTAACTGTTCAAATTGGAAGGGTTACGAAAGAACGACTTTTGTGTTATTAATAAGGTTACGTTTGATAAATCGTTGATTATACTGATCACGATGAGGTTTGATTTTCTTAGAGCATTAAGACGTTGTTGATTTCCTAATTTGATATTGATAGGTAATTTGAATAGACAATGTTTGCAGTACTTAAGGTGCTTGTTCAATATAAATAATATACATTAGTTTCATTTAAGTTCGATAGATGGCGTTGTATCAATTTTTAAATCGTGATATTAGAAACCACGGACTATTGGATATATGCCGTCTTAGTCAATAAAATTGTGCTCACTTAGGCGTGAGTTTCATTTCCTACCACGTTTCTAAAGGCGATTTATGGGATTACGGTCTCGTTTTAGAACAAATTTACCATCATAATGATTGACCCGTTGCAATAGTGAGCTTGATTCCTACTTATTGTAAATATATATTTGTATGAAAGAATCTATACTTATAATAAAAATGTAACAGGTCTAATTCTGT
Organism: Diaphora mendica; assembly: GCA_949125395.1. Lineage (NCBI taxonomy): Eukaryota > Metazoa > Arthropoda > Insecta > Lepidoptera > Erebidae > Diaphora > Diaphora mendica. The sequence goes on along the minus strand of OX421311.1, from coordinate 40,454,003 downwards.
ACATTAAATATATTTAGATTTTTTTTATTATCTATAATCGATACTGAAGCCAAAACTGTATTTTTTTTTTGTCTGTCTGTCTGTATCTTGGCCGCGCATCACGCCGAAACTACTGAACGGATTTAAATGAAACTTGGCATGATTTGAGTTCATACTATGAGGTAGGACATAGGATACTTTTTGTCCCGAAATTCAGCACGGTATCCTGGAGAGAGGGGATGAAAGTCAAAATATGTACTTAGTTGTAATTCAATAACACATAGTCCGATTTCATTTATATCTTTTTTGCTAGAAAGAAAAAAATAAAAGATAACGGAAAAAGTGTTTTTTTTTGTTCGCGACTGTACACTGCCTGTGGGAAGCTGAGACAGATATGTAAATATGGCGGTACGAAGTTCGCCGGGTCAGCTAGTGTTTAATATTTGTAAAATAAATGTATCTACATGGACATATTTATTCTCAATTTAAAGTTATTCTTTTAAAAGCCTCTTAAAATAAATCATCTCAACTTATGTTTTTTTATTATATCATTATAAATTCTCATCAACCTCCGATCTTTTCTTCTTTCTTTCTTTTCAAAGAATCAATTCTTATCAAAATTTCCTACAGTTTTGTGAATGTAACCAAAACGTATTCGATTATTACACTTCAGCATATCCCTTTAAAGTTTCAGTACGCTACTCTTTTAATGCATTTCTTATTTAGAATAGCCTGATCCAGTAATACCTTCTCGATAATTCGATTAACATACATGTAATTACTTGGACAGCAGACACGTTAGTGGAGCTTTATCGTCAACCTTGTTAAGTACTAATTCGTTTTCAATTTCCAGGTATTTGTATTGTGGCATTTGTGAATTTACACCGTAACTGTTTTTAGACTTTCGCAACATTCACACATAGTTTTTTGTATAGCTGGACTTATTAGCGGTAAGATTATTTAAAAGTTGCGAAACGTCGGGATTCAGAAGGTATCGTAGTCTACTTGTACTTTGCCAGGCTAGGCTGTGGTACCGCCACTTGTGCTTCCTAATAAAGTGATATTATTATTACAGGTATTTCAAAAATATAGATGGATACTAACTTAGGAGCTTATGTATATCGTGTTTAAATTTGAGTTCAATCAATACAGAACTTTTCGAGTTTTTGAGGCGTACTACCAACAAACTAGGAGGATATCCTGTGTAAATGATTTCTGAAAAGGACACAAATAATGCCTACAGTACACAATAAAAAAAGAAAAAAGAAAGAATATACATGAAGTCGTCTTGTTCGAGTCGGTCAATAAACGAATATCGGAAAGGCTATTAGAAGTAACAATATTCCATTTGATTTCAATTTCGTAAGAGAAATGCTTCCGAAAGGGTTGTGAAAGATACGTAATAATATAAAAGGGTATTTGATGTTAGAATTAGGACGAGAGAAACGTTTAAAACGTTCGTAATGGTACATCAATGAGCTTTTTTTTATGAAAGATTTCAGCCTTATTTCGGCCTTAGTTCGGTTGTACTTCGGCCTTGCCTCAATCTTACTACTGCAATAACTGATATTATAATTATAAGTAGAACAATTAAAGAATTAAACATTACGTAGGATGTCTCTAACCTGATTGAAAGGTGGAGAAATGGATTGGTGTTTTGATTTAAAAACTCAATGTTTTTACTAAATTTTGATGTCATTTTGAGAGTATTTGTCTTTGCTTTGACATTCTTGTAAGTCAAATTCACAAAGAAGAATGTTTCATTTTACGAAATCAAATTCACATTTTCATATTCAACGCTTGTTAAATATGATATTCTTGGAACGGTTGTTGTGGCAAGTCTTGGGAAAGAACCAGATTTAGCAGTGGATGTCTTTCGACTGATGAGAAGATATTTATCGCTTAATGTAGAACTAGAACCTAAACCAAAAGGGTAGTACGCACTAAAATAAAAATACATCTTCAACACATTTTATTTTCACTAGATTTAAAACAACTGTGACTACATACTAAAACAAAAAATTATGGCAAAACATAAGAACTATTACCTCTTAATTTCAAGTCCAATTTGCACTTACGTTTTACTATAAATTACAAACGAATCTAGAAATAATTAGCTAAGTACTTTAAACTACAATATAAAATTATATAACTATCTCCCGTAATTAAAATCCATGTACTGCCATTTCTCCTTAGAAGGTTTTTGAGTTGTTCCATCAAAATCCAGATAATTCAATAAATGTAATAGCGCACGTTCTGTGACAACTGCACGTGCCGTGATACTGGTCTATAAAATGATTTTAAATTTAAAACCAATATACTCGTACTTATTTCAACTTAGAAGTGATAAACGGAAAATGTTAAAAAAATATTTGACAGACACATTTTTAAAGTAATTTAGGAAACTTTAAATATATAATACATTTATTTTAAAACAGCTGTAATCCAAACAGAGCAAGTAATATTTTAACAAAAACTGACTTCAAGGTTCGACTCGATTTCTCTTGGAGGCCATCATCAGATTTTAATGTCCTTATCATGGTTGGGATATCTCCTTTCCATTAAAAACTAATCATCAAAATCGGTTCATGAACAACGAAGTTATCCGCGAATGTACATAAAAAAATAAATATATATATACGGTCGAATTGAGAACCTCCTCCTTTTTTAAAGTAGGATAAAAAGGGTCTGTTTCTGTTTGGAATTAAGCTGTTTTTAAATTAAGTTTATCCAGAAAAAAGGGGTTTATTTAAAAAAAATACATACTGTGAGTTCATAATTTTAAAGTAGTGCTTCCGATAGAGTCCCAATGTCTGTATGGAGGTTCTAAAACAGTTTCTATGATTCAGGAAGGTTCCGCTTATTCGTGTACACTTATAGCTGGACACCTATTAAGATGGAAAAAATCAAACACTACAAGTAATTAGAAGTTAATCATACAGAACCCATTTATAAAAGAAGGATTAAGGTTAGTAAGGCAGGTCACTTAATGTTGAGCAGAATTTTCAGAAAAAAAAATAAGTTTTCTCCTTAATCTATATACTTTGAAACATATCCCAAAAGTTTGATTAATCATTGAATTTCATTGAAAGTTTATGACAAATTATAGCATATTTTCTTACTTGTCAGAATACTTACAGTTAAAATCAACACCATAATAAAACTATAAAATAGTCTGACACTTCTCCTCGGTTTTGCCATTGTTCGTCTTTTATTCCGAATCGAAAAATTGACATGTGTTTACTACAAACTGTTGAAATCTAATGAATATAGAGTGACAAGTAGACCGCTTTTTATACAGAACGAAGCATTCTTGGAATAATTTCAATAGTCATGAATGGTGAAAAATATGTTTACAGATATTTACATTCAATAATATAATGCGAGTTGAGTAAGACTTTGTGAATAGAATGAATACATAGAATAAGTTTATTGTACTATTCATACTATTGTGTTACAGTGCTCTGGGGAGACATTTCTAGTTAAGTGCGAATTGATAAATATTTATGTGTGATACGAGAATCAGCCCATGTTTAGATGACGAGCGCTCAACGCGCGTTTTGCTAACGCGCGTTTACAACTATATGTGATTTTGTTCTAGGAGTACACATGCTAACGCGCGTTTTTACATGTAGTTGTTAAAGCGCGTTAGCAAAACGCGCGTTGAGCGCTCGTCATCTGAACATGGTCTCATACTTGTGAATGAACAAAAGAAAACGACAAAGCCCTGGAGTCACTTACATCGCACAGAGATTCAGTACGTTGAAGTAGAAGTGGACTGATCCATGTTCACAGGCGGACTCATAGTCGCTTCATGAGGAGTACCGCGAGGCGCGGAGGACTCTGAAGCTGGCCATTTGCCGCGCCAAAGAGGAAAAGAGAAAGGAGATGCTGGAGGGTCTCGACCGTGACCCCTGGGGTCGCCCATACCGTGCGGTGCGACAGAAGCTCCGCACGTTGGGCCCCCCCCCTTACCGAGACTCTCCAGCCCAGCTTCCTGCAGGAAGTGGTTGAGGGCCTTTTCCCTGAGCGGGCGGAGCACACACCCCCGTCGATGGCCTATGCGGTCATAGACGGCGGGGGTAGAGAGGACGATGTGCCGCCCGTTAGGGAATCGGAGGTTGGGGCGGCTGTTCTTCGAATCCGTTCCAAGAACACCGCCCCCGGGCCGGACGGGGTTCCAGCCCGAGTGATGGCCCGAGCCCTCGACCATATGTCGGACCGCCTCAGGGAAGTGTTGGACGCTAGCCTGGCGTCCAGGCGCTTCCCTGAGTGCTGGAAATGCGGGAAGCTGGTCCTGTTGAGGAAGCCGGGACGGCCTGCCGATTCGGTCGCGGCCTATAGGCCCATCGTGTTGCTGGACGAGGCGGGTAAACTTTTTGAGAGGATACTCTCTGCCCGCATCGTCCAGCACCTTTGTGAGGTGGGGCCCGACCTGTCGGACGCCCAATTCGGGTTCCGAGAGGGGCGTTCGACGGTCGATGCCGTGATGCGCCTTAGGGCCGTGACCGAAGAGGCAGTGAGCTGTGGCGGCGTGGTGTTGGCGGTGTCCTTGGACATCGCCAACGCCTTCAATAGTCTGCCATTTAGCTGCATCAGGGAAGCACTCCACTACCACGGGGTGCCAGAGTACCTGAGGCGGCTAGTGGCAGACTATTTAGAGGAGCGTACCGTCGTGTACGAGGACCGAGAGGGCGTCTTGAGACGGCGACCCATGTCGTGCGGCGTTCCGCAGGGGTCTGTCCTTGGACCACTCCTGTGGAACGTGGGGTACGACTGGGTCCTGCGAGGTCGTCTCCCCCCCGGGCTGGGCGTAATTTGTTACGCCGATGACACGTTGGTCACAGCCCGGGGAGCGAACTACCAAGAGGCGGCGTGCCTGGCCACCAGGGGTGTTTCTCTGGTGGTCGGGCGCATTGAGGCGCTGGGCTTACGGGTGGCCCTGGACAAGACGGAGGCCCTATTGTTCCATGGGCCCCGTCGTGGTCCACCCGCCGGCGCCTCCATAGAGGTCAACTCGGTCCTCGTACCGGTTCGGGCCCAGATGAGGTATCTGGGCCTGATTCTCGACGGTAGGTGGCTCTTCGACGAGCACTTCCGACAGCTTGGTCCCAGGCTGGTCGACGTTGCCTCCGCCCTTGGGCGACTCTTGCCCAATTTGGGTGGAGCCAGTGTCGCAACAAGACTCCTATATACGGGGGTTGTCCGGTCGATGGCGCTGTATGGCGCACCGGTGTGGGTGGCGGCTCTGACTGCCCTAAATAAGGCTCGCCTCTGGCGGCCTCAGAGGGTATTGGCGGTCAGAGCCATACGCGGATGCCGCACGGTGTCAACCGAGGCGGCGTGCGCCTTGGCCGGAACACCCCCGTGGGATTTGGAGGCGGAAGTGCTCGCCGAAGTTTATCGACGGGTGGCTGAATATCGGGCCGAGTATGGCTATCGCCCTCCGCCCGAAGAGGTACGCGAGTGGCGTGAAGCCGCCCGTCGAGCCACTATGGCTAGATGGTCGTTCCGGCTGGAGACTCCACGCGCTGGCTTTGCCGCCGTGGAGGCTCTCCAGCCTGTCATCCTCGAGTGGGCAGGGCGGCAGCACGGGACCCTTTCCTTCCGACTGACGCAGGTCCTTTCCGGGCACGGTTGCTTCGGGAAGTACCTGCACTCGGTCGCCAGGAGGGAACTGAGTCCCGCCTGCCACCACTGCGACTGCAGTGAGGACTCGGCCCAGCATACGCTGGCGATCTGCCCCGCATGGGCGTCGCAGCGCCGGGCCCTCACTGCAGTTATCGGAGGAGATCTCTCGCTACCGGCCGTCATACGCTCCATGGCCGGTAGCGATAGCAGTTTTACAGCGGTCGCAACCTTCTGCGAAGATGTAATCTCGCAGAAGGAGGTGGCGGAGAAGGCCCGGGAGGACGATGTCCACTCGGACCCAATCCGCCGCCGGCGAACTGGGCGGCGGAGGCGCGCCTATCAGCGCCTCATGCCGCCCTGAGTGTGGCCGCGGATGGTTGGGACGGGCTTTCCCCTCCATCCGCTCCAGTGGCCACCCGCGAGGGGGCGACGTACGCGTGTGCTGTACGTCGCCTACGTAGATAGTCCATCAGGTGACGGTGCCCGCTTCTATGCGGGCAAGCGCTGGGAGGGGTCCGGATGTGTTAATATCAGCAGTTCCCGGATTCCTCCCTTCACAGGCGCAGAGTGGCACACCGTGTGGTTTTAGTCGGTTCGAGTCCGACACACCGCCCCGCCGCAAGCCCCGGTGGGGTGACGGTCCGAGGGGATTTCCACACGTTAAAAAAAAAAAAAAAAAGAAGTGGACTGATCCATGTTCACAGGCGGACTCATAGTCGCTGGAGCCAACGTGAACCCTACGACACGATGGACCGAAGATTTGAGGAAAATGGCTAGCAGCGGATGGCTGCAACTGACGGCAATTGGCAGAAGTAACTTTATTTTAGTCTTCATTTAACATCAAAAAGTTACTCATTATTAGATAATAAATAACTATTCAAAGAGAAATGTTTAAGGTAAAATTAGTTTTCAATTTGTCAGAAAAATAATAACTTAAATAAAAAGCTTTCTAAAAACAAGCTTTCACTGGAATGTCTCGAGACGAATCAAACGAGTCCAAACTCGATGATGTTGCGACGTTTCTTTACAGAGTTCCTATGGCCACCTTCCAGCTCCAGCATCAGATCAGCTCCATGTTATTATAATATTGTATTGTCACGCTGTATACATATGCATGCAAAATTTCAGCAAAATTGTTGTTGAAGATATCTGCTTTACAATTGAGTTGCAAGATTCCACCCGAACATACAAGCATACATACATACATTGCAAGTTAATAAAAATCTTGTAAGGCCCAATGACGCAGCAGCCTCTCAATAGGGCGCATAGTGGAGATCACCATGCTGCATTGTTGTATTTACTGCATTCGCAGTGGGTTTGGTGGCGACCCCACTTGGATTCTGCTTATGTATTCTATCAGGCATAGTAGAGTCACTTTGGTAGACTCATATAAAAAATATAGATAACTAGATGTGCCCGCTACTTCGTACACGTGACATTTGAATTTCCCATTTATTTTTAATTTTTCACCGGTTAAACCTCCTCTACGACAAACATTTCAAAACCAAAATCAGCTAAATCTGCCCAGCCGTTCTCGAGTTTTAGCGAGACAAATGAACAGCAATCGATTTTTATATTTAAGAAGATAATCTATTTTTGAATAATAAATATTTTAAATCTATTTAAGAAAATATCAACGAATAACAACATAAACATAAATGTCTGCTTCTGCATGAGATTTAGTTTTAAAATGAACTTTAAACAAAATGCACACGTTCCATTTTCTATTTTTCTAAGTCAGTGCAGTTTTTACAATGTCAACTTCACAATTCCATTTGCTACGGGTTCCGAAAAGAAAATTATAAATCGAACGAGTTTTAAGCTCCGGTTAAGCCAAAACCTCACAAACAGGAAAAGGAAACAGCCGTTTAACCAATGAGAAATACGGTCATAGTGCATTATAGAAACGACTGGTGAAAAGTACATGAGGCATTGACTGTTGGATTTCCATAAAATAAGTTTTATTAAGAATTTTATAGCTATTGGATAAGGATTTAATGGGTTTTCTTGTATTCGAGGAAATAACATTTATTATTAAATAGTAAACCCATTATCAGGGTGCGTAATGGGTGATTTGAAATTGATAAAGTCTCAGTTAAGTCTATTAATTACGTTAATTAAATTTGTTACTCCTGGCATTAAAAAAATAAAGTTATGTAAATCTTGAAGTAGTATTATAAAATGTCTTACCAATATACGACATAACATTTTATTTAGATTAAACACGCTGATTTCAGCACGAACGGGCTGGCTCGACCGGGGCAGTACTACCCTCGCACAGAAAATCAACGTAAAATGACAGCGTTCGTGCTGTCGTGTTTCGTTGGTGAGTGCGAGACTGGAGGCCCAAATAGTCTAGTCAACAAGTACCATACTTGTTGACTAGACTAAAAGATGCGGAAGCATCACTAGGCCGCTATGGTGTGGGTAGCCATGCTGCATTGTCTGTATTCATGTGAGTATGGTGGCCACCACTCTTGGATTCTGCTTATGCTTTCCATCAGGCAGAGTAGAGTCATTTTGGCAGGGCCAAACATAAAAAAAACCTTACTAGAACTTCTATGAACGAGATATTTACGATGGTAGTTATAGTTTAGATTATAGCAAAATCGAATAAAAAGAAAACTTATAAAAATAATATCAAATTCTTTTCACCTTTCAAAACAACTCTAACCTTCCCCTTGTAAAACCATTGACTAACAATGAAAATAGTCAGCAGCTTCTAATCAGCATGCTTAGACAATGGTTTTCTGAACCTGGTCAAGTATAATCACAAATTTTAACAAAAAAGCCGACTTCAATCTGGACCAAATTTAAATGGGACCACAAGGGAAGCACCGACTTTCAAATAAAAAAATCATCAAAATCGGTTCACCCAGTCGAAAGTTATGAGGTCACAAAACATAATAAAAAAATACATTCGAATTGAGAACCTCCTCCTTTTTTTGAAGTCGGTTAAAAATTGACTAACTCTTAAGGAGTTTCACTTTATTTTCCAGTCCACTCACCTATGATGTCATGGCGCGTATCCACCGAAATTGTTGGCAGTTTCAGTGTTTCCAACTGTTGTCAACTCTTCAGAAAATCGCAAACTTTTGTTTACATTGTGTCTACACAGAGTCGTCCACAATTTAAAAAACATTCCAACTAAGCGTCTCCACTGAGCCAATAAATATTTGCAACAAGATTATTCTTTTGATGTTTACCATCAAAAATAGAAACACGGTTCCCAACATTTGTCAACAATTTTTCTTGCCAACACTAGGAAATTACAGAAACTTTTGTCACCAACACGTGTTGACAACACAAAAGTTGCCAACTTTTGTTCGGTGGAGACTCGGCTTTAGTTGCACATGTATATTAAGTGTTAACTGGTGTTAGCCAATTTCAGTTTCGTTCAGAAAACCAGTTTCTAACCGACCATTAACGTTAAACTGAATAAATTAAGAGTTTTAGTATTTTTTAATTTAATTAGCATACAAGCACAGTACTCGTCTATTTGAAAAATTTATAAACACTTGAATTCCAGTGTCATTATTTAAAATATTTTCCTTTTGACTCCTATGACTTAGACATTCCATTGAACACTGGTGATTCAATTTACCAGTACAATTATATTACAATATTATTCTGGCATCAATAGTCTTTTGTAGTTCACTGTAATAGGTTTCTACTGAGGAAGAAAGTTTTGGTGTATTATTTAACCGTGGGCGAGCCACGCTTTGGCATGAATGGGCCGACTCGACCGGAGTGATACCACGGCCTCAGAGAAAACCGGTGTAAAACAGCGCTTGCGCTGTGTTTCACCGAGTGAGTGAGGATACCGGAGGGCCATACCCCAACCCCTCCCCACATCCTTTTCCCCATACCCCAATGCTCGGCAATGCACTTGTGACGCCTCTGGTTTTGCGGGTGTCCATGGGCGGCGGCAATCGCTTACCATCAAGTGATACGCCTGCTCGTTTGCCACATATACCATTAAAAGAAATGTCACACTTTCCAGACTGATTGGTATAGGAAATCCAAAACCAATCAGACTGAAAAATACCCGTCCGTTTCAAGTAATCCTTCTTTTAACACCAATCCGTTACCGTAAGAACTTGTAAGGTCTGATACTGTCTAGTAGTATTTAGTTTAATAGATGTTTCTTGTGGAACTGGATGGATTTCTTTTAGTTGGATGTAATCATGAAAGAAGTTCCCGAGCATCTGAGCATTGCTTGAAGTCCTGATAATGTCATGTTGAAGATGTAAAATATTAGCATACTAACTAAAAGTTCAATTATTATTCCAAAATATTTTAGATTTGTGAATATATACAATAAAAAACTATAAAATGTTACTAACGTTAAATTTTAAATAGAAAATATTAGTGAAATACAGCACCTTTGACAACGAAAATCTTCACGTACATACACGAATTTAAGAACCACAAAACTTGAACAGTTCTGTATTTTACAAATAGCAAACGGTTGCCTGCATTTCTGTGAGTGCAGTCAAAGGGGGTAATGAGAACTCGATGTATTTCTTTGAACATTACCAATACTGAGTAAATTTAAAAACCTACTTTGAAATTTATAATTTCTCGACGACGAAAGTAGCTACATTTTTTTAAATGGGCAAAGGAATGCTTGTTTTGTACGTCAATTTACGTTTGTATATTCCACCGGAGCGCCTAAATACTACAAACTTTATCGATTTTTACAAAATGGGTCTTAATGGATTCGTAATGGCCCGGTGACATTGGTTATATAACTTTTTATCAAAAAGAGGAGAGAAGACGATAACCTTGAGAGACTAATGGTGACGGACAAGATGGAGGGGAAAAGACCCAGGGGCCGTAGCCCGTTGCGCTGAATGAACCAGGTTTGCACTCCTCTCGGTACTACGATCGATGCTGCCCTTTGATTGATTGATATAATTTAACAGACACATTGTCCTATAAATTGCGTGGTACGTTATCCCGGTCCTACGCTCAAAAGTTTTTTTCCCTGCTAGCCCTGCTAGTTCCCATTATCGAATTTTTTTTTTAGGCGAATGGTGGACCCTCATCAACATGAAGCCACTCACGAAAAATTTGTTTGATAGTAATAACTTGTAAAATTTGTTTCGGGGATCCCGGACTATAATACTATGGCTAAGGTCATAAAAACTGTCAAGAATAACTCTTAAATCCATATTTCTTACATTTTTTTACGTCTTTCCTAAGATAAACCCAAAACCATTTGTCAGATAACATTAACGCAATCATAATACTTATTTACAACTAAACACAAGGGTTTACACTTTTTTTTTGTTTTTTTTGGCGAGGTGGAAAATCCCTTCGGATCTCCCCCGGGGACTGAGGAGTATGTGGTGATTCCACTAAAAACCCGGCGGCGGTTCTCAGGCTCTCAGGCTCTGAGGAGGACCCGGAACATGTTATTTCAGGTCCCCCCCAGGAACGAGGGTTTATACCTTAAAACACTATGTAATTGGAAGTAAGTTTTTATAAACTGAAGTACTTACAAATAATTATAATGCTCATAACCAGAGGTTGTGCTTTGATTAAAACCCGTGAAAGTGGAAAATGACGTTCATTTTCATAAGGAGTAATGGTTTGAACAAAACTCTCAAAGTCTAGTTTTTTTTTAAAATGGAATAGGCACGACAAACGATGGTAAACGATTACCGCCGCCCATGGACACCCGCAACACCAGAGGCGTCACAAGTGCGTTGCCGGCCTTAAGAAAAATGATCACACATTTTTCTACATACATATATGAGCTTGATAAAGTGACTCACCTCTGATTAATGTAAAGGATGAGTAGAATCCAAGAGTGGTGGTCACCATACTCATTGCAAATGCAGACAATGCAATGTAGCATGGCACACTATAGTGGCCTACTAAGATGCTTCTGTACCATTAGACCTCAGGGTCTCACATGATTAAAAAGTAAGCAGAGCCTTTACTATTAAAACCAGTTTACTTACTAACATACATAATTATAGATAATACAATATAGACAAACTACACACCCACAAACACACACACACAATCAGGCACAGCAGTCAGGCGTCTAAAAAACTAGACATACAGGAGCATTATTAATAGATGCTTGAATTAATCAACTACTTAGAACAAAATATTTAAATAAATAAATGTTTTGGACATCTAACACACAACGCCATCTAGTCCCAAGCTATACTAATACATATATACTTTTTTTTGTAAATACATACATTTAATACATAGAAAACACCCAAACTCCAAAACAAATATTTGTAGATCATACAAACATTTGGTCCGACCCTGGAATCGAACCCGAGACCTCATGATCAGCAGTCGCACATGCCAACCGCAAGACCAACGAGGCAGTCAATATGATTTTAAATATCATAAACTGATACTACTGGCCTAGTATTTTAATGATACTTAATGTCGTTATTAAATAAATTGGTAAGATAGGCGGTATGAAGTTCTAAATTATTACTTGTTTTCTAAGTTTTCAAAAAAAACCTGAAAATATTGAATAAAAACAGTTCGTTTTATTTGTTCCATAATTAAATTTATAATGTTCTTATAGTGCCATAATTCGATAAGAAAATACAATGGGATTTACGAGCCCTGAAGTAAATATCAAGGTGTAAATATAAAAAAAAACAAATGTTAATATGTACATGAAAATTTTCGCTTTTCAAAAATTTTACTAAACTGTCTGTCTAATTGTTTAGCACAATGTGTAATAACCACAATTAATTAAGTTAATAAATTTTCAAACATTCTGAATAAAACTGATAAATTTCAAACGATGAAAGTTCTCGCCAAAATACACTTTGGAATTAGTATACGAGCAACTGAAGTTGTGTAATATTTTTTTATTGATTTAAAACGCGACTTATCAAAATATTAAAAATATAAACTTGGAACATGAACTGAAGGCAATAAATTTGAAAGATATGAGCCTGTAGATTCTGATGTTGTTTTTTTTACTTGTGTGGTCTCAGAGCCTCTACCAGTATTTGATGAGGTTTCACTAGAATTAGACTCATTTGACGAAGATATGCCAGTGTTTGATGACTCTGATGCATTTTAAGAATTCTTCGAAGGAAGTGTTGATGCTCTGTCACTATTAAATGATTCTGAGGAAGCTCCAGAATTATTGGACTCATTTAATGAAGATTCTCTATTAAATCCATAATCTGGCAGGCCAATGTGAACAGAAGGGAAAAAATGTGATATGTATGAACCTACAGATTCTGTTGTTGTATTTTGTTGTTCTTATGAGCTACCTGAGGTTTCTGAGCTACCGCCTGTATTTGATGAAACTAATGAATTCTCACTAGCATTAGATTCAATTGCCGAAGACTCACTACTATTTGACGACACTGATGTATTTTCAAAATTACTGGAACTACCTGACAATGGTTCTCCACTGCTAGATGTTTGTGTCGAATTCTCGGGATTACTAGGTTTACTTGTCGGCGTTTCATTATTCAGCATTTCAGATGCTACGTTAGTAGTGTTTGATTGATTTTCCGAAGACTCAGTACTACTTGAAAGTTCTGTTGTATTATCAGAATTATCTGAAGTAGCTGACGTTAGTTCACTGCTGTTAGGACCTGCCGCTGAATTCTCAAAATTACCAGGCTCACTTGATGTAGTCGAGCTGTTTGACGTTTCAGTTGATACGTTATTAGCGTTTGATGAATTCTCAGAAGACTCAGGATTACTTGATGGTTCTGTTGTATTACCTGATTTATCAGACGTAACTGACGTTAGTTCACTACTGTTAGGACCTCCTGTTGAATCTTCATGAATACCTGGCTCACTTGGTGTAGTCAAGCTGTACGACATTTTAGTTGATACGTTATTAGCGTTAAATGGATTCTCCGAAGACTCAGTACTACTTAAAGGTTCTGACGTATTTTCAGAATTTCCAGACGTAGCTGACGATGGTTCGCTACTGTTAGGACCTGCTGTGGAATTCTTGTAATTACCAGAGTCACTTGATGAAGACGAACTTTTAGGTATTTCAGTTGCTACGTTATTAGCGTTTGATGAATTTTCCAAAGACTCAGTACTACTTGACGGTTCTGATGTATTTTCAGAATTGCCAGACGTAGCTGACGATGGTTCGCTACTGTTACGACCTGCCGTTGAATTTTCAGAATTACCAGGCTCACTTGGAGTATTCGAACTGTTCGAAGTTTCAGTTGATATGTTGGTAGTGTTTGATGAATTTTTGGAAGACACAGTACTACTTAAAGATTCTGATGTATATTCAGAATTTTCAGACGTAGCTGACGATGGTTCGCTACTATTAGGTCCTGTCGTTGATTTCTCAGAATTACCAGAGTCACTTGATGAAGTCGAACTATTCGGCATTTCAGTTCATACGTTAGTAGTGTTTGATGAATTTTGAGAAGACACAGTACTACTTAAAGATTCTGATCTATTTTCAGAATTGCCAGACGTAGCTGACGATGGTTCGCTACAGTAAGGGGCTGCCGTTGAATTCTCAGAATTACCAGGCTCACTTGGTGTAGTCGAACTATTTGGCATTTCAGTTGATACGTCAGTAGTGTTTGATAAATTTTCCGAAGACACAGTACTACTTAAAGATTCTGATGTATTTTCAGAATTTCCAGACGGAGCTGAGGATGGTTCACTACTGTTAGGACCTGCTGTTGATTTCTTAGAATTACCAGAGTCACTTAATGTAGTCGAGCTGTTCGACGTTTCAGTTGATACGTTGTTAGCGTTTGATGAATTCTCCAAAGACTCAGTACTACTTGAAGGTTCTGATGTATTTTCAGAATTTCCAGACGTAGCTGACGATGGTTCGCTACTGTTAGAACCTGCCATTGAATTCTCAGAATTACCAGACTCACTTGGTGTAGTCGAACTGTTCGATGTTTCAGTTGATATGTTAGCAGCGTTTGATGAATTTTCAGAAGACTTAGCACTACTTAAAGATTCTGATGTATTTATAGAATTGCCAGACGCAGATGACGATGGTTCACTACTGGTAGGACCTCCTGTTGAATTTTCAGGATTACCAGGCTCACTTGGTGCAGTTGAACCACTCGGCATTTCAAGTGATACGTAAGTAGTCTCAGTAGTATTTGACGGCTCTGTTGCTGTCTGTTTTTCAGAATCGGTAGATGCAGTTTGATTTGTTTCACATTGCTTCCATGAGTTACATTCGTTAATTAGCGAACCTAATGAACTAATTATTTTATGAAACAAATCAGATATTCCCTTTCTGTATTCTTGACAACTCTTGAATTTTGTTTGGTTAAACGGAGGCAACATTATTATTCCATAAGAACTTCCTTGTGGTAGATGGACATTATGTGACTGTAACGTTTTGCTATAAACCGGCCGAAATTCAATCAGTGTTAACAGTACTAAGCTCGTCATCTGTAATGAGATCAAAAATAGAATATTACATTTTCAACTATACAGTGTTATAAACTTCATCTACATTATGTAGTTTAGTCAGAATGTGCTAAGATATATTAATGAAAAATTTAAATTAATTAACTAAAACATTCATAACTAAGCTATTATCAGCAATCCTAGTTTTAGTTGAACGTAGTAACAATAATAACACTTTATTGAATAAAAGGAAAAATTCAGATCACTTACCAGTAATAATGTTTTCATTTCCAAATTTTATTTAAAGATCTTGCATAAACCGGAACTCTCACACCTCATGTGTTACTCATTTATTATATCCTTTTATACTGTGTGAAACCAAATGCTGAGTTTAAAAACGTTAGATAAAAGGGTTAGTTTGATTAGAACGTGTCAGGAGTAATTAAGATTATTTCATAATTATACTTTTAAATTTACTATTGACAAAAATGTTTATGGAAATGATCTCCTTTTAAAATGTTATCTTCGTGTAGGCGGCATATATTTACATATGAATAACGTTTTGACCTTGAACACTTTTTGAAGGCCTTGTATTTTTTTAACATAAGTACCTAGGACGAATACTCAGCGATGGTAAATATTAGATCAATACGTGTGTTAAACTCGAATTGACCTATAGTCATGTGGCTTTACATAGGTGTAATATAGAAAATATTTTTCAATTTTATTTCCAGTGATAAACAAGACACCAAATCAAAACCTGCGACTGCTTAGATAATTTTTAATTTCTAACACCCATAAGTAGAAATTCATCTCACGAAAATTCTTCCAAAGTCTGATAATCATTTTACAGAGATTAAATATTAAACAGAAGCATCGCAGATAATCCATTTGCTGGTTTTGTCCCTAGTTTCAAAATAATGAGAGAAAATGAAATTGATTGCTCACGTACAATTAAACATACCTTATAAATGTTACCATCAAAGGTAGTTTAGATTACTAGTGCGTGTCAATCCTTAATGGAATAGGTTATATAGTTTACAGCATACGTTTAATTTGTTTGGGAGCTTTTAGCTTTGATAGTTTTTCTTGTGGAGCTCTTAAATCAGCCGACGTGAATAAACTAATATCACTACAAACATTCCAGTAATGTTGTTACATTCATATCCATACTAATATTATAAACGCGAATGTAACTCTATTTGTTTGTAACGCATGGCTAATCCAGTGCACTAATTCCAATGAAATTTAGTATGGAATTACTTTGATTCCCGAGAACGGGCATAGACTACACGCGGGTGGAGCCGTGAGGAAAAGATGATAAAAGCTTCCAGTAGTGAAAAATCTACTTACAAAACAGTTCAAACTGATATACATTGACAAAAAACTCATTAAAAGCCTGCTTAAGTTTAGGTAATCTTTAAAATTTGTTTCACTTAATATTTAAAATATTTAGTTTGTTTGATTTTTTTTTATATTCGTTTTGGGATAAATTAAACTATCCCAAACTAAACCAACACATTTAAATAGCCCACGGTTTCGTTTAATGTCGGATTGTCATATCCACCATGTATAATGTGTAGAAAAATCATATCTTTTGTTGCAGTATACGTTTTGTCTTCTCTGAATATATAAGTCTAGTAAGTTTAATTCTTTTGGCGGTGATTACAGTACGTCTCCCTGTTTGTACCAAGTTGTCTGTTTAATATTTACAAAAAGTTTTAAGATCTAACATCTCAGTTAAGATGCATACAGAAACTCAAATCCTGTATTTGCTCTATAGATTTTTCTGTCCAACGCCATTTTTATGGCCCCAACATCGACCACAAAGTTGAAATATGAATAACGTGGCCGACCAAATGGCGTGAATCGAACCGAGCACTTAGCCAGCCGAGTCCGAGACTACGCATAAATCATTTGATGACAGCTTATTTGGATCCGTGCTGATGGTCTGTTCACAAGCTGAACAGTGCAACAAACACTAAATAGTTGCCTAATCTGATTGATATTGATCTAAAATTTACAGAGATAACTTAACAAACGGAAAGCTCAGGACTTTTAGAACAATTTGTAGTTGAAATGCACTTGTATGCAAATTGGAAGATTAGATCAAACATAAAATGTAGGTTATTTAGGTTGGTTAGATCAAACAAAAAATATTTAAGTAGTTTCTTTTCTGCTTACGGGACTAAGGGTAGCTATTAAGGCGTGTCTCCTGCTCCTAAAAATAACAAACCACCGTTTGCTTGTTAGAACTAACTAAACAGTTAGGCCACGCCCATATTTTGTTAGAAATTTGATGTTCGGTGTTTGAAAACATAAAAAAGTGTCGCAGGAGACCCGGCTTTACAGGCACAGTACAAACTTATTTTGTTTCCATTTCTTCGTCTTTTTTATGAACACTACGAATTGATTTCTAATTTGCTTTCGAGATACTTTCAGTTTTAAAAAACAACAACAAATAGCTATGACTCTTATTAAATTATTTTGTTTATTGTTTTCTTACAAAATAAATCACAAAAACTAGTGTCACTTTAGCCAGTATTATTTATTTCAGTGTAAGTGCTTTTAGCTCGTTAAGGCAGTTAGTATAATTCATATTCCTGCAAAAGTAGTTCTGTGGTACCGAAGTGCAAACATATTTCTTAATACAACAATTTTATGGATATTTGCTCTCTGAGAAGTTCCCTCTGTGCTGGTTTCATTTTTATACTTCACTTTTTATGTGTCAGAAGAGAAAAGGGTAGTATTATCGGATTAGACACTATTTGTGTAATAGGTTCTATAGAATACGATATAAAACAAAAGTTTTAACTGAAAAAACTAAAAAGAACTTAAAGTATTTTATCACCCGACTACGGCAAAGCGAAAAGTAAGGGGAATAGTTTTGGCAGTCTATACATTTATGTTTTTAAGTCACACCGTAGCGCCGTAACTATTAAACAGATTTTAATGAACGTAGTGTCCATAGATTCATAATAATGGACCGGGTGACATATGCTACATACATTTAATTTTTTTTGTCGTCTATGTTTAATTTTTAAATTCAATTTTAACTTTTACGTAGTTTGGTTTTTTTTTTTTAATTCAAATCAGGTTAACCGATCTGGCGTGTCCAACTAAACAGGTACGAATCCAAACTTAATGGTAAAACAATTAAAATGACAGATGTCTAACTGATGACGTCATATGTCGCCTTCCTCAATGCATACCAATGCTGTACAGCGATATCAATATTGTGAATGTGCCGAAAAGAATAGAAATATACAACTTCTGTCCTTTTCATTTTATAAAAATAAAATATTACATACTAGCTGTTGCCCGCGGCTCCGCCCGCGTGTATCTCGGTTATCGCTGCAAATAGTAGGCTATGTGTTATTCTAATGTATAAGCTATATTACTGTAAAGTTTCATCCAAATCCGTTCAGTAGTTTTTGCGTGAAAGAGTAACAAACATCCATCCATACTTACAAACTTACGCATTTATAATATTAATAGGATTTAACATAGCAGAGCGAGTTAGCAAGCTGAAGTGGCAGTGGGCACATAGCTCGGAGATCCGATGACTGAAGGGGCAGAAAGGTTCTTGAGTGGAGACCACGTGATGAATAAGGGTGACACTACGTAAGCTTAATTTATTGTTAAACAGATATCTTCTTTTTTTTATTACTTTTCTTACATACCACCTTCATTTGCCACCACAATTAATCTAACATAATATATTACACTGAATCTTAAATAGCGTCTCATATGAGCTTCTTTTGATTATTTTTTAAACGAAATTAAAATTATTTAAACGAAACGGTTTCTACAATCTTTCCAATTACTTACCTTTAAAATACATCGACCTTGCGACAGCGGTGAGCACTTATCAAAATTAAGGAGCGTTTTCACAAAGCGTTTTATAAAAAAGTGTACTCTTTAACTAATGAATTCAACTGTCTGTTTTCACTTGTGTATATTTGACATTGAATTTTTAATATACCTATCTATCTGTAGATTCTGAGAGGTAAGGTAGTGTGAAAATATTTTTTTAACCGACTTCCAAAAGGAGGAGGTTCTCATTTTTTTTTAATGTTTGTACACTGATTACTCCGTCAATTGTAGACCGATTTTGAAAAAACTCTTTTTGTATTCGAAAGGGGATGCTTCCCATGTGGTCCCATTGCCACCATATCAGGATCTGATGATGGGATCCCAAGGAAATCGAAGGAAACCCTCCAATTTGTTAGGCACGTACTATGTTTTTCATATATTTTCTAAAGCTATTACAGTATTTACATTTGATAGTCATCAGTTCATGATGATGAGCTGATGATGGAAGATAAAACTCCTTAACGGTTAGGAGTTGGAAGATAAATCTTTAAATGTCATGTGTATGTTTGTTATCTTTAGTCGTATTCTTTTAAGTTATTTAGGTGAAATGATGATGAGAGACTTGAGAAAGACTAAAAAGCGAAAAATAAAAAAACTTCGTTTAAAGAAACCGACTTCAAAAACTGAAAATATTAAAATAAATTAATTTGTATGTGCTACCTATTCATAGGTTCAAGTCAAAATATAATAGTAGGTACCGCACTCGCGTGACCTTGAGCGAGATAGCTGCTCTTCGCGTAGAACAAAACAACCGAAGCGTCGGTGACGTCGTTAACGTTCGTCTCTAAATATAGCGAGTGTTGTACCTACTATTACATTTGGCTTGGCACCGACTTTAAACCTATGAATAGGTAGCACATAAAAATCAAGTTATTTTGTACTTTTTAGTTTTTGAAAATCGGTTTTTTTAAACGAAGTTTTTTTTTACCTAATGAATTCAACTGTCTGTTTTCACTTGTGAATATTTGACATTGAATTTTTAATATACCTATCTATTTGTAGATTCTGAGAGGCAAGGTAGTCTGAAAATGTATTTTATAGTATAAGGAAAAAAAAGAGCATAAGGAGTATCTAATATAATAATAATATAATCAATGAATTATTGCTTAACACGAAGAACAAGAAATGAGAATGGTATCACTTAAACTCAAATTCAAAAAGATTTTATTCAAATAGGCACTTATTTTACACTTTACAGACACTTCTGAATAGTCAATATTTAATATTAAAAAATCGAGTGATTCTAGTCGCCAGTTCCAAGTGCAGCCTACCCTTCATGTAGAAGAATCTGGCAAGAAACTCAACTGTTGCTCCTTTAAAATAATAATAATACGGTTTACAATTTTTCTTTTCACTAAGAGACTTGAATGAGAAAGAAGTCGACCAAAGAAAACAAAACAAAAGGTTACTCTCCTGTCAAGCATGGCTCAATTATGTGCCAAGGCATGGATTTCCGACGGTGACTTGTTCATGATACTTTAACTTACCAATCGGTTTGTATAGAAGATAATTTTCTTTTAACTTTGAAATGCTTTAGTTTACAGAAATTAGCGATATTAGTGAAAAAAGAAGATAATATTCTTTTATTGCACTACAAATTACACCTTGGACACAAGATGCTAATCTTTAATATTGTAATCCCTTCCTAAACTGTCAGGATTCATTCTTAACACTTTCACAAATATACAAAATATATAAATAAATATTTCGGACATCTAACACACAACGCTATCTAGTCCCAAGCTTAGCAGAGCTTGTATTATGGATACTAGACAACTGATATAAATACATATTGTGTACCTTTTTTTTTTGCAAATACATACATATATTATTATACATAGAAAACACCTAAACTCGGAAACAAATATTTGCAGATTATACAAACATTTGGTCCGACCCGGGAGTCGAACACGAGACCTCAAGTACAGCACTACCACTACGCCACCGAGGTAGTCGAATTATATTTTATGAGAGTGCTTTGTGAAAACACTCCTTAATTTACATCTAAATTATTCACGACAACAAAAAACGCGACAAAGTTGTTAACATACTTAATGTATTAATTAAAGACTTAGTTTGAATAGTCTCTCTTTAAAAATAACGTCTATTTGTCTAAGAGTCTGAAGTAGTATGAAGATCTTCTACTACTTCTAAACTACTAACTACTTCTAAAATCTTGTTACTTAACAAGGGAGAACTCCAGAGGCGTGGAGTAGGAGTGTGGTCATCTTGTTCTTCAAGAAGGGTGACAAAACCAAGTTGAAGAATTATCGACCCATTTTCCTTCTAAGTCACGTCTACAAGCTGTTCTCATGAGTCGTCACGAAGCGTCTTGCGCGATGATTCGACGAATTCGAACCACCGGAGCAAGCTGGATTTCGAAACGGATATGGCACCGACTATGAGAAGGCCTTTGACTCGGTTGAAATTAGGTCTGTTCTGGAGTCCCTGCAGCGTAGCCAAGTGGACTGGCGATACAAGGGCTGAGATGTCTCTATGAAGCCGCCATCATGTTCGTCTAAGTACAGAATCAGCGAGCAAGGCCCATATCATTGCATCGGGAAGTGAGACAAGGGGATGTTATTTCCTCGAAACTGTTCACAAATGCAATGGATTATTATCTGTTTAAGACGCTACACTGGAAAGGACGTGGCATAAATTTTGGGGCTTGGCATGGGCTGGCCATATTAGCCGCAGAACTGATTAACCGGTAATTGGTAAACCGTTATCTGTCTGCTTCAAGAAGTTGTCTGGTAATCGAATTTCAATGATTTTGTATGTCATATTATATTTCTATAACCAATATAACTTGAACAGTCATGAGTTATTTATCGTATAATTTCAATCTAATTAATTTCTGCAAAGCTAGAACAGGGGGATAGAAACTGTTGGTTTTCGAAATAACGTTTTCTTGCCTGTGTTCATTTACTTAAAAATAGGAAGAAATAATTAACATAAAGATTCTTATCAAGTAAGTTACAGGAGAAAATTTGAATTCATTAAATGTATTGCAAATAATATAGTTATTAAAAAGTATAACTAAATTGAACCAAAACGATTACGAATTTATGTGTTCACATAAATGATGACAATACAACACATGAAAAAAGTAAAGAGAAAAGAAGAAGGGGATTTTCTTTCCAATTTCTATTTCAGTGAGAATATCCGTCTTATTAAATGGTGTAATATTACTTTACTAATAAATCAATGTCTCTCTGGAACAGTAGAACTTGACAATTTTCCACCACCAAGTCGCTGATATGCTAACATTATTCGCAAATAATCTTTATTCCGATGTGTGTAGATTAAGGTGCAATATACCTTGCCATTTAATTTATACTAACAAAAATATAGTGACATCTTGTTTTGCTCGCTGTATACCATTAATAAGGTACACTGACTTCGAAGCGTATCGAATGGTAGCCTGAGGTACAGTTACCAAGAGTTGATGCTGTCGATGTACAGACGCACGCTGATAAATAAATTAACTCTTTGAACTTTGGGTTATCTACCTTATTTATAATTAAAACTACATCATTATTTAAGATTTTTGAAATGACTATCCTGAAGACAAACAAGAAGGGATAGAAAATGGACGTTTTACGGACACGGAACATTATTACGTTTTGTATTCACTCGATCATAAAGGTTAATATGTTTTTTAGAAACGCTCCAAACAAAACCATAGCTATAATAATTCAAATAATATTAAAGGAATATGTAGATATATAACTATAATCAATTCGAAAGATTTCTCGATTAAAATCAATATTTGTCAAACAAAATGGTAGTGCATTTAACGTTACAATTACATAGAAAGGCAACAAACTGGTGAAAACTATAAGTACATTAATTAACTTAATTGTCTGAATTATTCACAAATAAAACAGTTCACTTTATCATATCTGTTACACGTAAGTAATTACGTGTGGTATATAATGTGGCATTTTACTATTTCAAAGTCAGTTTGATTGCGAACCAGCAATAATGGGTGATTTAAAGTTACTAATAATAGTAAGTACAAATTTATTCCAATAATCATAAGGTTAATTGTTTATTACGTAAACATTTCCCTTTGCTATTGCATCTTAAAATTTAGTTATAATTCACAATTTAGTTCCCATTAGCTCTTAATTTATTCCCATAATTTTTTTTTCCTAGCTCCAAATGTCTCTAAAAACTAGCAATTTTTTGTTTCCGTAAATTTATTTTCCAGGATTTGCAGGTATTTTTATTAATTAATATAGTAAATTTAATTCGATGAGTTTGTAATAATTGTGTGCTGGCAGGGCAAAAATACGCTAAGATTCAAAACAATTTAAGATATACTTGAACGTTCAATAGTTTTCTTGTGCAATACTAACTTACAATGCTTATAGAGTAGCTAGTTTGATACAAGTGCATATTTGCTATTCAATTAAGTAATATTATAATTATTGTAACAAATAAATGATCGACAGTACAAAATCAGTGAATAATAATTGAGCTAAAGTTTATCATAAGTGCGCAATAGTGAAAACGCTTTCCACTTCCTGTTATTTTCTTGATAGAGATGATAATGTACTCGTAATCCTCACCGTCAACGAAAGATTGAAAACGAATGGAATGCAATTATTGAGAAGGCGGTCAAGTTTACTGAGGAGGTCTGCATTCAGGTCAAAATAACACACATCACCATAATTGGACTTTTGAATTGGATTTAGAGACTGCATAAGCGTAGCCTTGGTTTTAGTGACTGCACGTTTGGCCTAGTGGTTTAACGGTCACCACGCCGTTTCCTACTTCGCCAAGTGTCGTGGGATTTGAACCCACGACACTTGGCGAAGTAAGTTTTTAGTAAATGATTTTTAAAGCGCGGAGGCACGAGGTGACTTTCTGGCTAACATGTGTAACTTGTGCCCGCCAATCAAGTGTTGAGTCCATATGGATCAAATATATATATATATAGCCCCAAGTTCTATACCACTGTACTTAGAGGTATAGTCAGGTTGTGGTAGACAACTGGTGGGATGTCCCGCCATACCCAACCTGCTTAGCATTTGTTTGCTTCCCACGACGATCACCTGACATTTGGTTGGGTTTACCGATAAACCAAACCTCGTTGACCAATTCTTTAAAAAGTTTAAGTCTTTGTTGACTTTCTCAATCGGATATGATATGTCCTCAACACTTGACTGCGTGTACAGTTGTAAGTCATCAGCGTACAGGTGATACGCACACCGAAGGTGTTGGGTTACGAGATTTATAAATAAAGAGAATAGTAAAGGAGATAATATACCACCTTGAGGGACGCCAGTGAGAAGTTATTCTATGTATATGTGAGTTCACACACATATATTATATAACATCATCATCTCAGCGAAAAGACATCAGCCTCTCCCAAGGTTTTCCATAATAGCCGGTCTTATGCTGTCCGCATTCTACGATTTCTTACGACTTTCACCAGTTAGTCGGAACACCTTGTTTACCTGCCTGCGTTTTTTAGTATGCAGTCCCCATTCAAAAACTTTATGGACCCTTTTTAGGGTTCCGTGCCAAAGGCAAAAACTGGAACCCTTATAGATTGGTCATGTCAGTCTGTCTGTCCGTATGTCACAGCGATTTTTTTCCGAAACTATAAGATCTATAATGTTGAAACTTGGTAAGTAGGTGTATTCTGTGAACCGCATTAAGATTTTCATACAAAAACAGAAATAAAAACAATATATTTTGGGGGTCCCCATAATTAGAACTGAAACTCAAAATTTTTTTTTTCATCAATCCCGTTCATGTGTCTACATGTGTCGGTATGGATAGGTCTATGGATAGGTCTTCAAAAATGATATTGAGGTTTCTAATAAAAAAAAAATCTAAACTGAATAGTTTGCGCGAGAGACATTTCAAAAGTGGTAAAATGTATCCCCCCCCCCTGTAGCTTCTAAAATAAGAGAATGATAAAACTTGAAAAAAAATAAATAATGTACATTACTATGCAAACTTCCACCGAAAATCGATTTGAATGAAATCTAGTAAGTAGTTTTTTTTAATACGTCATAAATCGTAAACTGCAATTTACTTTTCATTCAATCAACACAAATATAAAAATAAAATAAAAATTATATTATGTTACTTGCTGCTGCCTTCATGGGCGAGTCCGACTCGCACTTGACCGCATTTTAGAAAATAATAATATGGGTTAAAATTGCCGTTTTATAGGAATACATACATCAAATCAGACATGAAAACTTCAAGGTGTGACATTTACGAGTGAAACTTTTTAAAGTGAAAAATTCTTTAGGCGCTTTGAGCTTTTTAGGTGAACAAAAACCAATTTTTGGAAGTTAGCAATCTTATGAGTTCGCGTCACTGCGTCACCGTCACCGTCAACGACATGCTAACCTCACAAAACTTCTTTGGCCGAGTTGAGCACTTTTTGGTAGAGGAAAATTTTATATATGATGATTTAAATTTAAATATTATGAAATTTCAATTTTTTTACACATTAATTTTTCAAAAAGGACTGCCGGTAGAAGTGAAAACTTATAGCTTAGAATATTATTGGCATGTTACAAAAGAAGGTTATGAAATAATCGAAAACAGCTTTGGCTAAAAATATGGTAATGTACCGATGGTTTTAAGTGCAGACTTCAATATTAACTTTGCAAATGATAAAAATCTAATTGAATTTCTTAATCATGAAACACTTAATTTAAGTACATTCAATGATCGAAAACTCGGTACTACAAAATATAAAACGACGACTGATGCGGTTGTTACGCGAAACTTAAATAAAATTGGAATCAAACATTTTCATTTCTTACTTTAGTTACCATAAGCCTATTCTATCTTTTTTGGAACAAAATGAAATAATTGAAAGTACAAAAAGTTTAGGTATTGATGAAATTCATGATTACAATGATGCAAACAATTAAAATAATGGTAAAAATCAAGGTACATTGAAATTTAAGTAAGTACAAATACTATTCATAAATAATATGGTTATATATTAATTGTTATTTCAATTGAATTGTATTTATATTTTGCCTTGGTCTTGTACAACCCGTAATATAGATATTTAAAACCTAAAAACATGCATATAATTGTTGCTCGGAGTGTCAATAGATGTAAAATCAGATTGATGTTGATAATTTTAATTCAAACATAATGACACTTCAAATAATACAAAAATTTATAAGTTTTCACTTCTATCGGCAATTTTTTTTTACATGATTCCTAAGATGTTCCTTATTTAAAAAATTCTGCAACTTTCAATTTTGGACTTTCAATTGTATGTTTATTCAGCAAAGATGGATACTTTGTAAATCGAGTAATCTTTAAATACGGGTTCCGACGTGGAACTAACGCTGCAGAAACGGCTCACAATATCAATGCTGTGTTTGGAGAGGAGACTGCTAATGAATGAACCGTTCGTTTTTGGTTTAAATGATTTCGTAATTGAAACTTCGCTTTGAAACGAACCACGCAGGTGAAAAACGCTGAATTGAAAGTAATGATGGAAGTCGATCCGAGTCAAACTAGCCAGGAATTTGCGTGGGTTAACGTTACCTTACCAACAATATTGACTTTCTCTTCTTCTCTTATTCCTAGCCTTTCTTTTTCAGTATTGAATCATTTGTATCAAATCAATCAGATTAAGAAATATGGAAAATGGGTACCTCATGATTTGAAGTATCTACAGAAAGGAATGTATGTTAAAACCTGTGTTGACTTGTTGAATTGGTACAGATATGTAGGAATATTGGATAAGATTATGACATGTGACGAAAAATTGTTTGTTTACGATGACCGAAAGTGAAAAGTGCAATGGCTGACTCTAGGTCAAAGGTCGCAACAGTGCCCTTAAATAAAGCTTAACAATAAAAAGGTAATAATAAATGTGTAGTGATCTATTAATTGTGATATTCACTATAGCTTTCTCAGATCCGGTCAAGCAATAACAGCAGATTTTTACTGTGCCCAGCCTTGAAAAATGGTGCCAAATTAGCAGTGAATAAGCCCCGACTCGTGAATCACCATTATTGTTCATTCCTTCTCAAACCTTGCAGACCTCACACTCCACGGGAAATCGTTGTAATCCACGGGAAATCGTTGTAACTCTACAGAGTTACAACGATTTCCCGTGGATTACAGCTAGAAACCATACGTCATCCTCCCTACTCGCCAGATCTTGCTCCAACGGACTACCATTTTTTTCGTGATTTAGACACTTTTGTACGTGGTATAAAAGTTTCTTCCCAAGAGGCAGTGCAAAATATTTTAATACAGTTTGTCGAATCTAGATTCCCAAACTTCTATCGCAAAGGCACAAATGTACTGATGATTAGATGGCAACAATGTATAGATCATGAGGGTCAATATTTTGATTAATTGAATGCTATATTTTAGAAAAAGCGGGTTTTTGTTTTTTAGTGCAAATCGGCATTTACATACTTTAATGCCTAATAGATACCTATTTAAAGATTACGATACTCGAAATTGGTGACTAGTTTTATCACGTTTACTAGATACGACGTCGTTCATCGTAGTGATAAAACTGAAATTAAATAACATGCAATCAACTATACTTGCCTGGCCTGTGGATAGACCCGCTTAAGGAACATGACGGCCAATTCAGAGGTTATGGGTTCGATTCCACCAAGGACAAGTAGTTTTAGTGTAATGTGTACGTTTCGTTTGGTGTCTGGGTGTAATGTGTCTGTTATGTGTATGTGATTGTAAATATATAATTATGTTTGTCAGCAGTCTGGTTACTATTACACGAGCTCTGTCTAGCTTGGCATCAGTTTATCGAGTGTGACATGCGTAAAGTTATTTGAACATAGCTAAAGATATTTACAGACTGGTTACGGTATAAAGTCTTTTAATTGGCGAGGTGGATATATTTTATTGTACTCTGAGTGAATTCACAAGGATAGCTCTTTGCATAATTTGTTAGTCTTATGTTTAAATAATTAGTTTTTAAGAAAAATGTAACTACAATATCGTATTGGATGTAGTCTGTAAGGATATTGTAAGTAATAAATATATCGACACATGGTAACTATTATTCGGTTCCGGGTTCATTACTGCCGCCGAGCTATCGTGGGTAAGCGGGCGAGGAGAAATAAAACCACGTATTGTAAAGGATTAACAATGCAACAATTCTTATTATAACAAAATGTGTATAGAATTACAATCAGCAATAATAATTAGAATACGAAGCTCCACCGAACACGTCTTATTTCTTCTGCTAAGAGAGCCCGGAGTTGCGTCAGTGTCAAGAAACGTTCACCAGTGCTTGTCAAAATATTAGCTGCCAGTCTTCACGTTTCTTGCCACTCTTAAAATATCGAAGCGCCGTAAATTTTTTTTTTGCAGTTGTCTTTTTTTCTTTTCTAATTATTATACCTGCATCTCCTTGGTGTTAAACAATCCAAACAGATTTCCAAAAGTTCAGAAACAACACTTCAAATTTTTTGAAAGTTTTTTTTTACTACAGGTCGCATTATGTGCTATTGCGTTAATATATGCCGACGAAGAAAACTCAAGTAAAACTATAAATAATAATTCATCTAGTACCGCAGCAGGTCGAAGTAATTATGATAGTTCTGTATTTACTAGTCCTCATAATGCTACAGCTACTAATTCTACTGCTGATGAACACGCGAGCAATGACAAAATCAAAAAAGACAACAAAAATGTTAACGTTAAGACTGAAGATGAAAAGAATAATGATGATAATTCTGTCGAAGATAAGAACAATGATGATGACGGCAAAGTTAAAGATGATAACGATAACAATAACAGTAAAGATGAAAATAATGACAATAAGTCTGATAATGATATCAGTGAAGGCGAGAATGATAAAAATAATGCTCATAATAACGACGACCACAATGATATCACCGACGAGAAACCTGAAAATGACAACGAGGATAACAATGGAAATGATGATACTGTAAGTGATAGGTCTGCTAATGACGACAATGACAACAAAGTGAAAAGTGAAAATGACAACAAGGATAACACTGGAAATGATGCTACTGAAAGTGATAAGTCTGCAAATGACGACGATGACAACAAAGTGAAAGGTGAAATTGACAACGAGGATAACAATGCAGGTGACGACGATGACACTGATGACGAGGGTGGATATCGCAAGGAAAACGACAATGCAGATAATGACGATGATGATAAAGAAGACGATGATGATGACGATGACAGCAAAGGTGAAACTGACAGTAAGGATAGCAATGCAGATGATGACGATGACAGTCATAAGTCTGACGATGAAGATGATGGGAATGATGACAAAGATGATGAAGAAGACGATGATGATGAAAGCAAAGGTGAAAATGACAATGAGGATAACAATGCAGACGACGACGATGACAGTGGTAAGTCTGATAATGACGATGATGAAAATGACAATGACGAAGATGAAGAAGAAGACGATGATGATGACGATGACAGCAAAGGTGAAAATGACAACGAGGAAAACAATGCAGATGACGATGATGACAGTGGTAAATCTGATAATGACGATGATGAGAATGACGATGACGAAGATGATGAAGAAGACGATGATGATGATGACGACAGCAAAGGTGAAAATGACAATGAGGAAAACAATGCAGATGATGATGATGACAGTGGTAAGTCTGATAATGACGATGATGAGAATGACGATGAAGAAGATGATGAAGAAGACGATGATGATGACGACGACAGCAAAGGTGAAAGTGACAACGAGGAAAACAATGATGATGATGACAGTGGTAAGTCTGATAATGACGATGATGAGAATGACGATGACGAAGATGATGAAGAAGACGATGATGATGACGACGACAGCAAAGGTGAAAATGACAACGAGGAAAACAATGCAGATGACGATGATGACAGTGGTAAGTCTGATAATGATGACGGTGAGAATGACGATGACGAAGATGATGAAGAAGACGATGATGAAGAAGAAGACGATGATGATGATGATGACGATGACAGCAAAGGTGAAAATGACAACGAGGAAAACAATGCAGATGACGATGATGACAGTGGTAAATCTGATAATGACGATGATGAGAATGACGATGACGAAGATGATGAAGAAGACGATGATGATGAAGAAGACGATGATGATGAAGAAGACGATGATGATGAAGAAGACGATGATGATGAAGAAGACGATGATAATGAAGAAGACGATGATGATGATGATGACGATGATAGCAAAGGTGAAAAAGACAACGAGGAAAATAATGCAGATGACGATGATGACAGTGGTAAATCTGATAATGACGATGATGAGAATGACGATGACGAAGATAATGAAGAAGACGATGATGATGACGACGACAGCAAAGGTGAAAATGACAACGAGGAAAACAATGCAGATGATGATGATGACAGTGTTAAGTCTGATAATGACGATGATGAGAATGACGATGACGAAGATGATGGAGAAGACGATGATGATGACGACGATGACAGCAAAGGTGAAAATGACAACGAGGAAGACAATGCAGATGACGACGATGACAGTGGTAAGTCTGATAATGACGACGGTGAGAATGATGATGACGAAGATGATGAAGAAGACGATGATGATGAAGAAGACGGTGATAATGAAGAAGACGATGATGATGATGACGATGACAAAAAAGGTGAAAATGACAACGGGGAAAACAATGCAGATGACGACGATGACAGTGGTAAGTCTGATAATGACGAAGGTGAGAATGACGATGACGAAGATGATGAAGAAGACGATGAAGATGACGATGACAGCAAAGGTGAAAATGACAACGAGGATAATAATGTAGATAACGACGAGGATAACAATGTAAATGACGATGACAGTCATAAGCCTGATCATGACGAGGGTGATGATGATGACGATGACGGTCGTAAGTCTGGTAATGACGACAGTGATGATGATGACGATGATAATAAAGACGACGACGGTGAAAATGACAATAGAAATGACAGTGACAAGATTGACAATGACGACGATGAAAGTGATGATGATGACGATGGTGATGATGACGATAACAAGGCCGAAAGTAGCGAGAAATCTATTGATGAAGGTGAAAATAAAGATCCATGTGCCAAACAAGATAGTCAAGCAAAAGAAAAAGATGGTAACAAAATACATTAAATACTTGTAGAGATTAATAATTAAAATAGTGTATAAATTTGTAAAAACTTATGCTCAAAGGGTGTAAATTTTAAAATGTAAATTAACATTTATATTATAAAACATATTTTTTAATTTTATATTGTTTAACTTATTTAAATATCTTCCTTGGATCTAGGATAGGAAAAACTTTAAGTTTAGTTAATGTATGTACAAATACATTAACAATTAGTTGATTTTTTTCTCTGCTAGTTTTGGCATCTAATAACTATGTTTCACCGCACTACCAATGAATGAGTATATACACGTATTTTATAAGGGGCCGAGTGACAGACTACTCTTATATAATTCCATTGAAATGTTGTAAATGGTCGGATTAGTAAGTTGGCGTTATGCACATTCCACTCACAAATGTGTATATTGCGGAAGATTTACTTGTAGTCTATCTCTTCTGTCACAAGTTAGATCTTATCATGGGTACCAGAGTTCCACTGCCACTAACATCACCCTTGTTTTTCTTTTATGTACATTTTTATGCCTGTATAAAAGAGTGTTATTGTTCACCTTTATGAGAAATAAATAAATTATTATTATCTCTGGCTTGAATCCGTGAAGCCATTTACTCCATAGAGTTACTAAATACAGCTGGACAGCTCCAGATCATACAGATCAGTGTGGTGACGGATACAGAGAAGAATACAGCGTGTCAAGAAAAGAAAAACTTAAAGGAAACCCAATACCAACTCATCTAGTCAGTG
This sequence comes from Diaphora mendica, assembly GCA_949125395.1. NCBI lineage: Eukaryota > Metazoa > Arthropoda > Insecta > Lepidoptera > Erebidae > Diaphora > Diaphora mendica. The sequence goes on along the minus strand of OX421311.1, from coordinate 40,422,278 downwards.
TGGTATAGGCCATAACCTCATTTTTAAGGAGAGCCAAGACGTCTATGCTTCGATTTTTTTTGTTTTTTTAAGTCAGCAAAATGCAAACAGAACACATGTTGAACGCCGTTCTTAAGACTCTAATACTCTAATGGGTAAGTAAAATTATCCAGTTGAAATATTGTTCTATCAACTCTCTTAGTTTAAACCTAACTGAAGTCAAAGAACCAGTAAAAATATCTAACCCATAACGGAAGGAGATCAGATAGCGAAACGAGGCATACGAGTCACAGGCGAGGATTGACCGATGTTGGTGTGGTAGAGGGACATAGCAAATGTCGTACGGCTTACCAAACGACTGCCAACGCGAGGAATGCAAATATTGATCATTTCTAACAGCTCGGGAGAGGCTCAATTTGACAATAGATGATCTTTTTTAGCATTTTAATATTCATAGGTATAAATAGGATATACTTAATGATCCTATCAATATTATATAATTAACTTTTATTTGTCATGTTGTTTTATAATAAAATCTTGTTGTTAAAAAAAATTGCTTTGATTTTTAACCCGCGACGCAAAAAGAGGGGTGTTATAAGTTTGACGTGTCTGTCTGTCTGTTTGACGTGTCTGTCTGTCTGTTTGTCTGTCTGTCTGTCTGTGGCACCGTAGCTCGCGAACGGATGAAACGATTTCAATTTAGTTTATTTGTATGATAGGTGAGTTACGTGCGAGTGTTCTTAGACATGTTTAATGAAAATCGGTTGAGTCGTTTAAAAGTTATGGGGGTGAAAGTGGGGAAGAATAACCGAATGTCTGCAAAAATATCATTGGCGTATGATTACTCGATTAAGTGCTTGAGTAGGGGGTTTTTTAAATTTTGAATTTATAGTTATATTTTCATTAAATATTGCCTGGAGAGATACGTAATACCATTGATTTTCATTTGGCACTCGGCTTACTGCGAAACTGTCAACTGGCGCCGACACAAAATCCTTCGTCGAGAATTTGACGAACTTTTCAATTTTCTTTTTAAGTGTTTGATTTTATATTTTATTTATGTTACGTCGACACTGCCTGGTAAATCTAGTAATAGACAGGCTTCCTATTAAATATGACAATGACAATAACTGTATATATATTAGTGACGAAACAAACTCACAAACACAACTAATTAAAACAAAAAAAACTTCTTTTAGAACCAGCTTTAATTGAAATGGTCTAAGAAGCTTGTTCTTAAAGTTTTTTTATTGTTTTGATTATTTTTTACTCTTTAGTTATCGTTGGAAAGGTTTCTCAGTCTGTTCATCTCATTCAAAGCATCAATGTTGCAAGATCTAGGACCAAACTACGGAGCAACTACTAATCCTAAATCTCGATATAGAAGTTCTCGCGCCGATTGGCATATATACAACATCCCAACATCACTTTTAAACTTTCGCGTTCCATGATATAATAATTATTATTTTTACGGGAATTAACGCGATCACTTATTTCAAGGTATTACACACAGTCAATACCAGTGGTCACAGGCAGTCAGCCTGTGACCACGGCCAGTGCAACCTGGTCGAAACGTCAGGCAAAACAGAGGTATGTAATACCTTGAAATAAGTGATCGCGTTCATTCCCGTAAAAAAAATAATTATTATATCCCAACACCAACCGTTGGGCCGTGATGCATGATCATGGCAGGCATGATCACCGCGCCTAGTCGGAGGATCTGTGTTGGCCCTCCATCATGACATCCGTTCTCCTCGCACATATATTGCAAGTTAAATAAAATCACAAAAATACACTTCTGATCACAACTGACGACATATCAGTCGTCATAAATTACATACGACCTAACATATCTCACACAAGTCCGACTGATCTCAAACTAGGCAGAATCTGTCTCATGGTAACCAGCTGATTAGAATACATATTAGCAGTCCTGTTTGGGAATTAAACCCATGACTTCTATCTGTGCAGGCAGGATCTCTGACCTCAGTCACTACTGGACCAAACAGGTCCCTGGAAATCAGTAACATAAAGTACAATTTGAAACGATTGTAAGGTTAATCTAGCCCAAACTCCCCCTTTACTCGTTTTACTAGAGGGTGATTCAAAGGTTGAAAATGTATTGCGTGACCTTTGAGCTGATTTTAAAATATGTGACACTCAAAAAAAAACTACGTGAACTTACGAACTCGTGAAGGAATAATGGAATCGTTTTACGGACACTAGCCATTTAATATTACGTTTTGTATTCACTCGATCATAAAGGTTAATATGTTTTTTTGAACGCTCTAAACAAAAACACAGCTATAATTATTCCAATAATAATAAAGGAAAATGTAAATACATAAATATGATCAATTTGAAAGACTTCCTAAACATTCTAACTCGATTAAAATCAATATTTGTCAAACAATAAAAAAAAATACAAAACAAAAACTGACTTCAAGGTTCAACTCGATTTCTCTTGGATGTCATCATCAGATCTTAGTGTCCCTATCATGGTACCACCGTTGGGATATCTCCTTTCCATTAAAAAAAGAATCATTAAAATCGGTTCATAAACGACGAAGTTATTCGCGAACACACATAAAAAAACACATATATAACGGTATATATGTTTTTTTTTGTGTGTATTTTTTTTTATGAATTGAGAACTTCCTCTTTGTTTGAAGTTGGTTAAAATGGTAGTGCATTTATCGTTACAATTACATAGAAAGGCAACAAACTGGCGAAAACTATAAGTACTTTAATTAACATAATTGTCTGAATTATTCACAAATAAAACAGTTCACTTTATCATATCTGTTACACGTAAGTAATTACGTGTGGTATATAATGTGGCATTTTACTATTTCAAAGTCAGTTTGATTGCGAACCAGCAATAATGGGTGATTTAAAGTTACTAATAATAGTAAGTACAAATTTATTCCAATAATCATAAGGTTAATTGTTTATTAAACATTTCCCTTTGTTATTGCATCTTAAAAAAATTGTTATAATTCACAATTTAGTTCCCATTAGCTCCAAATTTATTCCCATAATAATTTCTTTCCTAGCTCCAAATGTCTCTAAAAAACAGCAATTTTTTGTTTCCGTAAATTTATTTTCCAGGATTAACAGGTATTTTATTAATTAATACAGTAAATTGAATTCAATGAGTTTGTAATAATTGTGTGCTGGCAGGCAAAAATACGCTAAGATTCATAACAATTTAAGATATACTTAAACGTCCAAGAGTTTTTTGTCCAATACTAACTACAATGCTTTTAGAGTAGCTAGTTTGATACAAGTGCATATTTGCTATTCAATTAAGTAATATTATAATGATTATAACAAATAAATGATCGACAGTACAAAATCAGTGAATAATAATTGAGCTAAAGTTTATCATTAGTGCGCAATAGTGAAAACTCGTTCCACTTCCTGTTATTTTCTTGATAGAGATGATAATGTACTCATAATCCTCACCGTCAAATAAATGAAGGTTCTGGAAGATACATTATACTCATTTATTAATATTATATTTTGGAATCTATGGACAAACTTTGGAGTGTGGAAACATTTTGAATCTTTTGGAAATGAAATCAATTAATACTTTTTTAATTTGTACTCATTTTAAAACACAGGACACATTTGAGTAATTATTCCCAAATATTTGTACAAGCATCGAAAGAGCAGAGTATTGAGCATAACATAACTGGAAACTTGTGAGTTGTTAAGTGAAACTAGCCATTGTGGTGATTGAAATCACTCGAGATGCACACCATCTATAGATGTATGTTTATAACAACAATTACACTATTAAGAACTGAAATATAAAAACCTTTTGGGATCTTGCAGTAATATTGTAAAGCTAAATAAAACTATTTAGCCTTACAATATATACAATATATGAATACTGATGCGACACTCCAGGTTTTTGTCATTAGATAAATGTAATATTTAGTATATATAAATATTTCAGACATCTAACACACAACGCCATCTAGTCCCAAATTAAGCAGAGCTTGTGTTATGGGTACTAGACAACTGAGATAAATACATATATACTTTTTTTATGCAAATAAAAACATATTATACATAGAAAACACCCAAACTTCAAAACAAATATTTGCAGATCATACAAACATTTGGTCCGACCCAGGAATCGAACCCAAGACCCCAAACACAGCAGTCACATACGCTACCACTGCGCCACCAAGGCGGTCAATGGAATGGTGAAATTATAAGAGACTAGCTTTTACCTGCGGCTTCGCTCGCATTTAATAATAAAAAATATGTAAAAAAGGTTTTTAATTTAAACGTTTTTATCGACAGTAATGTACTAAAAGCTAAAAAATAATTCGAAAAAAAATATTCGGTTTAAAATCGTTGGGCCCGTGTTTACATCAAGTCATCTCAATTTACGCTACGCCCAACGATTTTATACCGAATATTTTTTTTCCAATTATTTTTTAGCTTTTAGTACATTACTGTCGATAAAACCGTTTAAATTAAAAACCTTTTTTACATATTTTTTATTTTCAAGTTTTTAGTTTTTAATTTTTCATAGTGAAAAATAAAAAACTTGGGTGAAAAAATGTTCTACTAGTCAAACTCTTTAATTTGATACCCATATAGGGGTAGTCGTGACTAAGGTGTAAACCACGATCTTGTAGCGGCGGCCATCTTGAACTTTAATATTTTTTTCATAGTGAACTATGTTCTACTAATCACGCCCTTTCATTTGATACCCATATTGATGGGATTAATAAAACATAAATTATCCGCCATTTTGTAGCGGCGGCCATCTTGAATTTATAATGATAATGAATAAACATAATTGTATTGTCACCAAAATCCAAAGTGTATACAAAATTTCATATTAATCGTTTGACACGAAGAGGGTGAAATTTGAATTACTAAATTTGACCCAAGAATAATAAATAAAACAAACGGGGTGAGCTAAATAAAACCGATTCATAAAAAGGATCCTATGTTAGTCTTTGTAAGTAGTATATGTTTTTATTTACATAAAAAAGTATATATTTATTTATCTCAGTTTATACCTCCAAGTATTCCGGTCGAATTAGACCACAAAATAGGGTTACAAAAATTCACACTTAGCCGAAAATTGGTAGGATTGTTCAAAACACTATTATAAATGAAATGTAAAAAGTCCTCATCGATCCCACACCTGAAAAAAAAATTACTCGGGGTCAAAGGTCACAAAAACGGATTTTTTGCGATTTTCAGAAAAACGGTAAGTTTTATCATAAAATTAGCCGAGACAAAATGTAGATCAGATAATTATCTATAAAAATGTCAAAATACTTTTTTTCCTAAGTGCTACCGTTGTTGAGATATTATTATAACGATTCAAAAGTTGAAAGAGTTGTTGTGACGTTTTCACACCACCTTTAAGGTGATCCTGTTCCACTGCTCTGTTGTGATTCTCTTTAATTTGAAACTATTAAATAATTAAAGATATTGGCAGGGGTTGAAAATGATAAAAGGGATGTAAATTAAAAAAACAGGTAAATTTATCCATCGGAATCATCATTATCTGAAACTTCTGCTTCCTCTTCTTCTTGTTCTTCTTCTCTTTGTTTATCTTCTTCATTCTGGATGCAAGTAAATTGATCCAATAATGATACATCGCATTTCTTTTTGTTAGCATCAAATGAATCTTTGCGAGATCTTCTAACCTTTTCCCAAATCGTATTCATTGCATGCACTATATACCCATTTACTTATGACACTCTCTTTCGTAATTCTCCCTCGAGCAATACCTCCATCTATCTTCATTGCTTTCATCATTTTAAACGGAATCACAACAGATCAGTGGAATATGCCGACCGGGGAAACCACATTAAAAAAAGCGGCTAAGTGCTAGTCGGACTCGCCCATGAAGGGTTCCGCAGCAGCAAGTAAAATAATATATTTTTTTATTTTATTCTTTAATTTGTGTCCCGCGACACAGGATTTCTTCTTAGTGCGGGAGCTGTCTTTAAAAAAAAATACCCCAGACACAGAACAAAAGATCGTGCTCATCCCGGAATCATTTGTCCTGGGCGGGAATAGGAACCACGACCTCTTGCTTAGCATTCTGGGTCAGTAACTACTAGACTAACACCCCCGTCCTTGATATACACAACTTATAGTTCTTTATGTGAGCTTATTATATACACATTTCAGACTAGTAATATTTATTTAAGCTTAATGCACATGGTATAAAAGTTTCTTCCCAAGAGGCACACATTGTACAAGATCATGAGGGTAAATATTTTGATTAAATGAATGTTATATTTTAGAAAAAGCGGGTGTTTAATTTTCAGTGCAAATCGCCAATTACATACTTTAATGCCTAATAGATATTTAAAGATTACAATACTCGAAATTGGTATCTAGTTTTATCACGTTTACTAGATACGACGTCGTTCATCGTAGTGATAAAACTGAAATGAAATAACATGCAATCAACTATACTTGCCTGGCCTGTGGATAGACCCGCTTGAGGAACAGGACGACCAATTCAGAGGTTATGGGTTCGATTCCACCAAGGACAAGTAGTTGTAGTGTAATGTGTACGTTTCGTTTGGTGTCTGGGTGTAATTTGTCTGTTTTATGTATGTGATTAGAAATATATAATTATGTTTGTCAGCAGTCTGGTTACTATTACACAAACTCTGTCTAGCTTGGGATCAGTTTATCGAGTGTGACATGCGTAAAGTTATTTGAACATAGCTAATAGTACATTATGATATAAGTGTAGTAAGTTGAAAATTACAATCGAGGCGATATTGCTACTACAAGAAAGCTGAGACTGTAATTATCAAAGCGCACGTATGTCATACGACGTTTTATAACATATTTGCGAGGAAATAAATAAAACTCGGACTTTCTTAATCGAATAAATCTTTAATTACTTGTTAAATCAGTTATAATAAATTGAACAATTTGTAAAATTGATTATTACGTTGCCAGTTGGCATTTTTAAGCTTGTTAAGTTATTATTATTAATTAAAATTTCACCAGTCTCTCTCTCACTCTCTTGAGTGAAAGTAAGAGAAACGAGATCACAGAGTTCAGCAGTCGGCGTCAGCGGCGGAGGCGGCTGCGGAACTCTGTGGTCTCGTTTCTCCTACTTTCACTCATAAAATGTTGACCACTTTTCTGACATAAAAACTTTTTGCTAATATTTAAAAGAGTATTGTTCGAGCATCTTGATAAACCGTGAGTTTTACTTTATTAAAAAAAACGTGCGTTTACCATTACAATAACGCACAAGTACGTAATGAGATATATTACGATATTGAAATTGGTGAAATAAGAGACCCTTTACGATGTTGTAAAGATATTTACAGACTGGATATGGCATATATTTCAACCAATCACCGTCCACTGCTGAACGTAGGTCTCCCCCTATGGATATGGCATAAAGTCTTTTAATTTATTTTTTTGCAGTTGTCTTTTTTTATTTTCTAATTATTATACCTGCATCTCCTTGGTGTTGAATAATTCAAACAGATAGGAAAATTTCAGAAACAACATTTTATAATTATTGAAAGTTTTTTTTTACTACAGGTCGCATTATGTGCTATCGCGTTAACGTATGCCGATGAAGAAAACATAAGATCATCTAGTACCGCAGCAGGTCGAAGTGATGATGATAGTTCTGTATTTAATACTCTTCATAATGCTACAGCTACTAATACTACTGCAGATGAACACGCGGGCAATGACAAAATCGAAAAAGACAACAAAAATTATAGCAGACATGATGCGAAAATAGATGATGAAAATAATTATCATAAGTCTGATGATGATATCAGCGAAAGCGAGAATGATAAAAGTAATGCTAATAATAACGACGACCATAGTGATATCACCGACGAGAAACCTGAAAATGATGAGATGAATGAGACAAATGAGGATAACAATGAAAATGATGGTACTGAAAATGATAAGTCTGCCAATGACGACGATGGCAATAAAGTGAAAGGTGAAAATGACAACGAGCATAACAATGGAAATTATGATACTGAAAGTGATAAGTCTGCCAATGACGACGAAGACAACAAAGTGAAAGGTGAAAATGACAACGAGGATAACAATGCAGATGGTACTGACAGTGATAAGTCTGCCGATGATGACGATGACAGCAAAGGTGAAAATGACAACGAGGATAACAATGTAGATGATACTAACAGTGATAAGTTTGCCGATGATGACGATGACAGCAAAGGTGAAAATGACAACGAGGATAACAATGCAGATGATACTGACAGTGATAAGTCTGCAGATGACGACAATGACGTTGATGACGATGACAGCAAAGGTGAAAATGACAACGAGGATAACAATGCAGATGATACTAACAGTGATAAGTTTGCCGATGATGACGATGACAGCAAAGGTGAAAATGACAACGAGGATAACAATGCAGATGATACTAACAGTGATAAGTTTGCCGATGATGACGATGACAGCAAAGGTGAAAATGACAACGAGGATAACGATGCAGATGATACTGACAGTGCTAAGTCTGCCGATGACGACGATGACGTTGATGAAGATGACAGCAAAGGTGAAAATGACAACGAGGATAACAATGCAGATGTAACTGACAGTGCTAAGTTTGCCGATGACGACGATGACGTTGATAAAGATGACAGCAAAGGTGAAAATGACAACGAGGATACCAATGCAGATGATACTGACAGTGCTAAGTTTGCCGATGACGATGATGACGTTGATGAAGATGACAGTAAAGGTGAAAATGACAACGAGGACAACAATGCAGATGATACTGACAGTGCTAAGTCTGCCGATGACGACGATGACGTTGATGAAGATGACAGCAAAGGTGAAAATGACAACGAGGATAACAATGCAGATGATACTGACAGTGCTAAGTCTGCCGATGACGACGATGACGTTGATGAAGATGACAGCAAAGGTGAAAATGACAACGAGGATAACAATGCTGATGATGACGATGACATTGATGACGAGGGTGGATATCGCAACGAAGACGACAATGCAGATGATGACGATGATGATGAAGAAGACGATGATGATGACGATGACAGCAAAGGTGAAAATGACAGCGAGGATAACAATGTAGATGACGACGATGATAGTAGTAAGTCTAGTGATGACGATGAAAATGATGATGACGATGATGATGATGACGATGACAATGTAGATGACGAAGGTGACAGTGATAAGTCTGATAACGACGACGGTGATAATGATGATGACGATGATGATGATGACAATGTAGATGACGACGATGGCAGTGATAAGTCTGATAATGACGACGGTGAGAATGATAATGACGATGATGATAAAGACGACGACGATGAAAATGACAATAAGGTGGACAGTGATGATGAAGATAGTGATGATGACGATGACGATAAAGACGATGATGATGATGATGACGACGATGACAGCAAAGGTGAAAATGACAACGAGGATAACAATGTAGATGACGAAGATGAAAATGATGATGACAATGTAGATGACGACGATGAGAATGATGATGACGATGATGATAAAGACGACGACGGTGAAAATGACAATAGGGTGGACAGTGATGATGAAGATAGTGATGATGACGATGACGATAAAGACGATGATGATAATGACGACGATGACAGCAAAGGTGAAAATGACAACGAGGATAACAATGTAGATGACGACGATGATAGTAGTAAGTCTAGTGATGACGATGAAAATGATGATGACGATGATGATGATGACAATGTAGATGACGAAGATGACAGTGATCAGTCTGATAATGACGACGGTGAGAATGATGATGACGATGATGATAAAGACGACGACGGTGAAAATGACAATAGGGTGGACAGTGATGATGAAGACAGTGATGATGACGATGACGATAACAAGGCCGAAAGTACCGAGAATTCTATTGGGGAAGGTGAAAATAAAGATCCATGTGCCAAACAAGATAGTCAAGCAAAAGAAAAAGATGGTAACAAAATACGTTAAATAGTTGTAGAGATTAATAATTAAAATCGTGTATAAATTAATAAAATACTTATGCTCAAAGGGTGTAAATTTTAAAATGTAAATTAACATTTTTAATATAAAACATCTTGTTAATTTTATATTGTTTAACTTATTTAAATACCTTCCTTATATCTAGTATGTACAAACAATTTAATATGTAGCATGTATGTTATTTTCTAAACTTGCCATGCATAAAATGTAAAAAACATAAAATCGATTATCATATCAGTTTAGCAATACATCCCATTATAGAGCAGATAAAATCTAAATTTAACATTTGGTACCTTGACGCCGGAACTTTAACAGGGGAAGTAGATACAGTTTTAGAAGATTTATCTTTTATTAAAAATACATTTAAATCCATTGGCTTAGACCTCAACTCGGACAAATGTGAAATTTTTATTTGTGACAATACAGACAGACTCTCGACTATACCAAAATTTAATTCCTTGACACCTAACATTAAAGTTTTAGAGAAAAGGTCTCTTCGCCTTCTTGGTTCTCCGGTCTTGGAAGATAGAATTCAGACATTCATAGATGACAAAATTAAAAATTTTGATGAATTTTCGGATCGTTTACTTAAAATTAATAATCATTCGGTTTTTACTATTATTCGTTATTGTCTTTTTGTACCTAATTTTACACATGCGCTTCGGTCATCACCCCTTTGGAAATAATCATCACTTTTGGAAAAAGTTGATAAAATTATACAAAACACGCTTAGTAAAGTTTTGAATGTGGCTTTAAACGATCGAGCCTGGGTCCAAGCATCCTTACCAGTTCGATTGGGTGGTCTTGGAGTACGCAAAATTATAGATGTCAGCGTTCCAGCATTTCTGTCTTCGGTTCATGGCACAGAAGAGTTAACCAGGGAAATTCTTACAAACACACTGGTTGATTCTGAAGTATCATGCAAGGCCATTGCCATGGATGCTTGGCAGATAGCTTGTCCCAGTACTACATTACCTGTTAATCCATTTTCTCAGCGACAATGGGACTCATCGTTATGTATTTTAAAGCAAAAGATACTTGTAGAAACATCAACCAGTCTTGCTGAGCGAGCTCGTTTGTTAGCTGTGGGAAAGTGGGAATCAGGTTTATGGATTCAGGCACTTCCATCACCCAACATAGGTACCTTGTTGGACAATACTACTTTTCGATTTGCCACTTGCCTTCGTTTAGGAGCGCCTTGTGTTTCTCCGCAATTTTGTCACTGTGGAGGATCTGTTGTCAGTTTCGGACATCATGGCCTTTCTTGTAGCAAAAGCGCTGGCCGAATATCTCGGCATGCCAATATTAACGACATTATCCGTCGTGCTCTTGTTACCGCCGGCGTTCCAGCTGTACGCGAACCAAATGGTCTGGTACGGGACGATGGCAAGAGACCAGATGGTATGTCGTTACTGCCATGGAAGATGGGTAGGCCTTTGGTGTGGGACGCAACTTGCGTTGACACCCTCGCGCCATCTCATATTCCAAGTACAGCTGGTTATACCGGCGCTGCTGCTGCTTCTGCGGAAAGCCTCAAATGGCGTAAGTACCGAAATTTAATAGGTAATTACATTTTTGAACCGTATGGGGTAGAGACGCTAGGTTCATGGGGTCCGAGTGCTCGCGCTATGTTTAAACAACTAGCCAAGCAACTGATTGACGCTTCTCGCAACCATAAGGCCGGCCTTTTTCTAGCACAGAGAATCTGGTAGCGTTCCCAAAAGACTGGCAGCATTACCACGTTGAATGGAAATGCTGCCAGTCTTTTGGGAACGCTACCAGTAGGTGAAGATGTGGAGTTTTTGACGCTTGCATGTAAATGTTGTAATTTTTTTTTTAAATTATGGTTATGTACATAGGTTAACAACATAATAAATAAAACAGATAAATATAAAACAATCTATAAATAAATATATTACATATTTATCTGTTAAGAAGCTCATATTTACATTATCATAATTAAATCGATAGTCATTTATGAGGTCACTACTGTTATTAACATTTAAAAACAACATTTTTTACTAAAATATTGACTGTACAGATTAAAAGATGAAGTAAAAGAAAAAATATTTTAAATAAATTAATTTTAGTTATAGGTCCATTATGTTTTGTAAGTAACGTACGACTAGATTAATCGATTCCATTATGTGAAAAAGTCATACATCTGATTTGACCGGGCAACATTTTATTGACGAAATACGAGAATCGCAAACAAAAATGTCGATAGCTTGTTTGCTTTTTTGTTGTTGTGTTTTCAAAGAGCTAAAGCTTTTTACGCGTTTATGACAATTTCCGGTGTACATTTATAATTTGATTCGTATCATACAACACAATCTTGTAGACGAGAGTAAAAACCTAATCAATATACAATCGACTGTGGAATTTTCATTGACATGTAAGTAGTTTTACAGACATATAAACATTAATTCTTTGTCATTTGTAAGATATCAAAAATGTTAATTAATTATAATATATAATTTTGTGTTTTAAAATTAAGTAAATATTTTATCTTAGATTTCATTGGGGATGAAACTTGTATTCCTATTCCTTGTATTGTTGTGAAGAGAATACCCATTACCACAACTTGAGTTCGAATATGTATCAGCAGAGGTTCAATGCATAAACTATGGTGACCACAATCCCAATATTATTTGTGGTGTTTGTGGGTGGGCTGGTAGATGCTACAATACCTTTTGCTAAACACCACAGACCTGAACATACTGCTTGGTTACTTGGTTGGAACATGAGCAGGTATAATATTTAAAAGCTTTTATGTAAATAAAAAGTAAATAGTAACACTAACTGTCAGAGTTTTAATATTTAAATTAAAAATAAGTCAATCTCTTTAAAAATTATAAAAATGGTTAACCCTTTTATTAACCGACTTCCAAAAAGGAGGAGGTTCTATGTTCCACTGTATGTATTTTTTTTTTATGTATGTTCACCGATTACTCCGTCAGTTGTGGACCGATTTTGAATTTTTTTTTTGTATTCGAAAGGGTATGCTTCCGAGGTGGTCCCATTGCCAGCATATCAGGATCTGATGATGGGATCCCAGGGAAATCGAGGGAAACCCTCATTTTTTATAGGCACATACTATGTTTTTCGTATATTTTCTAAAGTTACACCCGTATTTGCGTCTGGTAGTCATCATTTTATGATGATGAGCTGATGATGTAAGGTACAACTCCTTAACGGTTAGGAGTTGGAGGATAAATCTTTAAATATCATATGTTTATATGTTATCTCTAGTCGCATTCTTTCAAATTATTTAGGTAAGCTGATGATGGAAGGTGGAAGGTACAACTCCTCAACGGTTAGGAGTTGGAGGATAATTCTTTCAATTTCATACGTACCTAAAGACCTTCAGTCGTATACTTTCAAGTTATTTAGGTGAACTGATGATAGAAGGATAAACTCTTCAACAGTTAGGAATTAGAGGATGATTTTAATATTACACGTACGTATATATAAGCCAAAAAGAATACAAACGAACAATTGCAAAAGTCTAAGCGATAGTCACTTGGCACCGACTTCAAATAGATTCTAGGTACCTAGCACACATTATAACACTACTATTTAAATGAATAAAGAATTAGGTATAGGCAATTTATGAAGAACCAGTTTATTTTACGCTTTTAAGTGTTTTTTTGGCAGAGAGTTTTCGTTGGATGTTTTTTGGAAGTCGTTTTTTTTTTATAAAAAGTTTTCCATAATAGCAAAAAGGACCTTAATCTGATGATTAATGTAATAATTGTGAAGCATGAAAATGCATACTCCTACTTTTACAAAGAAATATTTTCAAAAGTAACTTATTTTCTTTTCACTTGTTTTAATTTTTGTCACATCTTATCATTATAAATGTTTTCAGTATTCATCAATGAATGCAGAATGTGGTGTATGCAGACAAAAAGAGTGTGTGGTGTCACAAGTGGTGGTCCTCACCGCTTGGAGGCACATATATGCGATGAAGAGTAAAATCATCATCAACAACCCGTGATGTATTAAATGTATAATTTATACAAATAAATAAAATTGGAGTATCTGTTTGTAATATTAAAATAAGCTTCGCCCCGCGGCGTTACCCGCGGTACGACAATAACTGCGGGTAGCACTGCGGAGTTGAATATGTAAATATTATTTACTTAAATGAAATAATGTACCTAATTGACTATTTTGAGTATTTAGCGTGGATGTTTATACATTTGTCTACAATAAATTAATACTGCAATTAGAAAGATTTATCTTTTACATGAATACTGCAATATTATTTGCTATTTATATCGTAAGTATAACAGCAGCACAAAAAAATAAACTTAGAAGAGAAACAACATAGGTTTACCTAACATGATTTATTATAATACATGTATGTACATTTGTCTACAATAAACGAGCACTGAAATTAAAATATGGTTTTATTTGCCTTATACCCTAAGAATAATAGCATTGCAAAGAGAATGAAAACTTGAAACTGGATTTTGTACGAGCGTAAGTGGACAATGTGGTACTATACCAGATAGTAGGTAAAAATCTTCATCATATAGACTTTATATTAGGTCTTTACCCATGAAATTGCCGTTCTTCAATACTGGTCATTTCAAATAAAAAGAAGTTTGTAATGGCTCTGTATCTAAATTCAAATTAATTTTGTGTTAAAACCATGACATTCTATTTACAAACTCAGTCTTTAGTTTTTTGATTAGCGTTGTATTTTCATTACATTTGAACATTTTTCGTCATAATGGATACTTTAAAATTCGTGTAATTATGGAATATGATATCGGTCGTGGCACCAACGCCACACAAACGGCACGTAACATCAAAAACGTTTACGGAGAGAACTGTACAAACGAACGCACAACCCGTTATTGGTTTTCCCGGTTCCGTTCTGGAAATTTTGACTTGAAAAATGAAGCTCGTGGTCGTCCGGAGACTTTGGTTAACAATAATGAATTAAAGGCGATTGTGGAAGCTGACGAAACTCAATCTACAGCTGAGCTAGCAGCAGCTTTTAATGTAAGCATCAAAACAATATTGATCCATTTGCGACAAATTGGCAAGGTAAAAAATCTTGATAGATGGGTGCCCCACGACCTTAACGATCGCCAGCGCAAACGTACGCGTCGAGACCTGCCTTGCGCTGCTCAACAGGCAAAGAAATGAAGGAATTTTGAAACGAATTGTTACGTGCGACGAAAAATGGATTCTGTGCGACAATCAAAAGCGCTCAGCAAGTTGGTTAGACCCTGGTTCAGCACCAAAGCAATGCCCTAAACCAAAAATGACCCCTAAAAAGGTGATGGTCACTGTTTGATGGTCTAGTGCGGGTGTGATTCACCACAGCTTTTTACAAAACGGCATGAGCATTAATGCAGATGTGTACTGTGAAGAACTGGAGAGAATGATGGAGAAGCTTGCACATCTGCAACCAGCTTTGGTCAATCGGTCGTCCCCACTGCTCCTTCACGACAACGCGCAACCCCATACTGCGCAACAGACAGTCTCCAAGCTGCAAGAGCTGGGGTTGGAAGCTCTCCCTCATCCGCCATACTCACCAGACCTTGCACCTACCGACTATTACTTTTTTCAAAATTTAGACAACTTTTTAGTGGGTAAAAAATTCAATTCCCGAGAGGCAGTACAAAATGCCTTTGAAGAGTTTGTTGCCTCCCGTCCAGCTGATTTTTACAAGAAGGGCATCAATAAACTGCCAATGCATTGGCAAAGATGCGTCGATTGCATGGGTGATTACTTCGAATAACAGAAATAAAAAAGTTTGAAAAAATAAGTACTTTCACTTATTGCATACAAAACGGCAATTTCATAAGTAAAGACCTAATATTTATATTCAGTCAGTGGGCTACGTTCTAATGTCGATTCGTGTTTATGATGGTCAGAACACAACACAAGTGTTCTATCATTGTATTTTAAAATCGTAACAGTTCATGAGAAGGTTTTGTTGAGAGCAATGCTAGAAACATACTTATATTTTTACCCGACTACGGCAAAGCCAAAGGAGGGTTATAATTTTTACAGGCTATGTATGTATGTTCATTTGTTCCCTCGTAGCTCCTTAACTTATTATTCGCACTGGACAAATGAGGTATCGTTAGAAGCGCCTTGATTGTCCGCTGGTTATAGGCTATAATATGACTTGTCCCTGAATCTAATGTGGCGCCCTCTAGCCGAAATAAAATACTGTATTAAAAAATAAATTTGAGATAAATATGCCGTGTTTGGTATCATTGGAAAGGGCGTTACTTGTAAATTTCAAATATATTTTTTATTTATTTGTTTATTTATATCTTTATTGTGTACATAAAATGAAAAAAAAAAATAACATAACAAAAAATGAGTAACAAAGATGTATACGTAACAATTGGCGGTCTTATCGCTCACGGCGATTTCTTCCAGACAACCTTTGTATGGATATTGGGTGTTTACGAATTGAAGCAGTTTATACATCATTAACACACCATCACGTGAATATTCTAACATAAATAAATTTATAAAAAGAAATGCATACACATATACATACATAGGTACACATATAAATACATAGGTACACATATAAATACATATACAGACTTTAACATTTATATTACGTATAATGAACCCAAAATCATTCATAATGACAGATAATGATTCTTCACCAGGTTTTTAAAAACTGACAAGGTTTTAGCTTTTCGGATGGTCTCCGGCAAGCTGTTCCACAGTCTAACTGCTTGCACAGTAAAAGATTTGTCGGCAAACTGAGTGGAGTGTTGTGGCATTTATAATTTTAAATTCTCCGATGACCTTAGGTCCTTGCAATGTGTATTGCGCAAGAACTGAAAACGTTCTTTGAGATAAGAAGGTGTGTGAGGATGGAACAAAACACTGTATAAAAGAGAAAGTATATAAAGATTTCGGCGAAAGCGTATTGGTAGCCACTTGAGTTTAGAAAGATATTCTGAGATATGGTCATACTTGCGTAATCCAAATACACACATCAAAAGTGTCTAGGGATCAAGCATTTTTATGCGGATTTCTTGAGATTGAGATGTGGCTTTGGCCCTGGCCTGCTCAGTCGCCAGACTTGAACCCGATTGAGCATGCATGGGATATGCTACAGAGAAGAGCTCTGCCGAATATGGAGGGTATCCAGTCGCAAGAAGACCTTTTTTGTTGTTGCAACGAACATGGGCGGCCATTCCACAGCGTGATTTGGATGAACTCATTTTGAGTATGCCAAACCGATGTTCTTGTGTTAGTGTTCGCGGTAGAAACACGGATTATTAATTGTTTAAGTTACCTAATAAAATTTTAAAGAAAACTGTTATTTCAGTCTTTTTTTCGAACTTTAATGTTAATGGTTCAAATGTCAAAAATCCTTTTATTAGGAAAATGGCAAATTTCTTTATTAATGCAAGGGTGACTTGGTTTATCGTTACTGTGACAAACGAAAACACTTTATTTGATGAATTCTTAAAGAAAATTTTAATTAATATCAATCAGGAGAAAAGTTATTGCAAAAATATATGTTGATCCCTAGACACATATGTTGATCCCTAGACACTTTTGATGTGTGTATGAATCTTATGCAAAGGTTTTGAAGTCGCTCAAGTTTATTTAATTGGTCTTGGGTGAGATTGAGATAGCTGACATCTCTATAGTCAAGGATAGGAAGAAGAAGAGATTGTGCGAGCGCAATTTTTGTTTTGATGGGAAGGAAGTTCCGTAGCCTTCGCAGAGACCCTGCCGCCGCAAATAGTTTGCGACTAACTTCCCCGATCTGAGGTCTCCAGGATAGATACCTATCCATATAGATCCCCAAGTTTCTAACTTTTTCGCCATATGGAACAATCGAGCCGTTGCAACTAACATCTGGTATCTGTTGAAAATTTATTTTACACTGCAGCCTGCAGCCATATATATTATGTATTAAAAACGGCACCAAAACATTTTAAATAAAAAAAAGTAAAAACTAAAACCCAACTACGACAAAAAACGACGCTGAAAAAATATAAAACAAGTTTGAAAAGCCGTAGTCACACGTTACATAGAAACGCACCATAACACTTTAACAACTTGTGACTACGGCTTTTCAAACTTGTTTTATACTTTTTCAGCGTCGTTTTTTGTCGTAGTTTTGGGTTTTAGTTTTTACTTTTTTTTACGTATTTTGGAATACTAGGACACCATAACATTCTTTCTCTTTCGAAACGTTGACAATAGAAAGGTTTACGAAAGTACGGAGTATCATTTTGACAATTCATTTGTGACAGCTAGCTGTCATAGATTGTAACTTCATTACAGATTATATGAACGATTTATGTGAATTTAAAACTGAAATATCTTTTGAATCTAAAAATCTGGTAATTTCAACTGATTTTTTTGATGAATAACTAACCTAATAAATATAACAAAAATGTCAACCATGAGAAGTCGTAAGCGATACAAAAGTCCCATACAAACCTGCCATTGTCCTTTATTAAAAGTTAGTAAATGGTCGAGATAGTAAGTTGGCATTATACACATTTCATTCAAAAATGTGTATTTTGCGAAAGAATTATTTCTAGTCTATCTCTGGCTTGAATCCAAGAAGCCATTTACTCCATACACTTACTAAATACAGCTGGACAGCTCCAGATCATACAGATCAGTGTGGTGACGGATACAGAGAAGAATATAGCGTCTCAAGAAAAGAAAAACTTAAAGGAAACCCTATACCAACTCATCTAGTCCGTGTGGTATAGGCCATAACCTCATTTTTAAGGAGAGCCAAGACGTCTATGCTTCGTCGAACTTCTTTAACTCAGCAAAATGCGAATAGAACACATGTTGAACGCCGTTCGCAAGACTCTAATGGGTAAGTAAAATTACATAACATACATAAAAAACAGTGTAGAGATACAGGTGACGTCTCGATACTGTAGAAATCTAGAATAAAATAGCAGTGTTGTTTAATACGCACATTATAAACACCAAAAACTGTGACTTATCAGCACAAATTATTTTCTGTTAAAAGCATAATCTAAGCCGCTTTTCCAAATTTCTAAACTAAACTTGCAGTTAGTAGAACTTTGCCACCGCCGCCTGTATCTCGGTTATCCTGATAAATAGTAGTCTATGTGTTATTCTGATGGCTTAGCTATATTACTATAAAGTTACATCTAATTCCGTTCAGCAGTTTTTGCGTGTGAGTAACTAATATTCATACATCCCACCTTTTTTTTTATGTTTGGCCCGCCAAAATGACTCTACTCTGCCTGATGGAAAGCATAGGCAGAATCCACGAGTGGCTGCCACCATACTCATTGCGAATACAATAATGCAGCATGGCGGCCCATACTATGGCGGCCTAGTGATGCTTGTGCATCTTTTAGTCGAGTCAACAAGTATGGAACTTGTTGACTAGACTAATTGGGCCTCCAGTCTCGCACTCACCAACGAAACACGACATCACAAACGCTGTCATTTTACGTTGATTTTCTGTGTGAGGGTAGTACCACCCCGGTCGAGCCGGCCCGTTCGTGCTGAAATCAGCGTGGCTCTACTACCTTTGTATTATTATGTTTAATTTTAACTCACAAAACGAATGTACTATTTTATTTCGCTAACATACATAGGTTATGATAAACGTGAAAAGAGGCATACGAGTCACAGGCGAGGATTGACCGATGTTGGTGCGCTAGAGGGACATAGCAAATGTCGCACGGCTTACTAAACGACTGCCAACGCGAGGAATGCAAATATTGATCATTCCTAACAGCTCGGGAGAGGCTCAATTTGACAATTGATTATCTTTTTGGCATTTTTAACTTTGATTATTAATATGTCTAGATAGAGCATCGCGATACAAAAGAACAAAATTAAATGACACAACTTTTCGATATTTGTGAGCGTGACAGCTACGTCTTACACTCGCCTCATGTCATTCTAAATTTCCTAGTGTGAGTGCGTAAATGATACCAGTTGTTGAGTTTTTTTTTGTGAAAATGGGGAAACAATTTTAATAGTGTTGAATAACTTTTCTATCTAGAAAACTATGCTAGGAAAACAAAATGTGATACAACCTAATAATATGTCTCGTGTTTTTTTATTATTTATTATTATTAGCAGTGGACTGTTAAAGGCTGTTGGTGATGATTAAAAATATGTCGTACTAGATATTAATTTTGGTCTGGTATTGTACAAGCAGTACTTAACGATTTTCTTACCTTTTAAAATATGTAAGATATATAATTAGCCCATCTAATTGTCTTTTTGACCAACATTAAAAAAGAAGAAAGGTAAAAAAAAAATGTTTACATTACTTTTTTAATGGACCGTTTTTTTTTGTGTTAGATTTAGGACATCTTCAAGATAGCTCAGTATTAATATCATGGGGATTAGACCTTGGGCTTTCAATTTGTTTTATTAGATTTACAATCTATTTTTTTATCTGAATGAGATGTGACGAATAGTTTTTAAGTTAAATTTTCTCAATTCTTATCTGTTGATAAGAACATTCGAAGATATACTTGTTTTGAAATCATAAAAACTGGACTTGAAAAATGCATGACTGCACGGTTGGTCTAGTGGTTTAA
This sequence comes from Diaphora mendica, assembly GCA_949125395.1. Lineage (NCBI taxonomy): Eukaryota > Metazoa > Arthropoda > Insecta > Lepidoptera > Erebidae > Diaphora > Diaphora mendica. Next base: position 40,401,714 of record OX421311.1, on the reverse strand, counting down.
GTTGTCGCCACGCCGCTTTCTATTAAGCCAGGTGTTGTGGGTTCAAATCCTAAATAGGACAACACTTTGTGTAATCCACAAATTGTAGTTCTGAGTCTGGGTGTTTTTTGTGATGTATATTCGTAATGCGGGAGTTATTTTTTTAAAACAGGGAGGAGCTCATATCTAGTAAGTATACCTAAAAACCCTTAAACGATGCCCATAGTGACATTTTACAAAAACGGTGCGGCGGCCATATTTGATTCAAATAATGACATGAAATTAATACTCAGCATACCTAAAAACACCTTACACGATACCCATAGTGACATTTTACAAAAATGGTGCGGCGGCCATATTGGATTTAAAAAATGACAAGAAATTAATACTCAGTATACCTAAAAATCCCTTACACGATACCCATACCCGTAGTGACATTTTACAAAAATGGTGCTGCGGCCATAATTATTGGATTCAAAAAATGATATGAAATCTAGACTCGGTATACCTAAAAACCTCTTACACGATACCCAGTGTCATTTTACAAAAATGATGCGGCGGCCATATTGAATTACAAAAATGATTTGAAATTCTTAGCGTATCTATTATCTACCATGAAGTATTTTATACAACACAACTCCGCCTACCACATTTTATGAGGGAGTTTTGACTTCATAAACTAGCAACACCCAAAATGGCGACTACAATAATTATTTATTTTAGAAATTATTTAATGGCTTTGTTTGCTGTAATAGATACATATCAATGGAACTTAACGATAAAAGGTAACTTTCTTTGTTAATTTAGATCGTAATCTGTAATTTCTACACACTTCTACCGCACAATTCGCCATTTTTATCAACACAAAAATGACAGCAACATGTGTGTATCCACTGACAGTGCATTTGGTACTAAACGCGGAAAAACATTTAGGCGTCAACAGTTAGAGCCTATTTTTTCGTGTGTTTTTACAGCTTTGACAGTCCATCTAGACATATTAATAATCTAAGATTTTTAATATTCATAGGTATAAATAAGATTTACTTAATGATTCTATCAATATTATATAATTAGCTTTTATTTGTCATGTCGATTTTATAACAAAATCTTGACTTATTGCTTTGATTTTTTTAATCACCGTCGCTCAAAGTTTGTAGCAGGTTAACATGGTATCGATAAGACAAGGTATTAAGTGATTTATCAGTAGTACTAATATTGCAAGGTATTCCTGATTTAGAAATTCCATCACCAGTATAATCTATTATTTCATTTCCCCACTTTAATCTATACTAATATTATAAACGCGAAAGTTTGTAAGTATGGATGGATGGATGTATAGATGGATGGATGAATGTTTGTTACTCTTTCACGCAAAAACTACATGATGTTGATGTTACATCAATTAAGTTTAAATAAGTATTTAATTCAAAATCCAGTCCTTTTAAGCCGAACAACCCTTCCGGTAATCATGTTTGCTTTCTGCAGTGTCCTTTACAACTAAATTACAATACAACATCGTCCCGATTTGAGATTCATCTTAGCTTTAAAAACGAAAGCTCTGCCAACTGCATGTTTATTTTAGAAAATTGGCAAACCGGCTTAGGGTTTGCTTTAATAAGAAATCATTTGTGCTGATAAGTCGCGGTTTTTGGTTTGGGTATTACTATTTGTGCTGATAAGTCGCGGTTTTTGGTTTGGGTATTACTATTTGCTTGAATGTGGTTAAATCAATATTTTCTATAAGTCAGTATTGCTATTCTTACTTCGTCTTCTTCTATAGATTAGAGCGTTACTGTAATTTGCAATCTTAAACGAGTTGAGACTTTATTGGTACGCAAACAAAAAAAGTTATGTATCTTTTCATGTATAAAATATAATATAAACTTTAATAAAATCATTTAAGATTATAGTAATGAGATAACCCTTTGACTCCTTCATACACTGTAAAAGCTTTTAATCTGTTTACTGAAATTATGTTGTAATATCAGGATGCTTCTTATAAAAATCAAAATTTCCAAAAATATTATTTTGAATGTAAATATGCTACGCTTTTCATAATTTTTAGATAATCTTTTATTGTTATAATAATAAAACACAAGGGCGAAAACACTTGGCAAATTTAGATTTCACTTAAAAGTGATTTGGAAAGAATCATTATTTAGAAATGAGACTTCTGTAATGAGGTTTAATGCATTCAGCAAGTGAGGATTTTAACCTAATATGCATAGAAATGAAAAAGGAAGAGAGATGTAATATCAGGTATCTAAAAAAACAACAATAATGATAAACAGTGTACTATGTTTACCACCAGCGCGAGTGTCTTTTTGAAGGCATTTTTTTCTCGCTTATTAAACTGTCCATTAGTAGGGGCTTTGGAATTGATTCGATATAGTAATACCCTTGACAGACTCTCCATCACGCTCGTAGCCATCTTTGCATAATTTCCTTGGATGCTTCAGAAATAAATAACATTAAATCAACTTTCGCTTCGGTGAATCGTAACTGTAGTGAAGTGTAGTAAAGTTTTACACTTTTTAATCAGTGTTTTTATTTCAGGTTACAAAAATGTAATTATTATAAAAGTTTTGTGAGAATTCTTTAATTTTTGAATACAACTTTAATTTATGTTCTTGTATAACACAAAGACAAGAGCTGAAAGTTATATTACTACTATCAAAATCAATAAAATGTTCAGTAATTTCTGGAAACAAATGTTGAAGGTTTTCGTTCTCTTTTATTACTTACGTGTCTTGGCTAAATTAGGACTCTAACAAGTGCACAAGCGTTTATATTATGCGTGTGCTCTTCAGGGGACGAGTGTCCTGAAAATGCCGTGTTATGCTGTTAAAACGTGGAGGACGAAATGCGTTCAACTGCAATGTAATCATTTCGCAACATAAAAAAGATATATTTTTTTATATGCAAACACTGAAAGCAGCAGTATCATCAGCCATACACTTTCAACACAGCGAAAATCTAAACCATCTGTATTCCATCTTCGGGATCCCCGGTAACAATGGGCGTCCCACAGGGTTCCATTCAAGGGCCATTTCTGTTTCTCTTATATATATATGATCTAGCTTATTATGTAAGTGACAATCATGAGATTGTATTGTTTGCGAATGACACATCCTTAATTTTGAAGTTAGGCGCCAACTTGACAGTTTTACTGAAGTAAACAGTGCACTCTTGAAAGTGGTACATTGGTTTAATACAAATAACCTTCTCCTTAATGAGAAGAAAACTAAATTCATTAAATTCTCTACACCAAACGTTAGGCATGTTACAACCAATGTTCGATTGAATGAACTAGAGTTGGATCCTGTGGAATCTACTGTATTTTTAGGTATTACTATTGACGCTAAGTTACAATGGGGTCCCCAAATAGAAAAACTATCCGGTAGGCTAAGCTCAGCGGCTTTTGCTGTTAAAAAGATTCGACATTTAACTGATGTTGATACAGCTAGAATAGTTTACTTCAGTTACTTTCATAGCATAATGAGTTACGGTATCCTACTCTGGGGTAACTGTGCAGATATTAGTGCCATATTTGTTTTACAAAAACGCGCCGTACGAGCCATTTATAAATTAGGCCCTCGAGATTCTCTCCGTTCCAAATTTAAAGAGATAAATATTCTGACTGTATCTTCACAATATACATACGAAAATTTAGTTTATGTTCAAAAAAATATATCAAAGTTTCCTAAAATCAGTGATGTTTATTCTGTAAATACCAGAAACAAACATAATCTTAGTGTTCACGTCACTCGTCTCCACAGAGTAGGCAACTCGTTCATGGGACAATGTATACGCTTTTACAATAAACTCCCTATTGATATTAGGAATTTGCCATTAAAGAAATTTAAGAATACCATAAAATCTAAGTTATCCGCAAAGGGGTATTATACCATAGCAGAATATCTTGATGATAAAACCGCCTGGGATTGAGCTGCCCATTCTGCACATGCTGTTTATTTTGAATGTTTAAATTTATTTTGATGTGACGATAATTTATAGTTCGAAACAAATTCATTTTAAATTATTGCTATTGTTGACATTTTTTTAAAATTATTATCTTTACTGATTATTGTAATTGTGACTCAAATTGTAATTATCGTATTTCTGTTATTGAAATAATGTATTTTGCATATTGTCTGGACTTTAAAAGAGACTGTGATCCCTGAGTTTGTTTCGTTCTTTCTTCTCAGGGCTAGTCCAGTTAGGAAAGGCCGAACTCCAGATGAGTTCGGCCGGTTCTCAAAAAAAAATTAACTTGCAAAAGTGTTCATGTAACCTAATTGCAGAATAAATGATTTCATTTCATTTCCAGATATAATATATGTAATGTTTTATAAAAATTTATAAAAGATTATATTGAATTCATCAAGGATGAATTGTAATGTTCACTTTACACCAAGGCGATTACTATAAAAATTTATTACTTCATCCATTATTCAACGAATACGCGATAAAAGGGGGAAAAATTCAACAATAGAATTCTCATCTGTCAAACTGGTTGGTTACAAAAGGATTATTGGCAGGCGTGAGAGAAAGCTCCCTTCGCCTATTACGTGTGATGGCAATTTGAAACTTCATTGACTGCTTTTAAATTTTAATTTAGGCAGAGATGGGGATTCGGTTTTAGATCTTAGATTTGTATTTCATTAGAAACTTCAAACATCAACCGGATTGCACATTTCAGGAGCAAAGTTGTAAGTTCCTCAATTGTTGGACAAAAATTTCATTTTATCTAATTTTATTAATTAAATATAATAATAAAAGTCTTAGTTAATATGTATGTAGCTCGTACATAGAGAAGTATTACGAATCAAAGCAAAATTGATATTCATTATACCTCTAGTTATTAATTGACGGAATTATTAAAAAGCACTCAGAATGTGAGAAATTCAGTATATCGGTTTCTTGTGCTACATAATTATAAGTTCATTAACAGATCCCTGATCCTAGCCTTAATTAATTCGAGATTGTATTTTGAAAAGTAAATAAAAAGTCGAAATAAATAGTTTCAACAGAGTAAAATCCCAATATCCATACTAAGGTTGTCTGGAAGAAATCGCCGTGAGCGATAAGACCGCCAATTGAAAAGTTTTCAACTTTGTAATTCATTCTTTGTTATAAACAATGTATACACAATAAAGGTGAAGGTAGTAGAGCCACGCTGATTTCAGCACGAATGGGCCGGCTCGACCGGGGCGGTACTACCCTCGCACAGAAAATCAACGTAAAATGACAGCGATCGTGCTGTCGTGTTTCGTTGGTGAGTGCGAGACCGGAGGCCCAATTAGTCTAGTCAACAAGTTCCACACTTGTTCACTAGACTAAAAGATGCATCAAGATCTCAAGATGCATCACTAGGCCGCCATAGTGTGGGTCGCCATACTGCATTGTCTGCATTCGCAATGAGTATGGTGACCACCACTCTTGGATTCTGCTTCTGCTTTCCATCAGGCAGAGTAGAGTCATTTTGGCGGGCCAAACATAAAAAAAAAAAAAAAAAAAAAAGTATATAAATAAATAAATAAAGATATTTTTGTTTTATAGGAAGTTTTCATTTTATTTTCATTAAATATTGCCTGGAGAGATACGTAATACCATTGATTTTCAGTTGGCGCTCGGCTTACTGCAAAACTGTCAACTGGTGCCGACACAAAATCCTTCGTCGAGAGTTTTACGAACTTTTCAATTTTCTTTTTTAAGTGTTTGATTTTTTATTTTATTTATGTTACGTCGACAATATTATGAACGTCTTCATTACAATTTTAAAGTTTGAAATTCGAATTCCATGTATAGACAACTGCTTTTTTCATTCTTGATTCAAAAATTGCAAGAATTTTTTAAGTTATCGTCTGTGTTCAATTACGTTGTAATTAAACCTACTGAATAAAACATGAGGTATATAATATATAAGTTTAATAATGTAGTAAGTAAGTCAAGAAATAAAACATAAAGAACATCCTTATAACAATGAACTCTAAATTCAAATTCCGAACGAAGCAACAGGACCCCCTGCAAACGGATGTTCCCGCCGTTTCCGTTCCAAAAATACCCGAGCATTACACCGCTAATGAACTTTTAAGTTTTATTGCGTTCTACTAAGTACACTGATGCGCTATAGTGTTTCATTTGTACAACTAACTTCCGTGAGAAATGTCAGTTTCATCAAATGAAAGGAATAGAGGAAGTGTGGTTTTCAAACGAAATTATAATTTCCCTGTCTATGGTAGTTCGAGAGGAAGTAGTTTGTGATATTCCTTCACGAGTTCTTAAGTTCACGTAGTTTTTTTTGGAGTGTCACATATTTAAAAACTACCGCTGCACATGGACAAATTCAGCTCAAAGATCACGCAATACATTTTCAACCTTTGAATCACCTTCAAATTGTGTTTTATGTTACTGAATTCCAGGGACCTGTTTGGTCCAGTGGTGACTGACCTGCCTGCGGAGATCAAAACAACAAAAACTTTAAGAACAAGCATTTTAGACCATTTCAATAAAAGCTGGTTCTAAAAGAAGTTTTTAAGCAATTGCATAGCTTTTATCGCTGGCTTTGAGGCCTTTGAGCGCAACGACCGAATCAAGAAATTCCGTAACGTAACGAAAATATAACCTGACACCCGACACTCGCACGGATCGAGACGAGCTGCTCCAAACAGCGACAGAGACAGACAGTCAAAACAGTCTGGGTTTGCGCAAGTATACTTGAACGTGTATGTCCGGCTTAAGCAGCTGTGCTGTTTGTTAAAAAGTATATAGGTATCTATCATATCTTTATAATGCCACACTCACCGCACGTGCGCCCCGTGCGTAAGTATACATGTTCAAAGAAAAAAAAAATACTGTGAATAAAACAACCCGTTTAATGACGAAGACATTTATTGGGAATAGTTTAAACCTTTTATAGTATCCTGTGTAACGAAACCATATCGCTACTTAAAAAAAGTGGTCAATGCCATCTAGTGACGATGTTGGTACTAATTGAATAGTTTAGTATTTATCATTCACAATATTATACATACTGCATAAATAAAAAATAAATACATTATTATAATTGCATAAGTTAATAAAAAATGCTATGCAGTAGCTTTACCGCGGCAGTCCACGAGTGCCACACGACTTTTTTTTGTTTTAATTAGTTGTGTTTGTGAGTTTATTTTGGCACTAATATATATAATGTTATTGTCATTTATTTAATAGGAAGCCTATCTTTACCAGATTTACCATGCAGATTTAGATTTAATTAAAGTACCAAATTATTCACAGTAAGATAAAGATTTCGAAACATTGCTTATGAGTGCATACACAGAAATAAAAATACAACCATAATATGTTATACCTCAAGATTGAATGTATTTTCATTTACCCAAATATGAGCAGTTCAATCCAGCAGAGGCAGCAGATTTATCGCGTCGCTGTATTGGTTAATGTAGTTTGCGCGACCATGGCCGCTCCGGGGTGGTTCTAGAGGAAACGTGGCGCGCGCGCTTCCGCCGCTATGCTTCCGGTGACGTCACTCCGTCTGTCTGATTTGCCTTAGTGGGTTTGTCACACCGAAACGTAATGGGGGTGGAAATTATGTTAATTTTAAGAAATAACATTACCTCATACATTTGCAAATTATAATTATTTCAAAACCAGTAGTAGTATTGGTTTAAAAATCGCTAGTTTGGTAATACCACTGGTAGTTACTTATATACTAAAACCCAGGTTTTTTTTTTTGCCAGGTGTTCTTGGATTATTTCTTTACTCATTATATAGAATGAAACAGTTTTAGACTTTTTTGAAATATGTATAATATTTTTTTCTTTCAAGATTTTTCTTTCACCTTTCATACTACAATAAACTTTAACCACCTCTATTACATCATATTTTTTAACATAAAATATGAAAAAAATATTCGACGAAAACTAAAGCAGATAACATAGTTTACTTTTATATTTTTAAACCGATTTAGATGTGTCATGTCCCTCCAACACAAAGGGAGGATCCTCCGACTAGGCGAGGTGATCATGCCTGGCGGGCCAACTGCCCTACGGTTGATGTTGGGATGTTGTATATATGATTATCGACGCGAGAACTTTCACTGCGCGATTCAGGATTGGTAGTTTCTTAGTTTCCTTCGTTACTCCGTAGTTCGATGTACCTTCGGTAGATGGCGCTGTCATATGTTTGCTTGTTGCGCTGTATGTGGAAGTCGCCACAGATGTAAAAAACACTAAATGTTAAGTGAAGCAAACCACAATAGATTGGTGAAACCCGCATTCAAATCGGTTAAGCCGACCCTGAGATTAGTGCACACAGTCGCACAGACAAACAGAAGAAAATTCTAAAAATCATTGTTTTGGGTTCTATTACGTTCATCAAGCCCCTCTATAATAGTTTTCCTGATATATCTTCCATGTACAGGCAGCGACCAGTTACGATTTTATTATATAAATATAATATATGTATATTGAATATTGACTAGCTTTTCTTAGACAGAAAGATATAATTACTTTCGAATTTATATTTACATATTGAATAAAAAAGTGGTGTACAAATAAAATAAAATAAAACTATTTTTGTGTTACACAACGGTGTGATAGTATGCCCCTTCCATATCCCGCTGTTAAGCAAACAATTTAGTTTGTTGGCGGTTGAAATTTCAAACACAAGGTAAATTGAACTTTACATGTATTAAAATATGAATGACCAGACCTTCAGTAAACATTTTCAGGTGCATTGTAATCCTGTACATGCAGGCGTAAATTTTGATTTGTGCCAAACATAAATTCATATCGCGCAGTGGCTTTGAATTTCATTGTAAAAATTGATTTGTCCTATTCTAAATAGAAAAGTGAAAATGGGAAAATAAAAATATTAAGGGCAGAAAGTGCTTCAGCTCTGCTCAGAATAGACTCATACTTGTGTTGAATTCCACGTAGAATGATCTGGATTCTACTTCAATGGATTCTAGCTATGAAGAATCTTGGAAACGGCTTAAACGATTTTCGTGATATTTAGCATGCCGGGGGTTTCGGGGGCAAATAAATCATTTTTAGAAAAGTTACAAAAAAAATTGGTTGTCTGTAAAGTAGGTTTACGAACGATAGTTTAACGTGACAACGTCATAACAAAACATTGATAAAATGATGAGATATCTCTCATACAACCATGTACAATGCGCGTAACGGGACAATTAGTCATCCTTTTTCGTGCATGCAGTCGGCGTTCATCAATTTATTAGACGTTGTCACGTCAAAAAATACCATTCTTGTTACCGAGAACTAAAATTACTTACACTGCGTACTCAAAGTATAAAACCTACAGCTAAACTTAGGTCTCATATTAAATAAAAAGGTTATTTAAATTACAAAAAAACGTTATACAAAAATGGGAAACATCTAAATTGTGTTTTTTATTACCACTTCAAGTTATTGTGATGAGTGGCGCCTCCTATCGTAGATTTCGAGGCATTACACATGTTGGCTATTTATCCCTGTACTGATTGATAGCAAGTGTAAATGCAAATTTTTTCACGAGCTCTGTGGTAACGGGTCTATTTTGATGTTAATGTTTATAAAAGGTAACAGGAAAAAGGGCCTTGCTTGTTATTTATTTATTACTAATTTTAAACGAGGAAAATACCGAATTTAAAGAGAAAAGTATTACACACAGCGTGGTTTTACACATACACAGATTTAAAAAAATTGTTAACCGTAGAGTCAATTTAAGTTGTAAACGATTTGGTCGATGATATAACAGAATTTATCAATAGCAAAAATGCAAAGATGCTGGAGCTAGAAGGCCATAGGAACTCTGTAAAGAAACGTCGCAACATCATCGAGTTTGGACTCGTTTGATTCGTCTCGAGACATTCCAGTAAAAGCTTGTTTTTAAAAAGCTATTTAATTTAATTTATTCTTGATGATTACATAGTCTATGTATATCAATATATTGTATGGAATGAGAATTTACCAAATAAAGTATTGTAAATGTAATAAATATATTAAATTGAATAAAAAGGCAAGTTCAAATTATAATTATTTAGCTTAATTCTCCTAATATTTCTTTGAGACGCCCACAGAAAACTAGTCAAATGGGAAACCAATCCCGCCTACATATATATTTACCTGAAAGAGCGTAGACAGAACAATTTAATCAGGCATAAGTCAAAGACATTCACTAGGTGTATTTTTAGCTATTAATATCTCAAAATTTCTTTGAATTTTAATGTCAAAGGCACCGTAGTGAAATACCTTCTAAGAAGTGACCAGAATTCAGTATTCTTATTTCACAAAATAAGTAGTTACGATGGTTAATCGGCTATCGCATTACGATAGTTTTTAAATGTGTTTTATTTTGATGACCAGTACAACTTGATCTGTAATTGTATAGACTTGTAAAATGATGGAATAAAATATTTAGTTATTACTTGATTTCATTAAAATGCGTCAATTAATATATGTATTAGGTATATTTATATTGAAGTCTTACTATACGTAAATTATTACTACATGTTACGTAGAGGCACAGCTTACCTCGTTTGTCTAGCAGTTACCGTAAGCAACTGTCGATAAAGAGGTCTCGTGTTCAATTCCCTGGTCGAACTGCTATTGGGTTTTCTTACCAGAAATTCTTAATAGCAGCCCGGAGTATGGATGATGACAGTGTTTCCTGCCCGTACCTCGGAAATAAATAAATAAATATTTCGGACATCTAACACACAACGCCATCTAGTCCCAAGCTAAGCAGAGCTTGTGTTATGGGTACTAGACAACTGATACAAATACATATATACTTTTTTTCAGTAAATACATACCTATTATACATAGAAAACACCCAAACTTCGAAACAAATATTTGTAGATCATACAAACATTTGGTCCGACCCGGGAATCGAACCCGAGACCTCGTGATCAGCAGTCGCACACGCCAACCGCGAGACCAACGAGGCAGTTGAAAGCACTTTAAGCTGTCGGTCCCGGTTGTCAAGAACACCTATGATAATAATAATATAATTCTTTATTAAACAAAATCAAGGTTACAATTTTTCTTTATATATGGTAATGTTAATTATAATCTAATTTATACATGCCTAATTTAGAATAGAATAGAATAATTTATTTGCCATTAAATGTTGTACATAAGTTGTTATAGAAAATTTACATTTAGTTCTAACATTTAGTCATGCTGACATGCAAAAGTTTGTGATTGTTATTTTAATTTAAACTTTTTTATAAAAAAAGTCAAATCAATAAAGTCACTAATCTAATAACAAATCTATCCATAAATTAAAATTGCAAGTTAATAGTCAATAAATTAGAATAAATTAAACATGTCAATAATAAAAGTTACATAAAAATCATTATCAATTAGCTTCTATTGAATAATTCATTCACCGAATAAAAACACATTTTTATGAGCCACGATTTCAACTGCCTTTTGAATTTATATAAAGGTAGGACAGCAATATCTTCTGGTAACACGTTAAATACTTTGACACACATGGAATAACAGTTTTTTTGGAACAAAGCTGTTTTTGGTTGGTAATTTAAAACCAGTCTATCTCTGTTTCTTGTGTTCCGTGGAAATATGTCCCTGGCTTTGTTAAATATTTGTGGGTGAGTTCTCACAAATACTGCAATCTCGTAAATATAGATACAAGACAGGGTCACAACCCCCAGGTTTTTAAAATGTGGACGACATGACTCATATGGTGGGATGCCTACCATCGCCCTCACACACTTCTTTTGTGCCAAGAAGGCTCTGTTTATATCTGTGGAGTTGCCCCATATTAAAATCCCATACCGCAACACAGACCCTATGTACCCATGGTATGCCATTAATACTGTTTGCAGTGCTGCAGTCCTACGGAGTCTAGATAAAACATATACGAATCTGTTTACTTTGTTGCAGAATTCATTCACATGTGACTTCCAATTGCAAAATCTATCTACAGTTATACCCAAGAACTTTACATTATCAGCCTCTTGTAACCTGTGATCATTGTAGACAATATTAAGTGTATGTTCTTGACTTCTTGCATTTGAAAACTCTATGTAGTGGGTTTTACTTAAATTTATAGTTAATTTATTTCTATCAAGCCAATTGACTACATTCTTAATAGTGTTATTAATTTCTATGTCTAAGGTTGTCAATTTATTAGATGTCAAAACTACCGCTATATCATCTGCAAATAGGGTGCATTTGTGATTCGTAATGTCAGGCATATCATTTATGTATAATAAAAACAGAAGGGGCCCAATTACGCTCCCCTGAGGGACTCCGCACTCGTTTATTAAGTAACGAGATTTATAAGTGTCAATGGTATGATTTTCATTTAAGTTACAAATTTCTACACACTGCTGACGACCTGTTAAGTAGTTTTTTAACCAGCTGTAAGCTAATCCTCTTATTCCATAATTTTCAATTTTTTCCAGCAATAGTCTGTGTGAAACAAAGTCGAATGCCTTTGACATATCAAAAAACACCGCCACCGTATGTTTTTTATTGTCTAAACTTCTTATAATATTTTGAGTTAGATCATATGCAGCCAAAGTAGTGGATTTTCCTTTCTGGAAACCATTTTGTTCGGGTTTTATTATATGATGTTTGTTAATAAATGATGTAATTCTTTTATGCATAGCTTTCTCAAATATCTTTGATATCACTGGTATCAGTGTTATCGGTCTATAATTATTCAGATCTTGTTTATTGCCTTTTTTATATACCGGTTTTACTATAGACTTTTTCAAAGATTCCGGAAACACTCCTTGAGAAAAAGAGAGGTTAATTAGATGTGTTAACAAAGGGGTTAAAATTATTGCACAGTGTTTCAACACCCTTGTTGCTATTTCATCATATCCCACTGAATTAGAATTATTAAGAGACAGTATAATATTGTAAATTTCTATGAGCGTCACTGGTTCCAAAAAAATTGTGTCATTTATGCTAATTTTATTTGTATTTATATATTGTTTGTTCATTTTATTGGTCATTTCTATCCAAGATGTGTTGAATTCATTTGCTATGTCCACCGGGTTTGTAATAACTTCGTCGTTTGTGTTTAATATTTCTATAAAGTCTTTGCTCAGGTAATCGTCCACGTCCTCATTTATAACTTTCCACGCAGCTCTACAACTATTTTTTGCATTGCTTAGGTACTTGTGATTATATATTTTCTTAGACCTCTCTATACAGGAGCTTAATAGCTTTGAGTACTTTCTAAATTTAAGTTTAGTTTCAGGAGTTCGGTTCTTATAATAACTTAATCTAAGTGACCTTTTATGTTTACAACTACACCTAATACCCTTTGTTACCCATCTCAAACCTTGATTTTTAGTCGAAATTCTCTTTTTTATTTTAGGAAAGCAGAGCTTGTAGAATAAGCAGAACTCTTCATGAAAATAATCAAATGCTTTGTTTATATCTTTTTCTTCATAAACTCTTACAAACTTAAGGCAGTTTAGATGCTTACAAAATAATTTTATATTTTCATCACATAAGTCTCTCTTCATATAGTAAATTGTATCAGGTTTACAGAAAGCTTTTTTAGTTGGTATTTTTAGCAATTGAGCTGTGTCATGATCTGACAGCCCCAGTGGCAATATCTCACCTTGAGCGTCTTTAATATTACTAATGATATGGTCAATACATGAGTTTTGTCTTGTTGGTTGGTTTAAGTGTAAAATAAGGTTATAGCTATTAAGTATATCGATTAAGTCTGTTACTATTTTGTTAGGTTTCAATGTATTTATATTTATATCCCCAACTAATATCAATTTCTTTTTCCTGTTAGCAGTTAAACTATATAGTAGGTTATCTAGACACCTAAGAAAAGCGTATGCATTTGATTTAGGGGTCCGATACACCGTAACAATTATCATCTTCATACTAGGAACTTCCACACCACAGCATTCAAATACGCCGTTACAAGCACAGTTTTTGATTGTGTGGATTTCTGAGAACCCAATATATTTATGAACCAGTATGCATGCACCACCACGACATACACTCCTGCAATATGTTGACGCAAGACGATAATTTAGTAATTTTAGGATATTTTCGTTTCCTTGTTTGATAAATGTTTCGGTTAAACATAACATACTGGGTGTAATCCTTTGCAAATTCAGTTCTGATAAAGTAACTTCAAGGATATCTTTTTTATTAAGTACCCCTGCTATATTCTGATGCAATATGCTAAAGTAATTTGTTTTTAGAGGTTCGAAAACAATGATTCTGGTTTGAGATAATACGAGATGAATTTTGAGAATGCTGTATTTTGCTAAAATAGTATGGAATTGTTCCCTTTTTTGATTTTCCTGTTAAATCATTTTGAAAATGGTAATTTTTTTGTTCCACTGTTATTGGTTTAAAATAAAATGGGATGGTGCCCCTGACAGGAATTTTACTTAGGGAGCTGGGCGTTGCTCCTTCTTGAACGTTCAAACATTTAACAGAACGACGAAGTCCAAAATCATGTTTTAGTTTGTTTGAATTGAATGTCAAAAATTTAGAGTTGTAATCGTGGCAGTCAATATTAAAATTTATTTTCTTACAAATATCTTGTAAAGTACATTTATCCGGCATGTCAATTAATTTACAATTAGGAAAATGGTTAGTAATTCTCTTCAGCATACTATTTAATACATTTTTATCTAAATACCTATTTCTACGCACACCTAGTATAAGAACAGTTGCGTTTTTAAACTGATGTAACATTGAACATAAATCTATGATAATCTTCATTGGATCGTCATCGTGTTCCCCTACTGAAACGACAACTTTGTCATTACTGCATATTTTGTAAATGTTTACTGTATTTACAATATCCCAGGTACGGGCCCCGGGCTTAATAAACGCAGTGACTTTGTAATGTTCATAGTTTGTGTTGTATTCTCTGGATGTAGATAATTTTGAAGATAATCCAATGCATTGTGTGCCCCCAAATATATATATGCGTTTGGTATCACGATCTGCAGTCTCGATTGTACTTAAAGTATCTTGAGTTTTTTTGTTTCTGAGAACATCCGTTTGATTAGGAATGTCCACCGGAATGTTTTGTGCTTTAAAAACTGATTCTTTAGATGTTATATGTAATGGCTTAATCGGTGTAGACCGCTTTTCCTCACGTTGACGTTGGTACAATTCAGCGGTCAGGTGTGATTGTTTTTCCGTGCTCTGGTCCTCATCAACGGTTATGCGATATTTATCAATCAGTGAATGTCTATTTTTTTTCCTAGCAGAGAGAATAAGTTGATGTTTTTGTTGTTTTACCGGGCTAGAACATAAATGTTTTAATGCGTTTATTTGATATTCTTGATGACTAATTGTGTTTTTAAGATCATTATTTTCTATAATTGTGTCATCCAACTCTTTAGTTAAGCTTGCAAGTTGGTCTTTTAAATTTGAGATTTCTATTTGCATTTCCATCTTAAGACACGTATCTATACCAGTAGATAGATCAAGGCTTCGTAAATTTAATTGCGAATCTGTAATATTATCAAGTGAAGAGCTACTGGAACAAGGTAGTGATTGTATTGAGCTCCTTCTTTGTAGGCGCTTGCGTCTTACTGTAATACTACTGGTAGCTCCATCTGGCATCTTGAATTTTAACTATTACTACTATTCGCAGTTGGTGCAAGCGGAAATATATTCCTTTAAGTGGTATTTATTGATATAATATCCTGCCACTAGCTGTGCTCTTTTATTTTCTTCAAATATTTTTTTGCAATTTTATTGTAATTTATTATGCAGGTGTTTGATATTTAATTTGTTCTGGTTACTTATTTGTTCTGGTTACTTACTTCGTAATTTGTGAAACATTCATAAATTCACAAAAAGACAAATTGTTATCGAGTTTCGTACCCGAGACATTTCAAGTTACGAGAGCCTGCTCTGCCACTGGTCCACCATGTACTTACAAAATATGTTCAAAATGTTGTTCTTATGCTCCTAATGAAATTAACTGGCACGGATTTGTTTGTTGTCAGTTGAGGATCCCAAATGTAGATGGCAGTGTATTTCACTCGCGATTGGGGATTTGAATTTTTTTCTCAACTGTAACTATTTTCTATTATTTTGTTTATTCACACTAAATAATACTTTTTATCCTTCAGAAACTCACTATTATGCTGCATTCATGAGGTTGTAATCAGACGTCAATCAATTGATAATAGTTTAAACTGGTTACTGAGTTTTCGTCAAAGTAATTATTGTAACATTGGCAATTACTAGTAAAGGTTTTTGTTATATTTGTATGTTTAATGTTTATTCTTTGAAAAATCACGAGGAACAGCAACTATTAATGCATTAATGCACAAATTGTCTAAGCACACGAGAGTTTACACTTTAACCACTGACTGAATTTACTTTCACAGTATATGCGGCTTGGCAGAAGTAGTTTCCGCAGATAACATTTCAACTGGTCACGGGCACACTTATATCGATTTTAACACTGTAATTACAATATTTTTTTTTACTTTTCCCTATTTTATGAAATTTTAATACACGGAGCTGTTGTTTACGTGATGACTAGCGCCATCTGATAATTTAACGATAATTTAAGATAGAGTTATCGACGATGTCTGTGCTAGTACAGACTGTGTGACATGTGACAATCGTTATTGGGAAGTCAGTACCCCCAAACATACTGACAACTAGTTGAACCTTCTAATTTAGTTCGCCCTCAGAGTAACGGAAGCCCGATGCCAGTCGCTCCGTGGAAAAACTGATATTTAGATTAAATCAGTTGAACTAGTAGCTGACCCCAACTAATCTTGGGAATAATAAAGGCTAAGAAGATGACATAGAGTCACAGCGACAATAGGTCGCTTGGGTAAATGTAAAATTTCAAGATGGATATCAAAATACCATATCAACACAATTCCAAATAGTTTCACAGCGAGAAAAGAAATTGGGCAAACAAATAATAAATCACAAGATGCCTATGACAATATTTACTAAATTGTATTGAATCCCTTGGCGAACCGGAATAGACATATTGAAGTTATGAAATTTCTGAACAGTACGCATAAGGAGTAGGAAATTTATTTCTATTTCATTCATTTGATTCAACAAATTCCACTTCAGCCATTTTTGAGTAAACCCTATCTGAAAACAAAATTGTAAGTAGATTAAAATCTATTGTCGTGATTCACAAAATATTTAGGTATGCATAGATGTGTATATTGCTCATTTAAAGTTGTTGTTTTGACTGAATTTCATTGGGCCTTGGGTTCGTGAGGTAATGAAAAAAATGGTTTGCTAGATTCCAGACTTCATAATCATAAATTTTAACAAAAAAAAACTGACTTCAATCTGGACCAAATTTAAATGGGACCACTCGGGAAGCACCAGCTTTCAAATAAAAAAATAATCATCAAAATCGGTTCACCCAGTCGAAAGTTATGAGGTAACAAACATAAAAACATGCAGTCGAATTGAGAACCTCCTCCTTTTTCTGAAGTCGGTTAAAAATATATTCGCTCCTATTAAATTAATATAGCCCACGGGCTCTATTTTCATAGAATTTGTTTTAGATCTCGTAAAGATCAAAGATACAGCCTCTTTCTTATAGCTGCACATAACTTTGATTGTGAGTTTAAACGAAATATGTTCTGCGTTAATTTCTGGTCTATACTAAAGTTGATAACAAGTAAAATTTTAACAAAATAAAAACTGACTTCAAAATTCGACACATATACATATATGGTCGAATTGAGAACCTCCTCTTTTTTTGAAGTCGGTTATTAAAAATAATTCATGTATTAGCAATACGTTTGACTCTTTTATGGCTGTCTAACCTCCCGATATGTAACCTGTGGTAACAGTATTCACGGAATTTCAAAGCATTTTTGGTTTCCTATGATTAAAAGAATCAGTTTTTTTTGTTTTACTTAATAAAATAAAACTGTAATCACATTAGTCTACCTTCCAGGAACTTGAAACGAAATTCATTCCAATGAAACTCGTAGTGGAATCTATAACGAATGACTGAAAGAACAAGGTTCAAAATCGTATGATTATAGACCAAAGGCATCGTAAGTTTAAATAATAAAAACGGCCGCTTACAAATATGAGGGCAAATATTTTAATCCGTCTCAACCGAGGTGAGAATAAAACCGCTTTGCGTATTTCATATTAATGGCTTTGAGGCGGTTTCAGACGGAGTAAGTTAGCGTTAGATAATTCAATTTCATAAAACTCAGCATAACACATTGCTTATTCTATTTACTTATGAACATCTGCAATAAATCATCTGCATCTTTATTCATAAACAATAGTATAGACAGTAAGAGGCGAATAAAATAATTTAGTAAAGAAATATTTAAAATTAATTATGCAATCATATTAAAGCCTCCATTAAGTTTTAGTAAGGTAGTTGGCAGAAACAGAAATTGCCTACAAAAAAAATTAAAAGAGAAGGGTATACAGAAGATAATAACAAAAATATACACTACAGGTACACTGCGAAAACTAGCTAGCTAAGCTAACAGCAGCTTTTAGATAGATCTGTCGGATGATAACTCATTTTATTTAAATTATCAAATACTATACACGTCTAAAATCCCAATAATATGCTATAATTTAAATGCGAATAGAATCTCCCAGCCTCCCTTCATTTACACCACAAAGAATTTATATTACAATAGGTTCTGGTTGGATTTTATGTTTAGAATATTCAGTAAAACGCGCGCCTCAGCAGGGACTAGATTAAACATTATTACTTTTTTTATTTTCCTTTTGATTGCTAACATAAAATTTTGGGGAATTTTTGAGATCCAATCGATGAGAAGGCATACTGATTATACCTATAGATAACGTGCAATCATTTCTGCTGCTATTTTTCTTTTGTGTCAAAACAAAAGACAACAAGTTTTCCTGTATATAAATTCTTAAATTGTAGTCTTGAAAACGCCCGCCCAAACGTAAAAAACTGAAAATACTGAAATCAATATGGTGGAAATATAACTCAACAGTTTATTTTTAAGGACGACTGATTCTTGCTGCTGAAGAGTTTCGATTATATTTTGTGACTGCGTTCAGATTTGTTTGGGTAGTTCGCATTTATTAACGCATACTTGTTTAAGTCGTCTGTCAACTGAATACTAATAGTAAATTTATCTAATAATGGTGAATAACGTGCATTATTTACAGTAATTTATCAACGTAAGTTAAATCTGACTAAAATACAGGATAAATCAATAATTGATAAATCTCAAGACTCAAGGTAGAAATAAACTAGTAAACACAGTTTTAGTATTAATGTTATGGGATTTCCCTTAGGTGTTGGCCACCATTCTCTTTCCTTAACGGCCCACCTATGTGTGAGGGAGAAATAGTTATACATTAAACCTAGGATTGGAAATTGTTCTCTTGGAATTGGAGCTGCCAAAGTGGGTGAATATTGAAATACCACTAAAATTGATGTTATAAAAATGCTAGGTTTGTACTATTTTTATTTCTATTAATAAGGCTTACACAGCCCAATTTAGCGAAGAAGGTAGTAACTTTAATATCGCGCTAATGTGATGTGCGACTGTTCTTAATTTTTATGTGTCCATACTTCCACATTCATATTAACATTTCCAGCGGCTAATATTAACCACATATGTACATTTCGCTAACTAAAGTGTTGTCCCATTAAGCCTTCTTATCATAGATTGTCTCCCGTCAGGGACTATATTGAAAGGTGATGGAAAGGAACAAATGATTGCTTTTGCGGATGGTAGAGGAGGTCACCTATGTAAACCTGTAATTCAGACTTTCCGTTGTTTTTTCGGGAAATCTAGAATTTGTAATGACTTTTTACAGAAATTGTTATCAATATCACCAGGCTAGTAATGTGCTTGTTTATCAGTTATTCATATTTATATATTTTTTATTAATCTACTTGAAATGGAGCCAGACAATATATCATCACTCTTAACTATTTCCAGCGCTGCAACTTACGAGTCTACAACTAATAACAGAGGGCAGAAAAATAAACTGCTGAGTTCTCCGTGGGGATTCTGTTGTGATACCAATATCTTTATTAGTATTTGTAATAGTTATATAGAAAATATAAACGGTACGTTAATACTAAAAATGTTTTATGTATGTGTTATCACTGTTTTACTAACATTTTGAGGAAACAAGTTCTAAAATTAGGCTTTCAACTAGGCGTAAAATATTAAGTGTTTAATTAATGACTACGATAGTTACAACTTATCATGAAATAATCAACTTATTGCTACCTATAGCATTCCATCATTATTTTCTTCTTAGTTCAGGACCGTAGTAAGTGGAGATCAATTGTCTCTGCCTACCCCTCTGGGAAAAAGGCGTGACTGTATGTATGCTTGTATGTTTCTTAGTTTAAGCCGTAGGTAAAAACCACTTAAGACAGTGACATGAACTGAGCCCTAACTTTAGTTATGATTTTAAATTTTAGAAAAGTGGCGTGCAATATAACTTGAGTAGGTAATATATAGCAGTTAATTTATTTTGCGCTAGTTTATAAAAAGTAGTATAAGTACTTACATTTTTTCAAAGTGACTGGGATGCAGGATCTGGAAAAAATAAAATGTGGATTAGAAAAATCATTATATATCAAAGAAAAATAATTGATGTCGATCATTTTTATTTATTCGTAATTTTTAAATGTGATAATTGTATCACACTTAAACAAACTAAAGCACTTCACAAGGATTGCACTTGAAATCACTAATGGGTTCTCATACATACATTTCTGAATTGGTAAAATCATTAGCGTGTGTATTTTAAGCGAACGAATAGCATGGAATGTTGTATTGAATGTTATTTATATTTAAATATATGAAAAATCTAAAATAAGAGTACCCCATTGTACGAAACAGTTTAATTATATAACTATACTCTTTGCGCTGTAGCATGGTGCGGGTGACAGTTTCAGTAACATTTCGTTTCACTCTTGAAAGTTGCCGCGATTTACAAATTATGACTTGGTATTTCAGCTGTACATCATTCGCAATATATTAAATCATTAATAATAGTAGTAAATTAAATTAAACCAACCAGAATGTTCTAGTCAACGTCGTACAGGCAACTGTCACCCGCACCATGCTACAGCGCAAAGTGTATAAATGTATGATAATTTCAAAAATCTCTCCATTCTACCAGTATAGGAAGATTGATTGAAATTACAGAATAGATATCTGTTATCTTTATGTTGAGTAGAGCGACTTATTTGCGATAAAATTATTTAAAGGTTAACGATATATTCTCTTTCCCGACGTTTCGTACTGTTTATATCGCTTGTGGTCACAGGTAGAATCTAGGTAACAGTCTCTGTTATCAGTCACTTAAAATCAGAAAACAAGTACAAATATTAAAAATAAAAAACCCGACTGCGTCAATATTGAACAACAAACACATATAAGTTTTATATATATTCGTAATCACCGTAAAAAATCTTTATTTTGATACTCGATGTATTTTGAAAACATTTTTTTTTATTTTACTTTTGGCGCCAAAAATCCTTTTTTATTTTGATGTACCCAGTGTCACTCTCACGACTAAGACGAATATATTGACACTACTCACATAAAAATACGACAAGCCGTTTAGGCTCTAGGGCGTGCCAAAGAAATATACATACATACACTCGAATAAAAAATATGTAAAAAAGTTTTTTAATTTAAACGGTTTTATCGAAAATAATGTACTAAAAAGTAAAAAATAAAAAAAACATTGTCTGATAAAAAATAAAATCGTTGGGCGTAGCGTAAACTGAGTTGACTTGATGGAAACACGAGCCCAACGATTTTATTTTGTATCAGACAATGTTTTTTTTATTTTTTACTTTTTAGTACATTATTTTCGATAAAACCGTTTAAATTAAAAAACTTTTTTACATATTTTTTATTTTCAAGTTTTTAGGTTTAATTTTTCATAGTAATAATCAGATACCTAAATTACAGATTCAATTTCTAAATTTAAATCTTATTACTATACGCCATTTGGTGGCTGCGCCCATCTTAAATATTGAGGTTGTATAGTGCACTGTATTCTTCTTGTCAAGCCCTTTTATTTGATACCCATATTGGTGGGATTGATAAAAAATTGTTATCAGCCATTTGGTAGCGGCGGCCATCTTAGATTTCAATTTTGCATAGTAAATTGTATTCTACTTGTTGAGACCTTTCATTTGATACCCATGTTGATGGGATTGATAAAACCTAAGTTATCCGCCATTTTGTAGAGGCCGCCATCTTGGATTTTAATTTTATATAGTACATTGTATTGTACTGGTTGAGCACTTTCATTTGATACCCATATTGATGGGATCGATAAAACCTACGTTATCCGCCATTTTGTAGCGGCCGCCATCTTGGATTTCAATTTTTTATAGTATATTGTATTCTGCTTGTTGAGCCCTTTCATTTGATACCCATATTGATGGGATTAATAAAACATAAATTATCCGCCATTTTGTAGCGGCGGCCATCTTGAATTTATAATGATAATGAATAAACAAAATTGTATTGTCACCAAAATCCAAAGTGTATACAAAATTTCAGATCAATCGGTTGACAGGAAGAGGGTGAAATTTGAATTACCAAATTTGACCCAAGAATAATAAACAAATAAAACAAACGGGGTGAGCTAAATAAAACCGTTTAAAAATATAACCCTCCTTTCGCAGTCGGGTAAAAATATCACAAAATACAGTATTTACGACAACCTTGTTTTATGTCATTAGCTCACACACACATCTACAATGGATTTCATTAGTATTGCATATTACTAGTAAGGTTTAGAGAATCAAGGAAAAAGCAGTCTTTGGAGACTGCTGATAGGAGTGAAAACTAATTAACTTGTGAATTGTATCGCGTTCGGTGACGATGACGCGAGTTTCATGATTTTTATCAACTCAAAAATGCTCAACGCGCCTAGAGAAGTTTTCACTTCCACAAAAAACAACACAATTTATGGTCGATATGACAAAAACTCGTTAACAGGGACAAAACTATCATACAGTAGGTTGTTAGACATTATTGTGACTAATCATACTGGGCGGGCTCGGCCATTGGTACTGGTAACTAAAATTAGGCGGTCTCTATAAATAATAATAAAATATTTATTATTATTATTCACTATAGATGCAGACAATGCAGCATGGTGACCAGCACTATGGCGGCCTAGTAGATGCTTTTCACGCCTCGCTTACTGTTATTTTATCATCAACGCCCTTTAATAGTCCACTGATTGACTTACTGCCTCGGTGGCGCAGTGGTAGCGTATGCGACTGTTGTGCTTGAGGTCTCGGGTTCGATTCCCGGGTCGGACTAAATATTTGTATGATCTACAAATATTTGTTTCGGAGTTTGGGTGTTTTGTATGTATAATATGTATGTATTTACAAAAAAGAGTATATATGTATTTATATCAGTTATATAGTAACCCATAACACAAGCTCTGCTTAGCTTGGGACTAGATGGCGTTGTGTGTTAGATGTCCGAAATATTTATTATCACTATATCACACTGGCGGCACGGGTTGGCTGGTTGGCTTGTATCAAGTTTTCTTCATGTTGTTCTTTTGATGAAATGTCAACCAGCTAATCAGCTATTACTGCCAATGTCAAGTATTTAAAGTCTTCAAATCATAAGTCTCCGAGTCCTCAAGTCTTTGTCATGATGAAATTAAAGATAAAAAATCTTACAAAAAAATAAAAAAACGATCTCCTTCTTTCTCTTTAAAGTGCTGTTATCCTGAGTAGTTTGCTTGCTTTGTCAGCTCATACGAAATGTGATAGGTATATAGAGGGTTTTTTTATGTATGGGCCTGCCAAAATGACTCTACTCTGCCTGATGGAAAGCATAAGTAGAATCCAAGAGTGGTAGTCACCATACTCAATGCAAATACAATGCTATGATGACCATCATCATACGAATGACTCTAATCTAGTTGATTTGATACTTTAACCAATAGTAGTCTGGGAATCAGTAGTAAACACAATATGCTAAATACAATCTGTTGTCCAGTTTTCCCTGCAGTATGTCTCAAAAATTGCCTTTCTACATCAAATATACTGAGCCCGTGTGTACAATGATCGTCGTCTCACTTATCACGATTGGAATCAAGAGAACGAGCGTAAATTCGGCACGTGAGGGCTCTTTGATACCTTTCTAAGGAGAATTCGTTTCTTACCTGTTTTTAATATAAATGGAAGAAGCGCGTCCCATTAGGTAGTAACGTGAGTATTATGTGAACGAACGGTAGATAGGTACTTTCTGTTTTTAGAATGATTGGAGTGGGTGTAGTGTATAAACCAACGAGTCCTGTGCAGTTAGATCTTAATGTAGGAGGATTAGGTTTACGTGAACACGTTTTCTATTAAAAAGGGGATGGCAAGACAGCGAGTAGTGATGGTTTCGCTAGCGATTAAAAGTAATTTATCAATTTTTCAGAGGTTATATTTACCAAATTTATCCTCTTCTGGACAAGGCCTCTCCTTAGCAAAGAGGTTTCACGGCCTCACAGAAAACCTTCTCCTTCTTCTTTGTAGACCTTATCCCATTTACTTGAGTTTGGCCTTCCTTGTATGCATTTTCCATTAAGCACGATTGCGTGCTGTGTCTTCATCGAAATGAGTTTCCTTTAACTCCTTTTCAACCGTCGAGGATTATATTTTCTTTGATTTAACATGTTGTTATTTACATATATATATGTTGTATTAAATAAACTCACTTTGAATATCTGAATTTCATCTAACAGAAAACAACATTTGCAGACTAAAATTCAGTCCTCGAGTCGTCACAAAGTGCGAGAAAAAGCTGAATCTGCCTACACCAGCTGGTCTCGACGAAAATGATTTGTTATTCCCTTAATGTAAAATAAATTAAGTAAGCAAATGGAAATATAAGAACCTGGTACACAGTGAAGCGGGTAAAAATTTGATACAATATTGTCAGAGTTCTTGATGAATGAACATAAAAAAGGTGGAGATGAATACAAGGACGAACACAAAACCGTCTGTTTTAGTGGAATTTGTCAATGGTAGGCACCAGTTTATATAATTTCCAATGAAATTTAATCCACAGCTCGTAAAGGCAAATTCTCAAATAAATTCTCTTTTCAATTTGCCTTTATTTCATAAAAAATCTTAAGAGTTTGTTGCAGATAGTCTGTTCAAAAAAGAGGGATTAGGAAAACTGAAATTGTATATATTTTTTTTATTTTTTTTTAAATCCTACTTTTATATTAGGTACTTTAGTATTATAAATTCGAAAGTAACTCTACCTGTAACGCTATTATGGCTAAACCGTTTAACCGATTTCAATGAAATTTGGCATGGGGATACTTTGATTTTTGAAGAAAGATATAGGCTTGTAGAGGAACCGTGGGCCACTGCCCTGAACCTAATGGTTTTAATTCATTAATTTGAAGTAAAACTTTGTAAATAATTTGTTTTTTTTTGT
Organism: Diaphora mendica; assembly: GCA_949125395.1. Taxonomy (NCBI): domain Eukaryota; kingdom Metazoa; phylum Arthropoda; class Insecta; order Lepidoptera; family Erebidae; genus Diaphora; species Diaphora mendica. The sequence goes on along the minus strand of OX421311.1, from coordinate 40,376,291 downwards.
TTTAAAAGAATATTTTCGAATCGATATTATGAAGTCATCTTTGGTCTCTATTGATTTGTGTCATAATATATATGTTTTGTCTAATTATAGTTTAGTTAATGTCTCATTTGTAAACTGACATCAAATGTAATAATATAAGTTCAATACTCTCATAAATATTTTATGTACATGTTTGTGGAACCGATAACAGTTTATGTAGCATTTCAAGTAATTACTATTACGAAACTTCCTATTATGTCAATTATATATAGATCTCGGTTGCTATACAAACTATAAGCCATAGAAAAAGTCTGATAAAATTCCATCTGCAGAACTTCAATATCACGTTGTACTAGGGTTGAGGATGTCTACTGACAGTTGTTTTAATTAATAAAAGGAATTTCAGCCATGCCATAGAAGTCTGAAAGTCGACCTCAACTTAGTTTAAAAATGCTTCATAGAGATGTAGATATAAAAACGAGTCGAGGATGCTCGTGCATAAAGAGAATGGGTTGGAGATACGAGAAACCAGTTCTTCCAGCACTGATCAAAAGATGGTAATGATTTCTTGTAGATGAAATATGTCATGCACGGTTTCAAGTTCTTAATTTTATTTAATTTAATTTTATTTAATTTTAATTTTATTTGTTTTTAATTTTTTTTAAAGTTTTTAATTTTCATTTCAAGTTCTCAAGTTTTAAGTATAAAATTAAAATAATATTAATAACCTTACATATTTTACATACGGCCGTGTGATTCTAATTCAGCTTCTATCTACTTAAATATAACACAATTTTTACCATCATTAACACGTTTACGAATTTTGAACTTTACTTGTTTTTGATTTAGTTCTAATTTCAATTTCTCTTTGAATTTATTATTTTAACAGATGCACATAAAATTCATAAACATAAATAAATTAGTTAAATTTCCCCCTAGTCTCAAGTCTATGAAAACGTAAATCGTTTTAGGTAAATTTGATTGACTTCAGACCTAAAGATCAAGTTATAAATTCAGTACCACGTATCTAAACTCAAGCCGATTTCTCCATTGAATTGTCTTGAAGGTCTCAAGCGTTTGCATAAATAATGTGACGGAGAATATTCTGACCCTCCAAATGACAGCGTTAAGGCTGGAGAGGCTGACATTCGTTGGTCATTTGCTGAAGGTTTCGTAACATGTGCGGATGAGCTAAATTTCATCTATCTGTCTTATGAATATATTAATAAAGACGTTTAGAATAAGGATTTTTTATTCGTCTTCAATAGTTGAGTAAAATTTGACAGAACTTTTTGATTCAACAGAAATTTAATGTTGAAGAAAATTGTAATTACGATTTATTTCAAACTGTTTAATATCATATTGCAGTCAAGTTTCTTGCTATCATGCCAATTATCGCTGGTATTCTGTGAGATAGTACGACTGGTTTACTGCAAGTAAATTTAAAAAACATGCTACTACTCGAATACGAATAGACTACATTGGTACAATTATAAACGGTTACATAAATCATCCAGTTTATTGTGAGGATGTCGAGTGGATGGTTTTGAACTTTTACTACATAAATAATTACAATCTGTAATTAGTTTTGAGATAACATTTTATTATTGTCTAATGAAGTAGACTGCCATAACCTCCTATTAACTTAGATTGAATAAATAGGTTCATTACACCTATTTTTGTATATTTGAACGAGTTATGCAAAATACTATTGTTCAATAAGATTGATGAATCCTGTCTTTTTTTTCCAAATTTTTCTTTATGAATTATTTCAAATATAAAAGGATCTTGGTCTCTTTGATATTTCAAAACAAGTCCGTGTGGTGACTGATTAAGAATCCGGAGTATCACCACCCCTGTTCAGGCGACTAATGGAGTATACTACGCAAGACAACAGCACTGCAAATAAAAGGAAAACCGACTCTGTATTAACACGTCTGGCCAGCGTGGCATATTAGGCAAATACCACCTTATTAAGTAGAGGGTTTTTTTTTATGTATGGGCCAGCCAAAATGACTCTACTCTGCCTGATGGAAAGCATAAGTAGAATCCAAGAGTGGTGGTCACCATACTCATTGCGAATGCAACAATGCAGCATGGTGACCCACATTATGGCGGCCTAGTGATGCTTCTGCAAAATTGGGCCTCCGGTCTCGCACTCACCAACGAAACACAACAACATGAATGCTGTCATTTTATGTTGATCTTCTGTGCGTGGGTAGTGCCGACCCGGTCGAGCCGGCCCGTTCGAGGTATACGTTAAGCAGTAGACTGTTAAATATTGTTGATGCTGTAATGCTCCAAAACCGTTTATATTGTTGCTCGAAAAAACCTGCAATTAAAGTTATACTTCAAATTGTCGATCGTCATTTTTGTAGTTGTCCGTTTGCCTAAGATCCAAAAATAAATAAATTCTAACAGCATTTTTTCTAAAGACCATTATATTATGAGCAGCTTAACTATAATCATTCCAACTGAAGATAAATCGCAATAATACCACATCAAAAGTTAGATTCACGTTGATAAGAAAGCTTTATCCGTCTAACGATCGCTCCCATTAGCTTTGATACCATATGTAATAATGATTAGTGAAGATATCAGAACTTTGATGTGATATTGCTATTATTAGTATATGTACATTGTATCAATGACAATATCATTAATCAGTTGTAAGCAATAGAATTGGTTAAAACCAGTTATTGTAGGAAATCTCAGGTATCTACTGATTTCTTGGGTATAATTAAGAATTAAGAGTTTAAACGGGATTGGGAAAAATTCACAGATATCAAAAACATATACCAAGCGATTATGTTTTTACTGCAGCGATGGTTTGAAGTGAGTGAGGGTTTGAAACTTCACCTGCCTCTTGTTACTCTATTGAGTGTTGTACATTAGATCCTTCAATAAGACAACACTTTGGAAAATAAATAGATTTTGTTGGTTGCCTATATAAGATAAAATATATTTTACAATTTAAAGCAGTTTAAATATTAGTAAATACTTAAAATATACAAATAACTTTAGCTCTACTAGATATAAATCCCCAAAAATTAAACTAAGTTATAACAACATGGTCCAATGTAAAACAGAAAATTAAAACACCTTTATATCATAAATACTGAATTGAGAGGCCTGTTCGGTGGAAAAGCGACATTTTATAACTGGGTCAAACTCAATCGTATTTTAACTGAAAGCAATTGAAAGTAGCTTAAAATATCAGCGCTGCTATAAGTTTAGCTACCTTTTTACTTTTGTAATAGCTGTTTACATTTATATTTTAACTAGCTGACCCACGCAACTCTATGGTCGTATTTTTTCAACCATGCTCGGCTCGTATTAGTCTCAGCGTGATGTTAACTATCCAATCTGAGGCACGCCAGCAAAACACATGTATGAGAAACGCACAAACGTAAAAATCGGTTAGACAGTTTCAAAGTTCATTATAAGCAACAACGTGACACGATAATTATATATAATAGAAGTATATTTATTGATTTTTAATGGACGGGGAACACAATTAAACGAGGTTTTATTTTATTGATGTATGAATTTTAAAGAGTTTTTTTTAATTACAACTCCCGCACTAAGAATATTCCTCTGTCATGAGAAACTTTACAAATACATGAAACGTACATAAAAAAAAATCTTGACTTAAACACTAAATTGTGGATTTGTGGATAAAGAATTGTCCCACGTGAGGTTTGGCACGGTGACGGTTTAAACCTGTGGTGTAGTTTAAGTAGTCAAGTCAGTCGGAGTATGTACCACCGGGTTAGCACTGAAATTAACAATGATTTTAGTTTTTTAAGGCAGGAGCACACAATCACCTGATGGAAAATGATAAGCAGTTTCCACGAATATCTGCAATTATTCAAGAGTGTTACGTGTTTTGTCACCCATTAAGAAAGTGATTCCCCCTTCCCAATCTTGATTAACAGGAGAAAGAGGCGGTTGTAACCTCATTCTCTCGGTTTTTGTCACGAAGCATTATTTAACACTAGTTTTTGCTCGCGGCTCCACCCGCGTGTATGTCGGTTATCGGGGCAAATAGTAGCCTATGTGTTATTCTGATGTATAAGATATATAACTGTAAAGTTTCATCCAAATTCGTTCAGTATTTTTTGCGTGAAGTCCAAACATTGTATTAGCTTGTTAAATTTAGTTTTAGTCAAAGCAAGTCTATTTTACATTATTGATTGACTCACATTCGACATTATATCACCGAATGTACATTTGTTGATATATTTTCGATTGTGTTCCTATAACCTTAAAATGTACGATTCATTTCAGCGCCGAACATAATATAAATTGAATTTCTCCTGTTTATTCTTCAAAAGAAAACAACCGCCCCTAATTGCTACTCACCTCAACCCCATCAATATTGTCTTCGTCTAAATTTACCCTAGATAAACAAGTCATCGGTTTACTAAAAGTCTTTGCTATTTTTAGATCTATTTATCTTAACTGTATTTGAATTTTGCAGCTAAATTTAGAAACAAGGGAGGCGACATCACAATGACTTGTGGATTGTATTTGAACTGTGCCTTACATAAGTTATGGAATCAGGCGTTACTTTGCGGAAATCCATGACATTAAATGCTATGAAATATATTTACATTTAATTCCGCGAGACAAATATCCAGGTCTGAAAGCAAGGCACAAATCCCATCGTCATGTATACTCACATGCACATATGGGTATCATGCATATGTACACATACAAAACAAGTGAGAAATAATTAGCATGCCATGCAACCAAACCTATACTCGACACGTGTTTCGCCCCTCCTCGGGGCATCCTCAGGATCTGTTGACTCATCGAGCGTTTGATTTTGCTCAAACGCATGACGATGGGATTTGTGCCTTGCTTTCAGACCTGGATATTTGTCTCGCGGAATTAAAGCTAAATATATTTCATAGCATTTACTGTGCCTTACAGTTATTTATCGCGAAAAATCATGGATTTAGTTGACAATAAAAAAAAAACGGAATAGAGTATCACAAATTTAAACATTTATGCGTTAAAATCTCTTTAGAAACTTTTTTGTGTTATAAATATGCAATAAGAAATGCTGTAGTCAAAGTGATCGAAATTGGTTAATAATTCATTTTTTAGCTTTTGTACTCATCCGTTTGTATAATTTTCATAAAAAGGGGTACAATTTCTTTGCTTTAGGTTCTAATATAAAGATACATATAGACCTCGTTTGTCGAAAATACATAGTTCAGCATGTCCGAAGGGCTTGTACTTTTCACGTTTAATATATTCCAGGTGATCGGTGTAGGCGAAAGTTAGCCTTGTAAGTGAGCATATCTTTTGTAGCACCTACTTATTATAAAACTTACTTCTTTTTGAGAAAAGATTTTACAACATGAGACAACAAATTCGAATTAAAATGCTAAAATCAGGTGTATTTAGATACTTTAAAAGCTTTAAAGCTTTAAGAGCGTTACTCAATTTGATTAACATGAATGGTCCTACATCTAGTTCAATGACTTTACAATGAAAACATGGGCGAGAAATACAAAAATTTACTGTTTCACCAAAATAAAGGCTTTATTTTTCTTTCAACCCCATGTTATCGCACGACGGTAGCTTTGATGCATATTGAAACTAACAGAGGGACCCCTCACATTAGTGAAAGTAAACATTGTACTGTGAGATAATGATTTCTAATAATTTATTACTACGAGATATTTATGTTAATAAATATTCAAATAAATAAATAAAATTAAAAAGCTTTTTAAAAACAAGCTTTAACTGGAATGCCTCGAGATGAATCAAACGAGTCCAAACTCGATGATGTTGCGACGTTTATTTACAGAGTTCCTATGGCCACCTTCCAGCTCCAGCATCAGAGATGCTCCATGTCATTATAATATTGTACTGATACGCTATATACATATGCTTGCAAAATTTCAGCACAAGCGGTTGAAGATATCTGCTTCAAAATTGAGTTGCAAGATTCCACCCGAACATACAAGCATACATACATACATTGCAAGTTAATAAAAAGCTTTTAAAATAGACTATAATTAGTATTCAATATAATATATAAACTGCAAGATTGATGTACCTATTATAGTATTTTTTTATTTTTTTTAGGTATTCCATTAGTCATTTAAAGCTTTCATGGTACAAGCTCTGATTAGTTTAAACTTTAAAGCTAGATGGTGTTGTGTGACAAATGTCCGAAAACTTTTATTATTATCATTTATAAGCCCAGATCTAACAATATTACGTGTACAGTACACAATCAGATTTCACCACTGGAATATCGCCTAAATTTCTACATGTTTTGCTTTCTGTTATGTCCATTTCAAAAATAAACCTAACTAATTATTATGAAACCAACTGTCATGAAAACTAGAAATAAACATGAATTAAGCCATCACCTACAGCTACTACAGTCTAAAACCACTTAAAATTGCAAAATAGAGATCCCGAACTTTTGAGCTACGAATGCCTTAATGGAATAAGTCATAATATTGCCACTTTATATATATTTTTTTATTTTTTTTAAAAGACAACTCCCGCATTACGAATATACATTCATCCTGTGTCTCGGAGGATTTTACAAACATACATGAAGCGGACACAAAAAACACCCAGACTCAGAACAACAATTTGCGGATCAGACCAAGTGTTGTCCTATATGGGATTTGAACCCTTGGCTATTAGAAAGCGGCTTGGCGATCACTTAAACTACTAAGCCAACCGTGCAGTCATGAAATACATTAGTTGTGTATAGACATCAAAATATTTTTTATTTATTTTCTCGCCTTTCAAATATCGAAAGAAATGTTATAATTTATTTCCATCCAAATCAGAACTCTTAACAAAAAATATATTTATTTTCTATTCCACGAAGGCTCAATACAGCTTATATTCACCACCCACATAAAATCGAGATCATTAGCATAAAGCCTTAAGGGGCCTCTCGCGTGATTTGTCAAAGTAATAATTAGAAATTATACATAATACTGTCTGGGGGAAGTTCTGGGATTATGATAATTGCTCTGAATTATGCTTTTAGACTTTGTTTTAGAGGTTTCATTTGGATTATAGAAGATCCTTCATTTTATGAGTCGTATTCTAATAAAGTCATAATCTGAGTATTCGTTATCTCTTTGTATAGATTTGATGATGAAATGATTCACATATCGTAGATAAAATATATGACTACGTTTCAAAAACAGATATTCTCAATTTATTCCTCGTCCTGTATATTTGTTGATTACTTTCAGGTTTCTCAGTCTATTTGTATAATAGGAGATTTAAATCTTCTTTTTCAGAAATATATTCATTTTTAAAAATTGAACATCTTAATTCAGAAACCAATTAGTTTTTAGATTGCAGACAGTTGCAATGGTATGCGCAGTATTTAAAAAAACTGCTGTTTTAAAAACGATGAGGTATTTATTATTCTAACATACTTACATATTTTTATACACCATGACCTGGAACCAAAAAAAAAGTTTATTAAATTAAAAAAAGATAGCTGCCCGTTAAAACTGCTGATTTATAAGAAAAAATCGGTTCAACAGTCAACTGGTATTTCCTGATTCATCATCACCATCATGAGCCCACTGCAGTCCACGTTCCACCAAAACAATAACAAAATACGGGAATACCTGACACATAATATATGGCAATGATGAAAAGGACATATTGCTTTTTTTAAGCAGGATAAAATCCGATGGAAGTCACAGCAAAAAGCCAATAACTCATAAACATTCATAATAACAATAAATATCCTCTTATATCTCTTCCGCGTGAATACTCAGCCTCTCCACGACGTCCACTCGAATAAATTCGGTGTGCACGCTTCATTAGACAACTCATCGTCAAATGTTCTGTGATTTGCTTAATGTGTACCAAAATTAGACGACAAATACTCGTAATTATTTACACAAACGTTAATCTTCGTTGCCTGTGCCATTATTTCTCTCCTAGTCTTCCTTCGCCCCTCTATGCGCAACTGTGTCATTGCTGGTTGCAGTCCCGTCCAAGTATCCAAGTAGTCAGCGGTCTACCTTGGCCTCGCTTAGCTTCTTTAATGTGACGTAACTTGCGATAAAGATATGCTCTTTTTGGCGCCGCATAACATGTCCATACAGCCGTAGATGAGTTAGTCAACAATGTTTGCAAACTTCAATGTGCACATTTTCCTAGTCTTACACAGGAGTTAGTGATAAGTAAAACTGAAGTAAGATAAGATTAATGTATGGCCCGCCAAAACGACTCCACTCTGCCTGATGGAAAGCACAAGCAAAATCCAAGAGTGGCGGCCACTACACCCACTGCGAATGCAGACAATGCAGCATGGTGACCCACACCATGGCGGCCTAGTGATGCTTCTGCATCTTTTAGTCTAGTCAACCAGTATGGAACTTGTTGACTAGACTATTTGGGCCTCCGGTCTCGCACTCACCAACGAAACACGACAGCATGAACGTGGTCATTTTACGTTTGTGAGTTCTAACAAGTAATCTTAACATTTTCGTTACGTGCGTTTTGAGAACCTACAAATGAAGTAGCATGTAAATACTGTGGGAGAGCTATGTCTCATCACAAACGTTTTATCCCTCAATCTAATAGAAAATCCGTATTTAGCAATTTCTTTTGCTATTTATTCCCTTTGCCAGATAATAGGGGTTACTCAAAAGTCGGTTAAGATGTATGTCTCTGTGAGCAAAGGTGACCAGGTGATTAGACTTCTCATTTATAAAAATACTAGCTACGGCCCGTGACTCCACCCGCGTGTATGTCGACTATCGCAGTAAAGAGTAGCATATATCCTTCAGACATGCAGAGATTCTTTGGAATTTTTAATATTAATATGAATTTTCATTTAGTAGACACAATGTTCTAGAAATTTCTTTAAAGAAACTCGAAATTTTCCATCCTTATAAAAGACAAACCGTGTTACATTTCTTCAGTGATAAACGGTCGTAGGGTCAATAAATTACACTAAGAAGTAAGTTAGTATCTCCGAGGATCTATGTTAGTTACTTTTATCTAGGTCACAAGAAACCTAAGAGGGTATTCTTAATCTGTCCAAGAATTTAGGTCAGTTTGTAAATTGTAGCTACTTAATTTCTAGGTTTAGATGATTTCTATTCACTATTATGTCCACTAGTTCAGCTTTTAGTGTTACTAACGACGTTTTCAGATTTTACAATCTGTTGACAAATTATAATGTTTCAAGAAAAGCCGGCCTTCGATAGGAAATTCACATCTAACTGGTTTATTGGTCATGTAGTTAGTAACCCTAACTAAACTAGTGATCGTGGGTCCGATTTCCAGCCACTACAACGTAATTTCTTTATTGGTCCTGGTAGTCACTTAATAAACATGTGACTCGTCAAATCGATTGAACTTTATACTTGTTAAAAAGAACTAGACTATTTAATAATATCATTATATATTGCAGAGGTGGTGTACATTTTAAACATTTTTTTTGAAGATCAACGTTTATCCAAAATCTTACAGTCGTTATTGATATCTGTCTCAGAACCTGCTTTATTGATTACAGAAGTAAATTAAACCCAGTAATAAACCCAATATAGTAAACTGCATTTCTCAACTTTTATTTCCTAAAATAGAAACAAAACAAATTCAAAATGACACCAGAACAAAAATAAGGGCCTGATTTATCCGAGCCCTCAACACTTGGCGCGTAGAACCTAAATACCAGCTTATCAGAGTTTCTCATTCATTGAGTATCAACTGCCGGACAGAAGGAGTTCACGCACGATTTGACGTAAATTATCCCTTACAAAAACCGTGTTATCATATTGAAGTTTATGGACCTTAAAATTATGATAATCTTGAGAATAAGCTACATCGTAACTCGATGGCACTGTGTTGTTGAAAGAGAAAAACAATTTTTTGTTTTGTGAGCCGTAAGATACTGATAATAAAAGTGGTAGATATTTTTCTTTATATTTGGTTTTAAAAGAACTGGCAATTTTATTGGGAAAACTTTATAAGCAAAAGATTAGTGTGATATGAATTCGTATAAAAGTAATAGCTAGCCATACACGTACAGATCTGCCCGGCAGGCAGTACGGGCAACTGACGGGCAGTAGTTCAAATCGTAACTCCAGCATATACGCTCATATACGGTTGTCTGTAAAAATGTCTATTTCAAAGCCTAAATTACTTTGTATCTGCAGTGGGATTGATTTTGTTGCATTTTCGACCAATTTTTCGTATGCTTGTGCCTTTAATTCTATAATAAGGCTCATCTTTGACTCTTTAAAAACAAGGCAAAGACTTAAAGGCTCTATAAAACTTGTCCAAAATGCTTTATTTTTGCTTAACACCATTTTTGTTATCAAACGCATTTAAACTAATTAGAGTGTTAGTGCGCGACTGACGTCAAATCTGGCGGGCACATCCGTCGCTAGGCACACACGCACAGTTGGGAGCTCGGATCTGCCCGCCTCGTGCCCGATCCGCTCGATTTGACCACGGACAGCGGGCAGGCACCCGGCGCGGCGGGCAAATCCGTGCCCGTTCTCACCATACACGCACGGATCTGTCCGCCAGGCACGTCTGCCGGGCAGATACGACGGGCAGATCTGTACGTGTATGGCTAGCTATCAAAAGGAAGCGATACCATGCTAAATCAACTACAATTTTTTCAAATGGTTTAACAAGCCATGGTTCAGCCAGAACAGGGACAGCAGTCATGAAATCGCCTCTCATGGTCTACTGGCGTGCTTGAGATGGTATAGCATTTTTTTTGTCAATTAAAGATGGAAAGACGAATAATAGAGGAGAATGAAAAAATAAATTATACTGCGCCGACCCCAACTAAAATTGAGGGCAGATGCTGATTGTCAACATGTTTTAAAAGGAATCAGTGAGTCATTTGTGTGGTCAACATATAGTAAAGATCTTAATATATTCCTACTCAGGATGTAAATTTAACCGATAAAATTATTTGCAAAAAAGAATACGAGTCACCTAATCGTAATTGACAATCGCCGTCGACGCCCATTTATGTCTATAATTTCCAGACTTGTATAAGTGTATTGCCACTGTTTGTGTTCCTCCACTTTTAGTCCTTAACATATAGTTTAATCTCTTTGATAGTTGTTACTTGCGTCATTTTAGAACTGATGAAGTACATTTTAGGTGTAAATTACAATACATAACATACAACTGATTTAAATTGATTGTTCATAGTTATTTCGTCGGTTTTGTCTGTCACAGATTAAGGATTATATTATATAATTATATTTTAAGGACTGGAGGATCAAGTGAAGAAGGGTTTGGGCTCGAAATGCTTAGCACCAGTTTTCTGTGAGTCGGCGCATTTGTACTGAAGCATGGCTCTCACAAATTCCGATATATTGCTTCGGTTCACATATTCTCTCAAATATATGAGCCGAAGCAATATATCAATCAATAATGAGTGACACTACCCATATTCATCCCTTGGGTGTCATAAGAGGCGATTAAGGGAGAAAACTACGCAAAATAACAGCTGCATCACTGCAAAGAGAAGGAAAACTTGACGCAAACGCTAAACAAACTAGGGTTTGTACAACCCTAGTCAGATGAGTTGGCCCACCTGGTCAGCGTGGTGTAATAGGTGAAAGCCTCTTTTCTAAGGACAGGCCTATGTCCACCAGTGGATTGTTAAAGTCCGTTGATGAAGACGAATATATTAACCTAAAAAGTGATTAAAAGTCACAAGTTTACATATACACTTTAGCAGTAATGTTCCTAAAATTTTATGTAATTGATACCCACTAGCAATCTATTAAATAACATCGGTACAAAGTAATCTGGGGGCACGGGCGTGCCCCCGCCAAGACGAGCCAAGCGAAGCGCAAGGGCACTACCTACCTCTTCTCGAAGTGTTTCGTTGTTTTTTTGAACCCTAATAACTTTGGTTCTCGATATACCAGATCGTTCAAATTCTCAGGATATGATGTTTACAATAGACTAATAAAACATACAAAGTTTCATTTGCATAGCTCTGATACTTTAGATTTCATTGATACCTAAAAAACACCGATTTCGGTTGGCTTGGCTGTTTCAGAAACTTGATATTTGCAAACACAAAAGGCGTTCGTTTCCCCTTCGTGACAGTATAGTAGTGAAACAGCTAAGCCATACATTTTTACTGAAATGTACAGTTTATGAAGTTAGGGTTGGTAGAGTTAGGGCGTGTAGATTCAGAACCAGAAAAGCCATATGTAGTCGTCTTGGCAACATTTTACATGATAATGTTTTAGGTGGGATTTAAATTATATTTAAAATCCAAAATTTTCTATACTAAATTCATATCATCAGGATGTTTTATAAAAATAACAAAAATGTATCCTTCATGATAAAGTTTATGAGTTTTTTCAAACGTAATGGATTTTTTTTAAATTTGACAATTTAACGACGATGGGTATTTATTGAAGAAGGAGGGACCTTTGTTCACCAGTAAAAGGCTGATGTTAAGGACGATGATCATTTTCAATGCAGTACTTAAACTACTGATATTAATCAAATCCATAAAACATGAACAAAGGCAGGTGAGGAGGCAGGAGGCCCTGAGAGGCAGATGGAGGCGTAATATAATACTATATACAGCTAATATATATAGCTATATAAAAGTAATAATAGTAATAAATAATAGTATAAGGTCACATTTTGCAATCTAAACTTTACTTAACAGTTTTTAGACTTTCGTGACTTTTACACATTGTTTTTGATGAATACGGGGCTTTTTCGTGATAAAGTTATTTTATAACTTTTAAATAATTTGATGGCGAATTAGTTCCGCTGTACAACGGAAACTATACTTTTCAAGCTATTCAGATATTTAGCTAAATAGATGTCTTTGTGGATAAACCTTACGATCTAGAACTTCATTAAAAGTTACACTATTGTCTTACGGAATAAACGAAAAAAAGGAAATTAAATTTGGATTAGCCATATTACATTCAGGGGCTGAAAATTGTTTATTCAAAAACTATGTACATTAATCACGCGACGTCATTGAATAAAGCAGAGGTCACACTGAACTAACGCCGACATTTTCTAAGTAATGGTGAATGTTATTCGGAACTCATGCCAGAAATTCTACACAAGTTGTTACAGGTGTGAAAAAGCACAAATATCTAAGGAGTATCAGGCAAGTAAATATAATTATAATCACTCCAATACTGGTGAAAAATATTATGTGCCAGTTCTTCACGTGAGAAAAAACCAAACAAATAGTCTATACCTAATATTATAAACGTGAAAGTTTGTAAGTAATAATAATAATAACATTTATTTTCTCGCCACAATACATTTTTAAAGTTATAGCTTTCACATAAATATGATTAGGTTTCATACTGTGGGACTGGTGCCTAAGCTAGGCTCATAGCCTGTATTTCAGGACACCAGAATTCCCTCCGTTAATGTTCACATTTAGGTTTTATTTCTTTCAATGATCAGTTGTGGTCGAAAATTTCGAGAGTATAAGGAAGTATAAGGAAGCACCTATATAAGTGGGTGAGTGTATGGGTGAATGTGTTTGTGTGTGTGATAATGTGTGAGTGTGTGTGTGTGCATTATAAGACACTGTAGGATATTCGCGACTGACATCACACCTATGCCAAGACAACAAGTAGCTTTTCAGTTTCATCATAGGTTAAGTCTGCGAGCCAAGCAGTCAATTTCATTTTGCATTTTATTTTCTGTAATTCATAAATAGATAGAATTTTATTTATTCTATTATATAAGTAAGGCCCTAAGAAGCAGAAGTATCGTTTTGAATATAGGGTTTTAAGTCGGACTTTACTAGTTTCAGCGGGATTGTATCGCCTTTTCCCACTGAACAGAACAGGATTAAATACCAGCATACTGTGCTGTATTAAAATGATCTGCTTAATGAATAACTGTCTCACCGTTAGAACTTTAGCATTTTTGTATAAGAGAGTATGGATGGATGTTTGTAACTCGTTCACGTAAAAACTACTGAACGGATTTGGATGAAACTTTACAGTAATATAGCTTATACATCAGAATAACACATAGGCTACTATTTGCCGCGATAACCGACATACACGCGGGCGGAGCCGCGGGCAACAACTAGTATGATATTAATATTTTTGTCGTACTTCTGACACGAACCGCCATCTAGTTTCAAACTAAACAGAGCTATGGAAGCGATATTGCATTGATAGAATACTTACAACTTATAATGTTATAACAATTCCTTTTTTTTCCAAATTTTGAGCCAACTTTTTTCAGCTTAAATAGTCAAGTATTGTCAATGTTCTTTCTTAGTGACGAGTTCATAAGAAGTTAAATGATCAAAGCTCTCTCACACTTCGTCAGTTTTATCAAAAATATTCACGCTATTGGCTATTTGAAACTTTTTTATATACACTCGAAGGGAGGCACGTGATTTTTTTTGTCGACTTAAATTTTCATGTTATAGGTATTTAAAAATAAATACGAATCAAGATCACCTTTCTATGGATAGGCCATTTAGGCACCAAGCTATTAAATTCTGTTAATAATGATGATCACATTTACGAATTGGTGTGACAGCCTGGCCTGGATATAAATGAGCTAGGAATTTTATTAAAAAAGTTGATGAAAATTATAACAAATGATTATATTCTTAACAGAATGACGCATAACAATCAGCAGACGTGACCGATGTTGAAGTATAAGGTTCATTGATTCAGCTACGTTTAAACAAATTGTCTTACAGAAATCACATTACACTGTATAAAATTATAATGTTAGAAGATTAATTAAACGAATGTCTCACTACATACGAAATTAAATTATTCAGTATCTCCATCAAAGTCAACTAAACAATGTATTAACTTGTCCAATTATTGCTGATACTAATAATCGAGTATCAAAGGGTAATTTCATATTTGCGCGCTGCTCAAAATATGATTAACGATTCATATGTTCATTGAATAATTATATTTATTAACGATACACGATTTACTCGTGTAAAGACGGTAATTGCGTAAATTGAAGGAGTCTTGAATCCGACTAGAGTCTTTTCTCTAAGGTTTTTTTGCATATCGAATCCCCTAACAATTTACATTGTCCACTCACAGTGGTTTTTATTGTGACGGTGTAATCGGACAGAATAATACAATGCGGTGTCCTATTCTACGCCTGAAAGAAGAGGGAGCCGGGCAGCTATTCTTTCTATTAGCTTGCTATTAGCTAAGCTGTGCAATGTGGTCTACGTTTTTTTTTTTTGTGGAACAGGGTGCAATACGAGCAGACGTATCGCCTGACCGTAAGCGATTACCGCCACCCATGGACACTTGCAACACCAGAAACGTCACAAGTGCGTTGCCGGCCTTTTGGGGATGGGGGGGGAGGTAGGGGTAGGGGGATTGGGGTATGGGCCTCCGGTATCCTCACTCACTCGGTGAAACACAGCGCAAGCACTATTTCACACCGGTTTTCTGTGAGGCCGTGGTATCACTCCGGTCGAGCCGGCCCATTTATACCGAAGCGTGGCTCTCCCACGGTTAGGATACTTATTATGTTTTCCTTAAATCTTCTATCGTTAATATAATTCAATGTCCGTTCCATTATATTCCAAATTAAAGCTCAAATTATTTATATTGGCCCCGTCGTTATACACTTCGCATTTAATTTCGCACACCTGTGGCTTTGTTTATTTCATGAATTTAGCAGCCTTGACAATTTGTTACCTCGAAAATTATGCATCTTGGCCGTTGAGCGGAATTCATAAGGGGAGGGCAAATAAGTGAGAGCATATTTTCAGCGCAATCTGCGACGGATAGGAGCTACATATTTCCTTCCTTGGTGATTTAAATGTTATGAATCAAATTGTTTCTGTTCTGATCTGTTTCTGTTAAGGATTATAGGTTTTGAAAATCCTGATGAATTTTGCAAGTCTAACACGCTTTACATTTAGCATATTTCTTTTTTTCATATTTCTAACAGAGTAATTGTTCCGAAAACCTCGGGAGAATCTATAATCTAAGAATAAAAAGCCCCCGACATAATAAGTTCCCTTTAAAAAGTAAATAACTTTTATGAAACTTGATTTTCATGAAACATGTCTAAGAACACTCGCACGTGACTCACCTTTTATACAAAAAAATAAATAAATTGAAATCGCTTCATCCGTTCGCGAGCTACGGTGCCACAGACAGACAGACGGACACGTCAAACTTATAACACCCCTCTTTTTGCATCGGGGGTTTAAAAATAGTAATAACTTCACACATCTAACACAGCAGTCTGATTTCAAACTTGGCAAGGCTTGTTCTGTGGCAAATAGACTGTTAATAACGTTAGTTAAATAGCTAATTTTTTTAGATAAATTACACCCAAATCCTACTAATATTATATAAAACTTTACAGTAATATAGCTTATACATCAGAATAACACATAGGCTACTATTTGCCGCGATAACCGACATACACGCGGGCAGAGCACACGGGCAAAAACTAGTACAGAATAAATCATACAAGCATTTATCTTGGGTTGAAATCGAATACCTATCTTAGTAGTTCGGGTCACAAAGCTTTAAACCAATAAGTCTGACATAATATGATTAATAGAAATACATTATATCGTCACCCCTAAGATCCGCTATTACGCTAATACGAGTATTTTTTTATAGTTATAGGAATATTAACATAGGAAGGCATAAAACACGTGTTGGATTTCATTACACATATTCTGAAAGCGTCTATCCTCGCCTTTCATTCTTGCTTCATTGTATACAACCTTTTGTTCACGTCTTAATTCAGCGTGCCACCTGTCTGTAGGCTTAAGAGACATTGTGCAGTTATATAACAGTATTACAGCTTTGTTTTGAAATAGTCTTAATATTTAGTAGTTACGTAAGACAGTTGTCCCTCGAGTACTACTGATAATACTAGTTTTCATTATTGGTCTGAGAAAAAAATTATGTTTTTCTTTTTTCAGATTTTTAGAATAAAATTATACTAACTGTGATACCACGAGACTATTATTGGAGCATAGCGTTATTGGCGTGGTAGTGAAGTGGAGAAAGTTCCCTTTGAAATTATTGTTTTTTTTTTTATGGAATAGGCGGGCAAACGAGCCTGATGGTAAGCGATTACCGCCGCCCATGGACACTTGCAACACCAGAAGCGTCACAAGTGCGTTGCCGGCCTTTTGTTAGGAGTAGGGAATTGGGGTATGGGCCTCCGGTATCCTCACTCACTCGGTGAAACACAGCGCAAGCACTATTTCACACCGGTTTTCTGTGAGGCCGTTGTATCACTCCGGTCGAGCCGGCCCATTTATGCCGAAGCGTGGCTCTCCCACGGTTAAAGTTATTACAAGTTATTGATTCATCAACTTTACTAACAAACCAGTAACTAATGCCAATGACTCTCTTTTACCAGCTCTTGACATGGCATTTCATCACACTAATATTATAAAGGTGAAAGTTTGTGAGAGTGTAAGTTTGTTACTTCTTCACGCGGAAATACCAATTTTGAAAAAAAATGTTATGAAGGAAGCTGACCCCTGGATTAATACATAGGCTACTATTTGCGGCGATAACCGACATTCACGCGGGCGAAGCCACAGGCAATAGCTAGTGTATAATATAACTTCAAAGATGTTTGTATCATGTTTTGCTAAAACTCAGTATATAAACAGCCTAGTAATTGTAACGGTCACTTTACTTCTATTTTTGACCCTGGTGTTTGGCCATCTAATTTTATTTTGAAAATACCTTCACTTCAAAATTCTTTTCTTTTCTTATTTTTTTTTTTAAAGACAACTCCCGCACTAGGAATAAATCTTGTGTCGCGGGGGACTTTACAAACATACATGAAACGGACACAAAGAACACCCAGACTCAGAACAACAATTTGTGGATCACACAAAGTGTTGTCCTACGTGGGATTTGACCGTTAAACCACTAGGCCAAACGTGCAGTCGAGTTTAAAAAAAAAAAAAATTGTACATAGCTGGTTTTCTGTTTCTTTGCTTTACTTGAATACGTACGTGTAATCTCATCTTGTATTACGGGCTGTGCCTGATGCCTTTAAGATGTAAATTATATAGGATAAAACGTTTAAAAGATGTTTCTCATTCAAAACATGGCGTGATTAAGTAAAATTTTATTAGAAATTTTGTGAAAGGCTTTTGTAAGATATACTTTATTACTTTGACTTCTGGATCAATTGTGATGTTGAAGTAATCAGCACAGTAGAATTATTGTGTGTGCGACTGCTGATCATGAGGTCTCGGGTTCGATTCCCGGGTCGGACCAAATGTTTGTATGATCTACAAATATTTGTTTCGGAGTTCGGGTGTTTTCTGTGTATAATATGTATGTATTTACAAAAAAAAAGTATATATGTATTTGTATCAGTTGTCTAGTACTCCTAACACAAGCTCTGCTTAGCTTGAGACTAGATGGCGTTGTGTGTTAGATGTACGAAATATTTATTATTTGTACCAATGTTCTAACAAATTTTCTGTGTGTTCTAACAATGTTCTGTACAAATCTTGTACCAATGTTGATCGGGATAGTAGATATATAGACATACTAGCTTTCACACGCGGCTTCGCACACGCAGACTTTCATCCCCTGATTTAACCCCTTAAGGGTGGAATTTCAAGAATTCCTTTCTTAGTGCTCTAGCTTCAGCGGTTTGGGCTGTGCGTTGATCTCTGGGTATGTCAGTCAGTCAGTCAGTCACCTTACTTTTTTATATATATATATAGACTAGCTTTTACACGCGGCTTCGCTCACGCAGACTTTCATCCCCTGATTTATCCCCTTAGGGGTGGAATTTCCAAAATTCCTTTCTTAGTGCTCACTTACTTTATATAAAGAACCTACATGCAAAATTTCAGGATTCTAGCTTCAGCGGTTTGGGCTGTGTGTTGATTTCTGGGTATGTCAGTCAGTCACCTTCCTCTTTTATATATATAGAAGATTTATTAGTCCTTGAACTCGTATTAAAATTAATTGTATTAAATTGACCTAGATGAAAGTTTATATTATCTATCAACACCTATTTATAACATTTTCCACGAAGTCTTTAATGGAGACATTTTCAGAAAGAAATACCAATTCTATTTTTAATACTTCATACATTTGTACGTATGTCAGAGATCATTTAATTCAGCTTCCGCAGAAATGCGTGAACGCAAAGGCTCGTTCTAATGAAGTGGGACATGTAGAGAGCACTCGTACTCTCGTAGTCACTTGCTTTGATACTAGTGCGTGTCAAATGTATACGTACCTACGAACCTTTGGAGTATTTTATATATACCTACATATGTATTTTTTTAAATATTATGTTGTTTATTCAAAAATCCCTCTTAGTCAGTACATACGATTTGCCTCTTGCCTGCCTCGTTGGTCTCGCGGTTGGCGTGTGCGATTGCTGATCATGAGGTCTCGGGTTCGATTCTCGGGTTGGACCAAGTGTTTGTATGATCTACAAATATTTGTTTCATAGTTTGGATGTTTTCTATGTATAATATGTATGTATTTACAAAAAAAAGTATATATGTATTTGTATCAGTTGTCTAGTACCCATAACACAAGCTCTGTTTAGCTTGGGACTAGATGGCGTTGTGTGTTAGATGTCCGAAATATTTATTATTTATTTATTATTATTATTTTAACTGACTTCACAATAGGAGGAGGTTCTCAATTTGACCGTACGTTTTTTTTTTAATGTGTCTTCGCGGATAACTTCGTCGTTTATGAACCGATTTTGATGATTCTTTTTTTAATGGAAAGGAGATGTCCCAACGGGAGTACCATGATAAGGACACTAAGATCTGACGATGGCATCCAAGAGAAATCGAGTCAAACCTTGAAATCAGTTTTTGTTAAAATTTTACTTGTTAATTATTTTTTCAAATATGGGCCAGCCATTTCTGAGTGAGTCTACTCTGCCTGATGGAAAGCATGAGCAGAATCCAAGAATAGCGATCCCTATACTCATTGCGAATGCAGGCAAACCAACAATGCAGCATGGTGACCCATACTATGGCGGCTTGCGCACTATGGTGGATGTGAAATACCCAAGACTAGGATAGTTGGCGCTCCTCGGGGGAGACCTTCGTTCAGGAGTGGACGGCGATAGATTCATAATTTACTTATGTGAGAGGAGTGTATTAAGTTTATAGAATCTATACAATTAAATAAAATTGGAGTGTCTGTTTGTAATATTAAAGTAACCGCTTTTTACTAAATGCATATATGTATGTACATATATACGGTGCATGTACCAAACTATATTTTTTACAATTTTTGTCTGCCTGTCTGTTCCGGCTAATCTCTGGAACGGTTGGACCGATTTTGACGGGACTTACAGCGGTAGACAGCTGATGATATAAATAAAGAGTAACTTAGGCTACTTTTTGTAGACTAGCTTTGCCCCGCGTCGTTACCCGCGGTTGTTGTTATACAGTGGGTAACACCGCGGTACTAAGCGTGTCTGTTATGAAACACAAAATCTAGAATAGTGTTCGAAGTTAAAATTTTTGTACTTTTCATAAATTGGAGCAGGTTTGAATTTAACACTAAATAACTGACTAGATATTTTCAATTGTAGCTGACTTAGTTGGGCTTTAAAATATCAACATCTTTTTAGATAAAGCGCTTTTTCAGTAAAACGTTTCACACTTTGTCCATGGTTTACAATACAAACTGAGTTGGAATAAAACAAAATAAACCTGTAAATACAGCATTTACTTTTTAATGAAAGAAAAATCAATCTGACATATAGCATTTCGCCTGTGATGAAGGTAAAATTAGGGAAATTAAAATTTATCATATTTATTAACGGTATTCTATTTATTTTTTTTATTATCGAGGCCAAATCTAAAGTTGGAAACATATACTTTAATTAAAAATATACTATGGCAACGGGATGTAGCTAAAATTATTTCTCAACTTTACCAAGCAAGTATAGGATCATTTATTTTTCGTGTAATTTTCTCTTGTTTAACACCTTCGCTGCGTCAAGCAAAATCACAAACCTTCATCTGGTGCGGCATTGGTCGAAATGTGCCCCCACCGATATTTTCGCCAGTGCGTGTAGGGTCTTTTTCAACCCACAAGCACTAGGGTAGATTAAAATGCTATAACTTTGCGAAAACATGATGTATATAATATTTTTTATACTGTTAGAATAACCTTGAACCCAATTTCTTTAGTTTTTACTACTACTACTTTATCTACTAAACAGGAAATGAGAAATAAGTCAGGAAAAAGGGTGGGCCGGTATAGACCTGAACCGCACTAGAAAGTATTTTCAGTAATGATGGGACACAGAAAAATAAGGGGATATCGAAAGTAAAACAGAATTATCGTAGAATTTTTTTAAAGGGTTTCTATTTATTTCTGACTGTCTTTAAAACATTTCACATAAAGGTTCAGGTAAAATTTTGAAGCAAATATCTTCAAACAAAAGTGATAAAATTCTGCGAGCATATGTATATAGCGTGACAATGCAATAATATGATGACATGGAACTGATTTGATGCTGGAGCTGAAAGGTGGCCATAGGACTCTGTAATGAAACGACGTAACACCATCGAATTTGGAATCATTTGATTCGTCTTGACAAGTACTATATGTTTTGATAGCATCCAGGTTTTAATTATGTAGCCGGAAGGTGGTCATAAGAACTCCATAATGATATGACGTTTACAACACACTCGAGTTTGGAATCGTTTGATTCGTCTTGACAAGTACTTTATGGCTTGGTAGTATACAGTGTTTAAAATTTTCAAACACATAAATACTGGTACTGAAATCTCGCAACAAGCTTTTGTATTAAATAAATTTTATAATGATATTGTAAGTTAATAGTAAAAGTTTTCAAGGAATACTTTATTTTATTTTGTTTAGAGCATTCCAATAAAAGCTTGTTTTAAAAAATGGTTTTTTTTTTAATTCAATTAATTTTTACTTAATTTTTTGCTTCGGTGTGATTAAATTTTTACTTGCTTTTCCATGGATTTCTGGATTTGTTAGGATTTATCCTTTTAGTAGAAAATATTTCTTCGCTGCTGTCACTATCTCCATTAATATCCCCTGGGCGAATTACTCTATTCTCCAATATTTGGATTTTTCTTCTATTGTTTGCCATCGTCGTTTATCGAGCGAATGCTACGTCATCAGCTAGAAAGCACAACACTAAATGGCGGGGCGTGCGCCCTGTGCGGCATAGGGTCGCCGGCTGCCCGTCGGGACCGTGGTGCCGAAATAGACCCGTTGCCACACTGAGCGGATTTATTTCACCGTCAATGCGTGGTGGGCTGAAAAAGGGCCCACAGTGATATTTTATACAAAATACCTGATTTTTTAACTACAAGTTAAAATATATATTTGTCTCCGTCGAACTCTTACAAACATGTGAGATAATCGTTCCGCACGAGCGAGAGGGAAATAGTTTTCTTCGTCCGCACCAGCTGAACTACCGCGTAGGGTCGAAATTGGGCCCGATACGCAGTGAACGTGTTAACTTAAAATGAAAGAAGCATTTATGCAGAAAATATAAATATTTAAAAACAAAAATATCTGGGAAATGTTGTGATTGTGTCTTTATGTAACACCCACCTCTGTAAACTGCAACACCCTTGCCACTCCAATAACATCTTTCTTGAACTCCAGTACGTGCAGGGTAATTTATTGCGGTGTTTTGTGTATTTTTTATAAAACGTTTCTAAAATGTTTTAACATGAAAAATAATTCATTTTATACGGATTTTAGGGTAATTTTAATGTAACTGAATTCTCGATTTATAGACTAAAATCGTTCTGATTAGAGACTATTCTTTATTGTATTTATTCCTTTCGGTTTCTATAGATAAATTCTAATTTTCACCTGCATCTCACGTACACACTATTAGCCTAGAATCGTGCGAGTACTAAACAATACCCTGACATGATATATGGTGTGATGCTGTTGAGTGCATATACCATGAGTCTACAAGGAAAAACGATCAACCTATGTATATAAAAAAGAAAGATTGTACGTATGTTAAATTAAATTTTCAACAATTAGGCTTTAATAAGGAGAATGAGTAACATTATCATTTATTTATTATTTTAATTCTGAAAATGGAAAATGTAGTTTAGGATAGTCCATTTATCAAGAAGACTTATCGGCTACGCACCATCGCACTACGACCAATAGGAGCGGACCATTACTGAAAAATTTTGGAAAACGGACAAAAAATATTGCTTTTGAGAGACGAAATTGGGCGTTTCAGCTTTTAAAAATCATAAAAAAATATGAATATGAATCAAGCTTAGAACTAAATTTTAATTTGAATATCATTCTTTATACATACGTATATACTCGTAATATATCATAATATTTACTACAAAGGTTAGAGTTAGCTTGGACATACCTATGGTAGTAACTTCGAATAACTTGCACAAAAGGTGCAAATGGTGTGTCGGGTGGGAAATTTATCTTTTGTTTTCTTTAGGTAAGACTACTGTGCGGTTTAGTTTATCTTTTTAGTTTTAGCTTGGCTTGTATTCATTGCACATTGTCGCAGTCCGTTTGATGGGTCGAGAATAGGAATAAATAACTTGGAAGAAAAATAAATATTTAGAGGATTTTAAAAATGGTGTTGTAGGATTGATTTAAGACCAAAAGTTCGTACACTTAACAAGGACTATATTCAAGAACTTCAAAGTGGATGCGAAATATAAGTCTATAAATTCTTGCCAACACGTTTTTTGGTGTGAAAATCAAAGTTTGTTACATTTTCTTTGGCAACTTCGGAACTTCGGGACCACGTTTCAAAATATAAGTAACCAACAAACATAAATTTCTTTAAGGCTTCCTTTACACTAGTAGACTAATTGTGTTGTAATAACAGATTTGCTTTTAATGATTCTTTTCAAATCTAATGTTTACTCGCAGAAAAAATTTAAAACCTTTTTCAGGTTTTGTCATTATAAGAAAGGCTACCTTAAATACTTATCATGCATGTCCTATCTTAGTTATTTTGCTATAAAAGCAAAAAAAAAGCTTAAAACCTATTCATGATAAAAGTTATACAGAAGCTGTTGCTATCTATACTTAGTATTAAAATAATATTGTGTGTTCCTCAAATTTCAATCTAATGTTTCCTCAAATCTAAAATTTGATATCAATAGTTTAATGCTGAAATAAATATTATGCATATTTTAGTTAATTTTAGTTCAAAATTCAAATTACTTATATTGAGTTTCACTTTGATTTCTTTTTAATAGATGAACTTTACTATGACATGCATATGCAGTAGCATTACAAACAATTTAATTCCCAAGTACAAATGTTCTGTAAATCCTCCATAATCCATATCCATACTATATTATAAATGCGAAAGTAACTTTATCTGTCTGTCTGTCTGTCCTTCTCTCACGGCCAAACCGCGGTACTGATTTCAATGAAATTTGGCATGGAGATACTTTGATTTTTGAATAAGGACATAGGCTACTCTTTGCCGCGATAACCGAAAAACACGCGGGTGGAGCCGCGCGCAAAAGCTAGTATGTAATTACATAAATAATAATTTTACTAGAGCGAGACCGAGACTAACCTTCTTTCATTTTCAAAAAAGGTTTACATAAAATGAATTGCCAACTGAAACTTGCGCGGTATGTGGTCTGCCTAATACAATTTTGGCTTACAAGATTTACGGGCCAAAATTGTCGTAAGTCGTTCTAAGGCAGCTCGCTAACAAGTTTAAGCGCTGGAGTTTAGAACCCATTCTGAAGTTCGACTTTAAATGTATGGATCCGTTTTCACTTATGTACACCGCGTTCTCGGTTAAAAAGATTCATCAAAAGTTTTTGATCAAGTTAGCTAGTGCAGCAGGCAAGCTCTGGTTTTTCAGTGCTTACCTGCTTAAAAACTTTCAAAATTTAAATACAGTTGTATTTTAAACTTGTATTCTCCAGAATTGGTTTTAGAATGTAAAATTAAATAAAACCTTAATAGTATTAGAAAAAAAAGAGAATATCGTGACGGATAAAACTGATATTAACGAAATAATGGTTATTTAACGTTTAAAATCCTAATCTACTGCCTCTTGATCATGAAAAGTATTTTGCATATTAAGAATATTATGTAACGTTTATATAGCTAATAATATATATATTTTTTGTAATGCAAGTATAAGAATGATAAACACAAAATAATCTCAGTATTCTGTCTATATCCCTAAATTAGATGATAGCAATAGCAATTGAAATAATTAAACTCTCAAATATGATCATCACATTTCTCAAATTGATCGTCAAAGTTTTTCAATTTATAAACAAGAATGAGGAGATTTGATGAATACCTAAACCTGGCCTCAGAAGTTTAGTGATTTGCGCCCATTTACCCAAACATTTCTACAGAAATTTCTTAGGAATTTTCGTAAATAAACGCACGAATTTGTAACGAAATTTGTTTGCGAAAATCAACGCCTGAAATTTGTGCAGGAAATGTAATAAAGAACATAGGAGGTAAATGGAAAATGGTGAGAGATTGAATATCTGTAATTGTATTAACACTTTGTTATCTTTATTGGTAAACATAACGTGGATGTTGTACACCTTTATATTCTTTTAAGTCTAGGCAGATAAAATGTTCTTGTTCCTTAGCAAAATGAATTTTCTCTATGATTTTATTCATACCATTAATACGTTTGTAAAGAAACACTAATTTCAAGCTTTTTATTAACTTGCAATGTATATATGTATGCTTGTATGTTCGGGTGGAATCTTGCAACGCAATTTTGAAGCAGATATCTTCAACCGATTTTGCTGAAATTTTGCATGTATACTGCTGAAATTTTACATGTATATAGCATGTTATGTATATGTATACAGGGTGACAATACAATATTATAATAACATGAAGCTGATCTGATGCTGGAGTTGGAAGGTGGCCATAGGAACTCGTGTAAAGAAACGTCACAACATCATCGAGTTTGGACTCGTTTGATTCGTCTCGAGGCATTCTAGTAAAAGCTTGTTTTTAAAAAGCTTATTAATTTAATTTATTACACAAGTACAGTACTACTACTTATACCCAATATTTAACAAACTGATATGATCATCTACTGATATGCTGCGTTAAAATAAAATCCCAACTTAATGTTGATGCAAACAAATGTGATCTTAGCTTTTATTTGGTTTTCGTTTAACCAGAAATTCCTAGTTGGTGTCTAATCCGCTTTGATACCAATTTTGCTAAATACTATCTTCATTGCGATGCTTTAAAGCTAAAATTAGAATGCTTCCCCACACTACCTAAAGTATCTTGGAGAGCTAACCATAACTATACTATCTACTACCGAATTTAATATACTTTACACTCTACTACATTTCAACTTTTTAGTATCCAAACGTTTCTCAAATCAATATGATATAATAAAACTGTTGGGATTGTCTTTCATTTAATACGTCAATGTACTTAGTATTTAATATAATCTGCCAAGAAACCACTCTGCTTACTATGAATACATTATGAGGACGCGTCTAGAAATACAAATGAACCTCAAATCATTTATAATACAGGTTTGCTCGAAGCTTTCATGAAGACAGTCTCTGTATAATCTCCCAGGGCCAGTGTGGGCAATGCTTTATTTTTGTTCATAAAAAATGGTACATATATATCGATTAGTTGAAATGTATATTGCATTGATTTAGATGCTTCCGACGATTTAATGTTATTTATGACTAATAATGAGAAGTTTGTCGTGTTAGGACCGACCATGTGTTCTCAGACACATTTTTACTTGCACTCCAGTGCTATCTTTCTCCTCACCTGTCAAGGAAATATGCTAGCCAGCACCGCCGGTCATTGTTCCTACTTTCTTTAAATCGCTCAGACAAACACATATATGAATTTTACAGACTAAAATTTATTTACATTGATGATGTAATTGAAAAAATGTGTGTCTTTCTGTTCGCCTGGCAGCTACTAGTGCTCATCGGAATCGCCTGTCATTTTGTTTTTGAACTTCTTAATGATAGAACTAAATCCTATAAAAATTTCAGCCTTACAGGAACAAGTTTTTTTTCTCATTTTTTTACACTTTCAAAACCATGAAAGATGATGATGTGCAGGGCTGAGGCCTGCCAGGCGATGGTTACGTACTTGGCACGTTATGACTCATCACTACAAGAGTTTCTAGCCTTACAGACACACCATTGGTCGAAAGGTTCAGTAGCTCTCGTACTATTAGATTCACTACATGTTTCAAAATAAAAGCGATCGTCTTTTTGTTAAAGTAGATACATACTTACGAAATAACATTTTTATTAAAGTTTCGACAAAAAATAACTTACTAAGAAATATTTATGAGGCGTTTTCATAACCTTGAGGAAGCGCTGTCTTTCATTTTGTATTAGTTTCAACTGAGTGGTCAAGAAAAGCGAAGAAAAAGGTGGAAAGGTATAAATAATCATAATGAAATTCTATGTATACCTACATATTACCTACAGGGTGGGAAGTATGGGGCAAATAATATCTATACTTATAATAAAAATGTAACAGGTCCAATTCTGTCAATTAAAGATATTTTGAAAATTTTTTTTGGAGGGCTCTCTATAATCTTTACTGAAGCCAAAACTGTAATTTTTTTCATTTTTGTCCGTCTGTCCGTCTATCTGTCTGTCTGTCTGTATCTTGGCCGCGCATCACGCTGCAACTACTGAATGGATTCAAATGAAACTTGGCATGATTTGAGTTCATACTACGAGGTAGGACATGGAATACTTTTTATCCCGAAATTCAGCACCGTTTCTTGGAGAGAGGGGATGAAAATCAAAATATGTACTTAGTTGTAATTCAATAACACATAGTCCGATTTCTTTCATTCTTACTTTGCTAGAAATAAAAAAAATAAAAGATAACGGGAAAAGTTTTTTTTTTTGTGCACTGCCTGTGGGAAGCTGAGACAGATCTATACTTATAATAAAAATGTAACAGGTCCAATTCTGTACATTAAAGCTATTTTGAATTTTTTTTTGGAGGGCTACCTATTGTCGATACTGAAGCCAAAACTGTAATTTTTTTCATTTTTGTATGTCTGTCTGTCTGTCTGTATCTTGGCCGCGCATCACGCCGAAACTACTGAATGGATTCAAATTAAACTTGGCATGATTTGAATTCATACTACGAGGTAGGACATAGAATAATTTTTATCCCGAAATTCAGCACGGTTTCTGGTCACTGGAGGGAGGGGATGAAAGTCAAATATCAAATATGTACTTAGTTGTAATTCAATAACACATAGTCCGATTTCATTCATTCTTTTTTTGCTAGAAAGAAAAAAAATAAAAGATAACGGGAAAAGTGTTTTTTTTTGTCCGCGACTGTACACTGCCTGTGGGAGGCTGAGACAGATATGTAAATATGGCGGTACGAAGTTCGCCGGGTCAGCTAGTATGTAAATATGGCGGTACGAAGTTCGCCGGGTCAGCTAGTATCTAAATAAGTAGGAGTAAGTAATAAACATTTTTTATAGATAGCGTAATGGTTTCAGCGATCGCCACACCATTTTCTACTGCGCTTAGTGTTGTGGGTTCAAACCCCACATAGTAAAACACTTTGTGTAAACCACAAATTGTTGCTCTGAGTCTGGGTGTTCTTTCTGTCCATTTCATGTATATTTGTAAAGTTCCCCGCGACACATGATATATTCCTAATGCAAGAGTTGTCTTTAAAATAAAAATACATTTATTATCTCTCACGCTGCCGTGGGGGAGCCACGCTTCGTTATGCATGGACGGGCTCGACTCACAGAAAACCGATTTGAAACAGCGCCTGCGCTGTGTTTTACCGATTGAGTGAGGATACCGGAGGCCCATACTCTAATCCCTCCCCCATCCATCTCCCCATCCCCCCAAAGGCCGGCAACGCACTTGTGACACCTCTGGCATTGCGGGTGTCCATGGGTGGCGGTGATAGCTTACGATCAGGCGATACGTATGCTCGTTTGCCTACTATTACATAAAAAAATATATCAAACGCAAGACTTTCATCAACACGTTTCGTTTTAAAGAAATCCTTCATATCAATTCTTCCAAAGCGATAGAGAATCAACGCACCATTTCAAACGAAGGACATAGAAACATTCACGAAAGAAAATCTGCTTAGTATACGCAGAAAAAACGGTAACACTCATTGCCAGGCCATTACCTACGAAACTTTCACGGGTTCAAATCCAGCCGTTTGTATTCAGAAAGGACTCGGATGAACCCTATTTGTACTCAGGATGTACTCTCGGTGGAAATCGATTTCTTTATCTGGTACCTTCCAATGCTGTATAATGGAGGCTGCACGGATTAGATGTGACTTTGTAGAATTAGGACATATGTATAAAATGTATTAGTAAAGTTAAGGATTCAAACGATTTATTTTTACCGTGGGAGAGCTACGCTTCGGCATGAATGGGCCGGCTCGACAGGAGTGATACCACGGCCTCACAGAAAACCGGTGTGAAATAGTGCTTGCGCAGTGTTGTGAGTGAGGCTACCGGAGGCCCATACCCCAATCCCGTACCTCCCCCCCGCCCTTCCCAAAAGACCGGCAACGCACTTGTGACGCTCCTGGTGTTTCAGGTGTCCATGGGTGGCGGTAATCGCTTATCATCAGGCGATACGTCTGCTCGTTTGCCCGCCTATTCCATAATTTTTTTTATTAATATGCACACTCACAGATACAGAGACGACAAAACGTAATTTTCCACGATTTTGACTTGCAGTTCGTAATTTTTTATTTATAGCTGCCTAAATGACTACTAAGCCTGATGGAAAGCAGGAGTAACACTCATGAGTGCCCTTACACATAAACCTAGTCTTTCATACATCCTTGAGGTGCTTTCCAAGTAGCCCTTCTCAATGTTGATCTGATCCGTGCATGCCTTTCGTGACCTATCAGCATTGGCTCGCCTTCAGGTTTCACTACCAGATTCAGCAAGGTTCAAAAATATTTAATAATCAATTTTACTATGTAGTATAGAAATCGTAATAGACGGAGAGCTCATAACGAATTTTGTTAAGGTTCTTTAGGCAAGCTGAAATTGCGAAAATTACAATTTCGTGAATTGGTGAATACAGTCCTTTTAGGTGCGCGTAAGACTTTTGTATCGCACTTATTTACAAACTTCTTAAACGTCTGGGAACTGTTAATAACCAGCAAAATCGTCTGGCGATTTGCAGGTATTATTGAAATTACTTAATAAATCCGTGACATAACTTTCAGATTGCCTAAAGAATATTTTTTGGGAATTTAAAAAAAGTACCTTTGAAGTCGGCTATACTTAATAACCGACAAGAACGTCTTGGATTCTAGAAATAATAAATTGAAAGATAAAAAAAAAAGTTGCCTAAAACCTATTTTTTTTAAGTTTTTTTTGAAATGTTCAATGTTCAAAAGATTGGAAACAAAAGCTGCGCAGTAGTGAAATAACCGCTAACTCGCTAAAATACTCCCAGGACTGGATTCGCTAATTCACGAAATTGTAATTTTTCGCAATTTCAACTTGCCTAAAGAACCTTTTCAAAATTCGTTATCAGCTCTTGGACCACAATAGTTCGATTTCGAATGTCAACAAACAGATACCAAACAAACAGCATTTTATCATTAATACTCTTTAACATTTATTTAAATATTCGTCCAATTCACGTGTGAACACCTATCATTGTTATGTAATTTATAACCGCAGGTTCACAAGTAAAATATTATGTCATTACGTATTAACGTACAACGCCCCAGAGAATGTGATATTAAGACTGTAGTCCTTGAGCGTGGGAATTTGTGATTGAACACCCACATTCATATTTTACATGCACACAAACGCATCGGGCACTGTTGCATACTAACCCTGGCAACTAATAAATTTACTTTCGGTTTTTTCTTCTAGTTACATATTCATTAACTGTTCGCCTTTGAAGAATGTTTAGAATGTCCTACAAAGCACGCAATGTATCTTAGTCATATCGGAAAGCCCGCGGGCTATAAGTAACTCGTCAACGGCCGAGTGTAGGTTTCAAGTGTAATCATTTTTAATTCATTTCATAGACAACAAATAATATATTTTTACACAGTATAAAATTAAGTCGCTCGCGCTATCTGTCAGCTTGGATCTTTTCATGTCTTTCTTGTCATGAAATAAAATTTGTATGATATGTTATATTAATGGAACATAATGTTAATGTTTCTTAAAAATATAATTTTTGATCGCTTTTATTGCTCATATTGACTAAATTTTACTACATAGATGTACGCCCCACTTTTTTCACTTTTTGACAAAAAACGACGCTGAAAAAGTATGAAACAAGTTTTGAAAAGCCGTAGTCACGCATTTTTAAGAGTTATGGTACGTTTCTATTTTTTTTACTTTTTTTTATTTAAAATGTTTTGGTGTAGTGATAATAATAATTTATATGCAAAGTATATTTTAAATACCTAACATAGCAATAAAAAAAAAATTGAGCAAATGCTAATAATACCTATACATATATTTGAAATGTACAAGTAACACCCTTTCCGATGATACCAAACACGGCATATTTATCTCAAATTTATTTTTTAATACAGTACTTTATGTCGGCTAGAGGGCGCCACATTAAATTGAGTGACGCGTCATATAGCCTATAAGCAGCGGACGATCAAGACGCTTCTAACGATACCTCATTTATCCAATTCTAATTAGTAGTTAAGGAGCTATGAGGGAACAGATGAACATACATACATAGCCTGTCAAAATCATAACCCTCCTTTGGCTTTGCCGTGGTCGGGTAAAAAAAATAAAAAAATACAGTTAATTTATAAACTCCTTTTTTTTAAGACGGTTAAAAAACAAACTATTTGTCTTAAAATTAATATTAAGAGTGTAAAACTTTGAAATGGAATCTTCCTTAAATATTTAATACTAGCTTTTACACGCGGCTTCGCCCACACACTCTTTCATCCCCTGATTTACCCTCTTAGGGGTGGAATTTCAAAAATTCCTTCCTGCTTACTTACGTTATATACAGAACCTACATGCAAAATTTCAGGATTCTAGCTTCAGCGGTTTGGGCTGTGCGTTGATCTCTGGGTATGTCAGTCAGTCAGTCAGTCACCTTCCTCTTTTATTTATATAGATTACAGATATCAGATAATGTAAGGGATAGGGCATCTATTGTTTTACAATTCACCAATTGATTAAATTAGAACTTAAGGGATGAATAAACGTTGGGCCAAATAAACAATTATTCTATTCTATTCTAATAATAATGGAAATGACGTAAAGTGTAGATGGGACCCTTTTTTAAAATTTTTGTCTGTCTGTTTGTTTGTGCCGGCTAATCTCTGGAACGGCTTGAGCGATTTTGACGGGATTTTTACTGATAGGTAGCTGATTATATAAGGAGTAACCGCGGTTGGTGTAGTATCGCGGGTAAGACCGTGGGGCTCAGCTAGTTTTTTTTTCAAAAAAGACAACTCCCGTATATATCCAATAAATCCTGTGTCGCGGGGGACTTTACAAACATACATGAAACGGACACAATGGACACCCAGACTCAGAACAACAATTCGTGAATCACACAGTGTTGTCCCATGTGGGATTTGAACCCACAACACCTGATACAGTAGGAAGCGGCGAGGCAACCGCTTAAACCACTAGACCAACCATGCAGTCAAAAATAAAACTGTAATTTCAAGGTCTTTCATTATTTCAGTAGTAGTTATTCAATTCTAACAGAAATCATTAAAAAAAATTTTTTTTTACTTTTTTAAAAACAATTTCTCAAAGTGTCTCGGTCTGTCAAAGTGCATTCAAAGTACTCGTCAAGACAAATCAAACGACTCCAAACTCGATAGGTTCCGTCGTTACAAAGTTCCTATGACCACCTTCCAGCTTCAACATCAGATCAGCTCCATGTCATCATATTAAAGCATTGTCACGCTATATACATATGCCTACAAAAATTCAACACAATCGGTTGAAGATATCTGCAAAATTGAGTTGCAAGATTCCGTCTTAACAAATATAGTTAGATATATACATACATAGCAAGTTAAAAAAAACATAAAAATAAGTTCTGTGTTAATAAAAAATACTAATATTTTTCCTTCAAATTATTCTTTAAAAAAATTAAATTAAATTCAAGAATACAAATTAACAGTTACAATTCGACACTCACTGGCAACCCACCCTAAAACTTGTCATTTTTTTTTTTTTTTTTTTTTTTTTTTTTATAGTTAGGTGCCAAAATGACTCTGCCCTGCCTGATGGTAAGCATGAACAGAATCCAGGAGTGGCGGTCACCATCCTCATTGCGAATAAGGACAATGCAGCATGGTGACCGACACTATGGCGGCCTGGTGAGATGCTTTTTCACGCCCCGCTTAAAAGACCCGGGATCATAGTGGGAAGGAAACACGTATGCTGGTAGTGAGTTCCAGGTTTTCACCGCTTGGCACAGGAAGGAAGAACCGAAGCGATGAGTACGAGAACGTATGTCTACTACTCTGAAGCGGTGACTTCCAAGGCCGGCACGTGTTGTCCTGTAGAGGAAGGGAGAGGGAGGGATCAGTTGGAAGAGCTCTTCAGAACACTCTCCATGATAATAGCGATAGAGGACTGCCATGGAGGCGATATCTCTACGCAACTGCAGAGGCTCAAGGGACTCGGTGGCTTCGGGACTGTTGACAATGCGGATTGCTCGCCGCTGCAACCGGTCGAGAGCGTCAAACAGGTACTGTGCGGCACCATCGCAAAGATGAGAACAGTACTCCACGCACGAGCGAACCTGGGTCTTGTAAAGAAGACACAGATGCCCGGGCGAGAAGAACCGTCTCACCTTGTTTAAAACACCTAGCTTACGCGAGGCCGCTTTAGTGGCACTCCCAACGTATTCACGTGGGTTGAGATCTCGGCAGATATCCATGCCTAGGATATCGAGCCTACCTTGTAATGCCATTTGAGTGTTCTGAAAAGTGGGAAGGGGAAGGAATGGAGACTTTTTGGCAGAGAACGCGCACACCTGTGTTTTTTTGGCGTTGAACTCGACCAGATTCTCACAGCCCCATTGAGAAATGCGGCCCAGAACATGGTCGAGTTGAACGACAAGCTCGTGTCGTTTTTCCTCAATATCTGCTAGCTTGGCTGTAGTGTGTCCAAAATATCGCCCATGAACTGTGCTGTCGTCTGCATAGCAATGAATGTTGCCAAGGGCTAACATGTCATTGATATGCAGAAGAAACAGTGTGGGCGACAGGACGGAGCCCTGCGGTACTCCGGCGTTAATCGATTGAAAATCGGAGGCCGCACCGTCGCAAAGGACTCTGATGCGGCGCTGGTGCAGGAATGCGGCAACCCAGTTGCAGAGTTTGGGGGGCAAGCCGAAAGCCGGTAGCTTGGAGAGAAGCGAGCGGTGCCAAACCCTATCGAAGGCCTTGGACATGTCGAGGCTGATGGCCAAGGATTCCCCATGCCTGTCAATAGCCTCACCCCAAAGGTGAGTGACGTACGCTAGAAGATCACCCGTAGATCGGTTCGGTCTAAAACCATACTGACGATCATTTAGTAGGGAGTGATCTTCCAGGTAGTGGACCAGTTGTTTGTTTATTATCCGCTCAAAAACTTTGCAGATAATGGAGGTGACGGCTATCGGACGGTAGTTGGCCGGGTCGGAGCGGTCGCCTTTTTTGGGGATCGGTTGAACATTTGCCTCTCTCCAAGCCTCCGGAACATCTCCCGAGGAATATGACAGGCGATACAGGCGCGTCAATACCGTAGACAACTCTGGTGCACAGTTCTTGAGAACCACCGCTGGAATACCGTCGGGTCCACTGGCTTTCCGGACGTCGAGTGACCGAAGCTCCGCATGGACATCCCTCAGCCGGATACGAATATCTCGCATTGTAGTGTCACAGGTCGGAATGGTAGGCGGGTGCTTGCCGCGGTCATCGATTCGGGAGTTAGCCGCAAAAAGATCAACAAGCAGTTTCGCTTTCTCCTGCGGCTGATGGGCCAGTGATCCATCTGGATATTTCAGCGGTGGTAGCGAGGACTGGCAGAAGTTGGACTGCACGGCTTTGGCCAATCGCCAGAACTTTCGGCTACCCGTAGGGTATGCGACGAGTTCTTGACCAAGCCGCGCGATGCGCTGGGCATCCGCTCTGATGTAAGCCTTCTTGCATTCCCTAGTGGCTTTGTTAAACGCTGCTTTTAGTCGATCAACGTCAGCAGAGCCCTGAGCGCGGGCCCTGATCCATGCGCGGTAGGCTGATTGCTTCTGTGAGACAGCATGGGCGCACTCGCGATTGAACCAGGGACGGGTCGTTGCGCTGGCGACCTCACTGTGGGGAATATAGTATTCCATTCCTACAGTGATCTCGCCAGCCACGGCAGCCGCACTTTGCGACAGATCTTTATCTTTGAAGCAGCGTTGAGCCCACGGGATGGATGCAAAATAATCCCGCATTCCATCCCAGTCTGCCGACGAGTAGTGCCATAAACGTCTTTTTGCTGCCACTCGTCGTGGAGGGGCAGCAAGAGGCACCGTGGTGGATACCAGGCAGTGATCGGAGGATCCCAGGGGGGCGAGCACCGATACACTGTACTGCACTGGGTTACTCGTCAGCAGTAGGTCCAGCAAAGAAGGCGCTTGACTAGGTATGTCTGGTATCCTGGTGGGCTGGAGTACCAGCTGGGTGAGGTCATGCGTGAGAGCGAATGCGTGGACAGTCCGACCCGCGTGGTCAGTTCTGGAAGATCCCAACCAGGACTCATGGTGGGCGTTAAAGTCTCCCAGAAACACCAGTTCGGCGGTCGGAAACTGCTCCTGCGCTTTGTCCGCTGCCTGGCTGAGATGTTCAAATAGTCGAGTTGTTTCAGAGTCTCCAGAGTGGGATCGGTATAGGCAGACGTAGATACGGCTCATAGAGCCAATATCCACGTGGAGCCATAGGATGGAGAAGGATGGGTCCTCAAGGCAGCGTAATCGGCGATAACAAACATCCGCCCTGACGAAAAGACATACCCCAGCCTTCGCCAGGAAGCACTCCTCAAGCACATAGCCAGGATAGTGAAGATATGTCATGTCGGCAGGGCGGCGTATTTGTGTCTCCGTTAGGAATAGCATGGCCGGCCTTGCCGTCTCAAGATGCTGGTGGACGGCGTTGAGGTTTGCATGGAGTCCACGGATGTTAGTGAACTCCACCTCAAAAAGTGGGTTGGTGGGAGAATGAAGTGCCGCTGTAAAACGTTTTTGCTTTTTCCTTGCTGCCATGATAAAAAAGGGGGGGAGGGAAATGGGAGCGTAAAAGGCGTGACAGTCATCGTGGCAGTGTAATACTGAGACTTGGAATGCTGTGGCGTCATACAACGGTGAGGCATGACGGTGACCGGGCCGTCGGACGGAAGGGCCCCCGTACCCTCCCGGAAGTGGTCGCCTGGTCCCACCGTCCGGTCACCAACCGGCACGACGAGCCACTCCGTGGATTATGCGCGACCTGACGGGGCAGCCTCCCAGGGTGGTTAGCCGCGGTTGGGCCCCTCTCTATGCCGCGGGCGGCCAGCGGCACCACCGTTTCTACGGGTCTCCCTGGCCGACGGCTCGATCCACGTCACCCTCTACAAGACTCCACGAGCATTCCACTGCTCACACACTTACCCCGATAACTGTCACCCCTGCATCACTGGGCCTCCGGTCTCGCACTCACCAACGAAATACGACAGCACCAAGACTGTCATTTTAGGTTGGTCTTCTGTACGAGGGTAGTACCTCCCCGGTCGAGCCGGCCCGTTCGTGCTGAAATCAGCGTGGCTCTACTACCTTTATGTATTATGGAGCTCAATGCGAACTACAAACGGACGTGGTGTCACCTTGAATATTCGGAGGGCACTGAATTTTTTGAGCGCGATAAAACTTATTTATTGCAATTTACGGGAGACGATATCTGCGTACTAAAATGTATGGAACTTTTGTCGCTAAAAATGAATGATGTTTAGCCTTAGATTATGGCTTTTTGGTGAGAATTAATAAAAAACTAGAACGGTAAATCTTTTCTCCATACTTTCTTCTCGCGAAATAAGAAAAAAACATTTAAAATAGAGCACGAAATAGGACAGAGTGTGCTAATTAAAAAGGTCGATTTCGATGATTTTGATCTTTTTTAAGGCTTTTTTTCACCAAAATAAAGAATTATTTTATAAATGTCACTCGGTAGATTGGTAGACTGATTTATTAAACTACTGAGATTTTTTTTTAGTGTCAAATAATGAATTGAGTTGTTTGTGTTTTGCAAAACTGCAAGTGCCTTTTCGCGCGTTTTTAGGGACGCGCCCCTTAATGACAGTCCACATTTAACATGAGCGAGCCATGGACCGAAACCAACACACCGTACTGCAACCAACCAGTTATTGCTTATATCAATCAATTTAAAAATAAGTATATACATAGATAACTGTTTATTGTATAAAAGACACAATAATAGTTTAGTTTGGATCCGTTTGTATAAGTCTTACAATCTAAGGACAAGAAAGTAAAACTAATTTTAAATAAAGAAATGAAAGTTGTACAATTTGGACACGTACTTTTAGCAAATAGTGAAGTTCTAGAACTCATGCTAGGAAAAAAATGATTGCAAAGCGAATTAATTTTGATTTTAAAACTTTAAAAGACAAAATAAGTAAAAATTTTGAACCCCAAGAACAAATTAATATAAATTTAAAATCAGTGACAATACATTAGTGATACTGTAATAGTCTCATGGAAATATACTGATGATAGAGCTTAAAGACGATCATAGAAACTTCTTAACTATACAAGATGAATTAATCATCGAGTTTTTATTCATATATTATTCATATTATGTTTTCATTGTCTTGATTAATATTTTAGGGCTACATGACATCCGGTGGCCATAAAAGCTTTGGTTAAAAAAAAAATATGTACTAACTTTTAAACTTTCGCGTTCCATGATGTAATAATTATTATTTTTACGGTTTTTTTAAGGTATTACATACCTCTGTTTTGCCTGACGTTTCGACCAGGTTGCACTGGCCGTGGTCAGAGGCTGACTGGCTCAGCGGCGCACGCCCTCCGTCGTCGAATCCGTGAAGTAGAAAGTTCTTCATCCACCCGCACATTTTCGATATTATTGATATTTTTGGTTCGCCATGTACCGTCACATACCACACTAACAGGGTCCCTATTCTGTAAGCAAACCGATGTGTTCCTATTCTGGTGTTTATCCGACTGCGCAGAAAAGTGAGGTGGTATGTTTTTTAACACTGGATTCCATGCTGTAGATAATTTAAAACCATCTTCCCGATTGAAAGTTTTATGTTTTTTAATCTCAATCGCTTCACGTACAACTCTTGAGTAAAAGTGACGTTCGGTGGAGAGGACTTGCGTGCGGTGCGGTCAGGCAAAACAGAGGTATGTAATACCTTGAAATAAGTGATCGCGTTAATTCCCGTAAAAATAATAATTATTAAAAAAATATATGTTAATGTGAACTAGGCTGAGGCTTATAATAAGTAACTGTAAACGACACGACACAATATTTATGGGCTCTTAGAGGTGGGTGCAGCGTTCTGCAAGTTTAACTAACGTTGGGCTCTGTGACGTATGCAGAGATGCGGTGATGTGTGGTGGTACATGATGCCGTACTAACTTATAAAAAATGTGCTTTAGCTCAGTTTTTAACCGACTTCAAAAAAGGAGGAGGTTCTCTATTCGACTGTTTTTTTTTTTTTATGTTTGTTACCTCATAACTTTTGACTGGGTGACCCGCTTTTGATAATTCTTTTTTTATTTGAAAGCTGGTGCTTTCCGAATGGTCCCATTTAAATTTGGTCCAGATTGAAGTCGTTTTTTTTTTTGTTAAAATTTGTAGGTAATTATTGTGTTTATATTTTAGAGCGTTCTCAATTCATAAATCGTTTTCAGTTTTCGTAAATGATTTATATCGCGTAATCTTTTCGTGCTAGACTATCAAGTGATGGGTAATTTTGAAATCAAAGATTCTGTGTTGTAGATCAGTTAAAGAATTTTGTGTATGTAAGCTTCATAACAATTCCAAAACGGGTATACCTACTGGTTTTATCCAATTAAAGGATTAGCTCTGTGAACTTTATTAGCGTTCGTATCACAAGCTTTTTTTAACAATTTCAGTTACCCGCAATAATCTGGATCGGTAGATATAGTTTGGAAGGGAACTTTATAGTTACTAAATAAGATTCAATTGATTTAGTTTCATTTCTTTAACTTTAAAAATAATATTCTGGTTAAATTATTTCGTAATTCATATAGACCTAATCTAGAACCCGACCCAGAAGACTAACCCAAAATAACAATATTTGTGCTGTTGTGTTTTATTGGTGAGTGCGAGACCGGAGGCCTAATGATGTAAAAGCACCTCAGTATGCCGCCATGGTAGGAGTCACCAAGCTGGACTGTTTCATTGTCTGCATTCGCAGCGAGTAATGTTACCACTTCTATTGGATTCTGCTCGTGTTTCTCATCAGGAAGTATTGTGTCCGATCACCAGGGTTGCGTTCCCGTGGGACCCTTGCTAGCCATACGGCCCATAGATATGAGCTAGACAATCGCAAACCAATCCACCTGGTGAAATGATGTCAACTTGAGATGTTCCCCTCGGTACAATAAAATATCACTAACCTTGTGTACGCAACTTGAATATCCGATGCTGTGAGAGGTGCCCCTGATACCGATGTCCACGCAGTTTCGTTCATACATAAGGTTCCTATTTACATATCAAACACACTATCACACGAGGGTGCCGACGCTTTTCTATTTTAGCGCTCCACAGAGCCACATAATACCTCGTCCATACGAGGACCGACGATACTTCCGATTATCGTAGCAAACCGGCCTCAAACACTCGTTTTTAACAATTAATTCGATATTCCAACAGGCGTGGCCTTTTAATCAAGGTAATCGACGCAACGTACCAATGCGGTCACAAACACTCGTTACTTATTACATGTATAAAAGCTCAACAAAACTCGGTGGCCAAAACATATCCTCACCGGGAGATATGAAACAATCAAAATTACGGCACCGACGCCATTACCACTCTTGTTCTAGTCAGTTCTATTATCCGAGTCAAGTGACATTTTACATTTGACAATTATAACACTTTGACAAGAACCTAGTGTTCCATTACAAAATTATAGTTTATACTACATATACCAAATTGATGATTTGGTATCGAACAGGCAGAGTAGAATCACTTTGGAAGGTTCTTATATATATATATCAAAAAAGTTCTTAATTGTTACCACTACTGTTACCAGCGTAAAAGCTATTAAAAAATAAAATGCGACAACGGAGTGATCACGATTTATTTTGAATTTGATAATTATACTGTAGGCACTGTAGAGTTCGTTGTTCGTCCCATCTGTTCAAGAAAACAAACTGTCACAATTTTTTTACATCGATTATATGCCAATACATCATGAACTTCAGAACGCCTGCCGTAATACATAATTGTATTTTTAACTTTGTTGTGGCTCGCCTACGCTCGGCCTATTCCACTTTTGCGAATCGTGTCAATTGCCTCGCTAAAAAAATTGTCTGGTTGCCAAGTCCGCATTTTATATACACAGTAAAAAATTCTGTTGTCGTGCTAGGTATATGATATTTAAAAAAATGTGTAATACTTTTCTAATATTTTGGTCTGAAATTGTTTTTTATTAATTAATTCTTCTCGCAGTGCTATAAGTTGCTGACAATTTATGAACGAGGTCTTGTACCTTAAATTAATTATTTACATTTAATACGTGGTCTATTGATATACCAATTCATTTATTCATTGTTTTTGTCGCATATATATTATTCAATATTATGGAGTTTTCGATAGGTACCTTTAAAATGGATCGATGCTGTGAAAGCTGCAATTAATATTACCTTTTATTGTATAGGATTTAAATGAGCAGGTGATAGAGCTAGTAATTTACAACCTGATCACCCTTCATCAGCTCAAATTAATCCTACACAGTAAAAGGTAATTAATTTGCAAAATATCTGAATGTTGCATCGCACAGTTAAAATCTTTCACTTACAAATGTAAAAAAACAATTACTGGAAACTTATATTTTTTTCAGTTGTATAAAACGTATAAATATATCGCAGTACAGGAAGTATCTTGTATGACACCTACATTCTATATCGTTATCTCAAACAATCACACGACTCCACTCAAGCATGCTTGAAGAAATTTGTATTCTTATTTGCAACAAATCTCCTCAACGCAATCCCACTTGAATATTTTCCTCTATTGAGAAAAGGAAAAAGACTAAAGGTTTGTCAAAACCTACCTTGACGAAATTCGGGGAAGGTGTACGTGTGTAGAAATGTTTCATAAGCAATTATGATAGTCATGCATGATGACAATTTATCTAAATCTTGCAATTCCAAGGTCGTCCCACGTTTTGCATGTTATGGTTGCAAAATTAATAGAAATCTTCTAAAGCCAAATTTAAGACAAATCGATGCAGAACTTTTTAACCGACTTCTAAAAAGGAGGAGATTCTCAATTCGACCGTAGATGTGTTTTTTTTATGTGTGTTAGCGGATAACTTCGTCGTTTATGAACCGATTTCGATGATTCTTTTTTTAATGAAAAGAAGATGTCCCAATGGTACTATGATAAGGACATTAAGATCTGATGATGGCATCCAAGAGAAATCGAGTCGAAACTTGAAGTCGGTTTTTGTTTTGGTTAAAAATTTTTGAGTTTTCGAATCTACACAAATCAACTTAACATTATTATATGTTTATGTATATATAAAACGATGATTAAGGGATGCACCTCGTGTGTAATCCCTCAGTAGTACACCACTATAACACATTTATTCACGGTAATTGTTTATTCGATAAATAAAATGCTTAAATCTTCTTTTTTAATTTGCCAATATTATGAAATAAATTAAGCACAACACTTTTCGAATAATTAATTAGCCAGCCGGAGCAGAGTAATTAAAACAACCTAAAGGAGATTATTATTACAAAATTTATAATAAAAATAGTCTGGAAATTTGCTTTCATGTATTATAAACTTTCGTTACACAAACTTTAAAATAGCAATATCTAACAAAGCTCACCTTGTTATTATTCCCACATGAAAACATAACGGTCCTCGTCGAGTCTATTCGGATTTCACTTATTTTACGATGTTAGTTGGGGTATATGTTAGACAGACATGTAATATTCAATTGAATGAAATAAAAATTTAAAGTTAAACAACATGTTTATCGTATCGTTTTATATAAATATTCGCTTAAAACTTCTGTATTAACGAATATAACTGCCTCGGTGGCGCAGTGGTAGCGTATGCGACTGCTGTGCTTGAGGTCTCGGGTTCGATTCCCGGGTCGAACCAAATGTTTGTATGATCTACAAATATTTGTTTTGGAGTTTGGGTGTTTTCTATGTATATACATATGTATGTATTTACAAAAAAAAAGTATATATGTATTTATATTAGTTGTCTAGTACCCATAACACAAGCTCTGCTTAGCTTGGGACTAGATGGCGTTGTGTGTTAGATGTCCGAAATATTTATTATGTATTATTATATTACGGTGTCATAAATGGACATAAAAAAGTCGCACTTAAAGAGTTTCGTCCGTCTTTTTATGTTCATTTTGGCCAAATTTTGCGAGAGCGCTAAGACCAAACTGAGTCACCGTAAATAATAACTCGCATACAATCCTTTATGTAAGTGAACTTAGGTAGGGTGACCAAATTACTAAAATTTATGACATAGAATACAGTATTATTCAATCACTACGGTTTCATATCATTTTACCACGCAAGTTATCTCGTTTTAATATTAATTTTTTTTTTGCCTAGTAATCCTTTCCGCTTCTTCCGTCTGTCTCGATTGCGCACGTAATGACCGACTATTGTATGAAACTGTGCGTGTAAGTAAGTTGTATGTACAGCGAGCTAGACAACACTAGTATCATTTGTTAATTTAATTTTGATCTTTAAACGATTCAGAAGAAATTGTAAGACTTATTATAAACTCCGGATCACTTCATAAGGAAGCTTTTATGAAGTAACTAAAAACTGTATTGTCAAGTGAAGGTTCGTATACATTACAATACAACAATTTGAAAGTAGCTCTAAATGATTAAAATCTTTTAAAGAATTAATAAAAACAACAATATGGCATTATCTTCTGTGCGTGTACCGGTAGCTGACCAAATAAGTTTTATGCACTGTTAGTAGAAACATGACTTGCATTTAGTACTCTATATTTTGCTTCAGATCAATAAAACGTGGACGGTGTAATATGGAGCTTTGTTATGAAGCTCAAGTGGCGGTAAATGAGATACATGCTCTTGTTTTATTAGATGCTTTGAGAATTTTACGAGAAGTCTCCATACATGCAGAAGTAAATCAATGTTGTATAAACAGAATAGACCCGCTAGCTTTGAATGTCTTTCTGCTTTCCAGTTTATGTTTTGTTTATGTGTAAAATATGCAACGTCAGGTCAAGTAAATTACGTATTTGCCACAGCCGAAGGAGTTTTAGAGAAACGAAATAGAACTTGAAGTTAATTTAATAAAAGATTATAAAAATTACATTTAAACTATAACTAATTAGTCTAAGTTGCTAACGCGATGTTGGCTTAAAAGTAAGTGTGCGTAGAAATGACAAATCTTAAATATATATACTATAACAATGCTGTGTCGGCGCCTTGTGCTAGTGACGCGGTGTTGATCTTATAACAGGCCTTTGTTGTCCATGTTCGTAATGCTGTCATCACCTTCGTGGCACCGTTGATCTCATAACAGGTCTTTGTGGTGTGTTATCGTAATTCTACGTCGGCACCTTGTGTCATGGAGACTGCAGCGTTGGCATATTGGACGAGTGCGTGATCTAACAATAGCCCTTTGTATGATGTATGTAACAAGTATGTAAACACTGTGTTATTGATACTTGAGATAAATAAATAAATATTTCGGACATCTAACACACAACGCCATCTAGTCCCAAGCTAAGCAGAGCTTGTGTTATGGTTACTAGACAACTGATACAAATACATATATATATTTTTTTTTGTAAATACATACATATTTTACATAGAAAACACTCAAACTCCGAAACAAATATTTGTAGATCATACAAACATTTGATCCGAACCGGGAATCGAACCCAAGACCTCATGATAAGCAGTCGCACACGCCAACCGCGAGACCAACGAGGCAGTCAAAGTACAGGTACCTAATAAAAATATAATAGAAACACGATTTAAGAAAATAATAATCTTTATACATTATTTTAAATTTCTTAACTACAGGTAACTCAGTACATTTTAAAAATTCACTATTATATTATTTCATAGATTGAAATCGAATTGGTTTGTAAGAACGGTCGCAATAAGCGATCAATTTTGTCACAAAGAAGTTTCAAAGTCTGTGAGCAATTTATATTCATTTTAAAAAACTGTTTGCGGAACTATTTCTGATATTCAGTAGCTCAATCGGTTTGGATTTAAATTTCTCGATCCATTTCCATGGACTGCTTCTCAAATACTGCTCATTGCTTTAGAAGTCAGTAATAGAAATTTAATATTTAAGCTCTTTCAGATTCTTTTGCTTTAGCCTGTATCATTTCAAACATAAATATAACAAACATTTGAATTAACATATTATTTTTATAGAAATAATTTTGACCGTACCTTTTTTTTTGTATGATTCTGACATACTAGTTAACTAGCAATTTCCACGACATTATGTGACTTCTATTTTTTTATATCTCTTATTTTGTCTAACAGCTGACGTCTTTTGCTGAGAAAATAATGTCTTTGAAAAGATCAAACTTCCGCATAACTATTTATCCCTTATTTTATATCTTTTAATCCCTTATTTTATATTTTTTATCTTTTAAGTTT
Source organism: Diaphora mendica (assembly GCA_949125395.1). Taxonomy (NCBI): domain Eukaryota; kingdom Metazoa; phylum Arthropoda; class Insecta; order Lepidoptera; family Erebidae; genus Diaphora; species Diaphora mendica. The sequence goes on along the minus strand of OX421311.1, from coordinate 40,331,405 downwards.
CCTTTTTAAAATAGAAGTACTTAGCAATTTCCACGATTTTGGTACCTTATTGTAAATAGTCGGAGCCATACAGAAAATACTTTTGCTGTTTTAGCACCGTGCAGACAGAGTTTAGAATTATCACTGCTATTTCTTGGAACAGTGTCAGACAGACGCGGAAATAGGTTAGGATTTGATCGAATAAACATGACAGTCTCCAAAATATAAATAGATGATTGATATACTCCTTGATGATATACTACAAGCCGATTTCGATTGCAGTGGTCGAATCAAATGTTTGCATGCTACCGTGGGAGAGCCACACTTCGGCATAAATGGGCCGGCTCAAACGGAGTGATACCACGCCCTCACAGAAAACTGGTGTGAAATAGCGCTTGTGCTGTGTTTCACCGAGTGCGGGAGGATACCGGAGGCCCATACCCAACCCTTCCCCCCACCCCCCTCCACATCCACCAACAGCCGGCAACGCACTTGTGACACCTCTGGTGTTACCGGTGTCCAGGGGCGGCGGTAATCGCTTACCATTACGTTGCCATACGTCAGCTCGTTTGCCCTTTATTCCTTGAAAAAAAAACTGCATATATATGTTTAGAAGTTCGGTGTTTTCTATGTTTAGGACATTGAAATGTGTATAATATGTAAAATAAATGTGTATAACACGTATAAAAAGTGTATTATATTAACATTTTTGGCTATACGTACACAGTTAGCAGTAAACAGTGTTTAGTTTGAAACTAGATGTCGTTTTGCGTCAGATATCCGAAATTTAAAGAAAAAATATTAATTACGGTATAAGATGTGGTTTTTTGTTTACTTTTCTTCATAATTCTGAAATTTACTAACTTCTAATTTAAGTCAAACTTAAACAATTTCATTGTTAATAATCGCATTCCAAGCTATGAATAAATTTATCTTTATGCAAAAAAAGTTATCCACGTAGCGCACATAAATTTAAAACTAAAACTATTAGCGCATATTGCAATTTTTATGAACCGTATAAATCAAATAAGTTGGCTTTTCTAGCGGGGATTGAGTCTACGGTATTTGGAGCACGAAGTTTAGCAGTTCTGCCTGGTTCTATTTACATTCCAACGTGGATTTGGTCGTTCTAGAAGACATTTTAGTTTAAAGTTACGTGGGAAAGTTAAAAAATCTTTTGGTAAGTGGAATGTTCGATTAGATTTTTATCGATGTTAGATTCTACGCAGGAGATGATTATGGTGACTGTAAAACTAGCCATAACATTAAGTTTTAAGTTACTGCGAACGTAAATAATAATAAATTGAAACGATTTTTTTTTCTTTAAATACTGGAGCCATTCGAGACGAATACTTATTGTGATCGCCTTCTGCACATATAAAACTTCATCTGTGTTTTTAGGGTTCCGTACCTCAAAAGGAAAAAATGGAACCCTTATAGGATAACTTTGTTGTCCGTCTGTCTGTCAAGACTCTTTTTCTCAGGAACGCGTGGAAGCATCAAACTGAAATTCATATCAAATACTCAGGTTTACTGTCCCTTAGAGCTGTGAGAAAATCAAACCTCTAAGCAAAGGAAAAATTGCGAAAAGCATACATTTTACGGGACCCTAAGTGCGCGAGTCCGACTCGCACTTGGCCGGTTTTTTAAGAATGTCTATGGTCGTCGTCTCGTATGCTAAAAAACATCAAATAAAATTTACTCTAACTTATAAATCACCTATATTAGGGGTACGCCTCTTTAAGCTGATATCAGACATAAGTGGCGTATTTAATAATACCTCGTACTTTATAATCACTTCAACAAAATGTAAACCACACGCCCAACTCGCGTAATCAAATAAACTCCGTGTAAAATCTTCAAACGCTGATTGTTCAACACAATCAAGAGCTCCGGAGTTTCCACCAGCCAAGGTATTTTTCCACTTGAGGAAATACCCCGGAACTGTGGAGTTATACCAGTGTTCGCGAATTATTCAACTTGTACATTTAATCATTTGTTGAGCCCACCTTTGCCGCTTCCATTTTGTTTTGTGGCTGTTTATTGAGGAAATCTCTTGTGCCTTTGTATTTTACAAAATCAGCCAAACGGAAGGGCTGTTGTGTCTTGGATGTTGTATTTAGGGAAGTTTTGAATGTCTGTGTGCATATACAAAGATTTACTTTAGATAATTTCGTTTAATTATAATTTGTGAGCGAATTTAATTTCACGCAAAAACAATTGAACGGATTTAGACAAAACTTTACAGTAATATAGTTTATAGGTATAACATATTATGGGTTACAATGTACCAGGATAATGGACACACACTCGGACGTAGCCACGGAAAAAGTTCTTGTTCTTGTAAGTTTATGTTGGGATGTCACATCCCTATATTACTAATTGTACACGTAATTAGTATCTCGTAGAACGTCATTACAACAGTCATGGAAGGCCACTTTCTTTAATGTCGTGTGACTTTTTAACCGACTTCCAAAAGGAGGAGGTTCTCAATTTCATCGGTATTTTTTTTTTGTTTTTTTTTATGTATGTACATTGATTACTCCGTCAATTGTGGACCGATCTTGAAAATTCTTTTTGTATTCGAAAGGGTTTGCTCCCCATGTGGTCCCATGGCCACCATATCAGGATCTGATGATGGGATCCCAAGGAAATCGAAGGAAACCCTCAAATTTACGTGAGCGCCTGCAATGAAGTTAAGGCAATTGTCTGCATGCCTTCATATTCTGTTATGTTACCTTTGGTCGTATTTTTTCAAGTTATTTAGGTGAAATGATGATGAGAGACTCGAGAAAGACTAAAAAGCGAAAAAAAAAACTTCGTTTGGAAAAACCGACTTCAAAAACTGAAAAGTATAAAATAACTTAATTTATATGTGCTACCTATTCATAGGTTTGAAGTCAGTGCCAAGCCAAAATAAAATAGTAGTTACCGCACTCGCCGCGCGTGACCTTGAGCGGGATAGCTGCTCTTCGCGTAGAACAAAACAACCGAAGCGTCGGTGACGTCGTTGACGTTCGTCTCGAAATATAGCGAGTGTGGTCCCTACTATTACATTTGGCTTGGCACCGAATTCAAACCTATGAATAGGTAGCACATATAAATAAAGTTATTTTATACTTTTTAGTTTTTGAAGTCAGTTTTTCTAAACGAAGTTTTTTACGTAGACTGTACTGTGAAATTGTCGTCTAATAATAAATCAAATCCATCTGGGATATATCTTTTATTCAAGAAACCAAACACAATAGTTTATTTATTTAAATGGAACCTAAGTGTGATCTACTTGGTACAGATACTTGACAGGGCGTTTGATTGGAATGTGAAAGTGTATAATAGATTACTAATAATAATAGATTTCGGACATCTGACGCATAATGCCATCCAGTTCCAAACTAAGCAGAGCCAATACTATGGGTACTAGACGACTGATATTAACATTATATTGTTTTTTTTTATGGAATAGGCGGGCAAACGAGCAGACGTATCGCCTGATGGTAAGTGATTACCGCCGCCCATGGACACCTGCAACACCAAAAGCTTCACAAGTGTGTTGCCGGCCTTTTGGGGATGGGGGGAGGCAGGGGTAGGGGGATTAGGGTATGGGCCTCCGGTATCCTCACTCACTCGGTGAAACACAGCGCAAGCACTATTTCACACCGGTTTTCTGTGAGGCCGTGGTATCACTCCGGTCTAGCCGGCCCATTCATGCCGAAGCGTGAGTCTCCCACGGTAAAAATGTTTAATATACTAATGTCTTAATGTAATTTGTACATGGGTTATGTTCATTTTACAGAATATTGTTATTGATATTTTTTTATTAGTTATACAAGGTTATACTTCAATTGATTCACAGGGGATATTAAACCACGAAAACAAAGAAATTAATTTTTAAGATTTTTTCATCCTTCACAAATTCAGTTTCAATCTAATCCTCATCTGGAAATCACGAGCCTAAATAAATATTAAAAGGCAAAAGGAAATTGAAAACATCTTTTCGTATAAATATGCAAATAGGGACATATCTCACGGTTTTTAGCCATCATGCCCTTTTTTGTTGAACATCGTAACTATGTAAATAAGGCTCTGGGATATAAAGTTTGTGATATTATTGAATATGGTGGGAGCGAAATTTGAGAGGTGTTACGTGTAGGTTTTACGTATCGGTAACATACGCACTGCGGTACTATTTCATTGGAAAGTAATTAAGTATTCCGTGTGGTTAATGGAGTGTTATCACCCTTATTCATGCAGTGGGTAAAAAAAGATTAAGGGTGCCAGTTACTTAGGACAACAGCACTGTAAAGAGATAGAAACTTGACACCAAATCGAACCGGAATCTTCTTTCTAAGGAGATGCTTGAATCTATCTGCCGTAAACTGTATAACGCTGTTATTGATGTAATTAATGTAATATTTTTTATTAACTAGCTGACCCTGCGAACTTCGTACTGCCATATTTACATGTGCACGTTTGGCCTAGTGGTTTAACGGCCACCACGCCGTTTCCTACTTCGCCAAGTGTCGTGGGTTCAAATCCCACGTAGGACAACACTTTGTGTGATCCACAAATTGTTGTTCTGAGTCTGGGTGTTCTTTGTGTCCGTTACATGTATGTTTGTAAAGTCCCCCGCGACACAGGATTTATTCCTAGTGCGGGCGTTGTCTTTTAAAAGAAAAAAAAAGAAAAAAGAAAATATCTGTCTCAGCTTCCCGTCGCGGACAAAAAAAAGACTTTTCCCGTTATCTTTTAGTTGTTCTTGTACACAAACCTAGTATAAAAAAATGATATTTAATTTGGTGCAGCCGATCGGAAGTTATGCGCGTACATACATTTCGCTGATTCATTTATATATATATATATATATATAGATAACCTAAAAAGCACAATTAAAACTAACTGCTAAAGAAGTATGATTGTGGTGGTTATTTAAGCAAACAAAAAATCGTACAGAGAGAAAACTATGCAGCTTTACATTTCCCGAATTCTGTGCTTTTTTCATATAGAAAGTTTATTTAATCTTTTTTTCCACTTGCTACTAGATGGCTCTGCAGGCCATCAATTTCTACCACGTTAAACCGATTACAGGGCTGAATAAATATAGACTGGCAGGACGACCCTGTCGGATTATGTTTGTGAAGTAAAAATATTTACATATTTTACAGAAAAGAGAGTTTTAGGAATGATTAAAAGGCCTCTTAATGGAATATCAAAATCACATTTTTACTGTTTTTTTAAGAAACAATTTATAAGAATGTCATTTATTTGCATTTACTATAACTATATTTAAAACATTCTAGATGATGTTTTAAATTATGGGCTCTGATTTAAGGCATTTATTACTGAAATAAATTTGATTTATGTTCTCTGATGGGCCGAAGAAGGTAAGGTATAAGACTTTCCTGTGATAAAGGGTTATCAAAAACTCTTTCAGTGAAAAGTGAAAATAATACTTTGTATACATGTATACTATCTCTTCATAATTTAATATAAACTCAGATAAGGAAAAAAAAGGAAAAAAAAAAGAAATAAAAAAAACTGACTGAAGGGAGAAATCACTGGCAATCTGACTTAGTTCATGGGAGTTATAAAGAGAAATGAATTCTAGGTTGATGATAATTTCAATTTCATTAATACAAGAATGTATACTGTATAGTGTTACTGTTCCCTAAAGCCTGGCTCATGTCCGAAATTCTGAATATTAAAATATTTCTTTAGTAAACACCGTATGATACACCATGAGACAAAACTGTAGCTCTACGATCATGACATAAACATACCTATGATGTACTTCTTCAAAGTAGTACGACAATAGTACACCCATTCCACAAGGCACAAAAACATCCAACGAAAACTCTCTGTCAAAAAACACTTAAAAGCGTAAAATAAACTGGTTCTTCATAAATTGCCTATACCTAATTCTTTATTCATTTAAATAGTAGTATTATAATGGGTGCTAGGTACCTAAAATCTGTTTGAAGTCGGTGCCAAGTGACTATCGCTTAGACTTTTGTAATTGTTCGTTTGTATTCTTTTTGGCTTAGCACCGACTTCAAACAGATTTTAGGTACCTAGCACCCATTATAATACTACTATTTAAATGAATAAAGAATTAGGTATAGGCAATTTATGAAGAACCAGTTTATTTTACGCTTTTAAGTGTTTTTTGACAGAGAGTTTTCGTTGGATGTTTTTGGAAGTCGGTTTTTTTTTTTATAAAAAGTTTTTATTTTACAGTTTTTAGTGCAAACAATCGTAGGTAAGTAGTAAGTTGAATTATTTCATCAAATTTCATCATCAAGAATACAAATTAAGGTACGTGTAATATTAAAATCATCCTCTAATCCCTAACTGTTGAAGAGTTTAATCTTCTATCATCAGCTCACCTAAATAGCTTGAAAGTATACGACTGAAGGTCTTTAGATACGTATGAAATTGAAAGAATTATTCTCCAACTCCTAACCGTTGAGGAGTTGTACCTTCCACCTTCCATCATCAGCTTACCTAAATAATTTGTAAGAATACGACTAAAGGTAACTTATATACATATGATATTTAAAGATTTATCCTCCAACTCCTAACCGTTAAGGAGTGGTACCTTACATCATCAGCTCATCATCATAAAATGATGACTACCAGACGCAAATACCGGTGTAACTTCAGAAAATATACGAAAAACATAGAATGTGCCTATAAAAAATGAGGGTTTCCCTCGATTTCCCTGGGATCCCATCATCAGATCCTGATATGCTGGCAATGGGACCACCACGGAAGCATACCCTGTCGAATACAAAAAAAAAAATCAAAATCGGTCCACAACTGACGGAGTAATCAGGTAACATACATAAAAAAAAAAAAAAAAAAAAAAAAAAATACATACAGTGGAACATAGAACCTCCTCCTTTTTGGAAGTCGGTTAAAAATAGCTTAGGTATTCTCAAATAAAGAACGATAATAAATTACTTGCCACATAAAAAAAAGATAAGGTTTGAAAATTTAAAAATAAAGTCATTTCAATCTCACTGATCTAAATAACATTTAGATTAAATTTTAATCACCTCAGTGCGATAAAAAATTCTTCTGTTCCAAATGTAATCGGAGATCTAAAAAATGGGAATTTGAATCCGGCACGGTGTCCATATATTCATACTGTCTCCAGACCGATAAAAAATGAAGAATGCTTGCAATGGACATGACTATGCATGTAATCTACATTAAAAACTACGCTGGAGTGAAAATAATGTTCTTATAGCATCTATATCAGGGAAAAGATCACATTATCTAATGCATATTCTCAAACGGTCACTATTCATCGTTCTCATTTCTGTGATGACGGTTTACAGTATCGTGTAATTATAAATAATATTTATAAATAAGCCTTTTTATTTCTTGCTTTTCCAAAGTTTTAAACATAATGAAAGTAACAAGTAAATGTTTGATGTTAGTAGTTTACTATAATTAAAATTTACGTTTGTTATTAGTTTAGTTAATAAATAAGTTTAAATAATAAGTATAAAATAATATTCTACTTTTGAATTTTTTTAGTCAGCAAGAACCCCGGTTTGAGTAAAGGCCTTCTCTAAAGATGCCCATTTGTCTCTATCCTGTGCTATTTCTCTCCAGTCAGGGCCGATTGTTCTCCTGAGGTCGTTTTCCCAGCGAGTCAGTGGTCTCCCTCGGCTTCTTCGACCCGTGTAATACATTACATATACAAAAATAATGTCTCCACCCTGAAGTGCAAAATTTTCCTGAGGCACCCCACACAATTAAGCGAGTGCTTATCGGTTATAAGATAATCATAAGTCATGATAATAAATTAGCCTAAAAGAACTGTTGATTACGGGCTAAAAATGGAAGAAAATGTTTACTACGTAGCGACTGCTTCCGAGCTCAATAAATACTTTAAATCTACTGCTAAGTCGTAAATCAACATCACGAGCTTTATTTACGAACTAAGAACTATTAATGTCGAAGTACACTAAACAATGTGGGTAGAACGATAAAATTCTACTGTTAGTGTACAACTTTAGCAGTTGTTTCAACTTGTAGTGTTGTTGCTAGAGTGTAAAGTGAGAAAGGATAAATTTAAAACTGGTTGCTGTAGTATTTCGCAGGTGCAGAGCTGTGCATCTTCTTTGAATAGCTGCACAGTTTTGTATAAATAATAGAAAATATCTAATAATTGATTAAGTTTTTTTATGTAATAGGAGGCAAACGTGCAGACGTATCTCCTGATGGTAAGCCATTACCGCCGCCCATGGACATCCGCAACAGCAGAGGTGTTACAAGTGCGTTGCCGGCCTTTGAGGCTTGGGGAGGCCCGGAGCGGGGGGGGGGGGGGTAGTGGTATGGGCCTCCGGTATTCTCACTGACTCGGAGAAATACAGCGTAAGCGCTGTTTCACACCGGTTTTCTGTGAGGCCATGGTATCACTCCGGCCGAGCCGGCCCATTCTAACCGAAGCATGGCTCTACCACGGATAAGTTAAATAACTCTAGAATCATCAGTTTCCATTCACAGGATTTGTTATCATACTATACAGACCTCATAAAATATTCAATTACGAATTATGTACATAAACATACCTAGTTGTAAATTTCTGCTATTCAAAATGGTTGCCAAAGTTTAAAGGCGGCGCTTTAAACTCAGCGGTGACCTTTGACTCCGTAGCAACGGAAGTATTGGTCCACACTGATTTTCTGATAGGCTCTTCTATTATCTGGTCGATCCTTCAAATGCAATTATCGTGAAGTAAATTCTTATTATTTTTATGTTTTCAACTAGATAATGAAGGTGTTTTCCCAAACATTCTGTTGAAAAGTAAGTCGCAGCAAAAACTAATCGCCTTTTTGCGAATGTTTGGTTTATAAATTTGTAATGTTAGATTAATACTAAGTTAGTAAACAAGTGAGCGATCGATGTTGATTCATAAGGCGTTCGGAGCTTTGTTCATACGTACAAGGATTTATTGTTTAAACTTCGGTAAGACCACCAACGTTCATTAGTGGAAACTTGGAATGTTCTCTGTTGATGTTTGAGATATCGGTCGAAGTAGTGTGGAATATGTTTGACATGTTTTGGTATAGATTCGGTGGGTAAATGTTTATTGATTTTTGGGTTTCTATTAATGTTCATGCATGAAGTACTATATATAATGATGGTTATGTAATTAAAAATACGAGAGTTTATGCAATCATTAGGTATTACATAATATATGAATTGCTTGGTTTTGGATTGACTGAGATATTTATTTGTCGTGAAAAACTAGTAGTTTCTGCATCTACGCGCACATTTTTGTTTTTAATATAGGTATTTGTTGAATATATTAAAACTATACAAAACATTGTTCCTATGCTGGTGCAAACTTTTCATTAATAGTTTGGTTCATCTGAATCATGGTAGAACTCCCGTAGTTTTTATTTATTTTGTAGACACCTGAAGTTTAAAATGACAAAATACGCAGGTGTGTACACCATTAAAATGGAAAATTTCGTTAAGAAAGAACTGATCTAATCTGTTTATACTGTAAAGAAATTTTAGACATACCTCACTTACTAAAAAAACAATTATTAGTGTAAGAAACTAGGAGTGAGAATTAAATAAAAGAACCAAATTGGAGGTAGCTTAACCTAAGTTCTTATTTATAATTAAAACAGTTAACAACAAACGAATCTTATAATTCGAAATACAATTACAAGTAATCCACGAAATACAATAACAGATTCGACATTAAAACTATAAGAAATAGGTTTACAACGATATAGCTGACGTATGCCTTACGATCCTATGAAAACACGTCTTACCGACCACGCTGCTCGAACCACAAGAGTGAAAGCATAGCCAAGCACTATCTTTTTATAGGTTCGCACTGCATAATTTATCGATAGAGTAGGGATGCACCTAACAATAGATTACATTCATATTTTGTACACTTGTAAGGCAATAGATGTAATAATAGAAGTATAACTCTTTCTATCGCAATAAGTCAATCTGTAATGATAGTGAAGGTGATACAACACAAATAAATAAGAAATAGTCATTATATTCGTCCGTGACCTGACAAAAAAATTATTTTTAAAATTCCAGGATGCGTTTATAGTGGGTGTTAAAGAAAAAAATTGTCGGCATTGAAATTAACATATATAAGCCAATTCAATTCTAAAGTCTAATTCCGAATACCAGACCACAGTGACACTGTTAATTAATAAACATCATTCACAATGAACAGTGTTCTACATCTGACGTAAATTAATTGACTGAATTAAACCGTTACCTAGACTTATATATATGGAATGTAATTATCGTGAAAGGTCAGGTGAAACTTTATATAAACATATTTACAGCGTGGTCAGGAATAGAATAAATAAATATTTCGGACATCTAACACACAGCGCCATCTAGTCCCTAGCTAAGCAGAGCTTGTGTTATGAGTACTAGACAACTGATATAAATACATATATACATAGAAAACATCCAAACTCCGAAACAAATATTTGCAGTTCATACAAACATCTGGTACGACCCTGGAATGGAACCCCGAGACCTCAAGCACACCAGTCGCATAGTTCGCATACGCTACCACTACGCCACCGAGGCAGTTTAAAAGTAAGTGGCTTCAAAATTTCTGTCTTTTGTAGAATAATGTCATAATTATCAACAGCCTTTAAAGCTGCACTGCTGATCGAAGGCCTCTCCTTTGACAGGAGGTTATATGGTCGCTTTCAAAAACCTAGCTCTAATTAAAATTGGAGATAGTATATTAAAAAATTCGATACGATTGATTAAATGCTTTCATTGATATGTAGGATCATTTTTTTCTGTTTTTAACAAGTTTTAGTGATAAAAAAATTATCAAATACTCTTTTTAAGGTAAATTCAGACCGTTTTCATCACAAAACAAAAAGATATAAGTAGAAGTGACTAGTAGGCGTGGCGCGCTTGCCACTGATAAGCGTTGCACCGCATACCTTTATGAGTTGTAGGTATTTTGTATCATAGTCGTGTTACAACGCTGCGTTGAATAGGTCCTCCAATGAAAGTTCTTTTTTACGCCACAATGCAGTACTGTTCTGTTTTACAGTGTAAAAATGATAGCAGAAGGAAAAAGATTGATAATTGAGGTGTTTCTTAACATCTGTAGGTACAATTTTATAAGTTTTATCAATAAAATCTTAAAATTTTATTTAACTGATAATTGACTAGAGATTTAAGCTAAACTCTTCCTTATTCCATTCACATAAATCTCAATCTGGTATGATCGGGTCTTATCAGTTTTCAACGTTATTCTCGTATTTTCTATTCTACTCGATTAGTGATGTAGCCAGGTAGGATGTTAGCTTTATCGATTTGCATACTTTTAAACGTGTTATATTTACTTACTATAATAATTATAAATATTAAATTTTGCTTGTTTGTTTACGTGGCCTTGAAAGAAAAACACTTGTTTTACCATTGAATATCTATACAAATAAGTATATAGTAAGAATATATATATATATATATAATAAGAGTGTCTGTTTGTAATATAATATCCGCTTTTTACTAAATGCATCTGCATGTGTAGGTACACGGTACAATTTTTTTTTTACGGAACAGGTGGCAAACGAGCAGACGTATCACCTGATGCTAAGCGATTACCACTGTCCATGGACACCCGCAACACCAGAGGCGTTACAAGCGCGTTGCCGACCTTTGGGGGGTGGAGAGGGGGAGGAATTGGGATGTGGGCCTCCGGTATCCTCACTCACTCTGTGAAACACAGTGCAAGCGCCATTTCACACTGGTTTTCTGTGAGGCCGTGGTGTCACTCCGGTCGAGCCGGCCCATTTATGTCGAAGCGTGATTCTTTTCTCTGCGAAATTTGCAGGCACGGGCCGTATACCAAAATAACATTTTTTTAAAATTTTGTCTGTCTCTCTCTCTGTTCCGAACTCTGACTCAGCAGTCAGGATCGCTAAACACTATACCAACGGGTCGACAATTAGACGTATTGCATTTTTGTTCATTGCAGTCAATAAAAATTATGATTATTGATACCATGTGTATTTGCTTTAAAACTAAATATGAATACATACTGTGCCAAATATTAATTATGTAACCACTGTTTTGAATTTTGTTAAGTGGCTAAACAGTCTAAATATAATATGATTATAATTAATTAATTATAATTAATTAATTAATCCGAAATTCACTGAAATAGCGCAAAGTTGCATTATTTCTGAAATATAAAGTTAAGGTAGCTATACCTACTTATTCATTACTTTTATTATTCTAATTCGTTTTATTATAATATTAATTGTATTTAACATTTTTGTTGTTTTTATATTGTATAATTAGTTTTAAGCTTGCAATATTGCCTTGGGAATTTATCCTGTTATAATATTGTAAAAGTTTCTAAATAAATAAATAAATAATAATACAGATTCTTAAAATAATTACACATTATTATGCAAGTACTTATTTTTTAGCTTCTTTACCTTTATAATGTTACCTCCTCAGATATCCTTCAATTCATGTTTTTTATTCTGCTCCGTCCTATTACAACAAAAGTTAGGTATCGATATTATTGATAATATTGTAATATGTGCCACAACACTAAGCGAGTAGCGATAAATATCAAAAAATGACACAAATATCGAATTTATTCTTATAGTGATTAATGTTATAATTGCGTGCATTTAGAATAACGCTATCTGTTTTTGAATAGCTTGCAATGAAGTATTCTTACTTTCAAGATTACGAAACGTTGTAAGTTCTTCTTACGCTATGGCAAAATAACTGTTAACATTACGCGATAAGATATATTATCAAACGTGTGACTTTATGTATTGTAGGCTAGTTTTGAGCAAATAAAAACATCAAATCAAAACAATTCGTTAGTAGTGTGCAGTAATAAAATAGTGCTTTCATTTGTCTGAGTTTGGCGACAGTCATTCCGTTGTAAATTAAGAGACATAACATTTCTACCTATTCTTTATGTTCTGTGGTTTTCATCAATAACCTACTTATTAAAACGAAGATATGTTATTGAAAACCGTCGTTAGTCAACTAACTACGATGGCCAGACGGGTGGGTGTAGGGTTTGTTTCGAGTTCTTCTTTTCTTTGCAGTGTTGTTTTTTTTTATGGAATAGGCGGGCAAACGAGCAGACGTATCGCCTGACGGTAAGCGATTACCGCCGCCCATGGACACCTGCAACACCAAAAGCATCACAAGTGCGTTGCGGCCTTTTGGGGATGGGGGGGAGGTAGGGGTAGGGGATTCGGGTATGGGCCTCCGGTATCCTCACTCACTCGGTGAAACACAGCGCAAGCACTATTTCACACCGGTTTTCTGTGAGGCCGTGGTATCACTCCGGCCGAGCCGGCTCGTTCATGCCGAAGCGTGGCTCTCCCACGGTTAGTATCCATCTTATAGCCATTGTATGGTATTAAGCATTTAGTAGCCTTTAATATGATAAAGTATATCATATTTTCATCAAACACTTATACCATACTGAAGATGAAAGATTGAAAACATCAAAACTTTACCAATTAATGTTTCCTGCTGTATTTGTAAATCTAAAAATACAGTCTTACCTTATTGCTTAACATTTTACTTATAAACTCCAAACGCTTGTATCCAGAACATTCCAAATTCAAAACCGGCAAAACCCTAATCCGTTAGACCTCAGAAATTACGTCACCTACCGCTCCCTACAAGTTACCAACAGACATATTTACGTTATTGGTTTTCGCTTGAGAGACCTTAAATGTAACTCCAGGGACGCATTTGGAGCCGCATTAATGCTGTTCTTGTTTATTTAAGCGGATGCCTGTTTCAATTGCGTCCCGTGCGATTTGTGAATATGTGTTCAAATGCGGGTAGTTGAAGTTTTCTTTCGTTGATTCGGGTGTTAGGATGTTTTAATGAACTTTTCATGATGTGTTTTACTACAGGCTAGATGGGAGTTAGGTTAATTGTAATAGTTTGGTGCGGTCGGTGTTTCAAGTACGACGATTTATTTTGTTTTCTGTTTGAAACTAAACCTTTTAAGTGAAAGTTGAAGCTTTTAAATGTTGCAAAGACTATTAATAATATTTACAACTTGGAAATGGAAAAAGTTGTCAAATTTCATTTTATATGTTTTTTTCTGAACAAAGAATTTAAAAATTAAATAACTCTCATGTGATCAAAGTTCCTTTTGTAGGATAGTTAAATATTCAAAGTTTTATATCTAACTTTTAAAATAAATACGCAGGTCATTAACGGATAAGTGATTACGGATGTGCATGGACGCCTGCAAATTACTAGACTTAATAGGTGGTTAATTTTTTTTAGGTCGAAAATACTACAGTCTGCAATTTTCTCCATAAGTTAGTATTGAACACTTTGTAACTGATGTAGTTATTGGGGCTTATTATTACATTGTTGTACCCTATTGGAATAAAAGCTTATGTTAGATGTATATATTTCTGTTTAAAAAGTGTTATTTGAAGTTTTTCTAAATAAAGAAATTCTTAATAGCAACTAAATAACATTCTTTTGGAAGTTTGGGTCTTAACTGCCGTGCCTCAGAGAGCACGTAAAGCCGCTGATCCTTTGCGTGATGTCTTCCCGGTGGTGTCGAATAGCAGTCCCATTGAATTGTGAGAGTGAGGAAACAGAGAGTGTACCTGTTTTTGTGCACACACTCGAGTACTATAATATCTTCGACATAGTTAGCTGGTCTCATTAAGAATAGCCACCGTAACCTCTATGTACCTACACTACTAAATTTTTACACCCCCCAAACATTGGCAGGTAGATAATTCCCAGGGCATTAAGTCCACCAATGAACAATAATAAGTATAATTAATTAATACAAATGCACATAAACATCAATAATACATTTTCGGAATGAAAAAGGGTATTACAGTAATTCCTCCAACGAACCTCCGGATAAACAGGTGGAAACGAAATAATTCACACGTCGGAACTCCGGGAGCACAGAAACGACACATTTAAATGTAAATGATAGCAATCGATTTCAGGCAATAAAAGCTTAATTAAGCCTTCGCTTTACGAATGGCAGTATTTCAAAGTATGGAGCAAATATTACTGATGATGGACGATAAGCCCTTCGTTGGCGTTCGTTCGTGAAATGCAAATAAATGTACTCTTATAACAGTTTGTTACGTAAATATTACGTATTGCACAAAACATATTATCATTTTGTGTGAGATAATTTAATTCATGGCTTATTTATGATAATGAGGGGCAGTTTCCCCAGTTCCTGATAAAATTTCTTTACGAGTACCTATATCAGATATATATACCACTATCTGAGACTTGTAAAAACGATTCGTAGATAGTAACGCCACGCCGATTTCAGCACGAACAGGCTTGCTCGACCGGGGTGGTACTACCCTGTTACAGAAGACCACTATGCTGCATTGTTGCATTATCTGCATTTGCAATGAGTATGGTGACCACTACTCTTGGATTCTACTTATGCTTTAAATCAGGCAGAGTAGAGGCACTACGTCAGGCACATTGTTCGATACCAAATCGACTATTTGGTATATGTAGTTTAAACTATAATTTGTAATGACAACGCTAGGTTATTGTCTTTGGCAAATTCAGTTGTCAAATCTAACTTTACAGAGTTCCGGGAATTCAGTCGATAATGTGGGCGCGGGCCGCGTTGAATTGTGGAAATTATCTTGGCGTGGGCCAAATTATTGTAGAGAGTAGAAAATAATAATAATAATTGTGGTTCCTCACGAAGCGATACGGATCCGGGAATCACCTCGACCTTCGAGTGTAGATTATAAACTATCTGATGTAGTGTACAAGTATCTACGCAGGAGACAGCGTCACAGGGGCCCCTACTTCGGATGTCGACGCAGCATGCGCCAGGTGAGAAGAAAATTGTATAGAAAAGAGGTGAAACGCCTATAGTTTGACTTCTTTACCAGGAGGACAGAACTTCGACTGTTCTGGTTTACTCATGGGCCCTATAGCCTAGATCAAGGGATTCCTGACTTCCAGGAACGAAGCCCTGGTGAAAGAAATTAAACAAACATATATAAAAAAACTGTAGTTGATTGACATATAAGTTAACATTTGTCTTTCAGGGAATTCAATCAGCAGCTGGTGAAACTAGCTCTAATATTTTTGAGTTATTCAGATAGCGTCAGTAGTATTAGTAGTAATTTGCAGTGTTACTATTTGTTTTCTAATTTAATTTAATAACTCATGTTACTTCGTTTTAAGTTTAAATTCAAATTTGATTGTAGACCTCAAGCCTTGTAACGATGTCTAATTTGATTAGTATAGACATTCACGAATTAGAATACATTTATACATACCGTCTATGGTGTCGGTGCGTTATTCTGAAACAAATATAGTATTATAATTAGAGTTTATTATAGTTTTATAGTGCAATTGGAGAAGCCTATGTCCAGTAGTGGACTGCTAAAGGCTGATGATAATGAAAATGAATTACAGTATTACATTAATAAAAATAATTTCACATATTCCCCATATGATAGTCTGATCTCAAACTTATTAGAGTGTGCAGGCAGCTAATCTAAATCATACTGCTACTAGAAAATAATAATAATTCATTTTGTCTTTTTAAACAGATAGGTAACTTGTATTCTTGCTGATTCCATCGCTCCAGTTAGGATAGAAATAAAATTGAGGCAACCTGGATGGATGGATGAATACAAAATTCTAAATACAAATAATATTTGTGTCTGAAATTAAACCGCAAAATCACAAAACCACAGCCCTATTTATTACATCCAGTCCAATAAGGTAACCTAGTTTCTGTAATCAAGTTTCTGTGGCCGACAATTTATTATTTCTCGGCGACAAGCCCTGGCAGAACTTACACCAAAAGATCGTTTGTCATGAGTCGAGTTTTTATGAGTTAGGGCACAACGCTCTGATGGTTCCGTTATTAAAAAGAAAGGTGTCTTTGTTACGGAATTTTGTATCGTGACTAATTTATTTTAAGGTTTAATTTTTATTTTAAAGAGTTACCTAGGTTTGGTTTATAAGGCCGAGAATAGCATGATGTTAGTGGCAGTCAGAAATATCTTAGAAGCACTTTTTGGGTGTATGTGTTCTTAAAAATATAGCTGGCTTTATCCAAAACTAGATGCATCCATTATGCATATTTCGGTTTAAACTGACCCTTAGTCATAAACGTGAGAATCTACCTTAATCAGATTCTTAATTTGTACTTATTCGATAAGATCTCGCTATATAACGACTTTATAAAATAAGTACAATATACTACTCCTAGTAAATATAAAACTACGCTAAAGTTCATCAATTTTAATCCCCAGTATTCGTTTGAAGAGTTGTATTATTTTGTTTATCGAGCAAACCGTCAGTTCTGTACAAAATTTAATTTATCAGCGGCCCGCTGCAACGTTACAAGTGTAGGTTGATTCGAACGTATCATTTCGTCGGGTCGCTGTTGAAATTAAAAAAAAGTCTCGCATACAAAATTCATGCGATATCAGCATGCCAAGTTGACTTTTTGCGAATATTTTTACACAGGGTGGTAACGGGGCGGGGGGTTATGAGATAAAAGTTTGTGTAACCTTAAAAATGAATGAAAAATGTATACCTAACAAAAATACTGAAATGTGTTATCTCGTTGTTAGACGACTGTGTTAGAAGTAGGGTTATGTTTTTCGAGTTGGTAGGTTTTGTTTTCACGATCTGTAATTTAAACAACTTGATGGATTTTAGTGTAAGAGAGTAAAGATATTACACATCAAAAAACTAGGAGAACGGTCGGAAGTCTAATATGGAGTAAACAGTGACCTAAAAGCGAAACCTATCAAACTTTCGCACAAACACTTTTATAGAAACCATCTACTAAGTATTCGCACATAAAAACATCTAACACCATATAAACAGTACCTAGTTTTACACTCTTCAAACATAACTAAAGCTGTTCCGACCTATCTGTCCATAACCAGAAGTTTCGTTTTTATATCTTGGCTGGGAAACCCTAATAAAAGTTAATATGTAGGTTGATAAGGAAATTTTCCTTTGTCGACAGTTCAAGGACAAAGTATAAAAAGTTTTTCCTTGTTTTATGGAGACAGTAGCGGTCGTTTGGCTTGCTAACAGGAATAATCTGTACAACTATACCACTGCACGAAGTTCATTGCAAAAGTACAAGCAGTTTTATGAATTAAACTAGCTGATTCGCCCAACTTCGTCATGTCTCTCAAAAGCATTTTTTTCTGCCGGGCAACATTTTTTTGCCGTGACCCTAAAGTCTTCTTAGATAAATGTGATATTCAACACTAAAATAATTTTAGATTTTCATAATACTAGTTTGATTTCCAGTTAGATAAATTTAGGAACCATGTTAACAGTACTAACAATTTAAAAAAAGTTTTTATAGCTTATGAATGTATAAAAAACATAACAAAATTAAATAACAACGCACGGCAACGAAAACATAAAAATAGTTGGTATTCAAATTTCCTTTGAAGCGTTTTCCGTTTTAGAATTTATGTTTTATTTCTATGAGTTTTATTTACACTAATTTAGAGTTTTTTTTTAAATACAGTTTGGACAAAACTGACTATATGCACAAATGTTCTAAAGAAAAAGGTGTACTGACTTTTATAAGAAGAACTACAATATAAATTAGGTACACACTCCTTACGGCCGGAAGATGAGACCGATGTTTCTGATAAAATAGGTTATCACAGTATGGAATCGTGTGTTGCAGGAAAAAGTAACAAAATACGATGAAGACAGTAAGTCAACGAAAACATTGCTAACAGAAAAAGGAAGCAGTCAAATGAATCTATCACTCAATACAATCACTCAATCATTAACGAGGATCGATCGTTGATCAGAAAATGGTCTACTTAATATTTATGTGCATATTACAAAATTAATAACTCGGGTACACCTAAGTATATTTTTAGTACATAAATATAGCAATATAGATCAAGTGTCTCTGACTTGTGACAAAGCTTACTGAAAAGGGCTTTAAAAGAAGATATTGTTACAATTTTCTAGCCTTGGTATTTGCAGCACTATTGAAAACAGAATCGGCACAGAGTTATCAGAAATATAGTCGAAAACTCCAGTTACAAAACCGGTATCGTAATTTTTTAAAAAAGGAAAAAAAACGGTAGCTCTATTTCACCGCTGGTCGTTAAAATGCGGTTTATTTTAGTAGTTTCTCGTGAAGCGTGTGCCACGAGGAAAAAGTTTCAGGAGTTTTTTGTCCGGCAGTCCCCAGAGCCTGCTAGTCGACCCGCCGGTTAATCTGTGGGAACCAAGTGGCATGGGCTTGAACACTTTTCGACATGCCGTGACAAGCGTGAAATATTAAAATACCAACCTGTTTATTTTTTATTCTGTGCCATAATATATATACGTTATTGGTATTCGAAATGTAGTTTATAAAATTATATACAATATACCTACTGGTAAACTTTTTTTTTGAGTGATGATACACTCTATCTATCTATTGGTGTTTGAATATTTCTTCAAGTTTATTCCTTGCAAAACTAATTAAAACTATTTTACTTATCCATTGTAACGAGCATCAGAATATATTTATAAAATAAATATTGAACATTCATTTTAATATTCATTTCAACAGGTTTTTTCTAAATGTAGAGACATGTATTTACTTAAAAGATTACCAAAAAAAAATCTTGCACTAGGTATTCTATTTATTTAAAACTTCAATGCACCTACTACATTTATTTCTGCGTCACTCTAATTTATACTGGTTTAAACAACTTTTAACATTAAATCTTTCTTTGTATATGTCGGCGCAACTACAACGATTAGTCAAGAAAACCTAGAATAATAAAGTTAAATCATTTGATTGTTCCAAAATTAGTTTATAAACCACCAGTTGATTACTTAAAAGTTTATTATGATGTAAAATGAATGTCATTATAATTTCAATAACTACCCTCAAATCTTACAAACTCGTGCACGTGTGCCGCGCCTATAAATACGGCCGCACTATGAGCGATCGGTTCAGTTACACTCGAGCCGTCGTGCAGTGCGGGTGTTGTACCCAGGGATATTCCGGTTAGGGTTAACCTAACCGAAATAATCTGTTATTAACCCTTTTGGAAATGGGTTAATAAATTTAGGATTAACCTAAATATGTGTTACCGAATTATAACTGTTAACAGGAATAATCTAATACAGGATAATTACGGTTAACCTTAACCGAATTTTATATAGGTTTCTGGATATTTGTAGGTCCGTGATTCATTTTTCGTTACAGTCGTCGGTGACGTTCATTATTTGCGTGGAATGGGAAAAGAGGATAACAAGATAATTTTTTTTCACAAGAGATCAAATAAAATTGATTAATTTTCGAATCGCGTCACGTCGTAAAATAACCGAAATCTTGGGTTAACATCTATCATTTGGGTTAACAATTTCAAAAACATAAACCCTTTAATTTGGGTTAACCCTTATTGTTTGGGTTAAAACAATAACATATATAATCTGTTAACCGAATCGATGAGTAACCCTTTGAAACGGTTACAGATTGATTCGGTAACCGTTTATAACGAATACCGTTATGCATGGGTTTTCCGATCCCTGGTTGTACCAGGAAGAAATGGCTGTAAATAAGCCAAGTACTTGTACTTGGGCTTCTTATTGTAATTCATTATTAAACATCTGTGACTAATAATTTAAGATGTGACTTTAAAAAGAGTGGCTATGAGTTTCTTTGCCAGTATTCTTCTCATAAAGCTCTACGCATTTTGGAAACTGGAAATTATGGATCAACATATGACCTTGACAATACAGTATACCTGTGGAGTCTATTTGTGACGATCTATGATTTTAACTGTAGCTTCATTAATTCAATAAACCATTTGGAATTCAATATTGTCTTTGGTTGTATAATTATTTACAGTTAGGGTTTATACCCTAACTACCTACGTGTGTAATAATTAATTGATTGAAAGCGATTTCTATTGCTACAAATCATGAGTGCCACTATTGAGATAATCAGTGACGTCGGTGAGGCTCACGTCAGCCTTTCTAAAAATCATTTCTCCCTATCTTCCAACATATATCTTATGCATAAAGTATGAATAAATGAATCAGAATTTCTTAAAAAAAAAAAAAGAAATAGAAACAAACATAATAGTTAATCAGCGGGTTCGTAAAGTAGTTGTGAAAAGGTTATACATTCGGATAGGTTATCTATTGGAGCTGTAATACCTTCATGTATCATGAAAAACACACAAATTATTTTCTAATCAACAATTTAAATGGTATTTTATCCATCTCTTGAACATCTGGTAATAAGATAAAAATCTTCAAGGACTTCGTTTGAAATTAAGTCCTTTATCGATAAACAAGGAACTTCTCAACCAAGTTTAAATCCACACAATATAATAGTTTATAGATCGAAAAGATATCATTTTGTCGTGCAGTGCAAGTCTAACAAAGAAAACAAGCCAGATAAGCTCGAATTCATTTTGGTTGCCCACACCACTTCCATTTGACTTTTGGCATAAGGTTGAGGTCAGATGATTGGATAATTTCGGTATTCCTATTCACCTGGTATTTGGTTTCGGCATTATTATTTATTTTACACAATGTAGTTTACTAATTTTGACGCTTTAGTTGAGATTGAGGTTAGGTAATTCAGTTTTTTAAATTCTCTGTTATGATTTGGTTACAGGAAGTTCTTGTTAATGTAACAATAAAATACAATACTGGAGTAAAGGCAAAGGCTTATGTCCAACATTGGGCTGGGATAGGCTGATGATTACGATGCTTAACTTAGTATTTTTAACGTAGGTATTTTGTTCTTCAGAATATCATAATAACAGATTTTTGTTCTTTTTTTGTCTTTCTTTTTAGTATACACTAATATATATTGTACATATTTGTATTGTGTATATATAAACACCTAAATATTTATACCTATATTTATATGTTGGTACCATTTTAGCTTCTGTACTTCTAAACTACCCTTTGTTTATTTTTTCGGCTGTCGATTTGTACATCCATTATTGCCTAGATTGCTTCCAGCAATAAGACGCCAATGGGTTACATCCATCTGTAATATTGCTACTATAATATTATAATTAGTGTGCAATACTTACAGTACATTATATTCTAATATCCAAATGTGACAACTGATACGCGACATGCAGTGAAAATTTTTCTTAATACTGACTGGAAGGCTGAGAGCAATAAAGCCATGGCAATCTGATTGATTGAACCTACTTATTTGTGCCTAACCATGGCTCTTGCCTGATCATTTGATACATAGATGATTAACAGAATATAATAAAGTAGAATTACATATCTTCCTAATAAATATACCTAAATACTCCTCTCATTAGGTGTAGATGTCAACATTGTAGTAAAACTAAAAACAACTTAGTTCTAAGTACTTTTAGGTAAATAAGATTTTCGTACTAATTATACTGAAATAAATTGAAAGATTTTCTCGTAAAGCTTCATAACAACGAAGTAAGCCTTCTCAAATATTTTTCGTGAGTGAAAAACAACCTTGAAATTAATTAGCAAATGGAAGCTTGGCGAAAAAAATGCTAAATGTTTGTAAAACTTTGAGTCTTTTCAGTTAGCAAATTTTCATCCACTTTCGATAGAGATAATAAATTGAAAATAAAGGTGATCTAAATCTTCAAAGATAAAAGTTGTAGTGAAAAGATTTGTTTTACAATATTATTTTTATCTCTTTGGAAATTAAAGTTATTTTATTGAACACAATTCTTTGCCATAATGCCGTTATTTTCTGGGGGCACGGTCGTGCCCCCGCCAAGACGAGCCAAGTGTAGCGCAAGGGCACTACCTACCTTTTCTCGAAGCGTTTCGTCGTTTTTTTGAACCCCCATAACTTTGGTTCCCGATATACCAGATCATTCCAATTTTCAGGATATGATGTCACTAATAGACTAATGAAACATACAAAGTTTCAATTGCATAGCTCTAATACTTTAGATTTACTACATTTCTTTTCTAATACAAATTTTTCTAATACATTTTTACTGACATGTAGAGTTTGTGAAGTTAGGGTTGGTAGAGTTAGGGCGTGTAGATACAGAACCTTGGCTCTATATGAGATCTGATATCTTTTTCACAGGGTAAGCCATATGCAGTCGTCTTGGCAACATTTGACATGAAAATGTTTTTGGTGGGATTAACGTTTTTTTAGAGTTTTCCTTTCATGTTTCGGACAATGTAATCTTAATTTTAAAATTATTTGTTTCTATTAAAAAAATATATAATATCTAGTTTCCTCCTACCCTAGTCTCTTAGTTAATCATTCAGTTTAGTAAACTAAAAATAAATGAAAAATGTCAGATAATTTTTTCACGATATCTCCGAACAGTAAAATAAACGTTAGAATTTATTGAAGGTAGAAAATCTGAACCACTTAGTAGCCAATAATCTTATATCACACAATTTATGTTTTTGCACCTATTAATTAAGTGTAGATCAGCCACTCAACAAGCATGACACTGACATTTGGATATCAATTAGGAACAATATTTCGGTACCGGCTTGGTTTTCGGTTTCGGCCAAAACAGTGTCACATGCCAACCTAATAGTATGGAAATGAGTTCGCATTGAATACGACTCAGACCCCGACTAGGTTGTCTTTTGTTCTAATCGAGTCGAAAGCTCGATAAGAAAACCCATGCTATGCTTACGTAGACAATAAATTTCTTGTATAATCTGCTTAAGTAAAGTTTCTACGATATCTGCGGCTTTGATAAACAAATCTTAATATTAAAAAAAACATAATTTTTATTTGCCAACAAAGC
Organism: Diaphora mendica; assembly: GCA_949125395.1. NCBI lineage: Eukaryota > Metazoa > Arthropoda > Insecta > Lepidoptera > Erebidae > Diaphora > Diaphora mendica. The sequence continues at coordinate 40,307,625 of OX421311.1, read as the reverse complement.
AAGGGGATTGAAAAGTGTTTATTTATGCATTTGTTTGGCGATATATAGACTTGTTTTGTACCAGCGTGAACACGGCCAGGAAAGTATTGGCTCATACATTTTTTGAAACGTAAAGCGGCACTCAAACTGTACTACTATGTTTGTTGTTTGTTTTCTTTTTGGCATGTCTCCATATATATTGTTGTATGTATATAATGTACAATTGTGTGTTACTTTTTGTGTGCATGTGTTAAATGTGTACTATTACTAGAAGAACTATTATTAGGAGTCGACAGTTCTCCTCAGAGTACCTATATGCAGAGACTTGTAATTAGCAATTTGATTAAATAATTGTAAAATAATATATCATTGTTATATGTCTGTAAGTCTCTCAAAGAACAAATAAATAAGAACAAATAAATAAAATATTTTTGCCATTTGTGAACGGGTTTCAATAAATAAATATGTATTTCAGTGGTTAAATTTCAGATTTGTCCCATATTACTTTAAATATTTAATCTGTAAAATCATTGGAAATGCGTTATAATACTGCTTATTATAATTTATGGTTTTGGTCCTTGAAATATTTAATGTGTTTTTTTTTAAGTTCAAGTATTGTTTGTTGATTAGTGTTGATGCTGATGAACATCATGGCTTTTAAAGTTAGACGATAAGATTCAGATAAGCTAGGTTTGAGTTTCGTCCATAATGTAATCGTCGTGTTTCGTTGGTTAGGGCGAGACCGGAGGCCTAATGTTGCAGAAGTATATCTATGAGCCGCTATAGTATGGGTCACCATACTGTATTATTGCATTGTCTACATTCGCAATAAGTATGGTGACCAATACTCTTGGATTCTGCATATGCTTTCCATCAGGCAGAGCAGAGATACCTTGTCAGGCTCATACATAAAAAAATAGCATGACTCTTCCACGCGGTGTTCAAATAGGTATATAGCCTTCCATTAAAACAAAATTTAAGGTACGTAAAATAAATATAAAACACATTATAATGCTTTATTTATTATAACTGAGAACGTTTATTACATAGCAGGCCCGTAAGTACACCATTCAACTCAAACATTTCACAGTATCATATTATTCCAGTTAGTATGACTAAATGTTTATCTTGTTAAACATAAAATACCCGCAATTTGCACTTCAAATAAGGGAAGGTATTCATAGAATTTCACTTTGGGGTCGCTGGCAAACAGATCATTTTTGGACGAAATGCCTCAAAGACCGGGTTTTGAAATATTAGTTTAGTACCTATTAGATTATTTAGTAATGTGAAAGTTTTAAATTTTAATAGAAGTATTTTTTTTTAAATTTTGAAATACGAAGAAATGAGATACATTATAGCGTAATTAAAACTCATAATTCCAAATTATAAGTAATGATTAATATGGTGGGAATTCACTTTTCTTTGGTAGTAAATAAAAAATTAGGTACAAGTAAAATAGATTTTAAACGTCGAAAAAATTTACTTCTATCGTCCTAGACTTTAGAACTAAACAAACATTTTTAAGTGTGGTATATGCAGGTGATTTTTATAAGTTGCTGTTGCCCGCGGCTCCGCCCGTGTCCGTGTCCGCTCGTGTTATTTTGATGTATAAGCTATATTACTGTAAAGTTTTATCTAAATGCGTTCAGTAGTTTTTGCGTGAAAGAGTAACAAACATCCATCCTTACTTACAAACTTTCGCGTTTATATTACTAGTAGGATAGGATTAATATTATAAAAGCGAAACCCGCCTTATCGTGCGATGATATATTTGCATCTAATAAACTGCAAAAATAAATTAAATAACTCAGTACTGATTTGGTAACGTATTATCAAGTTTCGGAATAACCTTATCCAGTCCTAAATTATTATAAACAGAAACTATAGACCCTTATTATTTCACCTTATTTACAGTCACAGGTCTGATGACATTAAATTGGATTTCAAGACCCTTCTCACCAAAATATGCAAATTTAGGCACCGAACAAATTTATACCTAGTTATTCTTAAAAGTTCTTGAAATTTAATTTATATTTAAAGCTTTGTAAAGTTATCAAATTTTGTTTCAAGGTCGGTTTAGACTTTGTAATACTTTTCTCGCTTTAAGAAAACTTCATGTTAAGTAGTTGAGTAAATACGTGTCTAGACAATAGCTTACTTTCGCAATTTAAACTAACGAATTAGGAACTGAAATCAAAGGCAAAAGATCAATCAAATCAATCTACTTTAATCAAATTAAAGGCACTATACACCTGTGTCGATTTCCATAGACGGTGCAGCACAAACATACTACAGCGCCATCTACCAAAGACACACCGAACTACGGAGAAACTACTAATCCTGTATCGCGATATAGAAATTCTCGTACTGATTAGCATACATATAACAATCCAGTTGGACCGTGGCCCATCAGACCACCTTGCCTGGTAGAAGAATTTTTGATTTGTGTTCGAGAGATATGACACCCGTTCCTTCCACATAACCAACAAAAGTTCAATTCTTATTGACTACATCCTTGAGGTACTTATGTGTGTAACTAGTCATTTACTGGGAAAAATTGAGCCTAAAATAAGTATTGTATAACATATAGGTAGTAGAGCCACGCTGATTTCAGCATGAATGGGCCGGCTCGACCGGGGCGGTACTACCCTCGCACAGAAAATCAACGTAAAATGACAGCGTTCATGCTGTCGTGTTTCGTTGGTGAGTGCGAGACTGGAGGCCCAAATAGTCTAGTCGACAAGTTCCACTTGTTGACTAGACTAAAAGATGCGGCAGCATCACTAGGCCGCCATGGTGTGGGTTGCCATACTGCATTGTCTGCATTCGCAGTGAGTATGGTGACCGCCACTCTTGGATTCTGCTTATGCTTTCCATCAGGCAGAGTAGAGTCATTTTGGCAGGCCATACATAAAAAAAAAAAAAAAAACAACACAACCTATATTGCGCAACACAACTACCATCAGGTAAATTAAGTATGTCAAAATGTTTGAAGGTTTTGTTTAAGAAGTATGTCACAATTTAGTCTACATATTTCTTGACTGTTTATTATTCTCTTAAAGAACTCTAAAAATAAATTATTTTTCATTGGATTCTAGGAGTATAGATTTATATTGTTAATAGATTATATTGTTGTATAGTATATGCGTTTTAATGTTTCTCCCTTAAATAAAGTAACCAGTAAAAATAAATTATACCAATTGCCATCAAGTGATCGGTTGTCAACTTCTTTACAGGGGCAAATTATTCTATAAAAAATACCAAATAAGAAAAAATAACAATAAAGAAATCCAATCAATCAAACAGATTCAGTTTGATATTATTTCCTACAACTTTCTGGCAAAGATTGATGTTCAAACTCAAGATCGTCTTCAATCAGAACTTGAAAAACAATTAAAATGGTAATCATTTATCTGTCCTTCCCAATTAGTGTCGTTGGAATAAACTTATTCGTGGGCTCTGGTTTCTCGTATTGTGTTGTATGGTCTAAGTATAGAAAGAATGTGTAAAGAACTCATGCTTTGTTTCTTCAGTATTGCTAAAACAATAACAAAACACATTTAATATAGCTGAACCATAAATCCATTGCATATACTTTTATCCTTTAAAGAAGACGGCCAAGGCATGGGTGCACAAGCAAACGGCCTTCAACCCAAATATGGTCGCCGTTCAAACAGTGCCTCAGCAGCAGGCAGCAACATCCAGCTCATATATGTAGGCGAAGGACGTGATCGTATTTAGTGTTCAAATTAAGGTCTGTAAGTTGTTTTACTTTTTGAAAGTAAGTTGTTTAATTGTTTTTCTTTCAGAAAGGGGGGGAACGGTGTAGGGATACAATGACGTACGAATACATACATGTATACGTACGTGTGTAGTATATACACGGGTAGATTTATATACAGATTTATTTATGGACTTGTAGGGACTGCTACGCCCGCTGAGTAAGTCAGTCGCTAATAAACCGAGTTAACAACAACACGTCTACTCATTTAATTCTATACCTACAGCAAGTACCATAGCACCGAAGAAACAGTAGTGATAATTATAGTGTAATAATGACTTATGTAGGTCGTGGGAAGATGTTGCATGCGGGCAGTACAGGACCGGTTGTTGTGGAGAACCTTTGGGCAGTTCTATGTCCAGTAATGGATATTTTTAGCTGAGATTATGGTGAATCATAACTACTCCGTGCTATACGTTCTTATCTTTTTAAATTAGATATTTAAATTATTCTTAAAATAAGTCTTTAAATCGAAACGCCTTTAATGTGTTTGAGGTCTATCCAATACGGGATAGAAGTAACCAAAATAAATCAGAGCTCATTATAGGTTTAGGGAAGAGCAATAATTAATAATATTTCTAAGTATGGATGGATGGATGTTTGTTACTAATTCACGCAAAAACTACTGAACGAATTTGGATGAAACTATACAGTAATATAGCTTATACGTCAGAATAACACACACGATAACCGACATACGCGCGGGCGGAGCCGCGGGCAACAACTAGTAAGTTATACTATTAACCGAATGGGCCGGCTCGACCGGGGCGGTACTACCCTCGCACAGAAAATCAACGTAAAATGACAGCAGCAGTGCTGTCGTGTTTCGTTGGTGAGTGCGAGACCGGAGGCCCAAATAGTCTAGTCAACAAGTTCCATACTAGTTGACTAGACTAAAAGATGCAGCAGCATCACTAGGCCGCCATGGTGTGGGTCGCCATACTGCATTGTCTGCATTCGCAGTGAGTATGGTGACCACCACTCTTGGATTCTGCTTATGCTTTCCATCAGGCAGAGTAGAGTCATTATGGCGGGCCATACATAAAAAAAATAAAAATAATAAGTCGACTAAGAAACTGTGAAATAATTTACACGTGACTGAACCAACGCACGGTATTTATATTATTTCAATCATATCTATAGTAATATTATAAAGCTGCAGAGTTTGTTTGTTTGTTTGAATGCGCTAATCTCAGGAACTACTGGTCCGATTTGAAAAATTCTTTCAGTGTTGGATAGTCCATTTATCGAGGAAGGCTATAAGCTATATTATATTTACAAAAAATTAGGAATCCGTAACCCAAGGTGTGAAATCGAAAACCTATTTTTGCGTGCGCTGCAAAAACTATTGACAATAGAACAAAATAATGTATTACGAGTTTGTAGGTCTCATTAATATCTACAAAAAATTCCGCGAGAGCATATATCTAACTATCATGGTTTAGTCACAATAACCGCTTTTGTGTTCAAAAAAATTATTAAATCGTCTGAAGAAAGAAACTACGTTAAATGTGTATCATAATATTAACCCTTATCCAAATTAAGCATTATGTTATCAAGGGTATTTATGTAGAAGTAAAATATTTTTTGTTTCATCCCAATCGGACATTTCGTTTAGAAGTTATCACGAGTATAAGATGCTACGAGTATGTACCTAATAATGAGTTATTTGCCAAAGAGTTTTTATCAAAATAATACCTAATATTAATCTTTATGCAAATAAATGTGTTGTTGATTATGAGTGTTACATCTTAGAAGAGTATAAGAAATACATATATACTACACTAATAAATAAAGCTTAAGAGTTTGTTTGAATGCGCTGATCTCAGGAACTACTTGTCCAATTTGAAAAAATATTTCAGTGTTAGATAGCCCATTTATCGAGGAAGGCAATATAACATCATGCTAAGATCAATAGGAGCAGAGCACCAATGAAGAATGTTTCAAAAACGGGGGAAAATTATCACGCTACGGGCAATAGGAGACGCAAACGACGTTGCGTGGGTCAGCTAGTTAGTACATAAAGGCTAAAGGCATAAAAAATCCTATAATATTTGGGGATAGATTAGCAATCAAACTTAAACTGCGACTGAGATAATTCATTTAAATACACACATCAAAAGTGTCTAGGGATCAAGCATTTTTATGCGGATTTCTTGAGATTGAGATGTGGCTTTGGCCCTGGCCTACTCATTCGCCAGACTTGAACCCGATTGAGCATGCATGGGATATGCTACAGAAAAGAGCTCTGCCGAATATGGAGTGTATCCAGTCGCAAGAAGACCTTTTTTTGTTGTTGCAACGAACATGGGCGGCCATTCCACAGCGTGATTTGGATGAACTCATTTTGAGTATGCCAAACCGATGTTCTTGTGTTAGTGTTCGCGGTAGAAACACGGATTATTAATTGTTTAAGTTACCTAATTACGTTGAATTTTACAAAACTCAAACCTACTGTAATTCAATTTCATTCATACTGAGCTTTTTTATTTTAAATATCCTTTTATATTTTCTAAATAGGCATGTAATTTTTAACTTAAACCTAATTTTGAGTCGTAACTTTTGTTTTTATAGAGAGTGCCTATAATTAAGATCACATAGTATGTGTAATTAATTTCTCTAATGGTAATCTATGGAAATATAAATTAATGAATATATAATGGCTATAGTTCTGTAGCTAAGCGCATTCTAAAAACTTTTTAATAAAACGCATTAACTTATGTTTTAGACCACATGATTTCAATGTAATGAACAAAAAATCAGCGGAGAACAATTTTTATCGGTAACATTTACGGTATTTCGAAGAACTTTAGCGGCAGCTGTATTGAACCGGAAAATTCTGTACAATTCCGGTTCACCTGTTAACATTACGGAGGACCCCGTTTTTACAAACGATACCACTGTCGGTCATTAATTTAATGAAAACCGAATATATTTTTAATTTCATTCGGTATATAGTTTTTTCAATACAAATGAAAAGAAAATTATTTACAGAAAATGAGATGACAGATATAGTCGTAGCCTAGTACCTTAAAGAATATTTTATCCATTGATGTATTCTGATAGTAGTTACAGATATTTGGACATGACATTTGAATTTTACTGGTTGGTATTAGATAATGAGCAATCGTCTTGTCCGCAATGTGGCAGGGACTTTACATTAGTGAAACGAATAAATGCAATGCTTGTTTTACAGAGCCCGTTTGATAAAATTGACATAAAAGTAGTCGGTAAATAACTGGGCAGTTGATTATGCGTAGTCAGAAATTAAATCTTTCAGAAGGTAGGCTACGTACCGGAAAAAAAAAAAATTATAGTGAGTTCATAGTTATAGTTAATGTAAGAATAGGAAGAGTAACAGTAATCTAGACCTTCATGCAACTTTAATAATTTTAACTTTAAAACCAAGCGCCAAGTAATCCCATTTACCAAGCTCCATTATAAACGGGCTTTACAAAGGACGTACCGGATGCACTGCGGAATTTTCCTCTCAATATGATGTGTACCTAACTTGGGCAGGACGTGGAATATCCGCGTCTTTTGTCCGCTGCATTGTCACAAAGTCATGAAGGAAGGATGAGATTTCACGTAAATATTATCCGAAGACACACTTGTAATGTTTATAGAGTTCAAAATTGATTGAGGTACTGTAGCTCCTTCAATGTTAGTATTTCCTGAAGTTGTATCAGTTATTTCAAAGTTAGATGTTTTATGTTTATTTTGGCCACAAAGTAATACTTCACTTATGGAAATTTTACAATCCCCATTTGTAGACTTTGATCGATCTTAATATTATTCATAAAAATCTGGTTTTAAACACCCCTAGAATTAATATATTTCTACAAAAAACATACGCGTATTAACACAGGATTCACTAAAAATATGAGTCACAAGAACACATTTTATTTATACGGAAAATATTTCTAAGATGCTTAAAATCCACTTTATAAAAGCAATATCTTTGTAAACTGTATATCAAAATTACTGAGACACAAATTCCAGTACAAGCAAAGGGTATGACGAAGGATTGTTGAACCGGACGGAATTTACGGCACAATAGAGATGAGGAGAGAATTTTGTTTAGCTTGCTTGTATATTGCTCAGAATAATGCCAATGTTTTACCTAATGAATTTTAGGTTTGATTTAGAGCAGAATCGAACAATGCAAATTATTAATTTAAAAAAAAAATACTCCTTCACAAGTAGGTTTATACAAGTGGGCCATGTTTTGGCGCAAATGGGCTAGCTCGACCTATGTCATACCATGAAATCATGGAAAATCTGAAAGAAAGATACTAGAGATCTAAATCATCTCCCCTAATTCTCTACAAGGCCACTCAAGGCGTCGTAACGCAGTTGTGTATCTTGATCTTGGCAATGATAGTAATTTAGCCTCAGGTGATATTTAAATTGACGGGTTGTTGGACTAGTGACCCTGACTGCTAAGGCAGAGGTCGTGAATTCGATTCCTATTCAGGACAAATCTTTGTGTGATGAATACGATTATTTATTCCATATCTTGGTGTAATTTATCTGTAAGATGTACGTATTAATCAACGATCTGGTTGCCACAGTACGGGCTTTGTCTTTTTTTAAATCATCCGGTCATGTGCGAAATGTGTGAAGATATCAAATAATACAATCACATTTCTTAGTATGTTTTTTTTATGGAATAGGCGGGCAAACGAGCTGACTTATCGCCTGATAGTAAGCGATTACCGCCGCCCATGGACACCTGCAACACCAGAAGCGCCACAAGTGAGTTGCCGGAATTTGTGGGATGGGAGGGGGGTTTACGGGGAGAGAAGGGGAGAGATAGTGGGAGGGGTATACTCACTCACTCGGTGAAACACAGCGCAAGCACTATTACACCGGTTTTCTGTGAGGCTGTGGTATCACTCCGATCAAGCCGGCCCAATCATGCCGAAGCGTGGCTCTCCCACGGTTAAAAAATGTTTATCATCATCATTGTTATCATAAACAGCCTTTAATAGTTCACTGTTGGGCATATGCCTCTCTTCAGAAAGAATTTTTTATCCTACATTACCATTCTGGTCATTCGTGTTGGTATCTTTCTTTAGTTGGCACTCCTCTTTAACCGACTTCCTTTATTAATCGACTTCAAAAAAACGAGGAGTATCTCAATTCGACTGTTTTTTTTTATGTTTGTTACCTCATAACTTTCGACTGGGTGAACCGATTTTGATGATTCTTTTTTTATTTGAAAGCTCGTGTTTCCCACGTGATCCCATTTTAATTTGGTCCAGTTCCGATATGTCATCCATGAGAAAATCATATAAATATTCAATTTGCATTAAGTATGTGCGCGACAAATTGACGTATAACTCAATATCACGCCAACTGATTTCGACGATTATTTATTTATTTGAAAACTGGTGCTTCCCGTGTGGACCCAATTCAATTTGGTCGTTCTTGAAGTCGGTTTTTTTTGTTAAAAATTTGTATTTTTTAATTATTGTTGTCAGTATGCATATAAATAATTATATCTTTATTATTTCCTTTTATACTAGATTTTGCCCACACTCCGCCCGCATGTGTGTCGGTTATCGTGACAAAAAGTAGTCTATGTCCTTATACAAGGTTCAATCTATCACTGTACTGAAATTAATCCAAATCAGTCAAGCGTGAAAGTGTAACAAACAGACAGATAGACACTTTCGAAATTATAATTTCAGTAATTCCTGGCAGGAAGACACCAGGTCGAACACGCAGAAAGTGGATAGATAACATCTGGGCCGAGACTGGACTATAATATCACTAATTAACAGAGGCCGCTCGTGATCGCGAGGGATACCGTCTGCGAACCTCCAAACTTCAATTTGAAGATGGCACCCCATGAGGATAATGAGTATCTTTTTTTTTACCTTTTAAAAAGACAACTCCCGCATTAGAAATATACATCCTGTGTCGCGGGAACTTTACAAACATACATGAAACGGACACAAGAACACCCAGACTCAGAACAAATATTCGTGGATCACACAAAGTGTTTTCCCATGTAGGATTTGAACCCACAATACTTGGCGAATTGGCAAGCGGCCACCACTTTTTTTTTTTTTTTTAACGTGTGGAAATCCCCTCGGACCGTCACCCGCGCCGGGGCTTGCGGCGGGGCGGTGTGTCGGACTCGAACCGACTAAAACCACACGGTGTGCAACTCTGCGCCTGAGGAGGGAGGAGTCCGGGAACTGCTGTTATTACGACATCCAGACCCCTCCCAGCGCTTGCCCGCACAGAAGCGGGCACTCTCTTCGGAGACCTCTCATTTTAGGCGACGTACGGCACACAAGGCCAACCGTGCAGTATGGATAATAACATCTCCTTCCGAATATAATAGGTCAAACCTACCAGACAAGCGCAAATGAGTCTAGGAGATGATCGTATGCTTCTCAATCTGAAATTAAAATGTTTACTCCACGAATACGCTTTCCAGGAGAGAGAGATTCACATAATTGATCCGTCGAACTACTGACATCAAATGGTTTCTGTGCCAAGGATAGTCATAACATTTATATTCAGATCTAACTAGTTTTTATATTACGTTGCGCGCCGTCGAGTCTAGGTTCAGTTTAACACCCGTTGTTTAGACGCGGAGGTTAGGTTAGTCATCAATCTAATTCTTGGTGTTTTGGATTTTTAGGAAGTTTGAAGTCAATGTAAAGGGGAGTAAATGAATAAACTATCGTAGCCCATGGACTCTTGGAACCATAACTCCAGAAAGGTATACTTCCCGTTTAATTCCATTATGATTTGAAGAAAATATACAAATTAAAGAATTCAGTAATAGTGATATAAGCGCTTACAAGTCCAAATCTTTAAAAAAATGTTACACTGACACCGACTAATTACTTACCGATCGAGTTATTTTATTAACTCCCGACGCAAAAAGAGGGGTGCTATAAGTTTGACGTCTTGACGTTTGATGTTTGGTTAATATCGTTCCAGCAGTGCAAGAGTATCAGCTCTTTTCCAAAATGATCTAAGGCATATTTGGCGTATGACTATTTGATTAAGTGCTTTTTAAATTTTTAATTTAAACTTGTTAATTTTTGGTAAAGAAATTTCAATTTTTATGATATACCACATTATGTGGTAAAGACGTAACTGCGTTAAAATATTCCAATAGTTCTCACGCTAGCCAATTTTATAGCTACGAAAATATTTCACGCGGACAACGACCTATTTTTTATCTGACATCTGTTGACTTCGACGCTAACAGCTGATCAATTGTTTACTTTTTAATCCGGTAATCTCAGGAAACTCTTGTTACGAATACATTTGGTCGTCTGAGAACAATTTAAGTGCTTTACTATCAGCGAAACGTTCGAAAATACTTTTGTTAGTGTTATCGACCGCGTTGGCCCGTCTGCCGGCCCCTTTACAACGGATATGCGGACGCGCAAATTATTAGTAACGTTGGAAATAGTGATGTACATTACGTATCTGAAAGCTTTGGATATACAATACTTTTATATTAAACCGTTTGGATAGTAGCCGAAGAGATCTAAATTTAAATATTTTTAAACCCCCAAATGGCAGTCGTTTGTTTTTTTTACAATAGTTAGTCAAACTACACTACAACTCAATTACTATAACTTATATACGTACTACTTAATAACTACACTTAATTTTATATTGATGGTGCTATTAAAAAGGAAAAGAAATATTAAAGATCTTTAAGGACTGATCCGTTTTTTTAAGTTCAATTTTATCGAAAAAATTAACTTATTTTAATTTAAAAACATTAATTAGTTGAACTATATCAATAAATAAAACATGTTGGTCATATGTATATTCACAAGCTCAGCTCAGTTTGGGACTAGATCGCGTTGTGTGTTAGGTATACAAAATATTTATTATATATAAATTTAAGGAAACCCTTCATAAATGATTCATCAATCTTTAAAATCTATAATTTCTATGTGACAAGCCTGTGTTGTTTTATATCCCAGTATTTCGCATAGCAATGAGCGAATACAGTTCTTGACTCATAAATACTGCAGTTCAACAAAGTTTTTAACAGAGGCGACTGTAGATATAGTTAAGAAACTTGAAGAATGAGAAAAGTAAAATGCTACCTGAACAATTGTATTTAAAAAAACAAACTTTGTTACAACTACTTTATTAACTTTACACTGATATTACTTTAGATTATTTTCAAGTAGACAAATATACATATTTTGTTTCACTTCTAAGGTCTCATTGTAGCAATTTTATAGTTTTGGAATGTAACCGAGCAGACAAATTGATGGTAAATGATCACCGACGCCCATGACAACCACTTCAAGGAGGTTGAGTATCGTGTATGCCAGTGTCACTTGTGTCGAGTCAGCTCATATTGTAAGTGTAATTGTAAAGTATGGCACTCTCACTTATTTTTTTATGGATACTTAAAGAGGGTATTTGTTCTGTTACTTAGTGTACGGATTTTATTGTGATTTACTTACTCATGCATAAAATTTTTTTTTATGAATGAAGTTAGAACGGAAGTGTCGAAAGAGTTAACAACAATAAATAGTGCTATAAATAGAATGAGGTACTTAAATAATTAAGTTAAAGAAAGTGTCAGTGCCTTATACTAGACGGACGTAATACGAAATACTTTTATAAACTCATTATCTAAGTGAGGTTCTCAAGTTACTGAACTTGTAAAAACTTTTAACATTATTAATCTATCGATGACTTTTCTCGAATCTAAAAGTCAAAGTGTCAGTCTCGCACTTCAGATATTAAAGTCCAAAATCAAATAGATAGTCTTGTGTCACTGCGAAAACTACTTAGGTAACTATTAAAGCTTCATTTGCAAAATCTGTGTAATTGCAAAACTTAATGGCTTCAGCGTCTTTTATCTCGGCGCAGTAGAAAAATCAAAATAAAGATTTATCTTAGTTGCAGTTAAATTTAAGAAGGAAAAATTATAATTAGTGTCGGTTACTTTTACGTTTATGACATAAATTTTACCAGAATTATGAACTAGAACAATTGAAATATAAAAATAACATTGACATGAAAGAAGAAATGTAAATTAAGTAGAACTAATAGTCGTTATTTAAATAATAATCCTATATAGGATTTACACATCTATTCCCATATGATACGATATCATGATATCATTAAGGCAATAAAGTTATTAACTTTATTATTGTGGTACAAACTAGGTAGGTACATCATGTATATCCGCACTTTTATGCGGATATAATTTTTAATAATAATAATAATATAACTTTATTTTGCATAAACACAGTGCACAACACATAACGCAGTTTAAACAGTACATAATGTAAAAGTATGTATTAAAATATAAATAAAAAAGATAACAAACATTTTTTTTTTCTCTGGCTGGTAACATCATTTGAGAATATCAATTATTGTCATCAAATATCAACGACTGGGTTTAAAGGGCTAGAATCCAGAGCCGTAAAATACAGTAAAAAAAAAAAAAACAAAAAAAAAGTGTAATCAAATATTGTCATTTGTCAAATGACGTGGCACTGGTAGTGATGACGTGTCTTCACAATATATAATATACGCCACAACAAATATTTTCGCAACACCGGCGTACCGAAAGCGTCACATCACTAGCAATTCACAAAAATGAGGTCATTTTATTCATTATTAATTCATCAAAAGCTGTTTTAATACTACCACATAAATGGTTCTGAAGTAATTTAATAATTTGCATATTATTTTTAATTACAGCCAACAAAATTACCAATTATGAGAATAAGAGCTTTGAAATTACCTCAAACTTATAAAAAAGTAAATGTTATTACATATTACTTAAGGAAATAGGTTTGACGTTACTATTAAAAATATAAATATACTGCAACTTTGCCGCACGTGGTGCAATAATATATTTTATAAAAAAAAAACGAGCAGATACGTACCAAATCCAGCTGAATCTAAAGATTTAGGTATCAATTAGAACACACAATTCACTTATTCACATTAAATTACAATTGAACAGAGCCACTCCACACCACTTAAAAAAACCGGAATTCCGGAATCCAATCAATCCAATATTGACGGCGGAAGCTGCGCACGCGCCGGCGCGCCAACCGACACTGACTCACGCGCATCCAGAAACACCCTTCAGTTCTATTTTTTGAATTTCAAAATAGGAACAAAAGAAGAGGGGAGCGAGCGCCCTCCGACGGGTTATTTTAGACTAGCGGTACTCGGCTGTTCTCGGGTTCGTTCACTCTCCTCTGAAAGGTATGTCGATGTCATTCACTTTTAACTGAATTTCAGATGTAACTGATGGAAACATTAGGGAGGGAAGAGTGCTCTATAGTTTATGTAACTATATAAATGTTTGTCTATGGGCGCGCATGTGACTTAGCTATTTATTAGAAACACAAGTTCAGATGTAACGCTATTTTAAGAACTCGCTCAGATCGTTAATTGGCCGATTTTTGGGTGTGTAATTTATTTTCCGATTTTTATCTTATCACAGGAGATCCATGCTTTAAGTGAGGCCAAATCGGAGTAATACGACGGCTTCTTAGGAAACTTGTTTTCAGCAGCTCTTCGCTAACCAAAGAATAAATAAATAAATATTTCACGACGTCTAAAACACAACGCCATCTAGTCCCAAACTAGGCAGAGTTTGTATTATTGGTACTAAAAGCTGATATAAATACATACATTTCTTTTTTTTTTGTAAATACATACATATTATACATAGAAAACACTCAAACCGAATCAAATATTTGCAGGTCATACAAACATTTGGTCCGACCCGGTTTGGTTCGGTTTGGGTTCGAATCGAACCCGAGACCTCAAGCACAGCAGTCGCGTATGCACGACTGCGCCAACGAGGCAGTTATAAATGAACAGAATAGAGGCTAGAAGCACATGAACGTGCGCGAATGTACGGATGAATAGCGGCAGTTCACTTTTGAGTCTTGAGTAAAGTATACTCATTCTTATCTTTCTTTCTCAAAATATCCTTACAAAGTAAATCTATATGACAAACTAATTAAATCTATGAATAATTTTGCAAAGTGCTATATTTATAAAATGGTAGTTACGGTGCGTATCCTGGAAGAGGTTGAGACGATGTCACATCATATTTTTTGAAAGATTTCATCATTTCTAGCGACCTTATAACTATACATACAACTTTACTATACTTCTATATAGGAGGCAACCATTATCAACTCTCTTCGCAGATTCCGATCGAGTATATATCAATATAGGGCGAGCTGTTTTCTTGATGCGCTCACGCATATTTACGATACGCTCCCTATCTGAAGTCGTGGATTCGAAAGAATGTCTAACTACGTGTACCCACTGAAGGTGTCACTGATGAACGGGATATATTTAAATGAGGAATCGAGCTGGTACTACGAGTTCGCTTAAATACTGTATGGGACATTTTATTGTTTTAGTTGGTTCGATTTTAAGACACCATTCTACCGCAAATATGGTTCTGGTGACGACCCGTTCGGGTTTCCACTCGCAAAAATAAGTGATGACAGTGATGGTGATGATCTAGATAACGCTGGGTTAGCAGTAGACTTATGTGACTACAGACTACTATAGAGTACTAGCTGACCCGGCGAACTTCATACCACCATAATAATATATTATATATCTGTCTCAACTTCCCACAGGCAGTGTACAGTCACAGAAAAAAAAACTTTTCCAGTTATATTTTAATTTTTCTTGCATACAAACCTTGTCCTAACAATAACAAACACATAAGAAAAGAATTATTTAATTTGGTGCAGCCGATCGGAAGTTATGCGCATATATATATTTCGGAGATTCATCTATACTAATATTATAAAGCTGCAGGTTTGTTTGTTTGTTTGTTTGAACGCGCTAATTTCAGGAACTACCGGTCCGATTTGAAAAATTCTTTTAGTGTTGGATAGTCCATTTATCGAGGAAGGCTAAAGGCTATATTTTATAGGCTATATAGGAGCGGAGCACCAATGAAGAATGTTTAGAAAACGGAGGAAAATCATCACGCTACGGGCAATAGGAGACGCAAACGACATTGCGTGGGTCAGCTAGTTTATATTATATATAGATTATAACCATACTAACTTTTAAATATATTTTAACACTCGTAATGACCTTTAAATAAGTGCTCAAATTGACACAACAAATATGATAGTTTTTATTAATTCCTGAACATGATTCATATAAAATTCAATAATTCAGTAATGTCTCATATGATATTTCCGGATTTAAAATCAGGTATTCACGAATAAGTACATCATGGTTCACGAAAAATCTGATTGTGTTCGAACCAGTAATGTATTGCAGCTGCTCTACCGATGCAACGAAAGCAATAAAATTAATTTTTCATCATTTCGTTTATTCCGCTTCTAGGTAGACTCCATATTGAAATTTTCAATTGAGTTTTCGTTCTCAATTTCTTTTTTATTTATTTTCATTCTCTTTTGTGACGATATAATTTTATTTGGTTCAAAGTTTCCAAATTCAAAATATTTGTAGTGACTTAAGCCACATCACAGTTTATATCACTGCGTTCTACTGCGCCAGGTGTTGTGGGTTCGAAGCCCACATGGGACAACATTTCGTGTGATCCACAATTTGTTATTCTGAGTCTGGATACTCTTTGTATCGGTTCCATGAATGTGTGTAAAATTCACCGCTATACAAGACGCTCGGTGGCGTAGTGGCAGCGTATGCGACTGCTGTGCTTGGGGTCTCAGGTTCGATTCCCGGGTCGGACCAAATCTTTGTATGATCTGCAAATATTTGTTTCGGAGTTTGGATGTTTTCTATGTATATTAGGTATGTATTTACAACAAAAAAAGTATACATGTATTTATATCAGTTGTCTAGTACCCATAACACAAGCTCTGCTTAGCTTGGGACTAGATGGCGTTATGTGTTAGATGTCCAAATATTTATTTATTTATTAATAAAATGATGTTCCTGTTTTAGTTTATTAGTATAATTATTGTTTTAATCCCAACAAAACAAAAATGATTGTTGGGACTAATCCCTCCTACATACTCACCACTGTATGTACACCAGGATTAATAGCAGTGACAACGAAAACACCGAGTTATGACACTCGGGAAGTCCAAGGAAAATTTAAACTGTCTTGGAATCTGCAATTAAATTAATCAGTAAGAAACTGGAGGAGTTTTAGCAATTGTAAACATTTGCTAATCTATCAGGAAATTCAATATCCCTTTGTTCTCATCGTGATCCCTTTTTACCTAACTCTTACCCTTTTCAGTTTAGTTACAAATTAGGATTCCTTATTTTCAGATTCAATTTCTCCGCACTTTGGGAATTAAAGATAGAAAAATTGGCAGTAATAGGCTTGTTGAATTAGCTAGAGGTTCTTGAATTGATTGACGAATGTTCAGTAAAGCTCACAAGCTCAGGGGCTAAATTCGGAGTGTAGACTATTTTACGTACGTAACTATGTTGTCTAGGCATTTAATCTTCAGCTGACCACATAATCAGAAGTTATGTTAGCGTTAATTAATTTACTTTGTATAACAAGTGAATTTACAATTAGGTACACAACCATTTTGTTCCACATTGTTCAGAATAGAAACCTAGAGTTATGTTAAACGCATGTTTTGAAAATAGCTTTTACCACAACCTAAACTGGCGAATGAATTAGGCAGAATATACGCACAAACATATTCCCGTCCGTGGTAGGCAGAGACGATAGAAAGCCAATAACCACAACTCTGACGAACAGATATCACCTCTTTCATACAATCTCTGTGGTTACAGATGCTTTTAATGAAGTTCTTCATCACTACACTACCGGTTTAGTCAATTCATAAATTATTTTCGTGGCTTAAGCGGAAAAGTAAAGTAGAGTCTCACTAGGCCGAAATAGTGTGGGTCACCATGCTGCATTGTCCGCATTCACAGTGAGGATGATGACCACCACTCTTGGATTTTACTCATGCTTTCCAACAGGCCGACTATAGTGCTTTTGGCAGCTAATTCGTAAGAAAAAAGATACACTTTAAAATGTAATTTTAACTTACCCGACCTGTCATTCGAGTTGCAGTTTAATATTTACTACAATTCATTTTAAGTTGATAGTTATATACTAACCCCTATTCTGAAATATAGACCAAGTCCATCAGGAGATTCAGTTTTATCAGTGATCGATATCAGTGAAAATGACTGGAATTTCACAAATAAGAAAATCATCAAAAATCTATTAACCTTTGAAAAGTTCTAACGAACACTTACAGAGGAACAGAGATAAAATCTAAAAATATATATCCGTTCTCCGTCCAATATCGTTGATTCCGGCCGCTTGCTGACTGATAGATCCCATTCTCATTAACGGGACCGCTCTGTGACGTATCCGAATGACGTCGTAAAACCTCGGGTAAGATCGTAAATTACGAATGGATAGGGTTGTCAATAATAGTCCTTGATATAAAAAATGAGAGCACGTGTTTGGGTAAATCGTGTGACATACTATTATTAGATTGTTCTGGTGACGGCGGCAAATCATAGTTGACTGTGATGAAATTTGCTAGGAAGAATTTTAAGGTTTGAAATTAGTGATTTCACCGTTTATGTATATGTCACTGAGGAGATTATGTAAGCCATTAGTAAACTAAAATTTTGGTATCATTTCTGTGCTTTTTCTCCCCTTTTAATTTAAGTTCGGAACAAAAAAAATTTTCTCAAGGACACAAGTGTGACAAAAAAAAACATCTGTATTTATGTACGGTATTTATGACGAGCTTACCAGTAAGAAAACATAAGGTTGTTATTTGATAACTTGGCCAGCTGATCGATTTTTTAAGTCGATTCGGAGCTACATTTCTCGCTTTAGTTATATTATTTTTCGGGTATACGTTTATTTATTGTGAATTACGAAACAATTGTGCCAAGTTGTGTATGCCCATTCAGAGAGAGTGTGCTAAATCCTGTGTGATCAGCGTTAGTTAATCTTTTGGCGTGTTCTTGTAGCACGCGGGCATAGCATTTGAAGGTTGTATTGGTACGAAAGTTGTGTTTTTAGGATTCCGTACCTTAAAAGGAAAAATTGAAATCCTTATATGATGATTTTGTTGTCCGTCTGTCTGTCTCTCAAGACCGTTTTTATCAGGAACCCGTGGAGGTATCAAGCTGAAATTCATATCAAATACTCATATTGTTCCTTGAAGCTCTGAAAAAATTAAACTTCTATGCAAACGCGATAAAAAAATACCGCCGTTTATGCTGCAAATTTTCGACGCTCGCAAGGGAATCAAAACCTACAGGGTACTACTACCCGTGAACTCAGAATCTTGAAATTTGGTACAAAGCAACGTCTTATAAGATAGCATAAAAGCATACATTTTTAGTTACATAATATAATTACCTACAGGTTTGTACGGAACTTTCGGTGCGCGAGTCAGACTCGCACTTGGCTGTTTCTTTTTCTTTGAACGTTCTTGATTTTATGCCACCCTAGTTTCCGTTAGTAACAAAAATGTTTCTAAGTTAATAGTGGCTAGTTTATTTGAGCTCTAGCTAAACTACAAGTACCAACATTTTCATTTGACAAATTACTTTAGCAGATATTTTATTTTGGAATGCTAAGGAATATCATTATTTAGCAAAACTATATTATAAATGAATATAGCATCACATACACACACACGCACCATACTTTAAAAACATATTCATTGTTCGTAGATAATATCATAGTTGAGCTATGCTTTAGCATAAATCGGCCGTTTCGACTGGAATTCATCCATAGCTTCAAAGAAAATTCGTGTGAGTAAAGGGCGTCTCCACCAAATTGTTGGCAATTTCAGTGTTTCCAACTGTTTGCAACACTTTAAAAATCACTAACTTTTGTTTCCATTGTGTCTACACGGAGTCGCCAACAATTTGAAAACCATTCGAACTAAGCGCCTCCACAGAGCCAATAAAAAACTGCAACAACCGTATTACTTTGATGTTTACCGCCAAAAAGAGAAACACGGTTGCCAACATTTGTTATAAATTTTTGTTGCCAACAAGGAATTTACAGAATCTTTTGTCACCAACACGTGTTGACAACACAAAAACTGACAACTTTTGTTCGGTGGAGACCCGGCTTAAGATGACTAGAGACCCCATCTTTGGGGAGTGAATCAAAAGACTGTAACCTCAGATCAAATAAAAAAGGTAGATAACGCACGCACACACATGCTAAGAAACTACGCTACTTTTTGTTAGTATCGTACAAGTTGTCGATACTTATACGATACTGACGAAAAGTAGCGTAGTTTATAGCATAGCGTGTTAACGCGTGTGTTTACTTAGAACTACGCTACTTTTTTTGCTTCAACAAGAACAAGGCCGCGTGTTATCTACCTTTTTATTTGATCTGATGTTGTAACGTACTTGCCAATTACGTTGTAGGTGTCTATGGACCGCGGTAGTCACTTATCAACAAATAACCCGCCTGATCGTTCATCCCCTAAACCATTAAAATATATTTCACTTATTGTTCATACATAGAAATTATCTAGCAAAGATAAATTAAAGTGCTTTATTAAGTTTACCAATGCTTATTAGTGCTCCTTCATCGCGCAATGAAAATTCTCGCACCATCGAGCTGATCAAATCAATCAGAATAATTAATCAAGCTTAAGATCTATAATCTTTGATATTGTTAATTTGTTTGAGATTTAACCAAATCTCAATAAACACTAGATTGATTCGATACCCCTGGTAATGTAAGTGGAATTAATTGACACTATAGAGAAATAATAGTATAATGATCACGATCATCATTGTGATAGATGTAATTATCAGCAGTTTGGTAACCATTACAGGTCCTGTCTAGATTGGAATATTGACGCTATAATATTAGCTATATTTGAGCTGGAGATACCTATTTATTATTGTCATGTCACTACTTAATGGTGTGTCACTTCCTAATTGTTAGGTCGCTGTCTTTAGGGTATGATGACGAGGGCAAATTAATTGTCCAGGATTATTTCTTTGCGTGAAAAGGACTCAATACTTGTTAGCAAATCATTGATTGTATACCTTTTATTCTTCTCAATTCTTTTTGATTTTTACCAAATTGACCATCTCTATAGTCCTTAAAATATAACTTGATTTCTCAGACAGATGTCTACGAAACCAACGTAGTAACTTTGAACGAGCGTCATTTGTTTTTTTTTTTTTTAAAGACAACTACCGCACTAGGAATAAATCCTGTGTCGCGGGGGATTTTACGAACATACATGAAACGGACACAAAGAACTCCCAGACTCAGAACAGCAATTTGTCGATCACACAAAGTGTTGTCCTACGTGGGATTCGAACCCACGACACTTGGAGAAGTAGGAAACGGCGTGGTGACCGTTAAACCACTAGGCCAAACGTGCAGTCATGTTTATGTATCACCTATATTTTCATTCTTTATGTTGCAGTTTTATCACACATGAAGTGAATATAAATAAAAAATTCACACCTTTATTGTACCTCGTACGTAAGCACCAAAATGAAACTATTAACAAATGTCACATAGATCAATCTAGATTTTAAGGACCGTAGAAGTTAAAACTAACCATATCAAGCAAACCAACTAATACTTATTCATATATAACGTATATTTAACTTAATAATATGTACATGAAACTGCAGAAACATTATCAGACCTGACCTTTTAATGACTAATTTGTTCATCCGCATTCCTGAATATTTGTGGGAGAAGCAGTGATGTTAGTCATTGACTATTCGAATGAAGCATAAACAGTCAGACTCCACTTTTCTCAGTTATTCATCTTTTAAAATAATAACCTATAAATAAAGAAATTAATAAATGTTTTCGGACATTTAACACACAACGCCATCTAGTCCCAAACTAAGCAGAGCTTGTATTAAGGGTACTACTACACAACCGATATAAAGACATATATATATACTTCTTTTTGTAAATACACATATATATTATACATAGAAAACATTCAAATTCTGAAACAAATATCTGCAGATCATACAATACAAACATTTGGTCTGACCCGGGAATCGAACCCGAGACCTCATGCTACGCAGTCGCGTACGCTACCACTGCGCCAACGAGGCAGTCGTATGCTGTGTATGTGATATTCATATTTCTTTTTAAGATATACGGTATTACTCACGGGTATTCCAAAAATTAGAACTAAAAGGCCAACTATCTTTTTTTATAAGCTTTTTATTAATTTGCAATGTATGTACATATGCTTGTATGTTCTGGTGGTATTTTGCAACTAAATTTTGAAGCAGATATGTTCAACCGATTTTGCTGAAATTTTACAAGCATATGTATACAGCGTGACAATACAATATTATAATGACATAGAGCTGATCTGATGCGGGAGCTGGATGGTGGCCATAGGAACTCTGTAAAGAAACGTCGCGACATCATCGAGATTGGACTCGTTTGATTTGTCTCGAGGCAATACAGTAAAAGCTTGTTTTTTAAAAGCTATTTAATTTATTGCGTTCTCATTACGTTGTTATTTATTATGAATAACTGAGCCCCATGTACCCACAGAAACAACGGATAATGCCGCTGGGCAAAGCTAGTCTAAAAAAGTAGCCAAAGTTACTCTTTATATCATTAGCAATCCTGCCCGTGAAAGTCCCTTCAAAATCTGTCTGAAAAAATTAAATATGTGACGACCGTGGGAGAGCCACGCTTCGGCATGAATGGGCCGGCTCGACCGCAGTGATACCACGGACTCACAGAAAACCGGTGTAAAATAGTGCTTGCGCTGTGTTTCACCGAGTGAGTGAGGATACCGGAGGCCCATACCCCACCCCAACCCTTTCCCCTATCTCCCCCAACCCTCGCCGCCATCCACCCCAAAAGGCCTGCAACTCACTTGTGACGCCTCTGGTGTTGCAGGTGTCCATGGGCGGCGGTAATCGCTTACCATCAGGCGATACGTCTGCTCGTTTGCCCGCCTATTACATAAAAACAAAAAAAAGAGCACGGTGTTCTATGCTTGAGTTGAGCTAGTTTGGAATCAGACTTTATCAAAAGTGATTGAATGAAAATCTGAACATCAAAGTCAATCTGAACAAAAAGCTCTTTGTATATTATTTCATACTAGCTGTGCCCGCTACTTCGTACACGTGACATTTGGATTTTCAAGTTATTTTTAATTTTTTACCGTTTAAACCTTTCCTGGACTACGACAAACATTTCAAAATCAAAATCAGCTAAATTGCCCCGGCCGTTTTCGAGTTTTAGGGAGGCAAACGAACAGCAATTGATTTTTATATATAAGTTTTGCTAAAGCTTGGCCGAAATATGAATCTACTTACATACACACACACACACACTTGAGACATATAATTAGTGAGTGTGTCTCAACGACATTCTTTGACTGCAGGCGTCTAGACTGCTTCGTGTTCTATATTTGTGTTGTGGTTAATTTTATTCAGTCAGCCATTTTGGATCGCATAGAGAACTTTTGTTGGCAGTATTTTAAATATTTAATATTACACAATCGAAGCATTGAATACAATTGTAGGGATATTTCTATATATTTTGAGCCTGAGGCAAATATAACTTAACATTATGATAGAAGTTAATAATAGGTCTTCACCTATGAAATTGCCGTTTTGTATGCAGTAAGTGAAAGTACTTATTTTTTCAAACTTTTTTATTTCTGTTATTCGAAGTAATCACCCATGCAATCGACGCATCTTTGCCAACGCATTGGCAGTTTATTGATGCCCTTCTTGTAAAAATCAGCTGGACGGGAGGCAACAAACTCTTCAAAGGTATTTTGTACTGCCTCTCGGGAATTGAATTTTTTACCCACTAAAAAGTTGTCCAAATTTTGGAAAAAGTAATAGTCGGTAGGTGCAAGGTCTGATGAGTATGGCGGATGAGAGAGAGACAACTTTTTGTGGGTAATAACTTCAATTCCCGAGAGGCAGTACAAAATGCCTTTGAAGAGTTTGTTGCCTCCCGTCCAGCTGAATTTTACAAGAAGGGCATCAATAAACTGCCAATGCGTTGGCAAAGATGCGTCGATTGCATGGGTTATTACTTCGAATAACAGAAATAAAAAAGTTTGAAAAAATAAGTACTTTCACTTATTGCATACAAAACGGCAATTTTATAGGTGAAGACCTATTATTAAAATTTTCTAAGCTAATTATTTCAATAGAAAAAGAGGAATAATAAGTTCGTCTTCTTGAATGTGTTTATCACCGTCTCTCTGAATTATTTTGTTACTATGGTTGTCTAGAAGAGACTAGCTGAACCCCGCGGTGTGACCCACGTTTGTCGTAACCGCGGGTAATGCCGCGGGGCGAAACTAGTCTAAAAAAGTAGCCTAAGTTACTTATATCATCAGCTATCTGCCAGTGATAGTCCCGTCAAAATCGGTCCAGGCGTTCCAGAGATTAGCCGGAACAATCAGACAGACAGACAAAAATTATAACAAATGTTATTTTGGTAAACATACATACATATTACATATGTTAAAACATTAGTAAAAAGCGGTTATTTTAATATTACAAACAGACACTCCAATTGTATATAATTTTATGTATAAAGAGATGTATAGATTAATCCTAGAAGAGATCTCTCTTAAAAGGTCGTATGATCCTAAGCTAGGCGGATTTGTACTATGATAATCAGATGAATGATAAAAATACTTATATATTTTATTAAATCCACAATGTAAGGTAACAAAACCGCCCTTTATATATTGTGCCTGAATGTTTAATACTTTTGTTTGTTATCAAGTTTCTACTGAAAGTCTTTACTTAAATAAACATATAATCTAATGACACCGGACTTATTTTAGTCCAATTAAAATCTGAAGTTTAACATAGATTTACAAATCTTTAAATTTAACGTTAGTTCAATAATGTGTACTAAAATAAATAGGATATTTTAAACCATTTAAAAAGAAATTACAGGGGTGTTACGACCTTTTAAGTTTTTGTACATGTACTATAGAACATCAAGATTCCTTAACAAGGTGAATGAATTTTAATTGACAAGAAAGTCCCATCCACTTACAATCAGACTGAAGTTATTAACCTTTAGAAAATTAACGAAGAAGGTTGCATCCATAAAATTCCCAGAAGATACGCTTTTTTAAGTCCCATTCGATTCTAAATTCGAACTATTTATGTGTTTCGAAATCCTAAATTACTAATCAGAGGTATCTTTTCGGTAGACGTCAAAGCAGGGTGGGAAGACATATTTAGAATCCGGATATAGGGGGACTTTGACTTTTTTTGCTGGCGTTACGTCGCACAACTGATGGCGAACGGTTTGAGCAGATGTAGTTTGACTGGATGAGCCATTTTAGAACATTTTTTAAATTTCAACTTCATTACTTCTTGAAGCCTGAATATGTATTATTAAAAACTTCCTTTAAATTAATACTTAAACTATTAAGGTACTTATTTGTTTTGTATGTTAATATTTCGGTAAAGTTTTTAGAATATATAATTGTATAAGATTATAAAGTATGACTGTCTTCGAATCATTAATAGTATTTTTCATCCCACCAGCTCGTAAAGAGTATTTTTGCCCTTCGATATCTGAGCGCAAAAGCCAAAACATCTTGTGAAGTCAAAATATCATTAATCCTATTTACTTCTACCTCCATGATGTCGAATTATTCATACATTTTTTTTTATTTGCTAAAAACTCAGACTCGGAACCTTCTTGGTGCACTTTTTTTTGATTTGCTTTGCCAGCGCCATTTTCTTTTCACGTCATTTAGTCATTTCCTCGCGGAGGTGGGATGAAAAGTTAGGTGTTGCACTCGAGTGCAATTTCTTTTTACCTAGTGCTCTTTTGATTCCCTCGCTAACGCTCAGGATTCTAATTCAATTTTAGAATCCTTCGCTTGCTCGGTCATCAAAATCGAGCACGCGGTTAAAATGCAACTTTGCACTCTTGTATAACAAATAACTATTTTTACAAAAATACCTTAGTAGTGAATTCAATTTATATGTAAATGTTTTATATGGTTATGTTTATTTGTAAAATATGACACGATTGATGAACTTCTTTGTTTACTCAGGTAAGTATCAGACTTACCCCATCTAAAATAAGGGTCCGGTTTAGTCAATAACAACCTCACTAAATCTTAACAAAGCTACTAACGAATTTACTGACACTGGTTTTCTGAGAGGCCCTGGTATCGTACCGGTAAAACCGGGCCCATTTTTGTCTATGCATAACTCTTCCTAAACAGTTATACATTCCCATCCCTTTTCTCAAAATCAACAACATAAATTGCATTAATTCGTTTCATTAGAACAAATATCAATATCTATACTTATATATACTTATAATAAAAATGTAACAGGTCAAATTCTGTACATTGAAGATATTTTTAAAATTTTTTTGGAGGGCACTCTGTTATCGATACTGAAACGAAAACTATTTTTTTTTTCATTTTTGTCTGTCTGTCTGTCTGTCTGTCTGTCTGTATCTTGGCCGCGCATCACGCCGAAACTACTGAATGGATTCAAATGAAACTTGGCATGATTTGAGTTCATACTCCGAGGTAGGACATAGGATACTTTTTATTCCGAAATTTCGGACGGTTTCCTTGGGAGGGGAGATGAAAGTCAAAATGTGTAATTAATTGTAATTCATTAACGAGTAGTCCGATCGCAATAATTCTTTTTTTGTTAGAAAGGAGATACTCTGAAGATTGTAGCATAAAGTATTTAATTTATCACAATCTCTCTATCTATTGGAAAAAAAATTATAAAGAATTTATCATTACGTGAAACTACATGTAGTGACATCTATTGCCAGCCATGCGTAATTAATAACACTTTGATTAATATATCGTGGAATAATCGTAGAACGTATTACGTATAATTCGGTGTAGCATTAAGTATTTGATTTATCGCAACCTCTCTATCCATAGGAAAAAGAATATCTATATCTCACTGTAGACGTCGAATCTGTGTGTTTGGTTGTGCCCGCATGACTTAAATATTCAAAATAATCGTGGGAACGTTTTATGCACAAGCATTGTGATTAATGTGGTATATAGTTAGTATTTGATAGGTAGTTATTTGTTTTATGTTCTCTCTTTCCATAGAAAGGGTTGTTTTAAATTTTCTTGAAAAATTTATTTGCTTAAAACAGCGACATCTTTTGGAATCAAGTAACTAACTTTACAATAGGTACGTAATATGATTACTCTTTTTAACGTATAATAAAAATGTAACAGTTCAGTTCTGTACATTAAAGAAATTTAGATGATTTTTTGGGAGGGCTCTCTAATCGATACTAAAGCAATTACATTTTCTTGAAAATTGTTTCTGTGCTCACTGACGAACTGTGCTTAAAACAGCGACATCTTTTGGAATCAAGTAACTAACTTTACAATAGGTACGTAATATATTATGATTACTTTTAAACGCATAAGAAAAGTGTATAAGATCAATTCTGTACATTAAAGAAATTTAGATTTTTTGGGAGGACGCTCTTATTGATACTGAACCAAAAACTAGAATGCCATAAACTTTAAATGGTCATTTATAATTATGATATTTATTTTAAGTTTAAAATATTTGAAAGAGGAGTAAACATATAACATAATAGTTCATCATAATTTACCAGAAAATGATACAATACATCGTTATGATAGGTACCCGAAAGGCAGCGCGGGCGCGTGGCCTGCGCCCTGCCACAGAATAACTAATACATAGTACTGCCCTGCGTAGGTTACCAAACACGTCCAAATTGTTTAAAAAGCAGTACCCGCGCGGTCGGTCGGCTCCCTACGCGACACACGCACCCAAATCGACTTAAAAACCCAGTAGTAGTTCTTGAATGTAAATTCGGATAAAAAGTTATTTTTGGAACTATTTACTTGATTTTTGTTCTACCTAATATAAATATTACTTGGTATTATAATATTTCTTCTGTATTTTTAACCGACTTCCAAAAGGAGGAGGTTCTCAATTTCATCGGTATATTTTTTTTAACCGACTGCCAAAAGGATGAGGTTCTCAATTTCATCGGTATATTTTTTTTATGTATGTACACGGATTATTCCGTCAATTTGTGGACCGATTTTGGAAATTCTTTTTGTATTCGAAAGGGTATGCTCCCCATGTGGTCCCATGGCCACCATATCAGGATCTGATGATGGGATCCTAAGGAAATCGAAGGAAACCCTCAAATTTATGTAAGCGCCTGCAATGAAGTTAAAGCAATTATCTGCATGCCTTCATATTCTGTAGACATCATTTAATTTCATAATATATAAAACGGGTCTTAACGATATCAGAGTTAACCTCAGATAGTCAGTTTACCTCAAATCACTTGAATTATAGTAACCTATAGAAGATAGTCCATTTGAGATTTTATTACAAAAAAATACCTGAAGTCCTTTCGATTTTATACAGCATGTATGTACCTTTAGTCGTATTCTTTCAAGTTATTTAGGTGAAATGATGACGAGAGACTTGAGAAAGACTAAAAAGTGAAAAATAAAAAAAACTTCGTTTAAAAAAACCGAACCGAAAAAACTAAAAAGTACCTAATAACTTAATTTGTATGTGCTACCTATTCATAGGTTTGAAGTCGGTGCCAAGCCAAAATGTAATAGTAGGTACCGCACTCGCCGCGCGTGACCTTGAGCGGGATAGCTGCTCTTCGCGTAGAACAAAACAACTGAAGCGTCGGTGACGTCGTTGACGTTCGTCTCGAAATGTAGCGAGTGTGATACATACTATTACATTTGGCTTGGCACTGACTTCAAACCTAGGTAGCACATGCAAATTAAGTTAACTGATACTTTTTAGTTTTTGAAGTCAGTTTTTTTAAAACGAAGTTTTTTTTTAGGATTTTGTCAGGTTATAGCATAGGTATAAGCAGGCGATTTTTGTTGTACCTCAATAATTAGCAAATAGTCTTTTGTAGATTCTAATTGGTTTTCTCGGTATTTTTAGAATTTTGTAAGATTATAGCATAGGTACCTAGGTACCTATAATTTACTTTTTTATAGGATTTTGTTAGGTTATTGGTATAGGCATAGGTAAGCAGATGTTTTTCGTTGCAAATATTTAATTACTTAGCCTTATTTGTTGGTGTTTTAATTTCTTTTAGTAAGTTGTAGATACCTTCCATTTTTTTCGTTGAATTAGTTGTAGATACTTAATTAATTTAGTTTTATTTACGCTTTGAAAATAAGCTTCATTCGTTATGTCTAATTTTTCATTTAACTGTAGTGATAAATTTAACATTGTTTTTCGTATTCGATTTTATCACATCACACTAATTTATAAAAGCGAATGTTTGTGAGGGTGTATGTTTGTTACTTCATCACGCAAAAAGCACTGGACGGAATTGGATGAAACTTTACAGTAATATAGCTTACTAGCTGTTGCCCGCAGCTTTGCTCGCGTGGAAGTTGATTATTTACAATATATTTAATTAAAACTGTGTAAGTATGTATGAATAATTTATTCATGTTTTTAAACGTACCTATTTATTTATTTTTAATCAATAGCCCATTAAAAAGGATTTCATACTAACGTTCGACCCTTATTTTTACCCCTTTAGAAATAGAATTCCCATAAATGATGATATAGGTATTAATTTATTTGTACTTAAAAGCCTAAGGACAAAGTTTCAGGCTACTAAATTAAAAATGACTGACTTCCAAACTAATCTACTTACGACATTTCAACACCTAATTCACCCCTTAGGGGTAGAAATATCATTTATGGGATTTCCTTTTGAGGGCGCTCTGGTTCCCTGGTTTCTAGAACCCGAGACGGTGTGCGGTTTTTAGTCGGTTCGAGTCCGACATAACCACCAGTTGCTGATATCCGAGGGAATTTCCGCACAAAAAAGGGAGTAGATATAATATCCAGAGACACTTATTATCTACGCGTTTTTAACTATTAGCCCAAAGATAATTTTTCATGTTTCTAACTTAAAAAAGACGGACTTCCATACAAACTTTCAACCCCTATTTCACCCTCTTACGGGTAGAATATTGGGAAACGCTTAAATACGTATCTCCTATTTTTTTATCAATAGCCCTAAAATAAATTTTCATGTTTCTAACTTCAAAACTGACGGACTTCTAGACTAACCCGCTTACGAAATGTCAACGCCTATTTCATCTCTTCAGCGTAGAATATCGAGAAAGGCCTAAATGCGTATCTATTCATTTTTAATCAGTAGCCCAAACCAAAAGAAAAGTTTCATGTTTCTAATTTAAAAATGACGAAGTTCCAAACAAAGTTCAACCCCTATTTCACCCCCTTAGGGGTAGAATATTAGGAAACGTTGAAATACATATCTACAATTTTTTATAAGTAATCCAAAAATAAAGTTTCATATTTCTTAAATAGCCCTAAAATAAACTTTCATGTTTTTAACTTCAAAAATGACGGACTTCCAGACTAACCTACATACAAAACGTCAACCCCTATTTCACCCTTAAGGAGTAGAATATCCGCTCTATCTATCAGAAACGCTTAAATACGTGTTTACTCATTTTTAATCAGTAGCCCAAAAATAAAGTTTCATGTTTCTAACTTAAAAAATGACGGACTTCCATACAAACTTTCAACCCCTATTTCACCCCCTTGGGGGTAGAAATTCCAAAATTCCTTCCTTAATGGGTATCTACTTAATGAAACGATCATACTCACCAAATTTTGTATTCCCAAGTTTAATAGTTGCCGCTCGGCGATGATGAATCAGTCAGTCAGTCAGTCAGGACATGTTATTTTATTAACCGACTTCCAAAAAGGAGGAGGTTCTATGTTCCACTGTATGTTTTTTTTTTTTTTTTTATGTATGTTCACCGATTACTCCGTCAGTTGTGGACCGATTTAGAATTTTTTTTTTGTATTCGAATGGGTATGCTTCCGAGGTGGTCCCATTGCCAGCATATCAGGATCTGATAATGGGATCCCAGGGAAATCGAGGGAAACCCTCATTTTTTATAGGCACATACTATGTTTTTCGTATATTTTCTGAAGTTACACCGGTATTTGCGTCTGGTAGTCATCATTTTATGATGATGAGCTGATGATGTAAGGTACAACTCCTTAACGGTTAGGAGTTGGAGGATAAATCTTTAAATATCATATGTATATATGTTACCTTTAGTCGTATTCTTTCAAATTATTTAGGTAAGCTGATGATGGAAGGTGGAAGGTACAACTCCTCAACGGTTAGGAGTTGGAGGATAATTCTTCTTCAATTTCATACGTATCTAAAGACCTTCAGTCATAAACTTTCAAGTTATTTAGGTGAGCTGATGATAGAAGGTTAAACTCTTCAACAGTTAGGGATTAGAGGATGATTTTAATATTACACGTACGTATAGACCTTAATTTGTATTCTTGATGATGAAATTTGATGAAATAGTTCAACTTACTACTTACTACGATTGGTTGCACTAAAAACTGAAAAATAAAAACTTTTTATAAAAAAAAACCGACTTCCAAAAAAACATCCAACGAAAACTCTCTGCCAAAAAGACACTTAAAAGCGTAAAATAAACTGGTTCTTCATAAATTGCCTATACCTAATTCTTTATTCATTTCAATAGTAGTTTTCAGAGAGTTTTCGTTGGATGTTTTTTTGGGTTACTGTTTGCCGCGATAACCGACATACACGCGGGCGGAGCCGCGGGCAACAGCTAGTAAACAATAAAGCTGGTCACTTCCACTGTAACAATATCTATGTCACCACTCGATAGGGCACTTTTTTCATCCCCTTTTTCCTTTTTTAGTCACGCCTCATGTATTAAAGTGTTTAATTTGTTCCTACGATGGTCCCAAGATAAATGGAATAGTACAGTTGCTGATTGAACGTCCTTGTTATTTGATATATTGTTCTAAGGTTTGCGATGTCTATGATGGGTGGCGAGTGATGTGGCGTTTTATCTGTCTTGTTAGAATGTTATTTTAAGCTTAGAAACTGCTTTTGTGAAAAAGAAAAAAAGTAAAATGTCGACTTCTGTTGATAGATTGATGTTTTGACTACGATTTAGCCGCAATTTCGCCTATCCATATAACGTTTTGACCCCTATTCGTTATAAGTAGGTAGTGTTTCTAGTACTCTCAGAATTTGATTTGCAATGATTAATGTCCCATTGATTAGTCAAGTTTATTAAAATCTACTAGTAATTACTTTTATATACTCCAATTCTTTAAAGTTTAAGGTCTTAATTAGTCTTGTACATATTAGACAAAAATCGACCAAACTCGAGTCGGACTCGCGCAGGAAGGGTTCCGTACATTAAACACATAGATTTGAAACCTCTACCTTTTGTCATTATCAATATCGAGTTAAAACGAGTAAAAATCACGTTTATTGTATGAGAGCCCCCTTAAATATTTATTTTATTCTGTTTTTTAGTATTTGTTGTTATAGCGGCAACAGAAATACATCATTTCTGAAAATTTCAACTGTCTAACTATCACGGTTCATGAGATACAGCCTGGTGACAGATGGACGGACAGCGGAGTCTTAGTAACAGGGTTCTGTTTTACGCTTTGGGTACGGAACCCTACAAAATTGTCTTGCATTAAGTTATTTTGTTTTTAGACATACTTACCTCAGATAAGTGCAACTAAAAAAAATACTCATCAAAGAATATTTTATATATTGGATAGTGAGCATTAATATTGAGGGAGGATAATCTTATATATAACATTCTTGTGTCACAATGTTAGTTACCATACTCCTCTGAAACGGCTGGACCGATTTTTATGAAATTTGGTGTGCATATCGGGTAGGTCTGAGAATCGACCAACATCTATTTTTTATACACCATTTTTTTAATGGCAAAACAACGTTTGCCGGATCAGCTAGTGACTATATAAAATTACGCTAAAATACATATTGGACATACCAGTGAACATTAGCGCGGCTAAAACTGCAGGTTATGTAAGCTTATAAAGTCGTTATCATTAGGTTGAATGGGACAGTAAACATGAATGTGGCAGTGTGACCATTTATATCATTGACTACACGGATAAAAGTTGTTTTGACCTAACACTTCGTCGCTTGTAGCTGCACAGAGTGCTATGGGTTTGATTTCTCCATGGGACAACATTTTGCGTGTATTTAACTGACTTCAAAAAAAGGAGGAGGTTATAAATTCGACTGTTTTTAGGGTTCCGTGCCAAAGGCAAAAAACGGAACCCTTATAGATTCGTCATGTCTGTCCGTCCGTCTGTCTGTCTGTCTGTCTGTCCGTCCGTATGTCACAGCCACTTTTTTCCGAAACTATAAGAACTATACTGTTGAAACTTGGTAAATAGATGTATTCTGTGAACCGCATTAAGATTTTCACACAAAAATAAAAAAAAAACAATAAATTTTATAAATAAATATAACTATAAATCTAAGTATAAATACTTAGATCTGAAACTCAAAATTTCTTTTTTCATCAAACCCATACGTGTTAGTCTATCTATGGATAGGTCTTCGAAAATCATATTGAGGTTTCTAATATCATTTTTTTCTAAACTGAATAGTATGCGCGAGAGACACTTCCAAAGTGGTAAAATGTTGGTCCCCCCCCTGTAACTTCTAAAATAAGAGAATGATAAAACTAAAAAAAATATATGATGTACACTACCATGCAAACTTCCACCGAAAATTGGTTTGAACGAGATATAGTAAGTAGTTTTATTTAATACGTCATAAATCGTAAACCGCAAAAAATACACTAATAATAAAACATCTATCAAAGTTACAACGAACTACAAGAACTTTTATATGTTACTTGCTGCTACGGAACCCTTCATGGGCGAATCCAACTCGCACTTGGCCGCTTTTTTTTATGTTTGTTACCTCATAACTTCCGAGTGGGTAAACGGATTTTGATGATTCTTTTTTTATCTGAAAGCTGGTGCTTCCGGTGCGGTCCCATTTTAATTTGGTCCAGTTCTTGAAGTCGTTTTTTTGTTAAAATTTGTGATTATTTGTTTCCATTTCATGAATATTTGTGAAGTCCCCTGAAACACTAAATATATTGCTAATTTCCTTTGCAAAAAAAAAATAATTAACGCAAAATCGTTTTTACAGTTCCATGTAAAAAGTCTGCTAAAACAATTTCGCTTTTTTAATTTAGCACACTACCGCTGTACTGTAAAATAAAACAAGCTGTATTTCATACACAACCGATCCATCAACGTCCTTCTAAACAAAACATAAAACACGATACACAAAAACCTCTACCTAACATGTTGGAGCGAGTGAAATATGGTTTTATCTACTTCTAACGGAATTTTAATTTTAAAATACTTCATTAATATTAACAGTTTTTGATTGTTCACTGCTAAACATTGATCTCTATTAATAAACATGGTATTGGTATTATCCATGGTGGCTATGCGTATTGGTTAGTTTGAAGTTCTGTTGCTATGCTGCTGACCTGCTGAGTTTGCACCCTTATTCGGATCGTTTATTTATTGTTTTCCATATCTTCCCATTTACAATGAAGCATATTTTTCATCTTACTTCTAAGCTTGAAGCTTTGTTTATTGAAGTTAAAAGTAGGCTGACCTGATCTTTGGCTTTCATATTTGGACATATTATTTATTTATTTGTTAAAAATAAAACAAACTGAGTTACACATTTATCCCCCAAAACCTAGTTGATGGTTTGACTGAGGGAAAGGAAATTATACAAGTAGGATAGAAAGTTTCACACCTTTAACGAATTCAGATTAAATTATAATTATATTCACCCAGAACTTTAGAAGTTTCTTATATTTTATCTCATAATTTAGCCATTTCATCACCTTCCTAGCCTTTATTATTCTTCAAGATTATTTAAGGTCGGCTACTATATTGACCGGTTCGGCATCAGAACTTCGCAACAATAATATATTTGAGGGCAATGACTTTCCAATAACGATCGCTATATATGTTCGTGATAACCAGGACCGTCGTCTTATCAGATTTGTTGAAGCGTAAGCAATCATATAATGGTAAAATATGTCAAGAAAATGAACTAGCTCTACGAGGCACGGGCGCGAAACACCGACAAACTTTCATGCGATATAACCTAACAACTGAAAAAAAGAAAGACAGGTGGTATATGAAAAAAGTTTATTACAGCATTCGCGTTAATGGTCCAAGAGCCCGTGAGTGCCAGACTTTCGGATTTTAATAAATGCTGAAAGTTCTTCTGTGTGTGTTCCCAGTACTTGTAAGAATGATCGGCACCTAGCATGGTTCCAATCCTCTGCCAGACACCCCTAAAACTATTGTAATTTGTAAATATACTTTCGTTATATGATAAAAGCTAAATTTTATGTATGTTTTTTGGGGAACTATTAAAACATGTATCCTTAATAACCAGACAGTTTCGACGGTTCTATCATCTTGCCAGACGCATTCAAAGTGGCAATGATAAATGACAGCGTTCGTGCTGTCGTGTTTCGTTGGTGAGTGCGAGACCGGAGGCCCGAATAGTCTAGTCAACAAGTTCCATACTTGTTGACTATACTAAAAGATGCAGCAGCATTACTAGGCCGCCATGGTGTGGGTCGCCATACTGCAATGTCTGTATTGGCAGCTTTCCATCAAGCAGATTAGAGTCAATTTGGCGGGCCATACATAAAAGAAAAAAAAACTTTTTTCGACGACTCGGGAATCGAACCCGAGACCGCATTAGTCGCATACGCTCACTGCTAGAGGAGGCACTCTTTCTAACAAATTTGAATTTAATTAAATGAATATAACTAATATTATAAATGCGAAAGTTTGTAAGTATGTATGGATGTTTGTTAGTCTTTCACGCAAAAACTACTGAACGGATTTGGATGAAACTTTACAGTAATATAGCTTATACATCAAAATAACACACAGGCTACTATTTGCAGCGATAACCAACATACACGCGGGTGGAGCCGCGGGCAACAGCTAGTATATAATAATTTCAGAAGTTTCTTATATTTTCTCATTTTCTAGTACCAAGTGAAAATATTTTGTAAACTCAGATATATCCAAGTGTTGTTATAAACTTTATGATAATAAACTGTGAAATGTTTATGATTAAGATCATAATGAAGGATAATGGCCTTTCCAATTAACAACGCTCTTGTAATAAAGCTTTTAATACTAAATAAAACAAAACGTTGAATGTTGCTCCTTAAACTTATGTTCACTAAAAGCTACGCTAATAAGTACAGAATATTAAAATCATGATAAAAATTGAGAAGTCTAGGGCTCAGGGAAATGCCTTTTTAAAATAAAAGTATTATAAGTTATTAAAAGAACAGCCAAGTTCATTCTCATAATAATCCTTGTTAGGGTTCCGTTCCTCGCAAGAAAAAATGTGATTTAGAGTGAATTAGTTGTTCATTTAGTTGTCTATCTTTTTGTTTTGAACTCTTTTAATCACTACGTTTTATAAACGTCCTACACTGTGCCTTGCTATCTGTCTGTTTGCTATAAACTCAAAAGCTACTGCACGGATTTTGATGCCAAAATATAACGATATTTGTTGAAGACGTGGGAAAAAATTAAGCCGCTCATCTTCTCGGAGTAACTTCGGCTATATTACATTTATCGTAAAGAGTCCATGCGAAGCTGGGGCGAGATGCTAGTAAAATAATAAATAGGGAGATTAAATTACAAATATATGTACTATAAATATTCGTATCTGCGTTTCTCTGAATGTGTTAGAAATAAAATTTGAAGGCAACGCAATTAAAAGTCAGATATATTTGATTTATTCAAAGTTGACTAAGGCTTACATTATTCCTATTTCATTGATGTTAAATTAAGCTACGATCACTCGTTGCAGGTTTGCTTTTACATTATTCGATATTTCATATCAAGTAAAACATTTACACTGATTTTAAAAATATTTAAAGCTATTCGATTCAATTTTCTGTTAAAGAAACGGTCTATCTTAAAAGCGTCACTTATTTAAGCAAAAATTATTCCCTGCTAACGTAAAAACAAAATCTGCTTACAAAGCAAAATGTATAATCCAAATCTTATCCCCAACTTCCTTACCTATCAACTTCTTGGCGTAGGTTTAATTATGTCCATTAAGTCGACACTAAAAAAGCTCCCTCTAATAAACATTTACATCGAAACGGTCCATCTTTAAGGGTATTATCTGAATCTGTTGAGAGCTTCGAGTGATTTATTTGGTTGTACAAAATATATTTAAAAGCTACAATTTAAAGATATATATATATAAATGCATGATAACCTTAATTTTAAGTACATAGTATAGTGACAGTGGATTAGTAAAGGTTTTTTTTATGTATGGGCCTGCCACAATGACTCTACTCTGCCTGATGGAAAGCATGAGCAGAATCCAAGAGTGGTGGTCACCATACTCATTGCAGACAATGAGTATGGTGAAAGACAACAATGCAGCATGGTGACCAACACTGTGGCGGCCTAGTGATGCTTCTGCATATTTGGGTCTCCGGTCTCGCACTCACCAACGAAACATGACAGCACGATCGCTGTCATTTTACGTTGATCTTCTGTGCGAGGGTAGTACTTCCCCGGTCGAGCCGGCCCGTTCGTGCTGAAATCAGCGTGGCTCTACTACTTTACTACTATTAAAAGTATTGATGTTGAAGATGATGATGAAAGAGTTCTTTTAAGGGGGAGCTATTCATCTACACATAGACCATCTGGACTGGACTGATACTATAGCAATACTGCCAACCATAGTTAACCAATTCGGTGGACAAAACCTATCTCTAGTTAAAACTGGAGATTTTCAGTAATTAAATTGTTTCAATACTGTCATTGATATGCATTTTTTTGACAACTTTTAGTTTAAAAAAGTCATGTGGTGTCTTTTTGGGATAAATTCAGACCGTTTTCTATTACCTTCGTTATTGAATACTGTCGTAAGTGAGTGAAATTACTCTTAAATTATATTATCAGTGTCAATTTACGTCGATAGTCATTTATCATTGGTATTTCTTTTTGCTCGTTATCCGTCTTAGCTATAAAAGTATTAAATTAACAAAATTGAGGAGAAAATAATTTACAAAATTAATTTATTAATTGACATTCCATTGAGTATTTACTGCTTCTTTTCTTTCACGTAAAAATACTGAACAGATTTGTATGAAACTTTACAGTAATATAGCTAATACATCAGAATAACACATAGGCTACTATTTGCCGCTACTATAACCGGCATATATGAGGGCGGAGCCGCGGGCAACCACTAGTAGTTACTAATTTAACGAAATCTGTAGATTTTTATTCCATACTAGTCTCTTTGCGCTGTAGCATGGTGAGTGGTGGTTTAATTTAATTTACTACAGTTATTAACGATTTAATATATTGCAAAATCGCGGCAACTTTCAAGAGTGAAACGAAATGTTACTGAACCATGCCATGCACCATGCTACAGCGCATAGAGTATATTATAATATATGTAAATGTGATCGTATTCATCTATTGCATTGCCCTTTAACTTGAATTTAGACCAATAAACAGAATTATTGACAAACGGGATAAATTTATTAAAGTATGTTTATATCAGAATACTCCATCATAAGTAAAATTCACTCTATCTACACTCGTATTCTTCATACACTTCATACATGAAAATATTCGAATCTTTCAACTGCCTGAAATTAATTTCAATGCTTAGTCGCAGAGATGAGATTTTCAACGATTCGGAACCTACTTCAAGAGACATTTTCACTGAATTAGTTTTATTGATTTTAATTAAGGTTCTACTAACTGTATTAAAGGGACATATTTTACACCTTCAACATTAAAAGTTAGGTTCATTGTAGTAATTATTTGTTACTTTTTTTAATATAAATGACCTGCCAAAGTGACTCTGCTCAGCCTGATTGTAACCTCAAGCAGAATCCAACAGTGGTGGCCACCATATTCACTTCGAACGCAGACAATGCAGTATGGCGTCCTACACTATGGCGGCTTAGTGAGATGCTTTTTCACGCCCCGCTTAAAGGACCCGGGATCACAGTGGGAGGGAAACACGTGCGCTGGTAGTGAGTTCCAGTTTGTGACTGCTGGAAGGAAGAACCAAACCGTTTGGTTTGAGAACGTATTTCTACGACTCTATTGCGGTGACTTCCAAGGCCAGTACGCGTGGTTCTGTAGAGGAAGGCAGAAGGTGGGATCTATTGGAAGAGCTCTTCAGAGCACTCTCCATGGTAAAAGCCGTAGAGGACTGCCATAGAGGCGATATCTCTCCGCAACTGCAGAGGCTCAAGGGACTCGGTGGCATCGGGACTGTTGATAATACGGACTGCTCGCCGCTGCAACCGAGAGCATCAAGAAAATAATGCGCAGAACCATCACTGTTAGATTTCGAACGTCATTGTATTGGCGAGAGGAATGAACATTTTGGTAGCAGAGCGTGGTTAACCTCTGAGCACTCCGTAGTGCACTCAGAAGGAGATACCTCGTTGTTAGGTAGGTAACTATACTGTTCCACTGTCCACATATCTTTGAATCCACTGATATAATTGTTTAGAATAGTATTTAAAACAATTTATTAGCATAATGATTAAATGTAGGAGGTCACACATTTAATTATTGGTTAAATTGTAAAACTTATGTTACTAACTGTTTGCTTGTTTGAACTATATTGTATACTTGATATTGATTGTTGGGACAGTTGGTCCAATATATTCACCCAATCACACATTTAATTATTGGTTGAATTGTAAAAGTTAATATTA
This sequence comes from Diaphora mendica, assembly GCA_949125395.1. Taxonomy (NCBI): domain Eukaryota; kingdom Metazoa; phylum Arthropoda; class Insecta; order Lepidoptera; family Erebidae; genus Diaphora; species Diaphora mendica. The sequence continues at coordinate 40,268,184 of OX421311.1, read as the reverse complement.
AATATTCAAGTGGTCCAATATATTAGTGTAATATAATTAGATTTTGCTAGCCCAAAGACAATATTATTAGAATAATATTGTTATATTATTGTTAAATTCAATTATTTTGAGTTATTGGGCATTGATAAATTGAAACTTTTAGGTAGATATATATCTGAGATTAAGTGAGTGCACAAGCACTTAATAGTGTTTTATATAAAGTACTTAATAGTGTTTAAATAAATAGTTTTATTAAATACATAAAATATTGTAACTTGTAAGTAACGTTCTGTTCTGTAAGTAATGTCATTGTCATTGTACCGGGCTAAGATTAGCACGGAATTGAGATGGTTTACATCGGTTCAAGGCCTCCTCGGCCGACCAGATAGACATGATGCACTGTTGGCTCGAGCTTTGGATGCGCCAGCCCGGCTGGAGGTTATGATGGAAATGCTTACCAAAGTCGAGGCCCTTGAGGAGGAGAAGGCCAGCGATCAGACAAGGTCCGTGATGCAGGCTGATGTTGACCAGTGCCTCTCAATTGCTGATGACATTCAGCAGCGCATAGCAGAAATAAAGCGCCAGCGCAGAACTGGCTGTGATGAAGAAGCTGTGGAAGGCCCACACTCTCGCGGGGTTGTATCAAAACTGCCTCAGATACAATTACCCAGTTTTGATGGAGAGCTCGGTGAGTGGGTGAGCTTCATCAATTTATTTGACAGTTTGGTCCACTTAAGGGAGGATTTACCTAAGGCCTATAAGATGGCACAACTGATGTCAGCTTTGAAGGGAGAGCCTAGGGAACTGGTAGCCCATTTGACGGTGACAGAGGACAACTATGAGATTGCCCGTCAAATGTTGGTAAGGCGCTACCAGAACAAAAGAAGGCTGGTCGATGCTCAGCTCAAGAGGCTTTTTATCATCCCTTCAGTGACTTGGGTCTCTGCCATACAGGCAGAAGTGTTGAACCCGTTGTTGAGTGTCACTAGGGCATTAGGAAATTTAGGCTTGCCGGTTGAAGAATGGTCTTACATGTTAGTATACATAGTACTGTCCCGGCTGCCAGTTGATGTGCAGACCAGATTTGAGCAGCATCACGGTCAGGGTGCAGACAACTTGCCCGCCTCTTCTCAACTCATGGAGTTTTTGGAGGAAGAGTGTCGGAGGGCAGAGAACATAGGTTCGTTCGTGAAGCCCGCTGCGGAGCCACAGAAGGCTACTCGCAGCCCTGTGAGGAGGGGACTTCCGCAGAGAGGGCCAAGGCAGTTGTATGGGCACGTGGGTGCCTCAACACCTGAACGGTATGCCTGCCCATATTGTAAACAGGATGGCCATGGGGTGGCCGCCTGCCTAAGATTTAGGGACCAGAGAGTCCAAGGGCGACGCCAGATCACCAAGCAACGTGGCTGGTGTTTTTTGTGTCTGGGTTCCCATTTAGCAAGGGATTGCACTCGGTCCGCAATGTGTAAATTTTGTGGAGGCCGCCATCATGAGTTGCTCTGCCTGAATAGGCCCGGCCAACATCATGCAGATGGACAGGGCCGGACTCAGGGACAGATGGGGTCATGTACACAGGGCCGGACTTGGAACCTGGGTCCACGGGACCAGGGCCCCCATAGGGAAGATGTTGGGGCCGATGTTCAGGCCAACATCGCGGGTGGTTCCCCGACCTATTGGCAGGCCAGTGGCTCAGCTGGAGCTGGCACGGGCGGGTGTGCGGATGCACCCTCGAGTACGGAGCGGTTAGTTAGAACGCCGCCTCGGGTGTCATCGCGCTCGCCGCCGACCACTAGAACGCTGCCTCAGGTGTCATCGCGCTCGCCGAAGATGACGACATTTCGTCGATTTTCGCCGCCCATCATGGAACGCCCTCGGTTGGATCACCGCACCCCCCCTATCCGTGGACGGCGTCAAGTAGAGCGCCGCGACTGGAGGGGCACTTACGAGGGACCATGGGATCCCTACCACACTGATATGCCCAGTTGCTCGGGCTATAATGCGTGGGGCCCCGGGGGCCCCCGCTAGGAAATTGCAGCCAATCAAACTTTGGTCCCCAACCGGAGGCTATAGTCTTGCCCACTGCCTCCGTGTGTGTTTAGGGTTTGAACTCGACACCCCAGGTATGGTTGACGTGCTACTGGTAGTAGACGTTCTGGGTAAGTTTTGTTGTCGGTTCGGCGAGTCTTGCAGCATGATCGACTCATGGCTGTGGAGACATGTATCAGGAGAATTGAACCCGTCGGATTGTGCATCCAGGGGATGCCGGGCTCCTGAGTTGGTTATCCATCAGTTATGGTGGGGCCCTCCTTGGCTGGCAAGGAAGGAATCGGATTGGCCCCTTAACAACGCGAAATTGCCTATGGACTGTGGTATAATGGCAGCCGTGTATATGACCCAGGAGGTCCAGGAGACTGACGCGAGTTTCCTGATTGAGCGGTATAGCTCTCTTGATAAATTGAGCAATGTAAATTGTTGGATCAGAAGATTCGTTCGGAATTGTCGCACTCCCCGCGAACAGCGAACGCAAAGCCCGCTTCTGTCACCGGCAGAGCGAAATGAATCGCTTCTGAATTTGATCCGATTGGTACAGTCTTCGAACTTTGGAGCAGAATTGGAGAGTCTACGAACTGGGCGTTCGAAATTGAAGGGTGCTGTCGCGCGTCTCAACCCGTTTATAGATTCTGCCGGGATGCTTCGGGTAGGAGGAAGATTGCGCAATGCGAATCTGCCGTATTCGGCTCGTCACCCCCTACTGCTCCCCAAGGGAGGGTAGTTGGTTGAGTTTTTGGTGACTGATCGGCATGTTAAAAACGCTCATGCAGGTTGTCACGCCTTGTTAGCTACACTCCAGAGGGAGTTTTGGATTTTGTCGGGGCGTCGTACCATACGGAACATCGTGTTTCGGTGCATGCCTTGTTATAGGACCAAAGCTGCCACGATGCAGCCTCACATGGGGCATCTACACCCTGATCGGGTGAATGAGGCTAGGCCATGGGCTGGTGTTGGTACAGACTTTGCGGGCCCATTCTTAGTGAAAAGCTCGCGGCTGCGGAACGCGAAACAGTACAAGGCGTACCTTTGCGTGTTCGTCTGTTTATCCACCAAGGCGGTGCATCTCGAGCTCGTTGCTGACCTCACGACGGAAGCCTTTATAGCGTGCTTGGACAGATTCGTTTCACGGAGGTGACTGCCAGCATTGATTCGTTCCGATAACGGAACCAACTGCGTAGGTGCAGAACGATACTTGCGAGATGTAGTTAGGTTTTTAAATGAAAACAAAGTGGATATTGGAACAGCCCTCTCCCGTCGGGGTATACAATGGACCTTCAGTCCACCAGGTTGCCCCCACTGGGGCGGGATTTTTGAAACCGTAGTTAAGTCAGCTAAGACGCATTTAGGGCGTATAGTAGGTCAGACCGCGCTAACATTTGAGGAACTCGCGACGTTGTTTTGTAAGATCGAAGCCGTTCTCAACTCGTGACCGTTGTGTCCGCTCAGCTCGTATCCAAATGACCTGGAGGCGTTGACTCCAGGCCATTTCTTAATTGGTCAGCCACTTAACGCGCTGCCCGAACACCTGTTCGAAGATTTGAAATTGTTTCGGTTGTCTCGGTATCAGATGTTGCAGCAGTTTTCACAGAATTTATGGAAACGATGGTCTCTAGAGTATCTGCACATTCTGCAACAGCGCCTTAAGTGGACTGACAAAACTAGCCCCCCTAGTGTTGGTGACCTCGTGCTGGTTAAGGATGCTAACCTACCGCCACTGCGTTGGCGCCGGGGGCGCATTGTTAACTTGTTCCCTGATAAGGATGGGACCCCCCGGTCCGCAGAGGTTCTAGTTGGGGACTCAGTTATCAAACGAGCGGTAGCAACGTTATCTCGCCTGCCTGTAGATTAGAGAACAGGTACGGACCTGTTCGGGCGGGTGACTGTTAGATTCCGAACGTCATTGTAATAGCAACATTTTTGATTGTCATTTTTCTTGTTTGACGTTTTGACGTTGACAGTAGTACTTGGAGACGCTTGGATCGGTCGAGCTGGAGCTTCGTTAGAAAATAACCGTTTTAATTGTTTTTTAGCTAATTGTCCATCCAATTCGGTGTTTCGTCGGTTACCGTTATGATTGGTCTGGTTTGGACTCGCGAGTTTTAATAATCACGTCAAAAAAGGCGCGTTCCGCGATAGTTGAAACTAGTGTATTGTAATTCGAATAACTTGAAAGTTGTACAGCACTTTAGGAGTCTTGTATGTGTGACGACGCAGAGAGGAAACTACCAAGAGGCCTCTTGGACGCCGCTTCAAGGAATCTACACATCTCCAGTAAGTGCTTGATTATAGTAGCTTTAGAATAAGAAGACGGTGACACAGCCGTCGTTCATTGCTCTCACCAGTGAACTAGTTTTAGCGATTGAATGCTTATAACATGGGCCTATAGGTATTTCAAACGTCACAAGGTGATCGCTGCATTGGCGAGAGGAATGAACAATCACAAAGATGACAACAGTACTTCACGCACGAGCGATATTTCTTAAGATACAGGAGAGAAATCACATGGTGACTACCGCTACCCGGTACTACATGAAACTTAAGAGATATAAATGAATTGACACACCCCATGGACGTTTTTTTATGGAGCAGGGGGCAAACGAGCAGACGTATCTCCTGATGGAGAGGAGGTCGACAGAGGATTTATCCTACGGTTTTTCGTTCTCTTAAAGAAAAGTAACGGAAAATTGGTTATTACAAATTTCGTGTGAGCATGCTAGGTCTTTTAACGTAAATTTGATTTAGTGAAGTTTATGAGAAAATATAAAATGTTTGGCATTACATTTTCATTAGTTGGCATTCTTTTGTATTCCGTATTTTATAACAGCTCAGTTATTACAATCCTCTCATATGTTACAAGGGATATTTTAAAAGCTTTTAATAAAATTTATAACTACATGCGGGTCTAAGAGTTTATTTAAAACTAAAAGCTCGTAACAAAGACTGGAATTTCATTTTTTAAAAGCTTCGTATAAATTGGCCTCAAATATCTTTTTTTTTTAAACTGGAGGCAAAAAGGATTGTGCAATCATTTTGTAAGGAGCCGACGCACGCTTCGTTTAACAGCAATCGCAATTAATTAGGCGGTAGACACTTCGAAGGCTGTGGTTTTACCACTTCCCGATAAATATCGTGGAGAAAAAAATTGTAATCCTTTTTAGAACGGATTATTGGTTTAGAAAGAATGGGTTTATTTTGTTACTGTTGCTGCTTCAACTAATTTTAAAATCTTCTATTACCTATATATAGCATATGAATAAAAGTACTTGTATATGTTAAATAAAAGCTTTCACAAATTGTATTAAAATTTATTAAGTGCTTTTACTTCTTTCTGTAATTCTAAATTAAACGACTAACTCAATGCCAACGGTCATGCCAATTCAGCATTCGGTTACTGCATATTGTAGTGATTTCAATATGAAACCTTTCAAATTTTATCATTGCAATTACACTTATCTATTACCAGATTTTGCCAGCAGCCTTTGCCCGAGTGTATATATTAGCTATCGCAATAAAGAGTAGAGTAATTGCTGAAGAATCAAACTATCTTTATGCCGAATTTCATTGAAATCGGTACAACGTTTTAAGTGTGAAAGCTTAATAAATAGCCAGATAGATTTTCTCTCGACTTTATAATATTATATACTAGTGGTTGACCGCGGCTCCGCTCGCGTATATGTTGGTTATCGCGGCAAATAGTAGCCTATGTGTTATTCTGATGTTTCTAAACTATTATATAAAGAGATAAAGTTTGTGTTTGTAACGTTGTAGGGGATAATCTCTGGATCTATTAAACCGATTTTGAAAATTCTTTTACCAATAGAAGGCTACTTTATTTGTGAGTGACATAGGATATATAATAACCCGAAAAGTGGAAAGTTTCATCCAAATCCGTTTAATAGTATTTGCGTGAAAGAGTAACAAACATCGATCCATTCCTACTTACAAACTTTCGCGTTTATAATACTAGAAGGATGAATAAAATATATGTACGTACAAAAATATATCGTTACTAAGCTTTTTAGTGGGAACTTTCAAAACTCTGTAGTGTATCAACTTCGAAACCTATATTTTTTCAAAGTTAATAACTAAGATATTTTTATTTTAAAAAGGTAATATTTTTTTTTTGACGAATAACTATTTCTGTCCATGTATAATTTAATGTATGATATTATTGATATTAAATATGTAGGATATAGATTATAGGTGATTTTTTTATTTGTACGACGATGTAGTCATCTATAAAAGTCCTTTCAAGCTATGAAATACCTATACAGCAGTCAGAGAAGTAAAAATAGATTTCTAATTTCAAATAATTTTATTATTTGTGGGTGTCGACTCGAATTCAATTACCGTTAGAAAAAGAAACGTTGCATGTATTATTAATGATATACTTCTACACCTCTTCCCACGGAGAGTAATCAACTATCCACGAGGTATTATAGTGCAAGAGTGTGTACACAAATAGGTGCACTCTCTGTTCCCTCACTCTCACAATCCAATAGGGGTCCGTTCACACAGACCGGCTCGGAGAGGAGAGCAGATTTTTATCACATTGGAAAAAGAGGTTTGAGTAATTGCAGTAAGGTTTATTTTTGAATGTGCACTTATTTTGTCATCAAGAATGCTTGAACGCACTTAGTGTGAAATAATAAGAGGAGCCGACCAGCCCCGATTACGTGGTCTTTCTTGCTCACGCAGCCGATCGGCTCTGATTCTCTTCCACAGCCGGTCTATGTAAAATAGTTGGCGGCTCCGCTCTGGTCAATCCCAAGCGTATACGATCCGGTCTGTGTGAAAAGAAAAATGCGAGCCGATGCTCTCCGAACCGGTCTGTGTGAACGGACCCTAGGACTGCTATCCGACACGTCCGGGAAGCGATCTAGCGCAGAACCTACGGCTTTACGTGTTTTCCAAGGCACGGGAACTGGAACTCAATATCTGAATTATTATATATCCGTTAATCATTCTAAGGCTTTACTTTACCAAAAGTAGTTATAACATACCAACACTAAGTATATTATTAAGTTTTATTTCGTTACCAAACCGTTTATCATAATCTGTTCCGTTAAATTGAACTTTTCATATCCTGAAAGAGACTGTACTTCATTAAATACTATTTAAATTTACCCTGTTCCACTGTGTTTTGTAAATTGAGCTGCATTAATAATGCGCAGGAATGCGGTCAACCCTAAACCAAAGTTTATATATTTAGATGTAGCTGTTTCTTTCTTTTTAGCAGACACAAAGGTCAACTTCATAATTTTCTGCGTGAATATCTGCTTTTTCTAAAGCGAAAAAGCTTTTAGTAACATTTAATTTCTTGCGAATTGTAATTCTTTTTGTTTTCATTATAAAAATGAAAACTTTGCAATACATCTGGAATGTGTATTTGGGTTTGAGTGATCTTAAAAATTGTATTTTCTTTCCCGTTTTTGTTTGTATATTGATAGTTTTATAAAATGTGGCTCCGTCGACTAGGATCCCTTGCTTAGATCCCCTGGGAGGTTTGTCTGGGGATCCTACTGGACGGAGTCTAAAACTACTGCACATAAAAAAATCTAACAATTAAAATTCTAAAAGTGCAAATGGTCTTAAAAAGTTCGGAACGCCAAAAAATGTGCATTTCAGCTAATAACTTATCAGCACGTGTATCTATACAAAGGTAATTTCAGTTACATCATCAAATGCTTTTAATTCACTGCTGAAGATGGTCCTGCCCGTATAAGGTTACACAGAATTATGATATAAAATAAAAGAATACAAATTTGATTAAGTACCTATAGTCTTAACTGCTACTATTTTTTTTAAGGAATACGGGGCAAACGAGCAGACGTATCACCTGATGGTAAGTGATTACCGCCGCCCATAGACACACGCAACACCAGAGGCGTCACAAGTGCGTTTATCGCACTCAAAGCTTTCCTCGATAAATGGGCTATCTAACACAAAAAGAGTTTTTCAAATCGGACCAGTGGTTCCTGAGATTAGCTTGTTCAAACAAACAAACATACTCTTCAGCTTTATAATGTTAATAATATATAGTATAGATATGAATCTGATTTATCTAACTGGATTACTCCCACCGGAATCATTTTGTGTAAATCAATTTCAAAGATACAATTTATTAGAAACACGTTATATTTTCTTATACATACATATATCATTGCCGTAGAGGTTTCAAATTTTTTATTTATGTTATAATTCACATTTAAATACAATACACGTAATGGAATTAAAGCTTCGTAATAAATAATATTTTAATTTGTTATTAATACTCGGTAATTTCAGTATTTGAAATATAAACCTGTCTAATACCTTAAAAACTCCATAATTCATTAAAGTTACTTGATTATTAGGTACATGAACAATGTACGTGTTATGATAATATTTTAATTAATATTTAGTCCTAAATAAACAAAGTACGTCTCAATTCACTTCATTAAAGGTCACTGGTTCAGTCTGCGAATATCGTAATATCTATTCGTAGTCTCTATTTAAATTAAGTAATTTAAGTAGCTTAACTTCAACAATTCGTAATTTCAAAATGGATTTAGAAATGTATACTGTGATTGTTTTTCTCTGTAATGGTTTTTCTTTGACTGAACTATAAAATAATTAGAATTATTGTATCCCACTTCCTACTAATATAATAAATGCGAAAGTTTGTAAGGATGTGTGTTTATTACTCTTTCACGCAAAAACTACTGAACGGATTTTCATGAGACTTTGCAGTTATATAGCTTAGACATCGGAATATCATAATAAGCTAAAATTTATAGAGATTTTTTAAATTTAAATATCGACATAAACGCGGGCGGAGCCGCGGGCAAAAGCTAGTAGTTCAATATAGTTCAGTCAGATCACACAAGTGTTATGAGAAACGATAATTAGTGTAGGACATTAGTCATTAATTTATTTGAAGTTACAAATAGTAATACAATGTTACAATAATTTAAATAGAAGCAAATGAGTTCTCATACTGTTAATCACAGAATACATAGCAAAAGTGATTAAATATTAGGGCTTTTGCTAGTATATCAAAATATTTAATATAAATGTTATTATATAAACATATTTTCATACCTTTTCTTACTGGAACCCAAGTTCTAGTGCCTTCCCAATCACAAATACGCGATCTCGGCTACTTAAACTACCCCAATATCAGCCCAATTTTCAGATTTTAGACTTACGGTATCCATAAACCTTTCGTCCTTGCTTTGTCCTTTTGAAAGCACAGCGATAAAATTTCCGAGGAGAATTGGATCAGATAGGCAGATCAGGCAAAACCATGAATCGTGGGTAATCTAGTATATCGGCTCGACCGGAGTGATATTTGTACCTCAAAAGTTTGGTGGTCACAGTTTCTTTAATTGCTTTTAAAGTAACCGAAATCAAAGTTGTAGATGTTCTATGCAGTGGTAATCATCAGATCAAAATACATTTTTTTTACAACGAGGACTGTCTGGACCAAGATGCAAATGTTTCGTGTTGATACTCTTTCTTCTATCACTGACGTGTCTAATCTCTTTACGTAACTTAGCGGATTTGTTTATTAGAAATTGGGAGTAAGATGATGGAAATTTACCTGTGGAAATCTGTTTATTATAACCAGGTAGTATATGTATAAAGAGAAATATAAATGTATAGAGTAAATACATGTTTTTATTAACAAAGAAGTTGGCGAATATCCATGTCTTAGAGAGCACGTTAAACAGTAAATCCTGATAATCATGAACATCTATGTCAATCGCTATCGGGAAGTCAGTGCCTTCAAATATACTGACAACTAGTTTAACCATCGAATTCAGTTTGCTGTTGTGGACGTCCGATTTCAGTCTAGAAGCCTGAAGTCTGGAGCATCTGGCTCCGTGGAAAAACTCAAACTCGGGTACAACTACTAGTCGACCCCAAATAATATTGGGGATAATTTACTATTTATATGTATATATTTTAAGTAGCCTTTAGGCTAGGAAGAAAAGAAGTTTAAATCATTATCTAAAACTGTTAAAGAAAAATTGTATATTTATTTTGTATCGTATGGAAATAACATATTAATATTACTTGAAATATATTAACTTAATCTTAGTACCTTAAACGTTATTCATCATCATCATTATCATCATCAGCCTATCGCAGTCCACTTCTGGACATTGGACTCTCCATTTGACCTTTTATTTTTTCTAAGTAAAAATTAAAACACAAAAACGTAACATAAAATATTGCAGGTATTACATTTAATTGAAGCAATATAAAAGGGTATATAAAAATCTAGTAAAACCTCAAAAGGTTTTTTACGAATTACGTATTCACGACGTAGAACTCACTTCACGATATAACGGAAGATATTTTCTACGGCTCAAGTGAAAGAAAATAGGAAGACTTTATGAGAATACCTATGTTTAGAAATTTACTTATTAAGAAATGATTTTTATATTTAGCCCGCGGTGTGAAATTTTATGGAGAATAAAATCGAGTGTTAACTAAAAGTGAAGCGTTACGTCGTAGTCCTTTGTCATTAGTTATGTTATCTAACAAAATATTATTAACACAAACTGAAAGCTTTTTATAAGAGATTATTTTCTCACGACCAAAATGACGTAAGCGCCGTGAATTTTATAGCGCTTTCTCTCAACATAGTATAAGTGACTATACTCTGTCCATTCGTTTATTTTCTTTTTGACAGTTCAAGAAATTTCGAAATTAGTGACCCCTCACACATTACCGATTAGATTTGAAATGAAAAGCGATTTTTATGCCGAATATGTTTTATAAAAGCATAGAATCAAGTGAATTATATACAGGATCTTAGTGGTTAGGTGGCTTAGGCTCCCTTTAGCCATATGCCTGCAATATGTACACGGTGGTCGTCTGTCAAATAATTTAAAAATATTGCGAGCCTTAACAGTATAAATCACGACCCAGTGACGAGGATAAATCTACCTAGATCGTTTTTGAGAACACTCAGGTAACCGCGAGCTCTTGCATTTAGCACCAATCCTGAGTGCTTCAACAACCCAAGACAGATTTCAATTTGGAGTGTACATGTTTCTTACTTGCCCCTAATTTCTTGCACGATTGCATTCCAAACGGGACGTACCGCGACTGTGTTTTATATTTGAATATTATTGCGAGAAGATCGAACGTATCGTACGGTAGAACTTTATTGATATTGTTCTTCTAATAGTTCTTGTGTACCTAGAAAGAAATATTGATGTTAAAATGTTTCAAAACAGCGTGATGTGAATCTGAATTGGTTATTTGTACTATAGTGTTTTTACTTCACCAATTGTTGAGATTGGAAGTAGTTTTTTTGATTTCTTAGGAACAGTCTTATCGGCCTTTGCGGTATTTCTATTATCCTCATCATAAACCTACTGCAGTGGTACGCCACTTGGTTCAAATCTCGGCTTCTCGCATCCAGCTCCTGTCAGCCATTTTGCGCAAATCGTCACTCCACCTGGCCTGTGTGCGTCCTTCACCACGTTAGCCAAAACACGGTCTCCACTCAAGAACTCGTAATTCCTACCAAAACTTGTAATTATTTTATGACCATGGGAAATTCAAACCGACAGATTAGTGCCCAGTATAAGGAAAACCATCGTTTACACCTAGTAAGTAAGGTTACTTGGGACTCAACTTATCCCTTTTTAACCGACTTCCAAAAGGAGAAGGTTCTCAATTTCATCGGTATTTTTTTTCTTTTTTTTTTCTTTTTATGTATGTACATTGTTCCTATCATCAAATGTACATCGTCACATGTACACATGTACATTTACGTACGTCTTATACTTTTATATTGGCATCGAGGTATTGAATATTGACAGACTAGAATACCAGAATGTTTTAATTTTTATGTGTATGTTATGCCTTTGCTAAGTTAAGATTGAATTTATGACTTAACTAGCTGACCCACGCAACGTCGTTTACGTCTCCTATTGTCCGTTGCGTAAAAAAATTCCCCCGTTTTTGTAACATTCTTCATTGGTGCTCCGCTCCTATTGGTTTTAGCGTGATGATATATAGCCTGTAGCCTTCCTCGATAAATGTACTATCCAACACTGAAAGAATTTTTTAAATCGGGGCAGCGGTTCCTGAGATTAGCGCGATCAAACAAACTCTTCAGCTTTATAATATTACTAGCTGACCCAGGCAACCTCGTTTGCATCTCCTATTGCCCGTAGCGCAATAATTTTTCCTCCGTTTTTGTAACATTCTTCATTGGTGCTCCGCTCCTATTGGTCTTAGCGTGATGAAATATAGCCTATAGCCTTCCTCGATAAATGTACTATTCAACACTGATATAATTTTCAAATCGGACCAGCGGTTCCTGAGATTAGCGCGTTCAAACAAACAAACTCTTCAGCTTTATATAATAGTATAGATATAAGTATATAGATTGTAGTAAAATATGAAACTCATAATTGCGAAGTAGTTGAACGCCTGTTAACAGAACGTGACCAATCTAATATCACTTAGTAGTATTACCAATAAATTTTAGATTGTGAAATCGACAAATTCAATAATTATATTAATATTAGAAGTAAACTTTGTACCTCGTTTTTATGTGTATTGTGGGAAAGGAAAAGTAGGAAATTTGGCAAACTCAAAGCTTATATGAAGAAACAGCGCAGAAAGCAAAATGAAACCAAAAAAGAAAAATAATAAAAAAAAAACAAAAAGCTTTTTGAAAACAAGCTTTTACTGGAATTCCTCGAGACGAATCAAACGAGTCCAAACTCGATGAGTTCGAAACAGAGTTCCTATGGCCACCTTCCAGCTCCAGCATTAGATCAGCTCCATATCATTATAGTATTGTACTGTCACACTGTATACCTATGCTTGCAAAATTTCACCAAAATAGGTTGAAGATATCTGCTTCAAAATTGAGTTGCAAGATTCCACCCGAACATACAAGCATACATACATACATACATTGCAAGTTAAATAAAAGCTTGTAAAATATGGATGAACTTCTACCACTGGACGATTACTACTATCATAGAAATACTTATCAATTTTCTCTAAACAAACAAAACATTGTTTTCTTTGAAACTCAGAGTATGAGTTTCTTTACCAATAGTTTAATAGAATTGAACTTATTTTAAAGCAATTATTTCAATAGCCTTCTTTCAATTAATAAGTTCCAACATTTTAGGAAGTTCACAACTGACTTGTTCTTTTGTTATAAACATTTTTATGAGAACATCCATTCGTCCCATGTATTGACCTTTCTGCACAGGTTTTCTTTGTTTTCCTCTTTATGACGTTTCTTGTATATATTGTCTCTTTTGTACTTCCTAAAATATAATGGTCTTAATTACTTTTGTTGTCGAGAAAGTGCTACCAATTACTTTGCGTTATTTTACTTAATGTGCTAAATGGTTTTACGTACATTTTGGTAAATTACGAGGGGATAATTGACTCAGTTAATTACATCTGCCTTTTATTGTTACTAACAGTATCAGGACAAGTTGAACACATTATTGTCTTATTTTCCATCGATCCAGATCTTTTTTTTACTTTATTTGATATCAATTCACTACCAGAAGTAACGAGGATAAGTTAATTTTACTTGTTTAATTGAAAGTACCTGAATGACCCAGCTTAGATTCGATATTTATGGTCGTAAATAAAAAAAAAAATGTTTTGTTTAATACAAGTAATTTTTCATAAGTAATAATATTTTATTTTCTTTTTATTTATCATAAGCTAACATATAAAATTATCGATCAAATTTTTATCGCATTTTTATGCGGATTTCTTGAGATTGAGATGTGGCTTTGGCCCTGGCCTGCTCAGTCGCCATACTTGAACCCGATTGAGCATGCATGGGATATGCTACAGAGAAGAGCTCTGCCGAATATGGAGGGTATCCAGTCGCAAGAAGACCTTTTTTTGTTGTTGCAACGAACATGGGCGGCCATTCCACAGCGTGATTTGGATGAACTCATTTTGAGTATGCCAAACCGATTCTTGTGTTGTTAGTGTTCGCGGTAGAAACACGGATTATTAATTGTTTAAGTTACCTAATAAAATTTTAAAGAAAACTGTTATTTCAGTCTTTTTTTCGAACTTTAATGTTAGTGGTTCAAATGTCAAAAATCGCTTTATTAGGAAAATGGCAAATTTCTTTATTAATGCAAAGGTGACTTGGTTTATCGTTACTGTGACAAACGAAAACACTTTATTTGATGAATCCTTAAAGAAAATTTTAATTAATATCAATCAGGAGAAAAGTTATTGCAAAAATATATGTTGATCCCTAGACACATATGTTGATCCCTAGACACTTTTGATGTGTGTATAAAATCCCAACTTCTTCTTACCCTTTATTATTCCCAAGATTATTTGGGATCGGCTACTTCAAGTAAATTTACACCAAACTAAAGTTGAATATAATTATAATATAGGTATATTATCTAAATGTTTAAAGCAAAGGCGGGTTGGCTATAACATTTATAACTCAAGAACTATAAAAATAACAATACAAATAATACACTAGTAATACATTAGTACACTATCAATAGAATAATAACTATTAAGAAGTTTAAAATGTTGGTGAAGAAATTTATATTTTTAACCGACTTCAAAAAAAGGAGGAGGTTCTCAATTCGACTGTATCTTTTTTTCCTTTTTTATATTTGTTACCTCATAACTTTTGACTGGGTTAACCGATTTTGATAATTCTTTTTTTATTTGAAAGCTGGTGTTTCCCGAATGATCCCATTTAAATTTGGTCTAGATTGAAGTCATTTTTTTTTTGTTAAAATTTGTAGGTAATTATTTTCATGTATGGCCCTGCCAAAATGTCTCTTGCTTGCCTGATGGAAAGCATAAGCAGAGTCCAAGAGTTGTGGTCACCATACTGCGAATGCAGACAATGCAACAATGCAGCATGGTGACCCACACCATGGCGGGCTAGTGATGCTTCTGCATCATTGGGCCTCTGGTCTCGCACTCACTAACGAAACACTACAGCACGATCACTGTTATTTAACGTTGATTTTCTGTGCGAGGGGAAGTACCCGGCCGGCCCGTTCGTGCTGAAATCAGCGTGACCCTACTACCTTGAAATATATACGAACCTAATTATATTTAAGACTAGCCGTGAATCGCACTGTCATCCGCGGGCGAAGTTAGCCTGCCTAAGTTACTTTTTATATCATCGCCTTTCTGTCAGTATTAAAATCAAAATTCCCGTTAAAATCGGTTCAGCCGTTCTAGAGATTAGCCGAAACAAACAGATAGACAGACAGACATATTTTTTTTATTTAAGTAGTAATAAAATCTAGAGCAATTTCTATCAATTTACCTAATATAATCCTTATCTTCTTACCATCGAATAGGCTTCATATGCCAATAATAATAACTGTCAATGAGTAAGTCGCAGACATTTTATTTTCTATTAGAAACCTTTAGGAAAATGTCGATTGGCTTTGTGAGAAGTTCTGATAGAAAATCTATTTTCATATGTAGGCTCATATATAGATTAGAAATTAATGTGTGAATAGAACAATAGCATATAGTAGAATACACATACACTTATTACAAGTAATATATGTGTGTATATACTCTAACAGCGAACAAAAAAACAAATTCGGGGTCATATTATTTTAAGATGTCTGTTTATCGAATGGCTATGAATGGATCTAGTGTCTTCTGAATTTCAATGGTTCTATTATTTATATTTTTGTTAAAAATAATTATGTTATCCTAAGTTGTATAAATAATTGACAGACAAGAACAATAATTAATATGTAAATTGATATTTGTATATGCTAAAGCTTTACAAGACTGGTATCCCCAAGTCACGCATCACGGAAAAGGTCGTTTAAAAAACAAAGACAATAAGAACTAATAATTTGGCTAAAAAAAACATTTATATATCAAGCATCTTGCCATTTACAAACGAATAACCACTAATTTTCTAGTTGGGCTCATCTTACGGTATAACAAGATACGGCTGATTTACACTAACGAAGGCGATTAGCGTCTGATCTCCGGAACACAAAGGGTTGGATTGTTCCAAACATAGGCCCTCGGAGTCCCTACAAGTCTTGTCAAATGCGTATTAAATACTCGTTATTTATACTAAAGAAAGACATGACAAGAACTACATAAAAAAAAGCGGCCAAGTGCGAGTCGGACTCGCCCATAAAGGGTTCCGCAGCAGCAAGTAACATTTTTTTTTTATATTTGTTTTGATTGAATGCAAGGTAAATTGCAGTTTACGATTAATGACGTATTAAAAAAAAACTACTTACTAGATTTCGTTCAAACCAATTTTAAGTGGAAGTTCGCATGGTAATGTACATTATATATTTTTTTTAGATTTGTCATGCTCTTACTTTAGAAGTTACAGGGGGACACACACACATTTTACCACTTTGGAAGTGTCTCTCGCGCAAGCTATTCAGTTTAGAAAAAAATGATTTTAGAAACCTCAATATCATTTTTGAAGACCTATCCATAGATATGCATACCCACATGCATGGGTTTGATGAAAAAATTTTTTTTGAATTTCAGTTCTATGTATGGGGTTTCCCCAAAATTTCTTGTTTTTTTCTTATTTTTGTGTGAAAATCTTAATGCGGTTCATAGAATACATCTACTCACCAAGTTTCAACATTATAGGTCTTATAGTTTCGGAAAAAAGTGGCTGTGACATACGGACGGACAGACGGACAGACAGACAGACAGACAGACATGACGAATCTATAAGGGTTCCGTCTTTTGCCTTTGGCACGGAACCCTAAAAAGGAGCCTTGGAAAAATAAATGGCATTTGTATTACAAAAAATTCGTTTAAATTTTTAATAAAAAAAAAAAGTTTATAAAACTTAATGTAGCTCATGTAATGTCTGAGGATTACGGCGAAGCTAAAATGTTACTTATTAATATGAGGATCAAACCAAGTGGCGTGCAATGGGAGAGGCCTATGTCCAGCAGTGACTTACAATAGGCTGATGATGATGATGATGCCATTTGAGCCGTTTTTACAATTCTACTGACACCTTATTAAAAAAAAAGGTTCAGCAATTTGGGTGCTATGGTGGAACATAGAAACACATAGACTGTCAAAACTATATCTACTCTTGCGTATGGCTTCGCCGTAGTCCTGTTAAAAACAACCCTTTCCTAGTTACAATTAGTCACATCACATTATATATTAGTCAGAATTGGTATGCTATGCATGAGCGGTGACATATAATGACAGCTGAGTGCGATAATTATGAATAATTAATTTTGTAATAACTTTTAAATACATCTATTTCTAATTAGGTTTATTCAAATAATTAAATCCAGATATATATATTTCAAAGTGAATATAATTAATGTGTAATTTGTTTATATCGTAACGATTTCTGATGAAAAGTAATTAATAGTTAAAGTAAAATCAATAGAAAAACTTAAAGGGGAGATATCAGGCACAGGACCGACAGCTTTACGTGTTTTTCCAAAGCACGAGGGTTCAGACCCCAACTTCCAAACTCCGAGGTGTTATTAAGTATTTCAGAAAAACTCAAAAATACTTTTGAAAAAGAAAATCAAAAAACATGCTTACATAATATAGAAAAACAACACCCACATATAGAAGAAATTATCATGTTAATAAAAAAATTATTTGTCTGCAGTGGGTGTAGAACATGGCGTGGGTGGGTTTGATTATTCTCGCTTTTTTTTTTTTTTTTTTTTTTTATGTATCGTCCGCCATAATGACTCTACTCTGCCTGATGGAAAGCATAAGCAGAATCCAAGAGTGGTGGTCACCATACTCACTGCGAATACAGACAATGCAGTATGGCGACCCACACCATGGCGGCCTAGTGATGCTTCTGCATCTTTTAGTCTAGTCAACAAGTATGGAACTTGTTGACTAGACTATTTGGGCCTCCGGTCTCGCACTCACCAACGAAACACGACAGCACGAACGCGCATTTTACGTTGATCTTCTGTGCGAGGGTAGTACCGCCCCGGTCGAGCCGGCCCATCCGTGCTGAAATCAGCGTGGCTCTACTACCTTTTTACCTATTACTGACAAGCAGTATCATAAGCCACTAGACCAAAAGGCCAGTCAATAATACCTCAATTAGAAGACATATTCCATGAAATTTGTACGAAAATTTCATTTATTTATCTAAGTAAATTTCATAGGTTGATCGATTATTGCTCCTGAACTTGTCAGCCTAGTCAACTTTGATGGTTTTCCTTTTAGCTTCGTGAAATAAGTAGGTATTTGATTTTAGTAATACAAACCATCATTTACTTGGAAGGGGACAGACACTTGTTTCTTACAAGGAATATCAATTTGAAGTTTAATAAAGAAAAATGAAACTAGTTTGTTGGCGTAAATAATTGTTAATTTTTATTGGTTTTATTACCCGACTATAACAAAGCAGTCTATGCATGTTTGTATATTCCATCGTAGCGTATAAACTACTGAATCAATGTTAATGAATGAGGTATCAATAGATGTAGGCGACATAAATATTCTCATAAGCTTATACGTAGTCGAGTTATAGTTTGTGAAATTTTTTTTAACTGCCATCCTTAATTTCGGTTTAACAAGTAAAATTTTAACAAAATAAAAACCGACCTCAAGGTTCGACTCGTTTTCTCTTAGATGCCATTATCAGATCTTAGTGTCCTTATCATGGTACTACTGTTGGGATATCTCCTTTCCATTAAAAAAAGAATAATTAAAATCGGTTTATAAACGAGGAAGTTATCCGCGAACACAAAAAAAAAGCATCTATACGGCCGAATTGAGAACCTCCTCCTTTTATGAAGTCGGTTAAAAAGTGAACAAAACACAATCAAAATGTAGTTTGTCTAATTCATGACTTTATTATTTGAAAATCATATTTGAACAGGTTTTAGTAGATCTTATATTAAAATTAAGTTGGGATCACAAGTACACGGTACAAAATCTAACCTAATTCCCTACAAGCCAAAATCCTGTACAATGACTTACAATAGTAGTATAGCAACATTCGAGCATTTGAAATTGACTGCCATTTATATTCAAAGGGTAAGCCAATCAAACGGGGCCCATTTAATTTCTCCTCAGCAAATTATCGAAATTTCTCAACAAGACAGATTTACATCCAATTAGTTTGCGTCTTGACTACCTATTCAAAAGGTGTTTAGTATTGTTCCTTGTTAAATTAATGTTTTATTTATTTATTGAGTATATACGTACTATTTTTTTATTGTGCTATGAATTCTTCAAAATTAATTACACCGTCAACTACTACTGTCTCTCCAAAACATTTAACTTTTTAATGCATTCTAAGGTGACCCGGAAGATGTTGCTTTTGGCAGTAAGGCTACCCTTTCGTATAATTGTCATTTTATGTGGTCTCTTGAAAATCTGTAACACGGTGTACAAATAAAGTTTTCTATATGCCTAAGTACTTTTGTGCAGCTATGTTCTGTCTATAAATATATTTAAAATCTATTATATTTATCTAGCAGTGACATTTTAATAATAAAATTATGAGAAAATGTATCGGAAATACGAAATATGTATAAGATACTAGTTGCTGCCCGCGGCTCAGCCCGCGTATATATCGGTTATCGCGGCAAATAGGAGCCTATGTGTTATTCTGATGTATAAGCTATATTACTGTAAAGTTTCATCCAAATCCGTTCAGTAGTGTTTGAGTGAAAGAGTAACAAACATCCATCCATCCATATTTACAAACTTTCGCGTTTATAATGCGACTATTAGTATAGATATAGATTATAAAATTCCTAAATTCAATTACATTATCTATACATATATAATCACTTTCATTGCTGGGCCTAAGATGAGGTTATAAATTTAAACTTTGGCAGCTGTTTATTTTTAGGTTGTGATATTTTTTATGAGCCATTAAAAAGGATTTTTAGTAGCTCCTACCTCGAGGGGGTTAAGATCATTATAAGATATAAACAACTGTGTGAAAGTTCACCTTACGTTTACGTTACGTTCAAATGATCATGCGAGTGAAGTTAGATGAATAAAAAATTGCTATTAGTATGATAAAAATATCAATAAACTATCATTATTTTTTATTTAAAGTAAATAGTTAAAGGGAACAAAGATTACAGTTGACTCATGGAGAATTTAAACCACTTTAAACCTTAAGTTTACTAAAAGCTTTCCTAAATAATTAGCTGTCTTTTCCTCCAACACCTGGACAAAGAACAACTTAAATAACAAAGTTCCTGATACGCCATCTCACGTAACTAAGTAACAAAATGTCGCTTCATCCAGCATCCGACACACGTTTTCTATTTTACTCCGCGGAGTACAATTTTTAAGTCGGAGTGATGTGTATAAAGTTTGTACGTGAGCAATGTGTTTGAGAATTTATGTTGTCATGCATTTTCTGCGCGGTGGGCTTTTTAACCGACTTCAAAAAAGGAGGTGGTTATCAATTTGATTGTATTTTTTAATGTTTGTTACCTTATAACTTTTAAATGGGTGAACCGATTTTGATGATTTTCTTTTATTTGAAAGCTGGTGCTTCCCGTGTGGTACCATTTCAATTTGGTCCAGTTCTTAAAGTCGGTTTTTTTTGTTAAATTTGTGATTATTTTTGACGAAGAGATCTGTCTCTTTAAGTTATACTTATTCATATAAAGATTTAAATGATAATTATACATTTTTTTAAATCGATGGCTAGTGGCTCGCACA
Organism: Diaphora mendica; assembly: GCA_949125395.1. Lineage (NCBI taxonomy): Eukaryota > Metazoa > Arthropoda > Insecta > Lepidoptera > Erebidae > Diaphora > Diaphora mendica. The sequence continues at coordinate 40,247,469 of OX421311.1, read as the reverse complement.
TTGCAAGGTGAAGCTATCCTAGCCAGGTTAGTCCCTGGATAGTTGCCCATTTTTAACATATTGACAACTACAGTCCATGTCTTAGAGAACACGCTAAGGGGTCGGTTCCGGTTGCCATACGAACATATTTAGGCCTTTAGCCACTTTGTTTTTTTTTTTGAAAATCCCTTTGGATCTCTGACTCGTTGGGGACTGAGGAGCCAGGGATGTGGTGATTCCACAAAAAACCACCCCGCAACTGGTCTCAGGCGCCCCGCTCTGAGGAGGACTCGGACCATGTTATTTCAGGTCCTCCCCAGGAACGACGTCGCGTCTATCCAGACTCTATCGTCGGGGAAGCCTCGACTTTCCCCTGCCTGTCGGCCCAATCATTATTATGTTGCGGCCAGGCCCCTAGTATGCCTATATAGATGTAGCCTAGTATTCGCGTTGCGAAGGACTGATGGTATTTGCTCTGCGTAAAATCGACATTCAACCGTGTCGTAGTATACTTAAAGCCAACTCCAAAACCAAATTAAAATAAACAAATAAATCCTAGCTTGGGTATATATATAATATTCCTTCAATTGTATATAGGCTGCTACATAATTATGTAAACTATTAAACCTGTAAAACATATAGAGCAATAACAATAATTGGGGAAAGTTTGTGGTTTTTAACACTAAAATATAAATATAAAAAAACCTAATGATTTTTTTAGAAATTGACTCCGAAATTATATATAATTTAGAGGCGAACTAGAATAAATAATGCAATGATATTTGAAACTTAGAATGGGCTGTATACACGAATGAATGTTTAATTATTATAAACAATAATACCTATAGTTTTTTTTCAATAGGATTTTTTTGAACGATTGAGTTTTGTGTAGGTTGTTTGGTTGTGTAGTTTGCAGTTTTTCAATCAAACCGTTCCGTTAGTCTTTCTTTTTTTACACACAACATACATAAAATACAGCTATAAATCAACAAGTTTCTGGTTCATTATACACACATCAAAAGTGTCTAGGGATCAACATATGTGTCTAGAGATCAACATATATTTTTGCAATAACTTTTCTCCTGATTGATATTAATTAAAATTTTCTTTAAGGATTCATCAAATAAAGTGTTTTCGTTTGTCACAGTAACGATAAACCAAGTCACCTTTGCATTAATAAAGAAATTTGCCATTTTCCTAATAAAGGGATTTTTGACATTTGAACCACTAGCATTAAAGTTCGAAAAAAAGACTGAAATAACAGTTTTCTTTAAAATTTTATTAGGTAACTTAAATAATTAATAATCCGTGTTTCTACCGCGAACACTAACAACACAAGAACATCGGTTTGGCATACTCAAAATGAGTTCATCCAAACACGCTGTGGAATGGCCGCCCATGTTCGTTGCAACAACAAAAAAAGGTCTTCTTGCGACTGGATACCCTCCATATTCGGCAGAGCTCTTCTCAGTAGCATATCCCATGCATGCTCAATCGGGTTCAAGTCTGGCGACTGAGCAGGCCAGGGCCAAAGCTACATCTCAATCTCAAGAAATCCGCATAAAAATGCTTGATCCCTAGACACTTTTGATGTGTTATATTTATTCTGCCCTGGCCTCTTAAACGGGGGAAAATTGTTACGCTACGGGCAATAGGAGACGCAAACGAGATTGCGTGTGTATTTTGTATTCTATACCCAACACAAAGAGTTTATATACTTATTTAAAGGTTTTTTGACAATTCACTGGTTAGTGCGATAGCATTGCGTATGGATAATTTTGTGTTAATAATAAACTTTAATTCCCTAAAGGTTCGCACATTGAGTTTATTCTACGAAAATAATGAAGAAGAAATCCATCTTTTCTTTTTAATAAAGATTAGTCTTTTCTTTACTATTTGCGATATCAATTAAAATACTTAAATTGTAATATTAGCTATCAGTGAAAATAGTAATATGGTTGTACTAAATAGTTTAATCCAAATTTTCTACTTGGTGATATTAATCGTAACGATGAAAAGAAGCATAGCGGATGCTGCTGAATTCAGTAAGTATTTTTAAGTGTTAACATATTACTACACATGATCCTTTGTTCTTGTGGTTTTGTTGGCCATGCACTGTTCCGCATTCCAAACACGAATTGGTGACATAATCAAACACATGACTAACATCCGAACGGGCAACTTTGTTGTACCATGCTGTCGATCAGTAATCAAATAAATACCAAAGAGTACTTGTGTCGTAGGCGTATACCTCCGCATGGAATTATTGAAATTTGAGCAGTAGTTTTAGAGATTATTGTGTTTAGTCAATCGTTTTGATCAATCTATTTACAAAATCAAAAACCTTTGTGTGGATTTTGATATTTTATTCAAAATTCTGGCTTATTTCAATGAAATTAAAATCAACTTAGCCATAACGTATTTCAATTTACAATCGATACCCCACAATAGCATAAAGGTAGCAGAGCCACGTTGATTTCAGCACGAACGGGCCGGCGCGATTGGGGCGGTACAACCCTGGTACAGATCAACGTAAAATGACAGCATTCGTGCTGTGTGCGTAAGTGTGTGAGTGAGAGACCTGCGGCCCAATAATGCAGAAGCATCACTAGGCCGCCATGGTATAATAATAATAATAATAATAATAAAATACTTTATTGACACAAATATGACATATTAAGTATGTACTGATACTGAAACCCAAACTAGGCCAAAGGCCTGTATCTTGGGAGCCAGTGTTCAGTCGCACAAACGGTAGACAGTACTGTCTGTTTAGTATCTTGCTACGTACGTGTTTGTGAGTGTGTGTATGTGTATGAGTGTGTGTATGTGTGTGTGTGTGGGTGTGTGTGTTTGTGCGGTGTTGTGTAAGTGGGAGTCAAATTTTATGCGATTTATGTCTGAAATGTAAGTAGATTTTCAGTTTTTTCGTAATCTAGTTGTTGTAGAAACTTAGTAACCTTCACGTTTACTTCACGGCGATTTAATGTAACTATACTTAGTTTTTTATTTATATAATTGTATAGCTTAGCACTCATACTACGGCCTCGTCTTCTTGCAAAGGTGGTACTGCAAGTAAAACGAGGACACACAGATGTTAAGCTGCGTTTATTAGGGTTTGGAGGGGCACATCACGATGTTTTCCAAGGACAGTTTTCAAGATGTACAGCTGTCGATCTGAGAGAACCTTACAGTTTGCATATAAGTTCACCGTTGGGTATCTATAAGGTTTGCCCGTCATTACTTTAAGGACCGCTCTCTGAGCTCTCTCCAACCTAACAAGGTGCGTTTTAGCTGCACAGACCGGAATGCAATATTCTGTTACAGATTGACAAAGAGATAGATAGACTAATATAAGTTTGCTATTGGGTAGTGTGTCTTTTAGGGATTTAAAGACATATATTAGCCGCCTTACTCAGGATGTGACTAAATCTATCTGGTTGTTCCATTTTAGTCTGTGGTCTATTTGTACGCCCAGGTATTTCACTTCTTCGACTCGCGTAATTTCTAGGCAGTTACAATCCTTGAGATTTGTACATGTATGAGCTCTAATAGAAAAGCTCTTTGCAGGGTCCGTGGTTTTGCTAAGGGAAAAAGATATATAATTGGTCTTTGTTAAATTTAGTGTCAAGAGATTTTTTGCTAGCCAAGTCATAACTTTGCGCAAGGAGTATTCTGCTCGCTCCTTTACAGTTTGCCAGTTAGGACCCCAAACAAAAACGGCGGTATCATCTGCGTAGGTAAAAATGCTGGTATTGGGTAATTGAATTGTGCAGAGGTCGTTAATATATAACTGGAATAGGGTTGGGCCCAAGACACTGCCCTGAGGGACACCGTAGCTCACAGATACTTCATCACTAATATAATTATCAATTTTAACCCGTTGTGTCCTATTTGTCAAGTAGTCTTTAAAAATGTCATGGGATAAGCCTCGTACTCTCAGCTTTTGTAGTTTTTGCAGTAGAATAGGCACAGATACCGTATCGAATGCTTTTGAGAGGTCTAGGAAGATGCATAAGCATCTATTTTTAGCATCTAAGTTCTCTACAGCGATATTGGTCAAATCTGCTACTGCATTCTCCGTGGATAAACCTGGGCGAAAACCATATTGATTTGGTGCTATTATACTAAATTTTTCCAAGAATGTTTTCAGTGCTCGATTTAAAATTTTCTCTAAAATCTTAGATAAGGCCGTAAGCACCGAAATAGGACGATAATTATTAAGGCAGTCCCTGTCTCCTTTTTTAAAAATAGGGTGTATAATAGCTTTTTTAAAGGCTTCAGGAAAAGTGCCGCTACTTATGGCCAGATTACATATGTGAGCTATTATGGGTGTTAGTACGTGGCAATTTTGTTGTAGGACCTTGGAAGGAATATTGACCCACCCCGTAGCGCAGTCAGTACGAAGTTCCAAGATTTACGATTCTATATCGGAGTGTTACTTTTTGGATCACTATTGAACCAGATGGACTGATTGAGTCGAGTTCTCTTAGAGCTGCAGCAGTTTTAGTAATATTGGCAGACTTGTGAATTTCCTCAGCTAAATTTTTACCTATATCTTTAAAGAAGGTGCAAACATGGTTAGTAGATGTCAGTGGGTTCTCTGATAATTGTAAGAGTTCCTTCGCATTGTTTTTTGTTTTATGAGTCGAAGATATGTCTCTTATAGCTTTCCACAAAGCTTTTGGGTCATTACCGGCGTTTTGAATTTGGGACTTATTAAAAGCTACTTTAAGTTTACGAATGAGGTTTGTACAAAAATTTCGATAGCGTGTATATGTTAACTTGAGTGTCATATTATCAGGTGCTTTCTTGAACTTAGAGTGGAGTTTATCGCGGTTTCTAATGCATCTTAGAAGGCCCGGTGACATCCATGGTTTTATAACTCGTTTGCTTCTGGAGATTGCAGATGTCGTGGTGTGTTTAGCAACTGTGCTTGAGATTAGTGTAACAAGCATATTAGTAGCAACATTTGTGTCGGTTACTGACAAAATATCAGAGAAGTTGGTGTTTTCTAAGTCCGCATTGATACGATCATAATACGTATATGTTCTACTGGTGAGATTTTTATTGTAGTGAATGCTTTTTTTAAGACATAAAGCTATGGGCATATGGTCGGTTATATGGGATACTGCCCATTGTGGTATGGTTCACCACTCACCATGCTGCATTGCTGCATTGTCTGCATTCGCAATGAGTATGGTCACCACCATTGGATTCTGCTTATGCTTCCCATCGGGCATAGTAGGGTCATTTTGGCAGGGCCATTCATAAAAAAAAGTGAAACAAAACAATCTGCCCGACATAAATACAAGACGCTAACATAGATACGACAGTTCACGTCGCTACAAGTCAGGAATGGTTCACGTAAAATAAAAAATTATAGGTTAGCTCCATAATTTATCAATCGCAAGCGACTAAGAGTTATGTAAATTAAAAAAAAATAAGAAATATAAAAAAGTGGAAAACATTTTTTTGTAACTTCATTTTCTTGAGTGCTGTATGAAAAATTGATTCTATCTGTTGGTTTATCCTTGTTTTAGCATTTTTTTATTTTACTTTCAATTGTGAAAAGGATTTCCAAAACTCTTTTCTTCTTGGAAAACTATGAGTATCAGTCAGCAGAAGGTACAATTAATTTATTGTGTGAGATTCAATAAGGAAGTTTCATAAACCAAATATTATCGAGGCCAACAAACGAGCGTGAGAACTGTTTTTGTTTTATTTTCTTTGATTTTATGTTTTTTTATTTTTTATTATTATTTCCAATACACATACATATACAGACACAGTGATAAAAACTGCACCACGAAGAACTCGCAGGGTCTGGGTAGCAGTGAGTTGCTATAAACTATTTAATACACAAATTAGCTCACTTATAATTTAATAAATAATGTTATTTACCTTTTTTTTTTTTTTTTTATTTAATAGGGGGCAAACGAGCTGACGCATCACCCGATGGTAAGCGATTTCCGCCACCCATGGGCATCTGCAACATCAGAGGCGTTTGGGGGATGGGGAGGGGAAGATGGGGACGGATTGGGGTATGGACCTCCGGTTTTCGTCAGATAGTATTTTCTTATTTTATTTTGGAAGGCATGTTGTTCGTTCTTTACATAGGAAGATTGTATCTCCTCTGGCATTTTATTCAACAGAGTAGGGATTAGGTAATCTTCTACTCTTTCCCCGTACACGTTATTTTTTTTTTGGGCAGTAAATATTTGTTTTTGTGTACAATCTTCCTTAGGTTACTTGGTCTTTTCCTTTCAATCAACAATTCAGGTTTACAATTTAGTGTGTTAAATTCATATATTTTGAAAACATTCATAACATTACAATATTTGAAAAGCTCATCATCTTTGTACTTCTGTCTAACATGCTTTGGCACCACTATTTTAAGTAGTCTTAATTGTAGATTATAGATATCGTCCATATATGTTTTGTATGTTCTCCCGTAGCTACTAAGCCCGTAACCGACAACCGAATCAGCTAGTGCTACGTATAACATTCTGAGTACTTTATATGGAAGTTTATTTTTTAATAAATAGAATTTGCCAATGAGGCTTCTCAATTTGTTGCAAACGTAATCTTTGTGAAGTCGCCAGCTGAGTCGGCTGTCAATGACGAGCCCAATGTACGTGTGTTGGTGAACTACTTCTAGAGTTGAGCAATTGCAATTGCTGGTTGCCCTATGCAGACAGTCGTGTTCGTGTGCAGTTACCACAGGTATAGTATAGTACTTGCTTTATTGTTTGATGAATGTATGTGGACAATTTTTGTTTTTTGTGCATTTATTACTAGACCCGTGTCATGCGCCCACTTACACAGTTGGTCGAAGTCAGACTGTAGTGATTTTTGTGCTTCTTCAATGTTTTTATGAGCCACCAACAGACATGTATCATCCGCGAATTGATATATCGAGCCTGAGAGCATTATGTTGTGTTATAAGAAACGATTCCAACCTCGTATAAATGCCTCATTTGTTTAAATCTTAATAATTACTAGGCATACAATAACATATATTATAAACTTATAATTCAATTGGTGATTTTATAAACAAGTAAATAGTTGATTCATATTAATATCTTGGCGCCTTCCGCTTGTCAGCTTCCGGCGCGACTTATATTTCATATCAAATCTTTAATTACACAATCCTGTATTATCAAATAATAATTGTATGCTAATAATCATTAGAATATTTATGGTAAACAATATTTGATATTATCTACTAAATATGTGAATTTAGTATTGAATTGGGTCAAGCCTGTCAAATACTATAAAAATACCTTCGTTCGAGTAATTTCACGCATTCATATCCCGAACGTTCTACTTGGTGCTAATCGACCGTTACAGTTGTTCATATCATTCACATATAGTAAGTATTCTGTAGGTCCAATTACGGATCCTTGGGCTGTCCCTTTGGTGGTTAATATTTTTGTACTAAATTGGTTTTGTATTTTTACGGTTGTATATCTATGTGTGTGATAGTCTTTAAGAAGTTCCAACATGGGTTCCTGTATATCATTTCTCATCAGTCTATCAAAAAGTATATTATAATTGAGCATATCGAATGCTTTGCTGAAATCTATAAATAGTGCCAAAACTTGTTTTCTATCATTTAAATATCTATTTATTTCGTTAGTGAAGTTATATAGGAATTGCGTCGTGCATTTATTTTTTTGAAAGCCGAACTGATTTTTGCCGAGAATATTGTTTCCCTGTAGAAACATATTTATTTGATTACTTAAGTATATTTATTTTATTTATTTATTTATTTTATTTATTTATTTAAAAACTTTATGCACAAATGTACAATGGCGGACTTAATGCCACAGGCATTCTCTACCAGTCTACCGTCGGGTGGTGTGGAAATGAATGAGAAGGTGCACTACACTTTGGTTAGGGATTCTAAAATAGACATAACAAACTTAAAATTAAGAAACAAATGAAAAAAAGAGAAGAAAAAAAACAATGGATTACGATAAATCTAAACAACCATACAAAAATACATAATATAAACATATACACATACAGTTATACATAAAACACATGAATACAAATACATATACATACCGATATAATAAATATCAAGTTTGTGATGATTCCGCCATGCTTCCGGCAAGGAGAGCCCGCACCCTGACCCTGAATGAGTTACGACTAGGTGCCATTCTGATTTCTTTGGGAAGGGCATTCCAGAGAAGGACAGATTGTATGAGGAAGGAAGAATGAACGCATGCAGAAGTGTGGGAGGGGCATGAAAGAAGGAGGCTATTTGTGGAACGGAGGGTTCTGTCATGATTGGATCCCAGGAACTGGAAGGAAGAAGTCAGGTAGGTAGGCGAGTAAGGAGAGTTGAGAATGGTGTAGAGAGTCGTTAAGGCGCGCAGGTGACGACGCTGACGAATAGGTAGCCAATTTAATTTAAGACGAAAGAAGGAGACATGATCGTATTTACGGAGATTAAAAACGAATCGAATGCAATTGTTAAGAAGCCGGTCGTATTTGTTAAGAAGATCTGCATTCAGGTCGTAGTAGCACACATCACCATAATCAAAGATGGGTAGAATCAAGGTTTGCACCAACATCGTTTTTATCTCGGCAGGTAGAAAGTTTTTGAGTCGGTATAACGTCCGCAGGATTCCTGTAACCTTCTGACTCACGCTAGTGACCTGAGGTTGCCAACTAAGATTGTTATCAATGAACAGGCCCAAATCCTTCACTGTAGAGCTAAGAGGAATAATAGATCCATTAAATAGTATAGACGGCAGAGTAACTGCATCAAGCCTTCTGGTCATGTGTTGACTGCCCATGATGGTAGCCTGGCACTTTGTAGGGTTCACAATCAAACCGAATCTATCTGACCAACCACTGATGGTATCTAGGTCGTGGTTTATCATGGCAATAGCCTCCGTTACGTTTTCTACAGCAGCATGGTAATAAAGTTGTAAGTCATCGGCATAAAGATGGTACGCACACTGAAGATTTTGAGTGATAAGATTTATAAAAATAGAAAATAACAGTGGAGAGAGAATGCCGCCTTGGGGGACACCAGCGTCGAGATCACACCAAACGGAAGTGGATTCGTCGACATGGACGGACTGCTGGCGCCCTCGAAGATATGAGGAGAACCAATCCTGTTCATCAGGCGATATCATGTAATACGAGAGGATAGAGAGGAGAACATCGTGACTAACGGTGTTAAAAGCATTTGAGAAATCAATCAAAGCCAACACGGTAACTTTGGAGTTCTCAATTGCCATCCGAATGTCACCAGTTACTTTCAGGAGAGCGGATGTTGTGCTGTGCCCGGGCCTGAAGCCTGATTGAAAAGGGCTTAATAAGCTATTCCGATGCATAAATTCTGATAACTGTTGATGTACACACCTCTCGAGCACTTTAGATGAGAAGGGAAGTATGGAAATAGGGCGCAAATGATTTATAAGGGTAGGATTAGGGACCTTAGGGAGAGGTATAACAAACGCGTTACGCCACAGTGAAGGGAACTTTCCTGAATCAAGTGAAAAATTCACTACATGCGTGAGCGCAGGAAGAAGTTGATCAAGAATAGGAATGATCATTCGACGGTTAATCATGTCACTGCCCATTGCGTTGGATTTGGTGGAGAGGATTATCTTTTTGATATCATCTGATGAAACCGGAGAAAATTGAAAGGAATTAATATTCGGGCGAGGTAGGTCAGCCAGGTACCGTATAGTGCGACACTTAGTTTGGTGATCGAATTGTGGTAGAGAGGTGAAGTACCGATTAACGTCATCCAAATCGAAGGTCGTGGAAGAGATACATTTCCCGGATTTACCGACACCCAGGGTGCCGAGGAATCTCCAGATATGGGAGGCAGAAGAACTATTGAGATTATTGATAATATGGCAGCGCTTAGCATTACGCACCACCTGATTACACCGATTTCTTTCAACCTTATAAAGTGACCAGTTTGCGTCGCTCCTGCTTTTCCGAAATTTTCGGAACGATTTGTCTCTGAGTCTCATTGCCTCGCGGACATCCGCTGACATCCAGGGGGCTGGAGCACGTTTGACTCTAACCCTCCTAATAGGAGCGTGTTCGTCGTAAAGGTCAATGACTAATTTATTAAAAATGTGAACTTTGTCGTCTACTGTATGCGCCTCAATCAGTGGTTTCCAACTAAGTTCTGAAGCATCACTGCGTAGTTTTTCTTCATTCATCCGTCCGAAACAACGAATATGGCGAAATTGAGGGCGAGGTTTGGGAGGTTTCAGGGCATAGGACAGGTAAATGAGGTCATGTTGGGAAAAACCAGGGGCCAGGTGTTGACCATGACTACGGACAAAGGAAGGAGATGAGGTGAGGATTAAATCCAACCAGGTGTCAGGTACGTCAATGTTGTGATGTGTGGCTGACAATGGCAGCACATGCAGACTGGATGATGCGACGACCTGGATGAGTTTACGGGAACGAAGGGAACAGGAATTGAGGAGATCGGTATTGAAATCACCCATGATGATATGGTGAGTATACTCAGACCCTAAGGATTCCAGAATCGGTTCGAGACTGGAGAAGTAATCGACGTTTGGGGGACAATAAACGACGCCCAAAATAGTTTTGGCTCCATTGATGCTGACCTCGAGAAAAAGGAATTCTGCTGATGCAAAACAGGAGGGAGGTGAAAATGTTAAGATTTTGTATGAGATTGAGCTGTGAAGATAAATCGCGACGCCACCCCCTCTCCTATCAATTCTGTCGTTGCGAATGAGAATAAAACCAGGGATGGAGTAAGACGTAGACAGTAAGTGGGGTTTTAACCAGGACTCGGAAACCAGAATAGCATGTAATTTAGAGTCGGTGAAAGCTTCGAGTAAGTCACTGTGATGGCTGGGAATGCTTTGAGCGTTAATGTGACAAACGTTCAAGCAGCACTTCGAAGATTGACTAAACGTGCGTTGCACAAAGTCACCGAGTGTGTCAGATAAAGAGCTAAAACTCTCATCACCGGAAACACTAACAGATTCGTTCGCGGAATGAAATGATTCATCATCAGACAGCATTAAATAGCATATGTAAACAAAATAAAATAACACTGTCGAATAACAACAATGGGATACAAATTTTTATAAGTATATAATATATATATATAGAAATAATATAAATATAATATATATATTGAGATACAAATTATTGATTTAAATAAACACTAAAATGATTGGGTTAGTGCGTTCTTCAGTAACTGAACATATCTACACCACCCACCAGTCTTGACCACACAAATATAGAATACAGACAAATAAATATAAACATTGTAAAACAAGTGAAGTTAGCTGTAGTAAGGCGTAACAAAAGAATATCGACGATGAAATGAGTTTCCGAACGTACTAGTCGGCCGTGTGACAGCAAACTAGCAGGTAGTTCTCAAAACGTCAATTCTATTAATTACTGTCATGTGGGTTGTTATTTGTTGTTGTTTTTAAATTATCAAATACTACACATTACAATTAAAAAAGCAAGGTAATAGATAATATAGCCGACCTTAGAATAAAATAAGTAAACAATACAAATAACTACGCCTTTTTAAATAGAGAATAATACAGATTTCTATGATCTTATCAATACATGACAGAATAGTTATAGGGCGGTAGTTGTTAAAATCGTCATGTTTACCTGTCTTATAAATAGGTCTTATCACTCCTATTTTTAACAGGTCGGGGTAAATAGCTGTTCTCAAACAACAATTAATTAGGTGGGTGATAATGGGTATCAATCGGTCCGAAGCGAACTTAATATCTTTCGCACGGATACCGTCGTAGCCCGGACATTTTTACAGGGTATCTGTCTAATAATTTGTTTAACCTCTGACTCACTTGCCGGCCTTATTCTAATTGATCTGTCAGGTACTGGTAAGTAAGAAGTTTGATCTAATAAGGCGCTGTTGCAGAAACCGCTAATCCTCGTGCTACTGTCAAATTCGTCAGCAACTGTAGACTTTTAATTTGTAACTATAATTATCTGTAAAATTAAATAAAATAATTCTTATTTGGTTATGCTTACGTACTAATTGCAAAACAAAGAATAAAATCTAAACCTGATAAACGTTGGCTATAAACGAAGGAAAATTTATTAATTTACCGAAAAAGAAAGCACAATAATAACAGGAAATAATCTAGGGAAAATGAAATTGTCTAAACGGATAGTCAGGGAGCATTATAATATTACTTACATTCTATTCAGTTATTACTAGAGCTAAACAAGTTACCTGTAACTAAAACTGGTTATTGTCGGGAATAGAACACACTTTAACAAAAGGTTTTTGTATTTTGACGGTAAAAAGAATACAATTCTTTAAACAATGTTGCCACCATTGAACCTTGAGAATTCTTTGCCCAGTTCCGCGGTATTAAATAATTTCACGAGCACTTTGAGCTCCGTCTTATCTTGATGTTGTGCAATACGTTCAAGAAAAAAAAAAGCGGCCAAGTGCGAGTCGGACTCGCCCATGAAGGGTTCCGCAGCAGCAAGTAACATTTTTTTAAATTTGTTTTGATTGAATCAAAGGTAAATTGCAGTTTACGATTTATGACGTATTAAAAAAAAAACTACTTACTAGATTTCGTTCAAACCAATTTTAAGTGGAAGTTTGCATGGTAATGTACATCATATATTTTTTTTAGATTTATCATGCTCTTATTTTAGAAGTTACAGAGGGGGACACACACATTTTACCACTTTGGAAGTGTCTCTCGCGCAATCTATTCAGTTTAGTAAAAAATTATATTAGAAACCTCAATATCATTTTTAAAGACCTATCCATAGATACCCCTAATTCCCCCATGCGGGGACCCCCAAATTTCCTAGACCACGCCGTTTCCTACTTCGCCAAGTGTCGTGGGTTCAAATCCCACGTAGGACAACTCTTTGTGTGATCCACAAATTGTTGTTCTGAGTCTGGATGTTCTTTGTGTCCGTTTCATGTATGTTTGTAAAGTCCCCCGCGACACAGGATTTATTCCTAATGCGGGAGTTGTCTTTTTAAAGAAAAAAAAAAGTTTTTTTTTTTGTTTTTTTCTTATTTTTGTGTGAAAATCTTAATGCGGTTCACAGAATACATCTACTTACCAAGTTTCAACATTATAGTGTAACACCGTAATTTCAAAATTAGAATTATATTTTTTTTACTAGTAGAGACCTCTGTGATCGCAGAGTGTAGTCAGGCTCTGTAAGGAACTTCAATGTTAGTTCACGGATTGTACGAGAGATGGCAGTAAATTAGACAATATTTAATTCGATTGATTTAGGTTTTTGAACGATTTAAGGAACCACTTCAGGACGAAAGATTAAATGTTACTTTTAGCTGTGGTGGGAGAAAGCAGAAAGTAGGAAAAGTTCTCGAACAGTCGATGGAAGGAATATAAAAGGAGATTCTTCCAATTTGGGAGCCTTTTCTTTCCTGATCTGATAGAGAAACAGTTATTTATAGTAATTCGTTGATAGTATTAATATATTATGTGATATCATCCCGTGTGAAGCGGTAAGTGAAAAAATGTTTTTTATTGTAGAAGTCGTTTTCAGTTTTTTAAACAATACTGAGATATTCCATTATTTCTTAGGGTTGAAGGTTACGGCTCGATGGTTAGTGCAGAATACTACTGCACAATCACATTATGTTGAAGATGCCACGAATGTGGTGTAGCTTGTGTAAAAGGAGCCTGTGATGTGGCTGCTGGCGGGCGGAGGATGGCCTGACCGCAGGTTAGGCCAGTTGACGTGCTGGAGGAAAGGTCACGTACCTTATTATTTTTTTATGTATTAGTGTAATTAACCACTAGATATTTTAAGATTTAGTTTTAAGTTATATGCAATGTTCAAGTCTCTTGTATAATATTGTTGTGTTGTTTTATGAATATATAATGTGAATATGTGTAGTTTTGTTTCTCTGAAGTGACCTAATAGGAACCCACCCACACACAATTATTTATTAGATTTTATTTTAGTGAGTATTGTGATTAGTATTTAGATTATATATTTGTTGAACGGCGCCCTGGGTAACTCTTGCTCTTCTGACTGACTGGGTCGTGCCGGTGGTAGCACCCCCTGTTCAGGTTAAGGGACTGCAAGGTCGAACCCGCCTCCTAGGTCGGTTGATGGTTGCAACATGTGATCTGCATGGTTGGACTTGCCGCCTAGGTGGGCCATTGGTTGCGACTTGTGAACCTCCTGACAGGTTTGGGTGTTACAATAGGTCTTTTAGTTTCGGAAAAAAGTGGCTGTGACATACGGACGGACAGACGGACAGACAGACAGACATGACAAATCTATAAGGGTTCCTTCCTTTGGCACGGAACCCTAACAAGTCGTTTATAAATCTTATCAAAAACAAGAGTTTATGGCGACGATTTGTCATTGAAGTACAGTATGCATTAGCCGCGAGGTCTTGACTTTAAAATAAGCTCTTGAGACTTTAGCTAAGTGTGGAAGATTTTAGCTGAAATTCTTTCTCAAAGTTGTCCTTGTGCAATAGTGGTAACTGACTGCTTTCATTTAAAACTAAACTAACTTTGTTCGATGTGCCATGTAGAGGAGTTAATAGCGTGCTGGTTACTTTATTGCACTGCGCTGTCTATGCGTAGAACATAACACGTTTTCTCTTGGACAGTGCTCGATATATTTGTAGATTAATTCGTCATTATTTCGATTTTAATCGTATTAGGTGAACAGATAATTGCACATTACAATGAAAATGGTAGTAAGTGTCAATTAATAAGCAATGAAATAAATTCCTTTAGATTTTTATTTCATTTTGCTTGCACCATGGTCAGCAGACCACTGGTTAACATATTTATATATTAAAAATTATATACATTTCATGTCTATATATATCGGAGGATGGACCGAGTAATGATTTTTAATAATGGTGACGTCAGCCTCGCCGACGTCACTGCTTATCTCAATAGTGGCACTCATGATTTGTAGCAATAGAAATCGCTCTCAATCAATTCATTATTACATACGTAGGTAGGTAGGGTTTATTTACACAACCAAACCAAGTTTATTGAATTAATGAAGCTACAGTTAAAATCATAGATAGGCACAACATTGTCAAGGTGAATTAGGTTAAAACAACAAAATCCACTGTCCGTCTATGTCGATCCATAACTTCCAGTTTCCAAAATGCGTAGAGCCTTATGAGAAGAATACTGGCAAAGAAACTCATGGCCACTCTTTTAAAAGTCACATCTTAAATTATTAGTTACAAATGTTTGATAGTTAATTACAACAATTAAGAAGCCTATGTACTTAGCTTACTTACAGCTTGTCCTTCCTGGTTCAACGCCCGCACTGTACGACGGCTCGAGTGTAACTGACGTTATCCCTCACAGTGCGGTCGTATATAAATACTGTGTGTACCTATAAAGGTGCGACACACGTGCACGTGTTTGTAAGATTTTAGGTTAAGTATTGAAATTATAATGACATTCATTTCACATCGCAGTAAACTTTAAAGTAATCAACTGGTGGTTTATCAACTAATTTTGGAACAATCAAATGATTTAACTTAATTATTCTAGGTTTTCTAGACTAATCGTGTAAAGTCGTGTTAGTTACACTATAACTCAAGAATGGCTGTACCGATTTAGCTGAAAATTGGTGGGGAGGTAGCTTAGAACCAGGCCATAAGACGAACTTTTTGCAAAGTTTTTTTTTTACTTTTCGCCGCGGCGTTAATCGCAGTTATTTTCGTACCGCGGGTAACACCGCGGGGCTCAGCTACTTACAGATAAAAAACACCCAGACCGGGCCACGAACCTGCAGACTTGCTTACTTCACCTGTTCAAGTGCAAGTCGAACTCCTCGAGGTAGTAGAGCCACACTGATTTCAGCACAACGCTCCGGCTCGCCCGGGGCGGTACTACCCTCTCACAGAAGACCGACCTAAAATGACAGCATACGTGCTGTCGTGTTTCGCTAGTTAGTTAGAGGCCGTAAGCCTATTGATGTAGAAGCGTCTTGATAGGTCGCTATGGTGTGGGTCACTATTCTGCATTGTCTGCATTCACAATGATTATGGTGACCACCACTCTTGGATTCTGTTCATGGTTTCTATCAGGCAGAATAGAATCACTTTGTCAGGCACATACATAAATAACTATAAATTCTCAAAATTTGAAAAAAAACCCGATATAATAACCTGAGTTCATTCAGACATTCGGTTACTCTTCCCCACTTTCACCCCCATAACTTTTAAACGGCTCAACTGATTTTCATGAAACATGTCTAAGAACAGTCGCACGTAACTGTTACCCTCGCCTTACGGCGGGATAAATAAAAAAAAACTAAACAATTTAACAATTTATTATAAAATAAAAATTAAATTAAAATTAACTAATTACAATTTTAGGGTGAGGTTCCCAGCACTGGAATGTCTTTATTCATACTAGGTCGAACCCTAAGCCACTTAACTAATGTATAGTCCCGCAGCGGTCTTATGACGGTGACTGGCCGGTGACTGGCCGTGCAGGTCGATCTCCTGGTTACCGGTCGTATTTGCGACGGCGACTGTGGCCTGTGGTCAGGCTGGTCGTCGTATCGGCCCAAGTCTGGTTTCAGTAGAAAGGGTGATCTCGGTTCCAAGGGTGGTTCAGTCCCAAGGGTGATCTTCAGTTCCAAGGGTGTCAATTCCAACGGTGGTCTTCAGTTCCAAGGGTGGTCTTCAGTTCCAAGGGTGGTCCCCCTATCTGAAACGCGCCGTCAAGACATTTGAAGCGCGAAATACCCAATACCCAGCACTAGGCAAGACCCGGTACGGGCGTCGGTGTCTTTCGCAAATTAATTAAATAACGGAGTGGAGTGATGACCAACGGAATAACGTTCAAGCAAATTAAATAAAGAAAAATAATTATTCCGGATTCGAACAGTTTAGTTGCCGGACGGTCATCAAACCACTACGCCATAGTTACAAAGAAAATTATACTATAAAATGCAATTACAGGTAGTTACATTATAAGAAAAAAGTGAAGCTACTTTCATTAATAAAATGTGTCGGTATATCGAAATTTATTTTACATTTAAATATTAAGTTAATTACTCGACCATCGCAAAGCCAAAGGAGGGTTATGATGCTATTTTAGTTATAGAATTTACCAGCTATGTGGTTATAATACATTATAAGGTTAAAGTTATTAGATAAACATAAATTCATCAAGTATGACCTTGAACTCAATCAAAGTTATTGTGTTAACACAATACTTCACAATTATATTATGAATGTTCAAGCATCATTTAAAATATACTAATATAGGTGGCAATTTAGAATTAATACTACTAGATAATTGGTTGCAAATGTGTACGTAAGCTAACAAAACATTACGTTAACCAATTGGTTCTTATAAATAAAATTACAGCCAACCTATGTAATTACATACGCTTGTATATTGCACGGTAGGAATAAAACACGCCATAGAATGACAACGAACATCATCCGAGACATCATAGAAAGATCATTTAAACTTATGGGAATATTCTAACGGTCAAGTTACAATCTACGAGAGTATTAATGTTGTTAAATCACTATATGGATAAATCACGATATGGACTATGGGCAGCTACAGAAATCTTTAATACTAATAAGGACGAAAAATCATTCCTAATTAGTAGTGAAGCAATTTAGAATTGGTCAGCCATCAACACAGTTTCATCGGTATAATTTATATCTATAGTTTTAATTTTATTGTTAAAAATTATAACGGCGAATAATCTCGACTTATACAGAACTTTCACAATATTGCGCCGTAGATAATTTATACACTATTCAACTTCTTAGTGATACGAAAATTAAAATGATCTTCCCGTCCGGGAACCCGCTTTTATATGCCTCGAAAATAATGGAATCTCATAGACGGTTGAACATCCGTTTCCGGCTTCTAGAATAATCCGAGAGATGACAAGAACAGAGCTATGAAATGAGCGGTTTATCCCATTAAGATGGTATCGCCCTTGGCTTTTACTGAGACTCTGCTATTGGTAAGAACAGTAAGGCATGTCCCACCGTAGCGCCTCTTGGCGTCGGATAGCGATAGCTTTCTCACTTCTATTGGTCCATCGATATGCATTTCCGGATTACCATATTAGGCCATGTATCGCCACCGTTTACCTATACTAGTGGATTCGCGCGGCTCCCGTTTTGCTAATATTAGATTATTGCGCAGTCATTTTGTACGTAATACTTTTTATGTTTATTTTAGAGTTATACGTTTATATATACATATTTAGTTTTCATTGTCAGGATCTTGTTACAACGTAACATAACTCACCTTTCATACAAAAAAAACTAAATTGAAATCGCTTCATCCGTTCGGGAGCTACGGTGCCACAGACAGACAGACACGTGAAAATTATAACACCCCTCTTTTTGGTCGGGGGTTAAAAAAAGATCGTGGTAATCACACTTAGTTGAAAGGGTCACACCAACAAGCCGGTCAGTATAATAGTGCAGGGTAGGCTTTAAATATACTCTTTTTATCCAGATGTAACAGATCAATGTACGAGTACATACAATATTCATGTGACCGATGGGACCATATAGTTCAAGAGACACCAGGCCGTTGTGACATGTCAGCTGTAATGTTTTCGTCGCACCGGGTGAAATATACTGACGTGAATATGGTTGAATATGTCTGGCTATTTTTTTTTTGTTCGTGAAATAACTTAGATTTAGATACACACTATTCATGATTTGAAATAAAAATTGATAAAAGTGTTTTTACTTTTATAAGAATATTTACGCCCGAATTGCGAAATCCTTTTTTGAAGTCGGTAAAAATTTAAAGAACCTGTATCATTATGAATTTTAGCTCATCGAAAAGTGTACTCTGCCAAATGAAAACTAATTTTAATAAAATAAACAAAGATGCAAAAACACAATCAAACTGAAAGCAAGAAGAATTCTTTGTTCGCAGCGGTATATCATTTAACTAAATTATTAGGTCTGTAGTCTAACGGTAACATCTTTTGGCCCCATTATTTATTTTCGAGTTATGGTTATCTCTGTCTGTTTCCGTATCTATTTATTTCTGATTCGAGAAATACTCCGTTCAAATATTTTAGAACTCTTCAAGTGATCTTAACCTTGCTAAACAAGCAATTAACATTTTGTATCCACTTAGAATCTCTCAGTACTCTGTAGTATTCAAAACACAGCCCATTTAAGTTGCCTTCAGTAATAAGAAATAGCCCAGAATCATTTCCAAGCTTATAAGTGCCAATAAATAGTTTTAGCATAGGAATTAATGTTAATATTATTCTAATTAAATTCAACGTATCGGAAGCTTGTTCAAACGAACTTTGGTTTTCATGACAAGTTATGCGGAATAGCCATTCGTATGTGTGTTGCCGACGCAGCGATTAGGATTCAAGTGACTCTCTAGGGCTTCCTATCGAGTTCCTTGCAACGATATTCATTTATCGGTATCAAAGTATCCTAGTCCTGGATCAATAAAAGATTGCTTTAAGTTATGCGTTTATTGTAATATTGGAGCAATATGATACGTTATAATGTTAGTTAGACTAGTAAGAAACTCGAAACTATAGTACGAAGTAGCGATGTGTCTCGTAACTAATTATTTATTTATTTATATCATTAAATGAAATATTTCTTCATGACCCTTTTTTTATGGCATAGGTGGCAAACAGGCAGACGTATCACCAGATGGTAAGCGATTACCGCCACCCATGGACACCCGCAACACCAGAGGCGTCATAAGTGCGTTGTTGGCCTTTGGGGGATAGGGAGGGGGATTGGGGGAGGGGTTGGGGTATTGGCCTCCGCTATCCTCATTCACTCGATGAAACACAGCTAAGCACTATTTCACACGGGTTTTCTGTGAGGCCGTGGTATCACTCCGGTCGAGCCGGCCCATTCATGCCGAAGCGTGGCTCTCCCACGGTTTAACCCTTGAATTTTTTTATGTTTTAGCTGCCAAAATGACTCTACTCTGTCTGATGCAAAACATGAGTAGAATTAACTTTTATTGTTAATCCTCACTAATATTATAAAATCGAAAATAACTCTGTCTGTCTGTCTGTAACGCTTTCACGCTTAAACCGCGGTACCAGTTTCTATAAAATTTGGCATAGATATACTTATATTCTTGTGGAAGAATAACGACTACGTGGAGCTGCGAACGAAAGCTAGTAATTTGGTAAAAGTAGTTGTTATGAAGCAATTTAGTAATACTTCGATTTCAGCCAATTCGTTACAAAATATTGTTACAATTAGTAATTTAGGAAAGCTGCTAGCTAACGTAAAGAATCTACATAATACTACATGGGTAACTTCAATTATTCTACTTCACAAAAACACAGCATTTATATAATGACAAAATTCTCAAACACAATGTAACATCAATCGCTATTAGATCGCGATTCAATCAAGAAAAAAACTTAACGGAAAATAATTTCTAAATCTTCTAAATATATAAAGTAAAAAATTTGAAGTTCATATCGTTAAAATTAATTGTGGAGTGCTGTTTAATTAAGATCCTAAATTTTGCCAATAATCGCCTAAGACTTTGTGTTACAAACTGTCATAATTGCTGTATAATTAGGCGTTGTAATGATAATATTACTGAAGTTTTTTTTTCTAGTGCTATAAATTTATTGGCACAAAACAAATATTATTAATACTTATGCATTTATATGGAGCTACATCGAGTGCGCTGTGGTAAACGGTTAAAGTTTCACAAGAACACTGTATTAAGAAATTGTTCCACTTTAAAGGATGTCTTTTAGAGTTCACTGTATTGTTTTTCATGGAAAAAAATGTCCACCCTGTTATTTGTACACTACGAACGGTAGGAGATCCAGACGAGGTAATATAGAAAATAATAATGTTTTTTTTTTGTTTTTTTTTTTCAATAATGTTTTTCGGACATCTGGCTCATAGTTTACTATAGTTTCAAACTAAAAAAGCTTGTATTATGAAACTAGATTGGGTGATAGAATACTTATACCGTTTTTAGGGTTCCGTGCCATAGGCAAAAAACGGAACCCTTTTAGATTCGTCATGTCTGTCTGTCTGTCCGTCCGTGTGTCTGTCTGTCTGTTCGTCTGTCTGTCTGTCCGTCCGTATGTCACAGCCACTTTTTTCCGAAACTATAAGAGCTATAATGTTGAAACTTGGTAAGTAGATGTAAACTGTGAACGCCTTAAGCTTTTCACACAAAAATTGAAAAAACTGGGTCCCCAAACTGAAACTCAAAAATTTATTTTTCATCAAACCCATGCGTGTGATTGGGATCTACTATGGGTAGGACTTAAAAAATGATATTGAGCTTTTTAATATATTTTTTTCTAAACTGAATAGTTTGCGCAAGAGACACTTCGAAAGTGGTGAAATGTATTCCCCCCCTCAGGTAACTTCTAAAATAAGAGAGGGATAAAACTAAAAAAAATACATCATGTACATTCAAACTTCATCCATGCAAACTTCCACCGAAAATTGGTTTGAATGAAATCTAGTAAGTAGTTTTTTTTAATATGTCAATTTACCTTTCATTCAATCAACTCAAATATAAAAAAAAAAAAAAAAATATTATGTTACTTGCTGCTGCGGAACCCTTCATGGGCGAGTCCGACTCACATTTGGCCGTTTTTTTGTAAATACATACATTGTTATTGGACATGGAAAACTACCTAACTATGAAATAAATGTAGATCATGCATACATTTGGCCCGACCTGGCAATCAAACTGGAAACCGCAAACATGCCAGCAGTCGCATATGCTACCACTGTGTCACCGAAGTAGTTTTCTAATTGTTTTTTAATCATTTTAATTTTACGGGAATTAAAGGGATCACTTATTTAAAGGTATTACAACAGTCAGCCTATGACCACGGCCAGTGCAACCTGGTCGAAACGTCAGGCAAATCAGAGGTTTACATACCTTTAAATAAGTGATCGCGTTAATTCCCGTAAAAATATTAGTTATTATATCATGGAACGCGAAAGTTTAAAAGTTAGTGTTTTTTAACATAACATTTCAGATTGTTATTAATAACTGGTTTGACAGTTTATTATTAATTGACTGATGATAACAGATTGGCTACAAATTCCAAAATAACCTACTGACTTAGCGTTAATTACTTTTGTCTAACGAGACCCATTATCAGTCGCCTAATCCTAAATGATGCTCGTCCTACTAGAAGTTTAGGACAACTTAGGTGAGATAAGTAACATGTGGATATTAAGGCTCATTTATACTAAAAAGCAATTAATCTTGATCAAGAATTTGCGATCATTTCAAATGATACGTTTGAGGTACTAAGCGTGAGCCCCGTGAGCGATAACGCAGCCAATCGTTAAATTACAGATATTTTACATATTACATAATTTGTAGGATCAGATTTTAATTTGTAATTCTTAAATTTTTATTTTTATGTTCCACGATTGAATGTAATATGTAAATAAACATAATCGAAAGGTTACAGTTGGTTACCCTGTAATTATTTTATTCAATAAAGGTAAGAGTTTGATGAACTCTTAACTAACGTTACTTAGTAATATTCCGATTTATTTTTTAGATTTTTTTTATTATAAAATTAATTTTGAATATTCTTTTGTTGTGTATCTTTTGAATTGCTGCATTGTACCAAAATAAATAAAAAAAGGGGAAGAGGAAAAAATAATCTTTTGAAAAAAAACCTGTACATTTGTTTCTCATAGTCCTAAAATCTTAAAGAAAACATCTTACGTAATTCAACGACAACATAGAAGAAGCCCTTGAATAAATTTTTGAAGTCCTTCACGAACTTTGCAAAGAAGTAAACTGTCAAAGTTGAAATTACACTCCGCGACCAACGAGTTTCAGGCTTTAATTAATTCTTGACAAAACAATAATAAATTCTTATTAATCAATTGTCCCTTTCTCAGAAAACAGGGACGTTTCAAATAATTTCGCTGAATGGACAAGTATTATTTAGTTATCAATTTACATTAATAAAGTTTTTATTTAGGTTAGGTATATTGGAAATGATGGATAAGCTTTAAATTCGATAGCGAGAATACAATAACCCATGTCAATATTGAGTAATGGAAATTCATATTTGAGTTATATTAATAATTGTTTAACAAATTTATCTAACTGATCGAATCCAAGATAAAATTAATTTAGATTACTACGAGTTAGTTAGTTGGGCTCTAAGACTTAAGTAACTATTTTAATTCAATATTCACGTATTTATCGTATATTATCGTAGCAAGGTATTTTATCCTTTTTATATAACTAGCTTTCGCCCGCGGCTTCGCTCGCATTTAATAAAAAGTATCCTATGTTACTTCTAATACCTTCAAGTATATGTGTACAAAATTTCATGATAATCGGTTGAGTAGGTTTCGCGTGAAAGCGTAACAAACAAACTTACATTCACATTTATAATATTAGTATGATGACATTGTGGGCTGGGCAAACGGATCACCGACCACAAGAACGAGCCATCCGCTCAATGTTGTTGAGTTGAGTTGTTTAAAGATGTTGGTATTTTAACTGTTGCAACACGTGGGGGGCGGATCGTTTCCTTCCCTCTGATATGGCGAGGGAGATGATGGCTGGTCCATGCGTCATACTCGTGAACGGGTGCTGCTTGGGGTGACTGGTCGGCCTAGTCAGCGATGCTTTAGATAATACTATTATTCTGGTTCGTTCAACTGCAACTCTAGCCTCTAAATCCTGTCACGATTTATTTTTAACAGTAGATTTTTCAACTGAATGTAAGTAGATGTGCACCTTGAATGATTTCTATGTTTAATAGACTCAAACCTTCAACGTTATCACTGAGTGTTTTTTTTAGTTTGTGCGTTAGATTTTGGAGCTTTTTTATAAAAGAAATTTCAGGTGGCAACAGCTTGCATGCTGTTTACCTTACATGTAATACTAACACTATTGTACCTGAAAATCAGACTTTGAAAAAGAGTAGCAATGAGTTTATTTGCCAGTATTCTTCTCATGAGGCTCTACGTATTTCGGACACTGGAAGTTATGGATCGACACAGGCACACAGTAGATTTTTGGTGTTTTCACCTAATTTACCTCGACAATACAGCACATGCTGTGGCGTCTGTTTGTGTCGATCTATGATTTTAACTATAGCTTCAATTTGACGTTCATGAGTGTCACTTGGTGTCTTACATGAATAAATGATTTTGATTTGATTTGATTTGGTCAAGTATGTTGCTGTCTTTTGAATTTCCTCCCAAAGACAGAGGGAGGTGTTTTTAGTCTCCGGTAACTTCACTTAATCGTAAAATACAAAAAAAAAACTTTGCACGGGTTTTAAGCCGTGGTATCATTACGGTCAAGTCTAATATCCATTTAAAGAACTCCAATCTGTGCATTTTCAGAAATACCTAGTATTAGAGTTCATTCTACAACGCACTTAAGATATTATTACATAGATTGCTACATTAAAGTGAAGTGGGCATAATAAATCAAAACATTTACCTATGTACTACATGTACTTACATCTAAAACGCAAGCTAAACAGCTAACGAACTAAATGTATTCAAACGAATGGAAGAAACAAACCTCAAAGACATGTTTTTATTGAAACATCATTCACCTCCTCAATATTTCTTGAATAACTTATAACGTTTTAACCACATTTTGTTCATGTATGAAGTATTTATAGATAACCGCTAAGAACGGATTTATGGTAATGTAATCCTTGAAAGGGCAAACCACGACCTTCTGGTGAAACCTACTTATGAATAAAACACACCCCGAAGTCTCTTACAGATTCTGAAGAGATACTTTTTCTATTTGCGAGTGATAACACTGATTTGATTGCGGTGTACGTTGAGTGATAGTAGGTAGTAATAAATAAGATAACACTGTGGTTGATAAATAGACGTTGATAGGGAATTGGTTTATGATAGAAGGAAATTCGCTAAAAAAACAATGATTTAAATACAAAAGTAACCAAAATATTCGATAGTATTTGAAGGTTACGAACGAACAAATTATTGTCAATTAATTATTCTAAGACTCCCTAGTTCTAACAAGGAACCCTTTTTCGGTCTATTCATTTATCTGAGTGTCCCTTGATGCAAAAAGTTAGTTTACACTAACAATAATTTAGTAGCACAGACGATTTGAATGTAATTAATTAATAGTAACAACTATAAATAGTAAGTAATAACTATTTAATAATTAACCAAATTAGATCTTCATTCCACAAGGGTTTCAAGAAATGACAACCGTTGGAGTAGAATAGTTCTGGACTAGAGACCAGGTATCGACGAACGCAGTGTAGGATGCCCACAGACTTGGTGGAGTGACGACTTGCACAACATACTGGTAGAAGCTAGATGCGAGAGGACCAACATTGTTTTTTTTTTATTCTTATGGAATAGGCGGGCAAACTAGCAGACGTTTCGCCTGATGGTAAGCGATTACCGCCGCCCATGGACACCTGCAACACCAGAAACGCGTTGCCGGCCTTTTGGGGATGGGGGAGGGAGGTAGGGGATTGGGGTATGGGCCTCCGGTATCCTCACTCACTCGGTGAAACACAGCGCAAGCACTATTTCACACCGGTTTTCTGTGAGGCCGTGGTATCACTCCGGTCGAGTCGGCCCATTCATGCCGAAGCATGGCTCCCCCACTGTAATGATAGAGTGTTATGCAATGGGAGAGGTCCAGAAGTGGACTGCAATAGGCTGATGATAATGAGGGGCTTTTTTTTTTTTGTTTTTTTTTTTTAAGATAACTCCCGCACTAGGAATATAACCTGTGTCGCGGGGGACTTCACAAACATACATGAAACGGACACAATTTTCATTAAGATGTGAAGTGACCTCTCTCTTTAAAGAAGTTAGTTAAAATCTTATATATTAATAAATTAAGGAAAATATGCAGTAGAAAATTCGTAAGGATAATGGCAACAGGCTATAAATAACGTCACATTTTTCAAACGCCAGATTAAATAGATTTCATTTTAGTAAAATTGGTTGCAGGGATTGTTGACAGCTTGCCAGGTCTCAGGCTTGTTAGCAGTGTCAGATTACTTGAATACTAGGATGTTTTCTTGTCAAGATAAAGTTTGAACAAGTAAGAATTTTTAACCTTTCTCTAGAGAACAAGCTTTCTCTAAAGAAATTATTACGTTGGTATTCTTTAAATAAAAATATTTCGTTCTTACCATACCATTTTTAACCCCCGACGCAAAAAGAGGGGTGTTATAAGTTTGACGTGTCCGTCTGTGTGTTTGTCTGTGGCTCCGTAGCTCGCGAACGAATGAAGCGATTTCAATTTAGTTTTTTTTTTATGAAAGGTGAGTTACGGGCAAGTGTTTTTAGACATGTTTGATGAAAATCGGTTGAATCAAAAGTTGAAATAAAAGTTGTGGGGGGTGAAAGTGGGGAAGAATAACCGAATGTCTGCAAATGTAATCGAGTGGGGTCTCAAATGAAAGCGCATCACAGATTACAAAATAATATGTTCAATGAAAATCGGTTGAGCCCTGAAAAAACTCTGGGGGTAAAAGTGGGGAAAATACCCAATATCTGAAAATATATGTTGTGGGGAGAAAATGAGGATGGAAATCCGAATGTCAGCAAATTTACCCAAGTAGGGTCGCAAATGAAATAGCATCACATGCACTTTATAAAATAAAAATAAATGAAAAATATTTTAAAAATCGGTTGAGCCGTTTGAAGTTAATGGGGCTAAAAGTGGGGATGGAAAACAGAATGTCTGTGAATGTACCCTAATGTTGTATCAAATGAAAGAGCACTGAAAAAGAATATTAATGACTTAATAGACAGTGTTCTTAGCTTCGGGGTGTACCTATAAAAAGTATAAAATTAATATTAAATTAAAATTAAAAAAAAAAACCGACACAATAACCTGAGTTCCCTTTAAAAAGTAAAAAATAATGAAAGCAACTCAATCTTAAAGTACCTAAGTATGTACGAGTATTAATAATTCTAAAAAAAATACATTATAATTTTGGTTCAAATGCGAATATAATAGGTCTTTACCTATGAAATTGCCGTTTTGTATGCAATAAGTGAAAGTACTTATTTTTTCAAACTTTTTTATTTCTGTTATTGGAAGTAATCACCCATGCAATCGACGCATCTTTGCCAACGCATTGGCAGTTTATTAATGCCCTTCTTGTAAAAATCAGCTGGACGGGAGGCAACAAACTCTTCAAAGGCATTTTGTACTGCCTCTCGGGAATTGAATTTTTCACACACAAAAGTTGTCAAAATTTTGGAAAAAGTAATAGTCGGTAGGTGCAAGGTCTGGTGAGTATGGCGGATGAGGGAGAGCTTCCAACCCCAGCTCTTGCAGCTGCTTCACGACAACACGCGATCCCATACTGCGAAACAGACAGTCTCCAAGCTGCAAGAGCTGGGGTTGGAAGCTCTCCCTCATCCACCATACTCACCAGACCTTGCACCTACCGACTATTACTTATTCCAAAATTTAGACAACTTTTGTGTGAAAAAAAATCCAATTCCCGAGAGGCAGTACAAAATGCCTTTGAAGAGTTTGTTGCCTCCCGTCCAGCTGATTTTTACAAGAAGGGCATCAATAAACTGCCAATGCGTTGGCAAAGATGCATCGATTGCATGGGTGATTACTTCCAATAACAGAAATAAAAAAGTTTGAAAAAATAAGTACTTTCACTTATTGCAATCAAAACGGCAATTTCATAGGTAAAGACCTAATATTAAAAAGTCCTTGAGTATTGTTATTTCTTCAAATGATAATCGCAACCCTGAAATGTCACTTTATGATTTGATTTCTATATAACTTTGAATAAAAAAATGCTTCTGAACTTATGTTTGAGTACTTTAAAAAAAGGTCCTTGAATAGAGTACCCGAAAAATAAATACAACTTGGGATTGTTTATTTTAAAGCATTGTTTCGTACAAAAATCACGTACTAGGAGATTCTCCTTGTCCATGCCACTCCATACAAAGTGGCGAACTTACTAACTTCTTAACAGTATTTTGGTAAGTTAACGCCTTTGTTTGTTAGGCTCGAATCGCTGAAGTATTCTAAAGTTTCCACTTGACAGTATTAAGTTGGGTGAAGTTTGATCACTTTCCAAAATTCTTGGAGTACCTGTTTGATGTAGAGAAAAAGAGGATTGGCATAGCAAAGTTTAGCTGTAACAAAACTTTAGATGCTCTAAATCATATTCTTATGATTTGTAAAAGCTATGACTTTAAACTCGACTACACGTTTGGCCTAGTGGTTTAACGGTCACCACGCTGTTTCCTACTTCGCCAAGTGTCGTGGGTTCAAATCCCACGTAGGACAACACTTTGTGTGATCCACAAATTGTTGTTCTGAGTCTGGTTGTTATTTGTGTCCGTTTCATGTATGTTTGTAAAGTCCCCCGCAACACAGGATTTATTCCTAGTGCGGGAGTTGTCTTTAAAAAAAAAAAACTATGGCTATGAATGCACGGTTGATTTCGTGGTATAAGCGGTCGCCACGCCGCTTTCTACTGCGCCCAGTGTTATGTGTTTAAATCCCACATTGGTCAAAACTTTGTGTCGTCCACAAATTGTCGTTCTGAGTCTGGGTGTTCTTTGTGTCCGTTTCACGTATGTTTGTAAAGTTCCCCTCGACACGGAATGTATATTCCTAATGCGGGAATTGTCTTTTTAAAAATACTACTTTTCCGTGGGAGAGCCACGCTTCTACATAAATGGGCCAGCTCGACCGGAGTGATACCACGGCCTCACAGAAAACCGGTGTGAAATAGCGCTTGCGCTGTATTTCAGTGAGTAAGTATACAGGAGGCACATACCCCAACCCCTCCCCACATCCCCTTCCCCGTCCCCCAACAACGCACTTGTGACGCCTCTGGTATTTCATGGGCGGCCTTAATCGCTTACCATCAGGTGATACGTCGACTTGTTAGCCATCTACACCATAACAAAAAAAAAAGATAAAATACTCTGTCATTCACCTGATCGCCTTCCTTTCAAGTCAAATCTAATTCATGTAATAGTAGTAATATTATAAGATACTTAGGTTTCGTCTTACTCACATAGCACTTAAGGCAATATTTCAACTGCCAGATACTACGATATTCCAACTGAACAGAGTTCCTACCTTTCGATGTACAAATCCCTTGTTAGTCTCTGAACTAAATTGGTCCTGTGCAATATTTCAACACTGCACCTCTGCCTGGAGATAGCAAAATCTAAAAAAAATACTGTGGATTTTTAGGGTACTGTGCGTTTTGTTATTGCCAGTAGCTAAATTTCATACAAGATTAAATTGTGTTTGATCCAAGAGTCACTTTAAAATAGCGTGACGTAATCATAATATGACTACGTTATATCGACATCGAGTTTAACCGGAACAAATAGACAGAC
Organism: Diaphora mendica; assembly: GCA_949125395.1. Lineage (NCBI taxonomy): Eukaryota > Metazoa > Arthropoda > Insecta > Lepidoptera > Erebidae > Diaphora > Diaphora mendica. The sequence goes on along the minus strand of OX421311.1, from coordinate 40,218,107 downwards.
CGAAACAAAGACACACTAAAATTAAACAAATAACCTTTTTTTATGTATATACTTTCATTAGCATTTAATAAAAAGCTGTTAAATTTAAATTACAAGCAGACACTTCAATTTTATTTATTTGTATAAACGAATTGATAAGTTTTATACGTATTATATGATAGTAACTTTGTAAGGGTACGGAACATTCAAACATATTAAACGGCACCGGTAGCCAGCGGCGAGCGTCGGTTCAAAATTGTTCACTACGTTTTACATTTGAATGGTTTTTCCGTCTGATTTGATACACTGCTGTGGTGTCTGTTTGTATGCTTGTGTTAAATGCTTTATTTATTTTCGTACTTTATTTGTGTTTACATATTTCTGAGTAACTACTAAAGACATTTCGGTGTCATTAAGGAACTTGATCATCATGTAGTCGTATCGTGTCCGTAGCGCCTAAATTACTGAACCAATTTTAACGTATAATGTGTCAAAAAATTATAAAAATTTCATCTGATTTAAAAAAAAAAGCTAATAGTATTTTTTAAATCAGATCACATCAACAGTTTTTAACAGTCCTGTGATGGACATAGGCCTCTGCTTATTAAGGTGCTTTTGCCTACTATACTACGCTGTCCAGACGGGTTGGTATAGGGATTATTTCAAGATTTCCTTCTCTTTGCAGTGATGGATTCCTGCATAGCTTAATCAGTTATTCACCTCTTACGACTCCCATGAGATGAGTAGAAGCACTGAAACTCTATATTCTTAATCCGTCACCACACGGATAATATTTTTGAAGTGAAGCTTCTAATGCAAATTCCAAAAAGGTTGCGTTAAACGCTTAACGCTACCATGGCGGGGGTATGAAAGCACTGTTGGCGAAGTTATACATCTTCCGCGCGGAGGGACTCCACGTCTTTATTATAAATATTATGACTGTGCTTTTGCTTTATGACTGGACCTAAATTGTAACAAGTGATTAATTTAAAAAGTGTTTTTTTTTTCAAACAAGGTTTTATTAATTGTTAATAAAACAATTAACTTTTTCCTTTCATTTGAAACCCGTATTGGGTGGGTTGTTCAGAAATATGTACGCAGCCATTTTGTTACGGCGCCCATTTTGGATTAATAATCATACCGTGTATATATATAATTGCATTGTTATTAGAACTAAAGGGATGTTTCCAATTTCAGCTCAATCTGAAATCGAGAAGTGGATCAAACTTAAATTGAAAGATTTGATTACAGACAAACATCGGGACAGGAGTAACCAAATAAAAGATTGTAAAAAGATACAACCACTGCTTAGCCCAAACAGTTGAATGGTCTATCTATTGAATACGCTTATTTGTTTTATCAAGTATTTCTCCTTAGATAATATAAATATAATTAATTACTTAATTTAACCATTTTACTTTGATTTTACTCATTTTGAGTCAAAAATGAGTGAAAATTCGCGTCGTAATTCAGTTTCTTAATGGTGTTATCTTAAGCACTATAAAATAAATTAGTTATACAAAGTTCGAAGAAGCATTTCAAATTAAATTAACTATAATTTTGCTGTAATTAAGTAAAGTAATTACATTCACGAGATAAGAGTACATTACAAGTGGATATAATTGGCGGCCTGAAAGTGCTACTATAATGGTACAAATTTATATTATATCTATTCTAACTAGGTACCTATATTGCTTTTACTGTCTCCGCAAATTGTTACCCTGTGATGTAACGCTTTTACTTGTCGACGTCACTCCTCTTGAATGAAAGGGCACTGTGGTATGACGGATTTGAATTGACTAAATCTATGTGGATTAAAAACTGCCTCGTTGGTTTAGCGGTTAGCATAAGCGGCTGCCGATCAAGAGGTATCGGGTTCGATTCCTGGGTGGGACTGCTGTTGAGATTTTCTTACAAGGAATTCTTAATAGCAGGCCGGAGTGTGGAAGATGGCGGTGTTGCCCGCCCGTGCCTCGGAAAGCTCGTTAAGCTGTCGGTCCCGGTTATCATGAACATCAATGGCAATCGTTATTGGGAAGTCCGGGCCCTCAAATATACTGACAACTAGTTCAACCATCGAATTCAGATCCTCAGGGTTGCGGAGGTCCGATGCCAGTCGCTCCGAGGAAAAACTGATATTCAGGTAAAACCGGTTGGACTAGTAGCCGATCCCAAATAATCTTGGGAATAATAAAGGCTAGGAAGATGATGATAATGTGGACTAAAACACCAAGCGTCATTACCCTTATTCATCCCATGGGTGTCTTAAGGGCGACTAAGGAAACAAAAGACAGGACAACATCACTACAAACCAAAAGGAAAATTTGAAGCAAACCGTAAACCAATCCGTTTCCGTACCGTTTCCAATGGTAGGTGACAACCACTAGGATAGCTGTGACCTATTAAAAGCAAAGCTATTAATGATTGTGAAGTGAATTCTATGTTAATCATGGCAGACTTCAGCTTGTTGAATAAATACAAAAATACACCGGTGGTCACCTACTTGTATATCATGCTAAAAAATTTGGTTGTCTATAAAGTCGTTTTACGGACGAGAGTTTAAAGTGACAACATTGCTGAAATGATGAGAGATAGATGTGGTGCAAAACGATGTACAATGGGTGTAACGGGACAATGGGCGTAATGGGACTATTGAAGTAACAGGATAATGAACGTAACAGGACAATAAGTCATCCTTTTTCGTGCATGCAGCCGGCGTTCATCAATTTATTAGACGTTCTCACGTCAAAGAAAGGTTTTTTTAGATAGGTATATTATCACGTTCCATTAAATATAAAGAATGTAACAAAAAAACAGAACCTTATAAATACTTAATGGTTCCACCTTAAATCACCTTCCAACCTACTTATGAAATAAGTTTCTGTCTAGACAGAAAACTACTATTAAGTATTTAAAAATATAATAAATTTATTGCTTTATGTAGTCACAGACTATACACGTATTTACACAAACTGATGTCAAAGGCAACGGTGCGAGAAACATCTAAACTTAATTTAAACGACAATTTGTACTAAGTGCTATAAGATAACACCGACAGCGTACAGGCACGATGTAACATAGTACATTACTTGCAAAGCTAAGTAAATATGACACAACATCTACTAGCAGAAGTAATGCATGAATTACGTATTTGCCACAGCCGAAGGAGTTTTAGAGAAACGAAATAGAACTTGAAGTTAATTTAATAAAAGATTATAAAAATTACATTAAAACTATAACTAATTAGTCTAAGTTGCTAACGCGATGTTGGCTTAAAAGTAAGTGTGCGTAGAAATGACAAATCTTAAATATATATACTATAACAATGCTGTGTCGGCGCCTTGTGCTAGTGACGCGGTGTAGATCTTATAACAGGCCTTTGTTGTCCATGTTCGTAATGCTGTCATCACCTTCGTGGCACCGTTGATCTCATAACAGGTCTTTGTGGTGTGTTATCGTAATTCTACGTCGGCACCTTGTGTCATGGAGACTGCAGCGTTGGCATATTGGACGAGTGCGTGATCTAACAATAGCCCTTTGTATGATGTATGTAACACCTCCACCCTCAGTTCAGCAACTATTTTGTCATGTTAATGGAAAATGTTGCTGAAAATTCTTCTGGTTTAGGGTTGGCTGGATCTTCCATAGTGTGTATCTGGAGTGTTGGGTTCTCTTTTGAACTATTTAGTTTTAGGTGCTAGATCTTGTAGTTACGGCCTACTGCGTAGGTGATAATTGCAGTTGTAACTGATACCAATACATAGAATGGAATGGTCGTATGGTACAGGTTTGTTGACTGGACGTTGTCGTTTTCTATCGGTGTTTCCTGGGATACTTTATTCTGGATGCTGTGAAGATCTTAAAGGTTTACTTCAAAGGTTGACTTTTTATTTCGTTGTTGTCGTTAATAATGGTCAGTTCTGCAGTACTTGAGTGCAATCAGGATCTGTCCGGATCTGCTGGGCTACGTTTTTCTCACAGACATATGTGCTTACTATACTTCGGGCATTCTGCCTCTATGTACACAAATTCATTTCTATCAGTTGCTATATAAGGATGAGAAGGAATAAGGAATTGGTGAAATTTATTTTGTGCGAGGGATAGTTTACAGAAATCATAGATATTCGGAAAGACTACGGGGAGTTTGAAAACTATAATTATCTGTTAAACTACAAAATTCGATCCTGACCTTATAATATCATAGTATTCCTAAGTACTAACTAAGTTCTAAGTTTATGTTGTCCAGGTTTTAGTAAAGGCTAGTTTTTTTTTTTTTATTCTAACAAATTCAATTTCCCATAATTAATAATGTTATTGGCTCTGTAAGCATTTTCATTTAAGATTACCTGAAGGATATAATTAATATTACTTTTGTTTTTGATAAGTTAAACTATCTATAAGTTTGTTTAGACTAGCGCGATAATTAAACTCTACAGTTTTTTTTTTATCTTGTTTTTTACGGTACCTACAGCTTGAGTGTATTTAAGTGCATCCTGATAATCCAGATTGCCGGTAATGCTTTTAATTATAGACTAATACGTCAAGTAGACCTCTTTTTGTCCTGCCAGGCTCTAAGGTGTATAGATGATTAAGGATATTGGTTTTTTTTACTAGGTGTTCTAGATGTATTTCGTATAATAAGTAGGTTTCGTTAGTGAGTCTATTCTTATAGTCATGTACGTATGTTTATGTGTAGAATTAGATAGTACTTACGTACGTACGTACGATGTATTGTAAAAATGTATAATGATGTGTCGTTACTCTAGCATATCCTAGCCTAAATGGTAATAAATCTAAATTGTCAAGTCTTATCTCTTAAGGTCGTATTAGAAGTGGTTCCAGCATCAATGTCAGTAGTAGTAACCTGTAACAATTGGTTACTCTTGGGTTTTCGTTTCAGGTCTTTCAGAAAGCATTTTTTTTTTCTTCTTTTTTTTTTTATAAAAACTTGTTGTTCTGGCTTATAGTCAATTTCAGGTTGTCTAGACTTATTACGGGATTCTATAAGAGCAGTTCTATTGGCTAACGAAGTCTCGTTTATGTCATGGACAGTCTTCATCTGTGCTCTATGAGTCACTACATATTGTTGGAGTAATTTTTCGTTTATGTCAATGTCAATAGGGTCCCTGGGGTCAAAATGGCCTTTTAATATGTCATAGGGTCTGCATTTTGTAAAACCATGAATAGAGCTGTTGTAAGCTATTATGGCGTAGGGTACAAGATATGTTATTGGTTCGTCTTTATTAGGTACTTCCAAAATTAGATTTTCCTGATTTGTGTGGGCTGTACTAGTAGCTGAATTATCTATAGTGGGAGTCTTCTTGGTGGGATTTGCAATGGTCGAACTGGTTTCCTGGTTATGAATTTCAATTCTAGATAAGGCGTCTGCTTTAATTGAGTATTCAAGCGCAAATACAACATCGTTATCAGTAGGGTTAAAAATTTCTAAAAGAGCATGGTTATCTTTTACAGTAGTTACACATTCAGCTATAGTGCAGTTACAAATTAATTGTTCTGGAATAATTACATCGCCATCCGGGGCACTTATCGGTAACGTAGCTACCTTATAACTCTTTGCAGGGATAATATCCTCGTATAAATTCACATTGTGGGAGTTGTATATTTTAATAGGGTTTACTGTATGTCGTGTAGTCAAGGTCTTGTCTTTAAGGTCTATTTTAGCTTCCCATTTGGTCATTAAGTCAAGTCCTATAAGACCATCGAAATAATCGTGGAACTTATAGACAAAGAAACGTATATTATCCGGGTCATTAAATTCGTTAAAGCACGGTAGTGTTATAGAGTAGTTGTTTCTCGTAGTAGCATGTACATTAGTTACTTCAAATGGATCGTAATTTAAAGGAATATCAGGGTAATAGTTTTGAACGGCTTCCGGGCTTAAGAATGATTGGTTAGCACCGGTGTCGATAAGTAATTTTAAAGGGGGATTTGATATCTGAATAAATGGTAACTGTCTCTGTGTTTGTAAGTTTATTTCTATCCTGGCTTTTCTAATTTCTGATCCGTCCGAAAATTTGAATTGGCACTCTCAAGGTTATCGTTTGAATGGTTATAAGAGTACTCTAAAGGAAGATCATGGCCTTGATACTGTGTTTGATTCGTGTCATAGTCGTCATAGGGGGTATAGTCATTGGTATGTGAAAAGTAGTCATAGTCAGGGTTATAGTTGTGGTCGTAATTATAGCTATCATCGTAACACTCATTAAAGTTTATCTCACGAGATTTAAAGTAATTATTAGGTGGTGGATTGCCCTGGGTACGCCAGTCATGTCTGCGGATTCCTCCTGGAGGTGGCATCGGCCTGGGATTAAAGTGTTCTATACCACTCATCGGTCCGGGGCCAGGTGGCTGACTGGGTTGAGTTCTAGGTGGCATCCTAAACGTATTACTTCGTAGATTATAATTTGGAGGCCTAGCACTAAACATGTGTTGTGTGTGTGTGGGCACACGTACCTGTGGTGAGGGCTGATGCTGCATAGGATTCATCCTGAACCCTTGTGCAAACCTAAAAGGTTGCATCGGCTGAGGTGGCGGCCTATTTGCTACGTGTGAAGGCCAATATGATGCGGTTGGGCTATGGCTATTGTTATTTGAAAGTTTCGGGGTATGTACAGGAGTAGAGTGGGTGACCTTAGGGGTCGGCTGTAATTTACTAGCTATGTCATTGCGCTGCTGCAAATACAATATATTCATTTCCTCCTGTACATATTCTAAAGCTTTCTCAATCGTGTCAGGTCTCATACACCTAATGCGTGAACCTAGAGGTTCCTGTAAACCCCTTACAAACGCTTGCATGGTTAGTTTTCTGTATAAAGTGCGCTTGGCTTCAATAGTAGTGGATATTGTCTCGTGAAGGCTAATATATGTAATAATTGTACTAAATAGTGTCTGACAGTGGTCATAAAATTCTTGTGGTGATCTTTGTCCCTGGTTGGCTAAAGAGAGGTCATTATAAAGGGCAGTTTCATCCCTTTGGTCTGCAAAATTATTGATTAATGCATTCCGAACGTCTAGCCAATTATCAGATATGCCATTTGAATTTATAATACTAGCGGCGGGGCCTGTGATTTTATTTAAAATTCCATTTATCAAGCAAAGGTTCGATAACTGATCACAGGGTTCCGTACTAAGGTAGGTATATACTATTTGGTCACATAACTTAATAAATCGGGTAAGTATATGTGGGTTCCCGTCGAACTCCGGTACAGGGCGTAAAGCCTTAAAAATTATGTCCGGGTTGCGCTCCGTCATTATCTTAACTCTAGGTAATTGATTTAATTCTAAACTATAGTCTTCTAAATTCAAATTCCTACCACTATCTAGTTGTACTCGCCGACGAGTCTGCCTCGATGCAGACTCTCTAATACGGGAGTTACTAGGGTGGAAAATTTTGAAGAATAAAAAATATTAATTTAAGTAATTCTAAACTATAATTATAATCTTTTAAATCCAAATTCCTACCACTATCTAGTTATACTCGTCGACGAATCTGGCTCGATGCAGACTCTCTAATACGGGAGTTACTATGGGTGGAAAATTTTGGGAAATAAAAACTTCAAGGTAAAGGAATAGCAACACAAGAACGATTCTGTGCACTCACCCTTTCATTCCGTTTCGCCGCGTATCAATGTTCGGATACTCTTCCCAGTGGCTGCAGCTCTCGTAGATTCTGGATACTCGTACAGTGGCTTGAAGGCCGCTCGGGTTGCTCGCGAACGCGGATTTCGATATTAGAGATCTTTATAGCTCGCGAAACGACCCGCGAGTATCCTACCGACTGCGCCAATTACGTATTTGCCACAGCCGAAGGAGTTTTAGAGAAACGAAATAGAACTTGAAGTTAATTTAATAAAAGATTATAAAAATTACATTAAAACTATAACTAATTAGTCTAAGTTGCTAACGCGATGTTGGCTTAAAAGTAAGTGTGCGTAGAAATGACAAATCTTAAATATATATACTATAACAATGCTGTGTCGGCGCCTTGTGCTAGTGACGCGGTGTAGATCTTATAACAGGCCTTTGTTGTCCATGTTCGTAATGCTGTCATCACCTTCGTGGCACCGTTGATCTCATAACAGGTCTTTGTGGTGTGTTATCGTAATTCTACGTCGGCACCTTGTGTCATGGAGACTGCAGCGTTGGCATATTGGACGAGTGCGTGATCTAACAATAGCCCTTTGTATGATGTATGTAACACATGCGATGTCTTAGTAAGATTACATAATGGCTTGTTTGTAAATTGAATATTCATTTTGACATTCAATTTCAGTCTAAGAGGTTTTACTATAAGACAAAATTTAAATATTTTATATGTATGAGCCTGCTAAAATGACTCTACTCTACCTGATGGAAAGCGTCCGTAGAATCCAAGAGCGGTGGTCTCCATACTCATTGCGAATGCAGACTATGTAATAATGCAGCATGGCGACCCACACTATGGTAGCCTATTGAAGCATCTTGGCCTGCAGTCTGGCATTCACCAACAAAACACGACAGTACGAATGCTGTCCCTTTAGGTCGGTCTTCTGTGAGAGGTTAGTACCACCAGTTCGTGCTGAAATCCCTATTAATTATCTACCTACTTTTGGGAATAAATTGAAGGTAAACTAATTTCGCAATATTTTAATGTAATCAAACTAAATACAGTTCATTGGTTGACTGCCTCGATGGTCTCGCGGTTGGCGTGTGCGACTGCTGATCATGAGGTTTCGGGTTCCATTCCCGGGTCGGACCAAATGTTTGTATGATCTACAAATATTTGTTTCGGAGTTTGGGTGTTTTCTATGTATAATAATAGGTCTTTACCTATGAAATTGCCGTTTTGTATGCAATAAGTGAAAGTACTTATTTTTTCAAACTTTTTTATTTCTGTTATTCGAAGTAATCACCCATGCAATCGACGCATCTTTGCCAACGCATTGGCAGTTTATTAATGCCCTTCTTGTAAAAATCTGCTGGACGGGAGGCACCAAACTCTTCAAAGGCATTTTGTACTGCCTCTCGGGAATTGAATTTTTTACCCACTAAAAAGTTGTCTAAATTTTGGAAAAAGTAATAGTCGGTAGGTGCATGGTCTGGTGAGTATGCCGGATGAGGGAGAGCTTCCAACCCCAGCTCTTGCAGCTTGGAGACTGTCTGTTGCGAACTGTACCAAATGATGTTGTCAGTTCAGACAGTCTGATGGTCAATCACAGTCAATGATGATAATGACCATGTAAACTTCCAACGAAAATTGTTTTGAACGAAATCTAGTAAGTAGTTTTTTTTTTAATACGTCATAAATCGTAAACTGCAATTTACCTTTCATTCAATCAACACAAATATAAAAATAAAATAAAAATTATATTACTTACTGCTGCGGAACCCTTCATGGGCGAGTCCGACTCGCACTTGGCCGCTTTTAATTATGTATGAGCTTGTATTCATGACCTTGACACTATCCATCCCAATTATACTCTTTAGTTAATTACAAGAAGGATTAAAAATTTAAATAATAATTTAGAGTTCGCTGCTTGTGGAACTGAAATGAACTATACAAATATTTTCTTTTTAACACACGTTTATTACATTTTTTCAATTTAACTTTCGTCACATTCAAATGCAAAAAGTAAATGCAGCTCGTTTATCTAACAGTGGGACATTACATTACTAAGACTCCATCTTGTGATGCTGAATCCATTATTGTTATTATGCATATTAGATGACGCCCGAGTGCTACGCAATGTATTTTTCTTTCATACAATTTTATTATATGTTGTAACTAACTTTAATAGAGTGAATAATGAGTTAAAGTGTTCATAATGGAAAGACGCTTTCAGCATGTATGATTCGACTATGTAATGTTACGTGATGATGGGTAACTATCCTCGAAAAGTCTAAAGGGGGCAATCAAAGGTTGGCACCGCACTTGCATCTTTGACTTGCTCGGTGCAGTGGTAGTGTATGCGACTGCTGTGCTTGAGATCTTTGGGTTTGATTTCCGGGTCGGACGAAATGTTTATATGATCTTAAAATATTTATTTCGAAGTTTGGGTGTTTTCTATGTTTCATTTGTATGTCTTACAAAAAAGTATATATCTATTTGTATCTGTTGTCTAGTACCCATAGTAAAAGCTCTGCTTAGTTTGGGACTAGATGGCGTTGGGTGTTAGATGTCCAAAATATTATTATATTATTATCTCTTGGGTTGAAGGACATGCTAGTCACCAACCATCAAGTGAACTCTCTACTCATGTGCCATATATTCTTGCATGTTTTAGAGGAGGCACTAAAGTATTACAATCGCTTTTATGGTTTTGCTATTGCAGATGCTTTTGGGCGGCGAAGGAAATTTGTATCTGGTGACTTATCTGATGTGTTTTTTACCCGACTGCCTCGAAGCCAATAAGAAAGGAAGAGTTTTTTTAATGTTTCTTGTGTAGAATTCCCATTGAGAGAGGTTTTAAGCTATCTACTATTACGCTACTAGCTTTAAAAGTAGTCACTTAAAAACTTTAAAACTTAAAGTATTTTTTGACTTACTTATAACATTAATGTTGGGTGGAATGGAATGCACTTCCTGCCGAAATCAGGATGTCCATAAATCGAACTACCTTTAAAAAAAGTGCGCGAACTACTTCAAAGCGAATTGGCAGTACAATCACAACGCTAGTACCCGTGTGTATATATTTATTATAATATAAAGTATTGAATATGAGTGTGTATGTACTGATGTGTATATGAGTATGTACATATATTTATATTAATGTATATTTTTATTTATTTTTATTTAAAAACTTTATGCACAAATGTACAATGGCGGACTTAATGCCACAGGCATTCTCTACCAGTCTACCGTCGGGTGGTGTGGAAATGAATTAGAAGGTGCACTACACTTTGGTTAGGGATTCTAAAATAGACATAACAAACTTAAAATTAAGAAACAAATGAAAAAAAGAGAAGAAAGAAAACAATGGATTACGATAAATCTAAACAACCATACAAAAATACATAATATAAACATACACACATACAGTTATACATAAAACACATGAATACAAATACATATACATACCGATATAATAAATATCAAGTTTGTGATGATTCCGCCATGCTTCCGGCAAGGAGAGCCCGCACCCTGACCCTGGATGAGTTACGACTAGGTGCCATTCTGATTTCTTTGGGAAGGGCATTCCAGAGAAGGACAGATTGTATGAGGAAGGAAGAATGAACGCATGCAGAAGTGTGGGAGGGGCATGAAAGAAGGAGGCTATTTGTGGAACGGAGGGTTCTGTCATGATTGGATCCCAGGAACTGGAAGGAAGAAGTCAGGTAGGTAGGCGAGTAAGGAGAGTTGAGAATGGTGTAGAGAGTCGTTAAGGCGCGCAGGTGACGACGCTGACGAATAGGTAGCCAATTTAATTTAAGACGAAAGAAGGAGACATGATCGTATTTACGGAGATTAAAAACGAATCGAATGCAATTGTTAAGAAGCCGGTCGTATTTGTTAAGAAGATCTGCATTCAGGTCGTAGTAGCACACATCACCATAATCAAAGATGGGTAGAATCAAGGTTTGCACCAACATCGTTTTTATCTCGGCAGGTAGAAAGTTTTTGAGTCGGTATAACGTCCGCAGGATTCCTGTAACCTTCTGACTCACGCTAGTGACCTGAGGTTGCCAACTAAGATTGTTATCAATGAACAGGCCCAAATCCTTCACTGTAGAGCTAAGAGGAATAATAGATCCATTAAATAGTATAGACGGCAGAGTAACTGCATCAAGCCTTCTGGTCATGTGTTGACTGCCCATGATGGTAGCCTGGCACTTTGTAGGGTTCACAATCAAACCGAATCTATCTGACCAACCACTGATGGTATCTAGGTCGTGGTTTATCATGGCAATAGCCTCCGTTACGTTTTCTACAGCAGCATGGTAATAAAGTTGTAAGTCATCGGCATAAAGATGGTACGCACACTGAAGATTTTGAGTGGTAAGATTTATAAAAATAGAAAATAACAGTGGAGAGAGAATGCCGCCTTGGGGGACACCAGCGTCGAGATCACACCAAACGGAAGTGGATTCGTCGACATGGACGGACTGCTGGCGCCCTCGAAGATATGAGGAGAACCAATCCTGTTCATCAGGCGATATCATGTTATACGAGAGGATAGAGAGGAGAACATCGTGACTAACGGTGTTAAAAGCATTTGAGAAATCAATCAAAGCCAACACGGTAACTTTGGAGTTCTCAATTGCCATCCGAATGTCACCAGTTACTTTCAGGAGAGCGGATGTTGTGCTGTGCCCGGGCCTGAAGCCTGATTGAAAAGGGCTTAATAAGCTATTCCGATGCATAAATTCTGATAACTGTTGATGTACACACCTCTCGAGCACTTTAGATGAGAAGGGAAGTATGGAAATAGGGCGCAAATGATTTATAAGGGTAGGATTAGGGACCTTAGGGAGAGGTATAACAAACGCGTTACGCCACAGTGAAGGGAACTTTCCTGAATCAAGTGAAAAATTCACTACATGCGTGAGCGCAGGAAGAAGTTGATCAAGAATAGGAATGATCATTCGACGGTTAATCATGTCACTGCCCATTGCGTTGGATTTGGTGGAGAGGATTATCTTTTTGATATCATCTGATGAAACCGGAGAAAATTGAAAGGAATTAATATTCGGGCGAGGTAGGTCAGCCAGGTACCGTATAGTGCGACACTTAGTTTGGTGATCGAATTGTGGTAGAGAGGTGAAGTACCGATTAACGTCATCCAAATCAAAGGTCGTGGAAGAGATACATTTCCCGGATTTACCGACACCCAGGGTGCCGAGGAATCTCCAGATATGGGAGGCAGAAGAACTATTGAGATTATTGATAATATGGCAGCGCTTAGCATTACGCACCACCTGATTACACCGATTTCTTTCAACCTTATAAAGTGACCAGTTTGCGTCGCTCCTGCTTTTCCGAAATTTTCGGAACGATTTGTCTCTGAGTCTCATTGCCTCGCGGACATCCGCTGACATCCAGGGGGCTGGAGCACGTTTGACTCTAACCCTCCTAATAGGAGCGTGTTCGTCGTAAAGGTCGATGACTAATTTATTAAAAATGTGAACTTTGTCGTCTACTGTATGCGCCTCAATCAGTGGTTTCCAACTAAGTTCTGAAGCATCACTGCGTAGTTTTTCTTCATTCATCCGTCCGAAACAACGAATATGGCGAAATTGAGGGCGAGGTTTGGGAGGTTTCAGGGCATAGGACAGGTAAATGAGGTCATGTTGGGAAAAACCAGGGGCCAGGTGTTGACCATGACTACGGACAAAGGAAGGAGATGAGGTGAGGATTAAATCCAACCAGGTGTCAGGTACGTCAATGTTGTGATGTGTGGCTGACAATGGCAGCACATGCAGACTGGATGATGCGACGACCTGGATGAGTTTACGGGAACGAAGGGAACAGGAATTGAGGAGATCGGTATTGAAATCACCCATGATGATATGGTGAGTATACTCAGACCCTAAAGATTCCAGAATCGGTTCGAGACTGGAGAAGTAATCGACGTTTGGGGGACAATAAACGACGCCCAAAATAGTTTTGGCTCCATTGATGCTGACCTCGAGAAAAAGGAATTCTGCTGATGCAAAACAGGAGGGAGGTGAAAATGTTAAGATTTTGTATGAGATTGAGCTGTGAAGATAAATCGCGACGCCACCCCCTCTCCTATCAATTCTGTCGTTGCGAATGAGAATAAAACCAGGGATGGAGTAAGACGTAGACAGTAAGTGGGGTTTTAACCAGGACTCGGAAACCAGAATAGCATGTAATTTAGAGTCGGTGAAAGCTTCGAGTAAGTCACTGTGATGGCTGGGAATGCTTTGAGCGTTAATGTGACAAACGTTCAAGCAGCACTTCGAAGATTGACTAAACGTGCGTTGCACAAAGTCGCCAAGTGTGTCAGATAAAGAGCTAAAACTCTCATCACCGGAAACACTAACAGATTCGTTCGCGGAATGAAATGATTCATCATCAGACAGCAATTTAATAGCATATGTAAACAAAATAAAATAACACTGTCGAATAACAACAACGGGATACAAATTTTTATAAGTATATAATATATATATGTATATAGAAATAATATAAATATAATATATATATTGAGATACAAATTATTGATTTAAATAAACACTAAAATGATTGGGTTAGTGCGTTCTTCAGTAACTGAACATATCTACACCACCCACCAGTCTTGACCACACAAATATAGAATACAGACAAATAAATCCCTATATATCTTGATATGTATCATTATTTGTGTATATTGGTTATGTAGGTTTATATCTTTTATTATGATGAACTTCATAGAATTGTCTATATTTTATTTGCACATACCACATCATATTTCTACAACACCTGAAGGTTGACTGGTAGAGAATGCCTCATGGCATTAAGTCCGCCGTTGTACAACTTGTGCAAGAAGCTTATAAATAAATAAACAATGTTTTTCTATGTATGAATTTTATGTAATTTTTTATTTTAATCACTTTCCAATGGTCACGTTATAAGAACAGGAGTGAAATATACCCGAACCCACATTATTATAATTCCCCTTAAAAATAAATTTTAATTTAACACCAAATTTATATTAAATCAAGATTCAATTGGAGTATCAGTAGGTTTATTCCTTTCTTCCTTCTTGCCAATGAATAAATTAGCATTTTATCTAAATGCGCTATCTCTTTAAAAAGTGCTTTCAAGACATTTTGGGACATAAAGGAAATTGCGTTGTAAACGAGACTTCGCTTTCAATATTACGTCTTGGAATATTTAGAATATAATTTAGTCCTTGAGACGGCTAGACTTAAGTAAATCTGTACTTGACATAAACTTTTGGCGTGTGTTGGAATACATTTTCTTTTGTGAAATAATTCATCTGCTTTGTGACTTGTAAATCTAATAATATTGAGTTGACTGAGCTAATAAAAGTGGTTTTGAATATTTACTGAATTTAAACATTTTGTAGTAGGGAGTTATCTTAAAAAAAATAATTAAAGCATCTTAGAAGAGTCTTTTAAATACTTAACACTATTTTTATGTATCACAAGCTGAACCCCGGGGTGTTACCCGCGGTTATTGTCGTAACGCGGGTAACGACGCGGGGTGACGCTAGCCTAAAAACGTAGCCTGAGTTACTCCTTATATCATCAACTACTTATCAGTGAAAGTCCAGTCAAAATCTATCCAGCCGTTCCAGAGATCAGCCGTAACAAACAGACAGACAGAGAGAGAGACCGACAGACAGACATATTTTGATATATGTACTGTGTATACATGCATATGCAGTTAGTAAAAACTGGTTATTTTAATATAACAAACAGACACTGTAATTTTATTACCCGACTGCGAAAGGAGGGTTATGTTTTTCGAGTGTATGTATAAATGTATGTATGTATATTTCTTTGGCACACCCTAGAGCCTAAACGGCTTGTCGTATTTGTATGTGAGTGGTGTCAATAGATTCGTCTTAGTCGTGAGAGGTGAGAGTGACACTGGGTACATCAAAGTAAAAAAAAATAAAAAAATAAGTATTTTTGACGCCATAAAGTAATATAAAAAAAGCGGCCAAGTGCGAGTCGGACTCGCCCATGAAGGGTTACGCAGCAGCAAGTAACATAATATAATTTTTATTTTATATTTTTACATTTGTGTTGATTGAATGAAAGGTAAATTGCAGTTCACGATTCATGACGTATTAAAAAAAAAATACTTACTAGATTTCGTTCAAACCAATTTTCGTTGGAAGTTTGTATGGTAATGTACGTCATATATTTTTTTTAGATTTATCATTCTCTTATTTTAGAAGTTAGAGGGGGGGGGGGGGACATTTTACCACTTTGGAAGTGTCTCTCGCTCAAACTATTCAGTTTGGAAAAAAATAATGTTAGAAACCTCAATATCATTTTTGAAGACCTATCTATAGATACCCACACGTATGGGTTGGATGATAAAATTTTTTTTTGGGGGGACCCCCAAAATTAATTGTTTTTTTTCTATTTTTGTGTGAAAATCTTAATGCGGTTCACAGAATACATCTACCTACCAAGTTTCAACATTAAAGGTCTTATAGTTTCGGAATAAAGTGACTGTGACATACGGACGGACAGACAGACAGACAGACATGACGAATCTATATCCGTTTTTTGCTTGGCACGGAACCCTAAAAAGTGTGGTATCAAAATAAAGATTTTTTACGGTGATTTCGAATATATAAATAATAATATAAAACCTATATGTTTTTATTATTAAATATTGACGCAGTCGAGTTTTTTATTTTTTATAATTTGTACTTGTTTATTTTATAGATATTTGTATAGATGGCACTGTATAATAATTTAATGCTGAACGAATGTCTTAAACCAGGAACACTAACTATCGCGGTCTCAGGGAAGTCCACATTCAAGGTGTACATTTATAAAATCAAAAACATTTGTACGTTTTAGCTGTATAGTTACTGGGAAACGCGGTTACATAAATAGAAGATCATTTTTTTAAACGGAACTTGTTTCAATACTTTTTTCCTTGTAACAAATTTTGTATAGTAAAAATGTGATATTTAGAGCTGTTTCTGTAGTACAATTCTTTTGAAATACATTTCAATAAAAATTTCGTGTTTTCTTTAAAACATAAAGTTTTGTACCTACAGCGTATTTCCAACCAAATAATTCGTTTCATGTTAAGTTTTTGTACAGTATGTAAAACATTTCGAATAAGATCATCAAGCGTCTTGGAACTCTTTTGTCAAAATGCGTTAAGTATTGTTACGTAGGTACTTCTTATATCAAAAATCATGTCAAGTGAATGCTAATGGAGAAAATTAAGCATATCAAACCCGTAAATATCCAAAATCATTTCTAAATTTAAATCGAGGCGCAAAAATGGAGTAGCACCCATCGTAATCTGGAATCCAATTTGGATTCGATTTACGACACGTTCCGTTTTGCGAAGAATCAGAAAGGGGCGTCGCTTAAACGGAGTCGTATCGAGTGATCGTATCCTTAACAGATTCTCGATGCCGGCAGCAGATTGTGGCTTCAAACCTAATGTGTGTATCGGTGCTCTTGGGGCTATGAGACATACGGCAATTTATTTGGAGAGTATGAACATCTACCTATAAAAAACAAAAAATAATAAGTTAAAAAGTAACGATAGTATGAAGGGGAGAAATGTTTTTATATGTGTAATATCTTTTCTCTTGTTTTTTTGAGAGTTTTGTGGAAAAGTATGAAAGTAAAATCATTTATATCAACTCACGTGATTTACAAAAGCATAGTAACAAGAAAGTAAGAAGTATAGTAATATTTTTACCTGTAAAAGATCCTACAACCTCAGTATAAGGATCCTCGATGCTACAACTATGCTGGTTTATAAGCCACTTTTTTGAAGCGTGGGTATGCCGCCGCGCCGATATAATCAGGAGGGCGTCGGCACTAGTTTAGTCGTCTCAAATACCCGCTGGCATTGCTGTCGGCATAGTGTGTAGAATTAAGCAATTCAATGTAGTCTAGTAAACGTATACCTACCTTATAAATAAAATTTATATTAATAGTTATTAAGATATATAATAAGCCTCGACATGGAATACTGAAGCTAATATCTTAGGTATATGTCTGAGAGATTGGCTTTATTTTAGCTGTGCCTTCATTTAAGGTTAGCGGGTAAAAGCAACCTTGTACCTAATTAAATTAAGTCTAGGTGTTACGTTTAGCAAATATTTATTTAAACTTATAGGTTTCGAATTGCGTGATCGAGATATAATAAATTTCTTATTTAAGTTTGTGTAATTAATTTTGCATGAGTGTCCTTGAGCATCATATATGACTACTTGAATTAGTTTTTTAATCGTACTATTACTAAAACATACAGCTCTGCTTCTAGACATTATTTTAGTTAAAAAATTTAGTTCAATTGAATTATAATATCATGTCTTTAGTATTTGTAAACCGATTACAATAATAATTATTTTATTCGTTGAATTTGTTTCATGCCATAGACCAATCGTCTATAGGAATATTTACACGCTACATAATTTCGAATAAAACTTTTAGACTGAATTTTCGTTTGCACAAAAATGAACTATAAACGACCTACCTACAAGCAAAACGGCGGTCAAGTTTCTTTAAAATATGATAAAATAAGTTCATTATTAAGTTGAAGGTGAAAAATCGTACAGATATTAGAAACAGCATTATCGATGAAAATAGCCATCTAATATTCTTAAAATAACTCATATATTAAATTCGGTATAACGTAATTTTTTTCGATGATATATTAAAAAAATGAATAGCGGTAGGTACTTTTCAAGTATGTGAAGTTTAATAAAGGAAAACAAATAAAATTTAGTTCTGCATTCTTTCGAACAGTGTAACCCTCTGATACTGAGTCTAACGTAAATATTTGAATACCACATACGAAGGATGTTGGCAAGGAAATATACGGATATATGGCGCATTTTTTTTCTGCAAAATTTTAAATCAGAACACCTTCTGTTATATCTCACACGGTTGATATACAAATAAGTACTTATAGTTAATAGCAATAGAGTTCATCATTATTATATTTATGGCTAATATTTGACTTTTAATACACTATGGCGGCCTAGTGAGATGCTTTTTGCAGTAAGGGGTTAACACCTGTGTAGTGAATTCCAGGATTTGATTCATTAGCATAGGAAGGAAAAGCCTAACTGTCTAGTTCAAGTGTCTATGTAACCACTCTAAAACTTTCAAGGCCAGCATGATTTTTTGTGTGGAACATTTATCAAGCACTTTTTAAACAGTATAATATCACATCACAAACGTATTTTCAACATTTATACTCACTGTGTGCATCATATTTCAACCAGGGCAAGAATAAAACACGTATTTATAAGCTGAGACATCCACTTTTGCAGATTGTACAGGAATTGTCATCAATTTTTCATTTGTGTGTCATAGTTGGAAGCTAGGTCACACTGAGCATTTATAGTTTTAGGTTAGTCACAGACTGACATGAATGTCATGACTATAGTTAATAATGTTTTGACCTATATTCGCATGTATTTATGGAATTGCCCTGTTACCTCAATATTTTAAATCACAGCTAAATAATACATTAAAAATGGTTTATTTTTTTGTATATTTCAAAGAATATTTTACTTAAATAACTTAAATTTTTAAATAAGTTTTGGATATATATTTTTTTACCATAGAATTTATTAAGTACCTAGTGCTTTAGCCATTTTTTTTTTTAATAAATTTTGTTTAAACAAATACAGCACTTGGTTTGTATCAAGCCCAGGTATCTCCCGAATTAAATGTGAGTTTGATCGTTGTCAAAGTCATAATTAGAGAAAAATACACGGGGATACAGTGGGTGAAGGTTTTGTTCAGTGAATAAACTTTTACTCTAATGATAATATAATAATAAACATATAGTAAATAATAAACCTATAATCGAAATCTTATAGTATTTTAAAGAGCTGTTTACTGAAAATACTACTTTTTTTTTTTAAATTTCTGTTTCGCAACGGGTATATATCTAACTCGTAAAATGCACGTGTTTTATACACCAATAATATAATGAAAAGTTGATTAACTGACTTGTGAGATGATTTTTACCAAGACACTATGAACTTTCATGAAAGATGCTTTATTTTGGAATATGTAACGCATACTTTCGCAATTTTACTAGGTAGTAATTTATACTCTCGATTGTCGGCACTTGATGGAACTTGTTATAATACATTTTTGAATTAAATCACTTGTACTTATTCCACTATTTTATTTTTGTTTACACCTGACCGGTTTCGCCTTATGGCATCATCAAAGGTTACCTTTGTACTTGTAGTACAAGTGATTTAATTCAAAAATGTATTATTAGGTAGTCGTATCTAAGTGTCATAATATTGTCTTATGCGACCATAACTATTGCATTATAATGAAATTACATAAACCATAATACTGTAAATTTAATATCTACAAAATAACAAGACAGGGTTGATTGCGATCCAATTTGATTCGAAACAGCGTCCCCGCTCCTAGAGCGTCGATGTGGAATAAAAATGTACCTTAAGTTATAATACAGTTTCCGTTATAAATGGTTATTGCAACACTATTGTGGACGTTTAAAGAATAGGTAACACATATGAGGCGTGCAGTCTGAGCGATGTTATGTTGAAATTGATACTGTGATGGTCAGGAAGTCTGGATGGATGGATGTATCTGTTTTTAGAAGTTTGTTTTATCTTTTGTAGGCTAGCACTATACTTTGTTGACTTTTGTCTTACATAACTATTATTTTTAAATATAATATTTAGTCAGTTATTGTTCTAGTTCTATAATCAATTAAATTAAAAAGCTTTTTTAAAACAAGCTTTTACTGGAATGCCGCGAGACGAATCAAACGAGTCCAAACTCGATTATGTTTCGACGTTTCTTTACACCACCTTCCAGCTCCAGCATTAGATTAACTCCATGTCATTATAATATTGTATTGTCACGCTGTATACATATGCTTGCAAAATTTCAGCCAAATCAGTTGAAGATATCTGCTTCAAAATTGAGTTGCAAGATTCCATCCGAACATACAAGCATACATACATACATTGCAAGTTAATAAAAAGCTGGTAAAATAACAACAATATGCATGCTTCTTAAATATACTGAGAACTAGTTCAAACTTCTAATTCAGTTTACCCTCAGGGTTACGGATAAAACTGGTTGAACTAGTAGCCGACCCAAAATAGTCTTGGGAATATAAAAGCTAGGAAGGTGATGATTGTGCTAAATCTATCTTCTCTTTTTAATAATTTCATGGGTATACAATTACATTCCTACTTCAAGCTTCTGCAGTTATAGGATATCGTTTTTCATCTAAAACTTGTGAAACTAACCCAAGCTTCGTTACTGAATTCTTTTTTTCCCCAACGTATCCTCTTTTTGTATTAGATTTAATTATTCATTATTGCCTTAAAACGATAACTTAAAAGAAAATAAAAAGAAATCGTTTGCGTTCCCATGGAGAGTTGTCACCAGGCAGATGGCGGTTACTGCAACTCAATAATATAAAATGGAAGAACAAAAATTATCGCGAAAAATATTGCTTGAATATACATATTTTATTAAATCTTCTATAGAAATTTTTATATATTAAGTCCGAAATATTATCAAATATTAATATTTCACTCAAGGATTGTGACTGGAAACGGTATGTTGTACCGTAACCAAATCTTTCGACACCTGGCGCAATTCAACAACAAACTTTAGAAACGAGACTATTTCATATAATATATGTTCACTTCAGAATTGCAATAAGCTTGTGCTGCTAACTCCTTTATTACAGATTAGTAGGCAAAAATAATATAACATGTTTGCTTATTTTTCGGAGGTTTAGGTGTATCTGTATGTATAAGTTACATAAATAATGCCAAAGTAAGACCAGCACGTAAATTTCAAAAACTTTTTATTAAAATGCACGTAGTTGAGTCACGAAAAAATTTAACGAATAGTGATGGGATAATTATCGATAAAATTTTATAAAATTGTCTGATGATAAAAAAAAAATAAAAAAATGTGATCTCAAATGTTAAAATATGCTTGCATCTGTATTTTTGTAGGTTTACACATGACCACAGCTAAAGTAAACAAAGATATGACCGTTAAAACCTTTTTGTTCTGAGCTAAATTCTAACGCAGGCAAATTTTATTAGCAATTTTAGACATACCAATACTTGATTATCATTGCTGTTGCTCATATATCCGTGTACGTGTTTCTATTAGTGTTAATTAATTTTCAGAATGCAATCAATAGGAGTGATTTAATTAATTAATTACCTAGTGTACTAGATGACAACGGCAAATTATCATTAATTGACATCAAGACCAACTCTCTAAAAGATGACAGAATAAGTAACTTATTGAAAGATCAGATGCTGAATATGAGGTTTATTACAAATATAATTCTCTTAGTTTGTACATGTTGTATAAAATGTTTATTTTTATATCCTTCATGACGTTGTTGTATACAGAGACATATTTATATACACAACTTTGATAAAATACTAGTAATATTGATTATGAATTGTTGATAAAATTACAGGTAGTAAATAAACGAATGTAATAATAATATTAACCCTCTGGGTTGCTTCCCACGACAGTCGTTCCGTGGATAAACTGATATTCTATTAAGGCAAAATCGGTTGAACTGGTAACAGAGCTTAAATAACCTCTGAATAGTAAAGACTAGAAACATGATGAATTAAGCGAAAATCTCTCATTTCTTAATACGAATGGCGGTCATTACGACAAATATTTTCTTTGAAATCAATCCAGGTGCAAATATTTGAAATATTATACAGGCTTATAATTTTAAACGAACTTTAATCGATACAAGCAGTGACAAACTATGTTTCTCATCCCTATTAAACCAGACCTTATGTATGCAAAATTATTCAAGTGCTAGTAACGATGTCTTCAGCTTTATTAATGTTCGATTCTGGAGAAGAATATTCGCGAACAACTCTGTTTCTAACGGCCAGACGAGGAATAAGATAAGCTGACGGATGTAGTTTGAATCCTGAATATGTGGAAAGAACGTGACTGTTTGAGACTTGGTACGCTTTATTTTTAAAAGGAGACTTTTCTTAAGATATTTATAAGATTTTTGAGAGATATCTTCTGGATTAAAGAGATATCTTTTATTTCTTATGAATCCAACTCCTTCTTCCCCCAACAATAAGTCTGTCTGTCTGTGCTGTCTTGTGCCCATGAATGACTATTCATGGGCACAAGACAGCAAACATAAGACCAAAGTGACTACTTTCTGTCAGGCCTCCTGGTCAGTTTTTTGGTCCTAAAATAATGAATTTTATAGAGTAACTTAGTCTTTTATCAGAACCTTACTGAACCTGCCTTCAGAATCTGCCTGAGCTTTAATTCCAATTTATCTCAACAATGACTCAAAGTCATAGACAATGACATTTCCCGCAAATATCAAAAAGATTGATACTGCTACGATGACTGTTGATACAGTTGACAAACGGCTGCTCGTTGGTGGTCGCCATTGAAACCTTTGTTTGTGATGACATTTATTTGTTGCTCTGCCTCTTGTTGATATCCTTCATAACGTATATTAATATTGTGTACACACTGCTTTATAGAATACTGAACTTGTTTGAATATTCAAACAGCTTTAGCTAGACTTTGTTGTGATGGTAGGGGGTAAATGAGTAGACAGGACAGGCTAATGGATGTCCACGAACACCAGTCGTCCAAGAGATACAGGAAAGTTGATGAACTTTTAAGTTATTCGGCCTAAGTTAACTGCCTCGGTGGCGCAGTGGTAGCGTATGCGACTGCTGCGTTTGAGATCTCGGGTTCGATTCCCGGGTCGGACCAAATGTTTGTATGATCTAAAAATATTTGTTTCGAAGTTTGGGTGTTTTCTATGTATAATATGTATGTATTTACAATAAAAAGTATTTATGTATTCATATCAGTTGTCTAGTACCCATAACACAAGCTCTACTTAGCTTGGGACTAGATGGCGTTGTGCGTTAATTGTCCAGAATATTAAAAAAAAAACAAACGTCTCGGTCTCGGACGGCAGAACCATCTGACATATTACATCTGAAAACTCATGTCCTAAGGTGAAATATCAGACGTTGCACATCGTATGCAACTCATGTAAGTACAAATTTCTTAATTTTGTTTTTATTATTAATAATAAACCTATTCTATCAATAAAATTTCTATAATGCTGGATATAAAATATAAGTCTGTGTGTTCCACAAACCGGGCGTGACGCCATTCACTTTTCCTTTATTATATCCGCCATTGTGAACTGAATGGTTGGTGATTATAACGAAATGTTGTCCATTCAACCCTCATTACGATTCGCAAGTACGTGTAATATCTTATATTTCGTCTTTTCATTCTTATCATGCGAATATTTCGTGCGAAGAGATGAGATCAATTAAGTTTTTGTAAGTCATTGAGAAGGAAATTTATGGACGTATGGAAAAAAAACGGAACCCTTATAGGATCACTTTGTTGTCCGTCTGTCTGTCTACCCTTTTTCTCAAGAACGCGTGGAGGTATCAAGTTGAAATTCATATCAAACACTCAAGTCTACTGTCCCTTGGAGCTGTGAAAAATTCAAACTTCTAAACCAACGCAATCAAAAGATACAGCGGTTTATGCTGCAAATTTTCGACACTCGCAAGGGAATCAAACCTACGGAGTACTTACTGTGAACTCAGAATCTTGAAAATCTTTACAAAGCAAAGTCTTATAGTACAGATAAAGGAAAAAGTACGAAAAGCATAATTTTTTTATTACATCATATACCTTCAGGTTTGTACGAAACCTTGGTGTGCGAGTCCGACTCGCACTTGGCAGGTTTTTTTTTTGGGTTAAGGCTACTGTGAGTGGATAAATCATTGTAGGCGTCCTGAAAGTCATATACTTATCCTATCGCAAATTATTGAAGAAGGATCTCATAGATTAAATTTGGCAATTTTTAAGAAGTTTATTTGAAATATTGATGACGTTTTTTCATCACTGTACATCCCGTCCTCTCTCTTTTTCTAAAAACCACATGAATAATGAAATCCTCATAAAATGAAAATGCTTTGTTCAAATAGATTAACAATCAGCGTTTCTTAGAAACCACAAAAATCCCACAAACCAATTAACAGCAAATATAACAGAGGCATATATTTCAATTAAACCTACTTATCCTTACCTAAATAATATCTTTGCCCGGGTAATATCCAAACCATCCAAAGTTTACACATCCCGATCCCAAGTTCTATTGTGAATGGAGTAGGATTATAATTTAAGGGCATTACAATGTATGTAAATTGTTATGTTAATTACCCGAGCCGGAGGGGTCGGCCAGGATAATTAGTCACTTGAAACTCACTGTTTTATCGCCGGTTTCATTGTTTAATTTCGACATACCATACAGTGCTAGGCATAGAAGCAAGCTGAACTTTACAATTAGTCTAAAATTTATACTCCAAGAGAAATTCGTTTTAATTAACTTTAAATATAAATACATAAATCTATGATTATGTAAATTTAGACTGCGTTAGCCTGTATTTAGTTTTTTTTAACTTGTAATAATTGTATGTATGTATGTAACTATGTTTGTTCAAGTAGAATCTTTCAACTCTATTTTGAAGCAGATATCTTCAACCAATAATGCTGTAATCATGCACGCATGATAAAATGTATAATGCATATATTTAAACGGGATGAATGTTTGTGACTCACAATATTTTTGCTGTTACAAATGGGCTGGTCTAATGGATTGATACCACATTTTTCTAGAAGATCGGTGCTAAGCAATTATTTCCTTGTTTTTCTACAAATGAGTGATATTACCAGTGATCAGACCTTTGACCTTCCCTCCGAAGTTCGGGAACAACTTATGACTTTTGAGTGGCAGGTTGCATGGTGGTAGATGTTAATTCACATCAATTTTGTCAATGTGCTCGTTTGCCCCCTACACCCTAAAAACTTGGTGACTTAACAAACCAAAGCCCTATGGGCCCAGTATGCGGTGTCACTTTCACCGTTGCGTCATGTCCGCAGTACAATTGACTCAACTATCTCACAGTAAATCTTCCAAAAGACTTAATTTTAAAGACGGTTGGACGTACGGTAATCTGTCACATAAATCACAAAAAAAGCATTTTCCTAATCATATAAACCTGATTCGAATCCCCAGCCTGGTAATACATCACGGCGATGGTATAAGGACATCAGCAGTCACGCCGCGTACGGGAGCCATGAATGGCAAAACGTGACGCGCTCGTTAAAGCGATTCCGTCATGAATAGCAACGTCAAATAATAGGAAATTTAAGCTGATATATTCCAAATGGGAAATGCTGAAGAGTTTCTGATTGCGTAATGGATTGATAGCTAAACTAACACTCAATTAAAAGATCTTTGGATCGTTTTTTGGCGTTGATATACGACCTCGTGTATTGACTTGTATTTGAACTCAAATAGTGTTTTATTGAGTACTACTTGCATGTCTGAGCTTGCATGTATGTCGAATATATTGGTAATCGTGTTTCGGGTTAACATATAGCCTAGCCTATGACACTTACTAATAATGTGGCTTTCTATTGTTAAAATAATTAAAAAAAAAAGTGTGGCACTCGGGGACTGCCGCGGTAAAGCTATTGCTTAGCATTTTTTATCAACTTATGCAATTTTTTTTTTAAGCAGTATGCTCGTGCGTGACAGTGACACAGATTCGTTGATTCGTCGAATCTGTGTCACTGTCACGGTGCGTGACACTGACGACAGCTCTGTCACGCACATTCGTTACGCACGACAGAAACATTCGTTGATTCGTCGTTCGGAGCAGCTCGTCTCGATCCGTGCGAGCTTCGGGTGTCAGGTTTTTTTGTTACGTTACGGAATTTCTGCACAAAGGCCCCAAAGCCCGCAATAGAAGCTATGCAATAGCTTAAAAATCAGTTCAATATATCCAGAGATTGCCCCCTACAACCTCACAAACTTTACTTCTTTATGATATTAGTATTGAAACCTTGTAATTAGTTGTTACACTGCACTCAAACGCCAGTAGTATAATTGATGAACAAAAATAAAATAAACCTACAGAATGGTAATAAAAGTCACATTAATATAACAATAATACATCACTATAATGTACACTTGCTTAATCACAACTGTAACTTATAACTAGGAGGTATAAGTGGCAGCCTTATCGCCCGAAGGCAATCTCTTACAGGCAACCATGGGATGGAAAAAAGACGTGAAAAGTGTAGGGCAGTGCCTGGTATATTAAAAAGTTGATAAGAAAAAGAAATTGAAGCAGTGTATAGTCATCTATCTATCTATATATATAAAAGAGTAAGGTGACTGACTGACTGACATACACAGAGATCAACGCACAGCCCAAACCGCTGAAGCTAGAATCCTGAAATTTTGCCAGTAGGTTCTTTATATAGCGTAAGTGAGCAGTAAGAAAGGATTTTTTTAAATTTCACCCGTAAGGGGGTAAATCAGGGGATGAAAATCTGCGTGAGCGAAGCCGCGTGTAAAAGCTAGTATTATATAAAGTAATAGTAACATATAGTGCGGGTGATTAAATATGAACAAATAAGTGAAATTCATATATATTTCCATACATACTCAAGTGGAATTTTGTGACCTAATTGAGACCATTATTTATTATACATTTCAAGGCATAACATAGAGTGCCGTCATCAGACGGGCTTAATATTAAAGGTTCGTAACGCCATCCATCAGTAAAAAGTCTTGCAAGAAAAACATGAAGATTTCTCAAAACTTGGTCGGGTCTATAGACAACAACTTAACCGGAGAACAGGGTAGCAAAGAACTTGTGTGTATAGAGTCGGAGGTATCTATGGGCCAGCGGTAGTCTTTTACCATCAGGTAAATCATCTGCTGGAACTTGACTTCAGTTTTGTTCTCAAATAACCTGATATATAAACTAACATTCATGACGTTGTTAAAACGAAACTTCGATTAATATTAAAATCAGATTCTTGGTTTCAAATATATTTTGCATCCGAATGTTTTTATATAATTTTATGGCAATGGGGGCAGAAGGATTACATGGGTCACCCGGATTACCTATTAAGTTGGCTACCATTCACATCTGCAACTTAAGGGCTATAAATGCCTTTCTGCCCTTTGTACCCGCTCCTTCCCACTAGAATTAGGTAATCAGGTAAGGTAAATATAGAACTGCTTTACGTTTCGGTCAATTCTGCTAAATTGTGATCAAGATGGAAGCATAATCACATAGGCTCAGATAATAAGTAAATTTGGAAAACGATAAGGTAAATTGTTTCGCCTTAACTTTGTAACAGCTTTAAACAAACTGATTTTAAATTTCCGCATCTAATGTACGCCACATGCAAATGAGGACTTAATTGTGGTAATAAGTTTTACGCTTTCGGGAGTTCTATGCATAATAAATATTTAAATGGAATTACACGCGGTTACGCGTGACCATGAACGGTTCGATTAAATTAAAGTAGAAACAATTAAAAAGTATGTAGGTAAAATACAACACTTTGCTTAGAGCATTGTGTTGTGATTAAAATTTTTGCAACTGCTTTTCTGTTATCAAATTTAATGAAAGGGACGAAAATTTGTAATAGAAAGTTCAGAATTAACTAATAACCGCTCGAGGTACTGGTGATAGCCACCAGATCATTGTGAAAGCTTTATATGCCGTACTTTTGACTTAAGGTGCTTGTGATTACCGAGTTCATTCATTTATTTGCAGAGCAATTATGCAGAAATATAAAAACATGAATATACTTATAACCGATTTTGAAATTTAAAGGCTAAAAACAAATCGGCATATTAAAAACCAACAAGATCTCTAAAAACAAGTCTGTACTTATTAATAAAAAAATATTTACACAAACAAACCACCTAAACCTTACTCGTGAATAGTTCTCCCTCAAAGCCGAGGATCATGAAGGTCCGAACGGCTAATTGGGGACCGGCTTCGTAGTGGCATTCAATTTTATAACCAATTTTAAAGCTTACTTTAGCAAACTAAAAGTAACTATGTAAAGATCTGGTCATGTGGACTAAATACAGCCTGTTTTGAATTAAAAACTCGTCATTATTTTATTAAAAAATAGAAATTAAATGTAACATATAATAGGATGTTTTGCTAGTTTTTTTTTTAAATATGACTACCTAAAAGGGAACGCGCCACGCAGATTGGCACGCCTAAAAATGCAAGTCGATGGTGGTATGCTAAAAGGATAGACGTACGGTAAAAGCTTTATAACTGCGTTGTCAGCTTTAGTACTTGCAGTACATTTATAATATTCGGTGTGGATTATGTCGAGTCAACTTCTACGCACCGTTTCACCAAAAACTTCGGATGCCGACGGCCCGAGAGTGTTCCTTCCTGCTCACGCGCACGTAATTGGGATAAGCAATCCCTAAATAGGGCAAATCAATTTCTCATTGGTAACTTAGTTGTGTAATAAAAAAGTCATAAAAACGCTTAACCTGAATCGAACGCCATTGTGTATCAACACTAGAACCTGTCCATCGATAAGAATCAATCGGTCGTGACATTTTGTGTAACACTATCACGACTATCGATAAAACGAACCTTTATATTTCGAACCCCGTCCGTAACGCTAAGCCCCTATTACCATCCCTTGCGATTTGTTATAAACAGATTCGAAACAAATTGATAGGAAAATTCCGCTATTGACTTAATTAATTTTCGCTCAACCTTTAAGCTCTTTAGATATAACAATTTACATATTTTCGTAATATTCCCTTGATGATAACATTTTAATATTTCCATTATGAACTGGTTATTTTAGTAAGGCTATAGAATATCTAAATAAAGGTTTGGGTTAAGCGGATTTGTGCTCAAATTGAAAGTGCTTAAAGGGGAGCACAGCTTGAACCGTGGGAGAGCCACGCTTCGGCATGAATGGGCCGGCTCGACCGGAGTAAACCGACGGCCTCACAGAAAACCGGTGTGAAATAGTGCTTGCGCTGTGTTTCACCGAGTGAGTGAGGATACCGGAGGCCCATACCCCAACCCCTCCCCTATCTCCCCCCCCCACCCCCCAAAGGCCGGTAACGCACTTGTGACGCCTCTGGTGTTGCGGGTGTCCATGGGCGGCGGTAATCGCTTACCATCAGGCGATACGTCTACTCGTTTGCCGGTCTATTCCATAAAAAAAAAAAAGAAAAAAAAGGGGAATTTCATTCACACTGTAAAAATAGCAGTTGTATAAAATTTCCAATGTGGTTGTTACTCATGGATCTTTTCTGGTTTCGGGATCAAACAAATGGAGACAAATTAATGTTGTGATTGGCCCTAAGCTTCATAGAATGATAAGTTTTTAAAAGCACGAAGAAAATGAAAGACTAGGAACTTTCACTTGACAGTATCAAGAAGAAACAGGACGCTTATTCTGTGGCCATCAGGCTGTAAGTGCGGTACGAGAGTTAAACCTATGTAGGTTACATAAACTTGTATTTAGGTTTGATGCTGAAGTAGGCACATAAACCTACATAGATTAGATGCTGGTGCAAAGATAGTAGTACATGATAGTACATGAATATGACTATTTGTTATACGATATAGATTGTAATCTATCTAGCGAGATTGCAAACAGTCGAAAGGTTGTGAAATGGCATCGACGAATCGCAAGTCGCGCACTGATTGGTTGAACAGCATTATGTTCCGCGCCGCCATATTTATTTGTTAATTCGTCATTATAGCCGAATGTAAAGTATTTTTGTGATTGTAAATTGATTTCATGTTGAAAATACCTCACAAGCTTTTGAATTAGTCACATAAAATTGTTTTGACAGTAAAATTAATTTATGATTAATTATAGAAGTTCTAACCTAACCGAACTCTATGGCTATTGAACGACCTACTCTAAAGTCGACCAATCAGGGACTGTTGACAATTTGACGCCCGTAAGCAGTATATCATAGTTGACAATCTATCGATAGATTGCAGTCTCGCTAGGTAGATAAAAATCTAACGGTTTTTACAATCTTACAGTGACATATATATTACTAGCTTTTGTCCAAGGCTCCGACGGTGTATATATCGGTTAATGCGGTAAAGAGTAGCCTTTGTCCTTCCTCAGAAAAAAATGTAAATGCAAATTTAATTGAAATCGGTACAGACCGAATTACTTTAATTTATAATACTAGTATGGATACGTATGAAGACATTTACAAGTTCGAAGTAGATCTCAAAAGTGCTATGTAATTTTGTCCCTATTAAGTTTTTGGTTATTCAGCTTTTCTGTGCTCTTAGCTAGTCACAAAACATGTTAATGTTTTAAGACTGTCCACTGTTAGCAGAACATTAATATTAGGTTTGGTTGAATAAAGCGGTCCTAAGTTGCTTCTGCATAATGAAATTGGTTCTTCTGCTTTCTGAAAAACACATTTTCATTTATTACATTGTGTTTTTTACTGTGAAATACTATGAAGAGACTAAAGAGAGAGAATTTTTGTCTAGTCTGTAGTTATTGACCATTAGATAAAGCTTTTTCGTGCCATTAAAACGTTATTGAACTACTTAGGGTTGGTTTGTTAATTAAATGTTAATAAATTCGACTTTTACAGTAGATACAAGTCTGGTGCTGTATTTTTAACCGACTTCAAAAAAAGGAGGAGGTTCTCAATTCGACTGTTTTTTTTCCTATGTTTGTTACCTCATAACTTTCGACTGGGTAAACCGATTTCAATGATTCTTTTTTAATTTGAAAGCTGGTGCTTCCCATGTGGTCCCATTTCAATTTGGTCCAGTTCTGACATGTCATCCATGAGAAAACCATATAAGTCTTCAATTTGCATTAAGTATGTGCGCGATAAATTAACGAATAACTCAATATTCCCGTATGGTCCCATTTAAATTTGGTCCAGATTGAAGTCGGCTCCATATCCGTTTAGTCCAATATTTCGATCCCGTTTTTTCACTGATATTAGACTTATATTAGCGTGATGTTATATAATTCATAGTTTTCCTCAATACATTGGTCATTCAACATTAAAATATTATTTTAATTCAAACCAGTAGGTCTCATATTAAGTACTTTAATAAAGCAATCATCTTTTCATTTAGAATTTCAATGTATTTTTCTCTTGTTAAACTAATCCGATTAGAAAAAGATAGATTGAAAGCCATAAGATATACAAACTTCATGATGATACTTTAAGAGCATAAAGTTTCATGAACCTGGACTCCCAAGGGATACTCCACCGGGTCACAAGAAAGATTCTTCGAGTAATCATGCACATGTTTAGTTATGTTAAATTGTGTAAATATAAATTATATTTAATTAACCATAATGTTATATTAATGATACTTGATAAAAACCTTGTATATACGAGAACTCGTCACGAAGGGCAGCTGTTATCAGTCATTCTGTAGGAGACGTCTTGTGATGTCGACCAAATGAAGTTTATAATACTTATAATTTATATGTAGACGAATTGGATGAAACATAAAATGTACAAAATAGTATATGCTTTAAATTGAAAATCAACATGGGCCGTCTAGATCATGCTACATAATTAATCTATACTTAATATTTATGTAATATTATAAAGCTGAAGAGTTTGTATGTTTGTTTGTTTGAACGCGCTAATCTCAGGAACCGCGGGTCCCATTTGAAAAATTCTTTCAATGTTCAATAGTACATTTATCGAGGAAGGCTATAGGCTATATATCAACACGCTAAGACCAATAGGAGCAGCGTACTAATGAAAAATGTTTAAAAACGGTTTTTTTTACGCTACGGGCAATAGGAGACGTAAACGAGGTTGCGTGGGTCAGCTAGTACATATATAAATACATATACAGTTTAACACTCTTGGATTCTCCTCATGCTTTCCATCAGGCAGAGTAGAGTCACTTAAGCAAGTTCATATATTTTAAGTTAAAGTGACTAATGAAAAGGTATTATAGCCGAAATTCAACCACCAGGCAATGTCTGGTATCCACTGTTTGCCAAAACTCACGTTTGAGAGACGTCACCATGGCACCACACTATTTGCATATTTGATTGGGCCACAACCAAAATAATATTTCAAATTCAAAGCTTTTATCAACTACAAATATGTTGGGTGGGACTGATTTTCGGTATAATTTGGTACTGGGTCGAGTGCTTTATTTGAATAGCAACAATGTAATTTAGGTATGCAATGTATTGAATTTTGATTAAGTAAAACACTATACGAACATTAATTTAAATATTGGCGTATTGAGTTTACACTTTAACTAAAAACGAGGGTATAGGGTAGGTATATGTATTTATTTATAAATTTATATATACTTATATATATTTATTTATTTAATTAATGTTATATTGTTTAATATTTTATTATTAATATTTATTAGTTTTATTATTTATTTATTTTATTTAAAAGTATTCTGTCCTGGATTTTTTAGACAACTCAATTTTAATATATTTTCTAATATACTAAATTTATTATAAAATAAGTTTTATTCGATTATCAGCTCGGTGAAGGTCGATCCAGGGTCGGATCTTAGACCATACGTTGTGACTCTTTTACCCGTTCCCTCGTAATCAGGGAGAGGCCAAGAGTTTGGGCTCTATTTATCTCATTCCAAGAGAAGCAAGAAAAGAACAACTCGACTGCGGTTTTCTGTAAGACCGTGGTTTCACACGTACACATTGAAACTTTATTCTCCCACGATAGACTTAATTTTAAATGAAAATAGCTATCCAATTTTTTTTTTACAAAATATCGCATTGTTTTGTAATGTTGAGAGCTATAGGCCGCGATTTTCAATTTATAAATCTACTAGCTGACCCACGCAACTTTGTCTGCATATTTATTTAATGACGCCGCTCTTGGAGGCATGACAGCAACACATTTTAAAAATACGTTCAAAAACTATATATTTAACCGATGTTCAGGTTTTTTTAATGTGTAATCAGCGTGCATTGTATAGTTTATTCCTGCTCTTCATATATCTAAAAGTATAATACGTATAAATATAATAAGATAGCTACGGCAGCAACCAGTTGATAGTTTCAATGTAGACCATTTGCTAGTATACCCCCACGTTATAAGTGGAGATTATGGACTTATTATGATAAATTTATCAAATTATATCTGTATAAATCATACTTTATACCTACATATATATCACGTCACTCGCGCTCATGTAAACATCCCCTCCGAGACCTATTAACATTTTGCTTAACGCCTACGAATGAGGAATTTGGGCGGTGCGGAGGACGGCCTACTCATAGGCCCCTTTTGCGTTAAAAGGGAGAAGATGGATTTTCCTTTCACGAATAAAATGCTGAAGTAAGCCGTGATGATAAATTTGTTGTTGATATCACTAAACTAAAATTTCACTAAAATTGTCGTATTTATTAAGTAACTTTTAACATTCTATTCTGTTGTCAAGACGATCTAAATGTAGTGTTCATAATGACAGCATTACATTTTAATCTGAAATCACTGAAAATTATTAGTATACCAAGTAAGACTTACATGATTAAGTATACTCATTTGCCATTTATGACGTATACTATACGCATACCTTTCCATTGAACTACCATCAGCTTAAATTACCTTATCACTATAATCAAATTACAAATATAATCTTACAAAATTTAAAGAGTTTTATATTAAGAGTTTATGCACTAAATAAGTCAACATGTTTTTAGACGATGTCTAACTTTAGTGTGACAGAACAAATATTCGTCTGTTTATTCGATCACCAGGGTTGCGTTCCTACCGTGGAACCCGGTACTAGTCACACGGCCCATAGATGTGGGCTAGACAGTCGCAAACCAGTCCACCTGGTAAAGGGTTATCAACTGAGGCATTACAGCTTCTTGTTCGGGTAGTGACGGTTTTAATCACGGGGATCCTCTTAACGGTATTAACGCAGTTCCGTACCATCACACAATATTCCGTGTTACAATTCAAACACACTACTTGTGAAGTTTCCGCACGTAGGCTGGGGCGGATTCCCGAAACCTTACTCAACTGCCCGGTACAAACACTTCGATCATACGAGGTCCGACGACAATTCCTTTTATCGTGCCACACACACAAAGCCCCGTTTTAACAATTAATTTAATATTTCTATTCCATTCTATTTTTAAAAGACAACTCCTGCACTAGAAATAAATCCTGTGTCGCGGGGGACTTTACAAACATACATGAAACGGACACAAAGAACACCCAGACTCAATACAACAATTTGTGGATCACACAAAGTGTTGTCCTACGTGGGATTTGAACCCACGACACTTGGCGAAGTAGGAAACGGCGTGGTGACCGTTAAACCACTAGGCTTAACTCACGCGGCGGCGGTGAATTATCAACTACACGAGGAACCAACGCTAACTCAACGTAACGTATCAAACCGGCCTTAAACACTCGTTAGTTATTACAATAGCTCAACAAATACGCGGTGGTCAAAACAAATCTCACCGGAAGCCATTATACAATCAATTACGGCCCGGCGCCATGATTCTAATCCTTTTTCTAGTGATTTCTATAATCCGAATCAGTCAGTCAGACATTTGACAATTATGATACTTTGACAAGAACCTAATGGGAGATCGTTTTTTGTTTTTTCGGAAGACGGTCCCCATTTCATCCCATCCATTTTTTTTTAATCATTAATTTCATCACGACGAAGACTTGAAGACTTGTGATATCATTATAAACACTTTGGCAGAAATAGCTGATCCGAGAGATCCGGCTGGTTGCTATTTCATCAAAAGAAGAAGAACCTAGTGTTGCCATCACAACTGCATATGATTACCATCGGTATCGAACATGTGTCTATTTTAGACGTTTTGAATGTTCAAACGAAAAACAGGTCTAAGTAACTGCTTTGATAAATTTTGGCTGTGTCAAACTAAATATGTCTAGTTTTACTTTTTTAAATACATAACTTGATACAAACAAACATCATTTGAGAGCACTAAATTTGTGTCATTTTAGTTAAGTTTGGAGAGTTGGAACAACAGAATTTTCTCAAATATCTCAAGCACCTTGCGGTGGTTGCGTACCTATAACTCAAATTGGCCTTCCAAAAAGCCAGTATCATTTAACAAAAAGAATTACAATGCTTTCAGATGATTTGAAGGATTTAATTGAAGTCTCTCCAAACGTGTACTCAGACTGATAGAATTAATGGAAGGCATCTCCAGTCGCCGGACAATCTATCTTGCTCCGATAACGCTAACGAAGTCTGCAAAATTGATTTTAAATGAACTGGAAGAAAAATTGTAGGAGACTTTTAATCAAATTGCATCTCTGTTGGAGTTTGCTGGATAAATGTTGGATAGATTTAACTGTTCTTCGAAGTGGTGATTGGAAGACTGGTGCTTGTGAATTCAGTTTGAGTAAGGTATTGAGTAGTTTCAAACTTCTACAGTAATTGATAAATAAACTTATACGGATTATATTATATTTACAGTTAAAAAAGTAGTGTGTTTGGCTTGATTTACTTGTTCTTGCATCTAAAGCTTATTTAATTGACTAGTTTAAGATATCAAACTCATTAAGAAACTACTCTAATTAACCTATTTAATATTAAGTCAATCAAGATGAAACTCGATTGGGAACGCGTGGTAAACCGCTCTGTTTGTTACTGAAGTATTATGTAATTATTATAAAATGTTGTAAATAATAAAAAGTAATTATGCTTTAGGTACATGATTCAATGACTCGAGGATTTTAATGCAACTTTTTTTTATCGTGTCAATACCTTCTATTATTCGATTATGCAAGATTTTAAACGACGAAATATTTCACAAGTCTTCTTATGACTCAGTTCTCACTATTCTATCCTTAGATTAGTGACGTATATAATAATTTAGTAACCCAAGAAATTGGTGATCATGGATTAGATGCGGGATGTTAAATTTAGAAGACAAAACTTTCCAGCAGAACTCGTAATGACGTTGGTCTCCTTACGATAAAAACACTTATTTTTATGGTGGCCGTCTACTACGTATACTACAAATTATCGAAGCTACTTACTTTTCTTAAAACACTTATTTCAAAAAAAATCTTTTGCCTGTACGTAAAGTATTTTCATTTATATTTATCGATTCCTGCGTAGAGACGTATGCGATAGAGAACTGTTTAGCATCCTACTCGTAATAGTACAGTCCTGTACAATATTGCTTAAATAATATTTTGTACCGTACAGAGCATTCATATTGAAACTCAATATGCACTGGCGTAGAGTTTTTTTTTATTGACGGTGTAGTATATTCACATACTATATTGTCGGCTCTGAGACGCATGTGCCCGCTCACCTCCGTCGCTCACAGTTGACTGAACTGTGTTCTACCGCTCATGCACTAGAGATGACATAATACTTCCTTCTCATTCATTCACAGATAGTAAAATGAGTGAGGGAATGAATGAATGCGTTACTAGTGAAGTGACTGACAATAAACACATACACTACAGACGGAGTGGAAAATTCCTTGGGATCGCCGGCTGCTCGGGGACTGAGCAAATCCAAAACCACCACGCGGCGGTTGGTCGCGGGCGCCCTGCCCTGAGGAGAACCTAGACCATATTATTTCAGGTCCCCCCAGGATCGACGCCGCGTCTACTCAGACTCTATCCTATCCTATCGGCCCTGGAATTATGTGTTACGTCTTGACCGCAGCTTTGCAACTAGGCCGCCCTCCTACCGCTGACCGCAGCAATTAATTTGCTACCACAGGTCCCCTCGCGGCCTCCTTCCCTACCTATCCAAGCTTCGAGGTTAGGCAGAACGGCACCAAAAGCACGTTGGCACGCATTTTGCGGCTGTTCCAGCCACGCCCGCCAGTGTGTCAAGGCCTGCCAGTGATCGTTCCGCCACATTTCGAGCTCGTCTTGGTCTTCCCCACTCTCACTCCGGCGGATGACATGACCTTCGCGTCCATATTCGCCAGGATATCAAATAGCGGAAAACGAGACAGGATTGTTGGCGTGAACTTCTAAGTTAGGAGTTGACAGCCATTTTGTAGCATTTGTATTATTAATAGAGATTTGTTGAAAACTATGCAAAGTAAATAAGTAAGACTAGACTCAAATAAATTAAATGATTTTACGAGTAGATGGAGGTGGTTGGTGGTACACAACACATTGATAAATTTAAAGATAGAATTTAAAAAATGACAGTAGGTAACTAAACTGACAGAACTAAGGCAGGTAATTATTTCAGAAACTTGATAAAAATTAGTCTTCCTAGACTATGAATGTTTAGAGGAAACAATTACACACGAGAAGATGAAATTATGTAAATTGTCACTTTATGAAAACATATTTTATTACATCGCCAGTCACTATGACTGTATTTTACAATAAAAGTTAATAGTTTTAGTTTAGTGATTGAATAAATAGAAGAAGACATAATAAGAGGATTTCAAACTTGAATTGAGGTTTGTGTATTGCTTATTGTAAATTTTTGGGTCACCATGCTGCATTGCCTGCACTCGCAGTAAGTGTGGTGACCACCACTCTTGGATTCTGCTTGTGTTTTCCATCAGGCAGAGTAGAGTCATTTTGGCAGGGCTAAATAAAAAAAAAATGATTTTAACTCGTTACTTCTCTTACAATGTACCTACGCTCATTCGTTTAAGTACTTATTTAAATATTCACTATTCCGTTTTCCGTTATAAATCGCAGGTATAACTAAAACAAAACCGCAACAAGTGAACACATTAATATTTAAGTGTCACATTAGGGTACATTTGACAGTCTATGTATGTTTGTGTCCACCATAGCGGCTAAACTACTAAACCGATTTTTAGGAGTAAGATGTCCTCTTTAGTCGTTCTCGTCCTCTTGACAGAGTGGCCATGTTAATATGTTGCATTTTCGTTTTCCAATGCACTCGCGATGTGCGAAACTCCACTTGTTACGGTCACATGGCATTTCGGAACTCTATACGATGGAAGTTTGTACTGTAGCTCTGATGAAGTTTAAACGCGTAATTGAGCGCTCGCATGATCGCTTGCTCTCCATTAGTCCCTGGACAATCAGGTTTCCGTGAAGAGGTGTCAATAGTAGGTATATAATAATAGTCCGGGTGACAGCCTGAGACACACAGGCTATGTAAATTTCATCAAAAGTTTTTACGCAGGTAAATAATAGTTTTTTAAATTATTTTCTTGTTTGAAATATTTTTCAACAAAGAGTACTTCTTCTTCTACTGGTGAAGTAAATGGTAAGCGAATTGAAACATCAGCAGACCTTGGATGTCTTGCAGTCATGAGGCAGCCATACAATAGTGTAGATATGGATGGCAGGATTAGAAAGCTTTTCAGACATGAAGATGAAGCCGGTACTCCTGGTTTTGGTGCTACATTCTCCTAGATCTAAACATAAAGATTTAAGAATTAGTACTCAATATAAAGACCTAAACATATTTAAACTGTATTTATACACACTGCATACATGCACACAGACAAAAGAGAAAGAATCCGAAGCGAGCATCCATGCTAGTTATATGAATTATAAAGTAACTCTGTCTGCCTGTCTGTTTCACAGCTAACCGCTGCACCGATTTAAAAAAAAATTTGCATACTGTGGAGGAACGGGTGTAATGTCCCTCCAACACAAAGGGAGGATCCTCCGACCAGGCGAGGTGATCATGCCTGGCGGGCCAACTGCCCAACGGTTGATGTTGGGATGTTGTATATACGAAAATCAGCGCGAGAACTTCTATGGCGCGATTCAGGATTGGTAGTTTCTTCATGTAGTACATTACTCCGTAGTTCAGTGTACCTGCGGTAGATGGAGCTGTAGTATATTTCTCTTGACGCTGTATGTGGAAGTCGCCACACATACATATTTTGATTCTTGAGAAAACATAGGGCTACTGTTTACTGCGATGACCGACATACACACTGGCGGAGTAGTGGAAAAAAGCTAGATAAATGCGTTCAATGTGTAGTAGTAAAACTACTTTTCTAAGAAAGTTTATTCGTCCCCAACTACACTACCGAGTTGATAGTCTCCAAGATTAGTGAACCGATAAAGAGGCAGACATTATAAATTGTAATTTCGTTTCACACAAAAAGGTACAGTTCATAAAAGTCTTTCTATGTTCAAACTACGGGATCTACTGAATGCCGTCTGCAATATTACTTGCACGTCCTTTCGGCCAATGGGCAATAATGAAATTGCCTTAGGGAAGTTTTCTATGTCTTTATCTTTTGAGAGAGGTTTTATTAAAAACTGTTTTGGAATTAGGATTTTTTTTTATGCAATAATAAAATTATCACAAACAAGCTCTTAATATAATTATGTATATCCAGAGAAATTTTAGTTGAATTATTGAGTACTAGTTTTTGCCTGCGGCTCCACCCGCGTGAAAGTCGGTTATCGCAGCAAACAGTAACCTACGTGCAATTCTGATGTATAAGCTATATAACTGTAAAGTTTCAATCAAATCCCTTCAGTAGTTTTTGCTTGAAAGAGTAACAAACATCCATCCTTACTTACAAACTTTCGCGTTTATTATTAGTAGGATTTTAATTCAGTCTATAAAAAATAATGCAACTGCAGAATCAGAATAATTTGGACAGAGACTACCTGATAGAAGATATTTAAGAGGAAACCTGAAAAAGAACAATAAATATGGTATAGGCAGGTTATATTAATGTTCTATTTCGTATGCATGTTTGTATGAATGTGTTTAGATAATTTGGTTGGTAGGTCTGGTATTGAAAATTTTACATACCATCATCACGTAACATAAAAATTCCTAAAAAAGTTATCTTATAAATTCTTCTTTTTTGTAGTAACTCATAAGTTGAAAAGAGTAAATACCTTAAGTACCGAAAACAGTTAAAACCTTGACCCTAATAATACTTTTAACATCAAACAGGTACATTATAAGAAGAGCAATTTTGCTTTACCCGACTTTGTTACACGCAAGAGTAATGGGAACCACTTTGGACTTGAATAAGTTTGACGTTAATGCACATCGGAAGACTTTTAAATTACTAATGATTGTTAATGGTAAATATTTCAAGGTAATTTTTTTTTAAGAATTGATTCAGTGATTCACTTTCGTTTTGTGGCCTATGGGTTGGGCTATGTCATGCTTAGAAAATTGTATTGTGTTTTTGGATTACTTATAATTACGGTGTTTTTTGGACTCATTATATAGGTAAGAATATCCGCACACTAGGCAATGTCTGTACTATGATAAGCAGACTTCTGATAAACATATTTATATAATGTTTCTCAACACATATATGTCAGAGCGTAAGGCGCATAATTATTTTTAGAAAGGGTGACGTCAGCCTCGCTGACGTCATTGCTTATCTCAGTAGTAACACTTATGATTTAAAGCGTTGGAAATCACCACTCAATTCATTATTATTTATTAAATGAACGTTAGATTGAAGCTACTGTTAAGAATCATGGATCGGCACAAACGCGTCGATCCATAACTTCCAGTTTCCTAAATGCGTAGAGCCTTATGAGAAGAATACTGGCAAAGAAACTCATAGCCACTCTTTTAAAAGTCACATCTTAAATTATTAGTTACAAATGTTTAATGGTAAATAACAACAATTAAGATGCCTTGGTACTTAGGTTATTTTACAGTTGTCCTTCCTGGTACAATGCTCGTAATAAAGTGAACTGTTGATTCCGTCCTTTCCATACAAAACCAACCGACATACCTTAAATCATAATGGCGCCGAATGGCGGAAGTCGCTAACTTTACAAAATAATAAAAGCGTCACG
Organism: Diaphora mendica; assembly: GCA_949125395.1. NCBI lineage: Eukaryota > Metazoa > Arthropoda > Insecta > Lepidoptera > Erebidae > Diaphora > Diaphora mendica. Next base: position 40,176,784 of record OX421311.1, on the reverse strand, counting down.
CCCTATTCTAATGACATGATAAATCCTAAGTTAAATAATTAGAATTACTGCGATTAACCTCACATTATTATAATTTAAATGCAATAGCTTTAAAATCAATTATTAAAACATTACTTTACTTACAGACAATCGTTATTTAATCTCCTATTTATTATAATAATTGTTAGATTGTAACAAGCTTACATTTCAAATTAAGAGTAACAGTATTCCGTTTAGAAATGTTATAATCAAATAACCCTTTTTACAGGACAACATAAATAATTGTAGTTACTAAATATTAAGATATTGTTAGAACATAACATTTTGTTTCTGACTTTATAATTGATAGTCAAGTTTTATTGAGACGCTCAAAATCATAAGTAGATGTTTTCACGCCGACATATACATTATGGATAAATTACACCCAGACACAAAAAATATCGTGTTCATCACAAAAATGTCCTGAATACCGATAAGATTTGCAGAAGCATCACACCTATATACCAAACTTGACATTTATTAATTTATTGCCTCGTTGGTCTCGCGGTTGGCGTGTGCGACTGCTGATCATGAGGTCTCGGGTTCGATTCCCGGGTAGGACTAAATGTTTGTATGATCCACAAATATTTGTTTCGGAGTTTGGGTGTTTTCTATGTATAATATGTATGTATTTACAAAAAAAAAGTATATATGTATTTGTATCAGTTGTCTAGTACCCATAACACAAGCTCTGCTTAGCTTGGGACTAGATGGCGTTGTGTGTTAGACGTCCAAAATATTTATTTATTATTTATTCCTTTTATGTTTATGTATATATATATATATACCTTCAAGAAAACAGCGCACTCCTACTTCAAAAGCTGGCAACGTGGTTGTGACTCCTGAGTTGCAGGCGTTCATGAGGGTCGGTAGGCACTTTCTATCAGGTAGCCCGTCTGTTCACTAATCCACCTACTTAATCTGACACAAAACGCCATCTTGTCCAAAACTAAGCAGAGCTCGAACATAAAAATATTTTCTGAGATTTTTCCTTAATTTTACATGTAAAACACCCAAACCCGGAAAAATATATTTGCAGATTATATAAAAATTTGGGCCTACTCAGGAATCTAATACGAGACCTCAAGCATAGTAGCCACATAAGCTACCACTGCGCCACCGATTTAAAAAAATACATTTATGCCTTTAACCAAGTAATTCTTGGATATACATATACACCGGTATATGTACATATATTATATAATCTCAATGAAGGAAACGTCCCCAACGATTTTCATGAAATTTTGAATGCAGGGGTTCGGGGGTGATAAATCGATCTAGCTAGGATTCATTTTTAGAAAATTTTCCAAAAAAAATCCAAGCAAGGCTTGGTTATCCAGGTGCTGCATACTTTAACTAACAATAACTTAATAAAATTTATTTACAAGTTTAATATTATGTTTCGGACATAAAGTTTTACAGCGACATAAATTTAGTTTCACTAAAACTAGAACACTTAAGTTTCTTTTATGACCTTCGCCTGGCTAGAACCCACTGTATATAATGCATTTTATTAAGGTATATTCTACGAACTCCATTCACGTAAGAAGGTAATAAATTGTAGATACAGGGAACTTGCATTTGCTTTTTACACAAAGAATGCATCTTTGTAGGGTTTTGTTCAAGCTAGTGAATAAACTAAACCTTAATGAAAAATTATTTTTTTGTTATTTTATTATTTTCATCATCATCAAACATAACCAACCAATAAAATTAAAATAAACTCTCTAAAAAAACCTCTTTTTGAAAAGGTTTTGCTTTACTATATTACACTGGCCAGACGGGTTGGTATAAGGTTTTGTTTCAAATGTTCCTTTCGCTTTGCAGTAATCCTGTGTAGTTTGCTCTATAAGTCGTCTTTTACTAGATCCATAGGATAATTAGGGGTGGTGACGCTCCGTATTAATAATCCGTGGCCACACGTGATTATCAACTTTGACAGATGACTAATTTCTATACAACCGTTGGTTTGGTTGGAACAAAAGGGAAGACAGCGGTAATGAGGTCCTTGCAGTAATTCGGCAATAAAGCAATACAAATGCACACATGTAAGTCGTACTATGGCCGAATAAACCAAACCCTATAACCGATAAAAAGAAAATGTATACAACCCTTAATAAACATTTTCATCATCGGTTCAAAACTAGTTAGTATAAGAAAATTATAACGAATAGCGCAGAAAATTGAAAAAATAAATAAAGTTACCAAACTTATTTGTTACTTCCAATTATTTTTACAAAGGCAAGGGAACTCGTATTCGCGATGCGATAGGGTTATTGGCCAATTAACTTAATTAATTTAAGGTTCGTTACGAACGGGGTGTTTTTTTTATATATTTATTATAAATTCTCCTTGAACATTGGCTTACAAGCATTTGAAGTCTTTTTGCCCAACTGCACCAGAGGGTTCTCTTTTTCAAGTGTGTATGTGTGATAAAATAATAATAATAGTAAATATTTCGGACATCTAACATACAACGACATCTAGTCCCAAGCTAAGCAGAGCTTGTGTTATGGTTACTTGACAACTGATATAAATACATATATTCTTTTTTTTTTGTAAATACATACATATTATACATAGAAAACACCCAAACTCCGAAAAAAATGTTTGCAGGTCATACAAATATTTGGTCCGACCCGGGAATTGAACCTGAGACCTCAAGCACAGCAGTCGCATAGGCTACCACTTGTGCCGTCGAGGCAGTCAAAACATATAATTATATCAGTCGATATATATGTTTTGTTTGGCATGCTGTGTAACTTAAGTTGCTTGATATCTATACCAGAAAAATGTACATAAAAGATTTAGAATATTATTGTCAAAACTGGTTTACATGAATCAATCTCATTTCAGACGTATGAAGCACAATAAATTACTATATAATACTACTGGGTAGTTAAGTATAAAATACTACCATATATATGTCTATTGATTAAATTTTTTACCGACTTCCAAAAAGGAGGAGGTTCTATGTTCCACTGTATGTAATTTTTTTTATGTATGTCCACCGATTACTCTGTCAATTCTGGACCGATTTCGAAAATTCCTTTTGTATTCGAAAGGTTTGCTCCCGAGGTGGTCCCATTGCCACCATATCAGGATCTGATGATGGTATCCCAGAGAAATCGAGGGAACCCCTCATTTTTTATAGGCACATACTATGGTTTTCGTATATTTTCTGAAGTTACACCGGTATTTGCGTATGGTAGTCGATGATGATGATGAGGTGATGATGTAAGGCACAACTCCTTAACGGTTAGGAGTTGGAGGATAAATCTTTAAATATCATATGTATATATGTTACCTTTAGACGTATTCTTTCAAATTATTTAGGTAAGCTGATGATGGGAGGTGGAAGGTACAACTTCTCAACGGTTAGGAGTTGGAGGATAATTCTTTCAATTTCATACGTATCTAAAGACCTTTAGTCGTATACTTTCAAGTTATTTAGGTGAGTTTAGTTTAGGTGAGCTGATGATAGAAGGTAAAACTCTTCAACAGTTAGGGATTAGGTTTTTTTTTTTTTTTTTTTACTAGCACCTCCAATATTTATATTTTGGAGACTTTACTAAGCTTTGCCTGTCATACCAGTTCTCGCTTGAATTCTGCTCGCACTAACATGCCGCATACTGGTTCTTTCTTACATACTTCCTTTTATGCCATACAGGTGGGATTCCTGCTATTCTTACTACTACTATTACATTTTCTTTTTTATATTATTTCTATGTTAACACGGGTAAATAATTTGAACAGGATTTTTTATTAATAACAATAGACTTATACTTAGTATATATGTTAATATGGGTTATGGTACTTTTTGTATAATACTCCTAGTTACAACTTTTATTTCTATGCCTATTACGCTTCTACATATTTTACTATTTCTATTACAGTTTTACATATTTTACTATTTCTATTACAGTTTTACATATTTTACTATTTCTATTACACTTTTACATATGTTACTATTTCTATTACACTTTTACTTATTTTGCTATTTTTGTTACACTTTTATATGTTTCACCATTTCCATGTCTATTACACTATTACATATTTTTCCACTTTTGTCTTTGTACTTTTTACACTTTTTATGATTACACTTTTATCGATACTTACACTTCTATATATAATGGCTTATCTACTAATATTCTTACTGTACTATTTTTACACTGTGTTGTCTACTGATTACTATGATCGACATGAATAATTTCACATTATTTGTGATCATATGACTTTTCATACTTTATTACGTTTATTTACTATAATTATTATGTTGATACAGTATTTTAGGAATCTATCTATATATTTGCTACTCATTAATTGACTCAGGTTATTATTTATAATTTTAATTTGTGTTTCCTGTTCCAGGTCATACCTCTGCCTGTCGAAGATGGGACATTCCACTATCAGGTGGGGGACCGTTTCATCCTTCGCCGGGTCACAGATGCAGGATGGGCTCTCCTTACACTTGAATCGCGTCAAGTATTCGGAGAACCCACCATGCCCCGTAAGTAGTTGTGTTGTGTGTATGTTGGGTTCGAATTTTGCTGTAACTCTGTATGCATCCACCACGTTTGGGAAGAACATCTTTGTTATGGAGGCGGTTTCGCCAGACGTGTATCTTCGATTCCATTCGTCAAGCGAATCCATACGGATTTTTCGCTTGACGAATGATACCGGACAGAGATCATAATTTGGCGCTCTTTTCGACCTTAGAGCCGCCTCCTTCGCCAGCTGATCGGCCCTCTCATTCCCCTCCATCCCCGCGTGAGCCTTTATCCAGAACAAATTTACTGATTTGCCTTGTTGAAAACTTAGTTTCAAATTTTTTCTTGCTTCTAACGCTAGGGGATGGAGAGAACTGGGATTTCCGACCGACTGGAGGGCTGCGGTTGAATCACTGCAGATCGCAAATGCGTCTGCATTATAGGTTCGTATTACCTTAGTTGCCTCGCATATTGCCAAGAGTTCTGCTTGGTATACTGTACAGTATGATGGCAAGGTAAGTTTGAGGGACTTGGTTTCTGCTCCATTATTCCATAGGGATAATGCAGCCCCACCCGTCCCTCAATCTTACTGCCATCTGTATAGATCTGTACGCCGTGTTCGTAGATTTCGCCGAGTTGTTCCTGAGTTTCCAGATTTAGGAATTCCAGACGCATATGTTCCGCAGGATGTGGGTTTTCCATTACAGATGCTACTCGTTCGATCTCTCTCCCCCCGAGATCCGGTAGTGGGTATCCCTTCTTGGCCCTGTACAGGGCAGCGGTTTCGCGCACGCGAAGATCAAGGGGGAGTATTCTCGCCAGCACCAGTGCCGAGTGGAGAGAGACCGTTCGATAGGCTTTACAGATTTTTTGTGCGAAGCTGCGCTGGACGAAGTTAAGCTTCTTTTTAATGCCCAGCTTTTCTGCAGCGGGTGCCCATGTGTTGGATGCGTACAGAATCACCGGTTCCACCGCGGTCGTGTATATTGTGTGTATTATTTCCGGGTGGAGACCCCAGCTTGCCTTCGCCGCCCTACTTAGCTGCTTGTATATGTTTGTGACTCTTTTGCATGTATTGGCCACATGTGTGTTAAAAGTTAAGCCACTATCTATCGTGAGGCCTAGGATCTTGACCTCTTTTGATGCACCAATATCTATCCCGCCCATGCTCAGACGTGGAGTGTCATATTTAAGCTTACGAGTGATTGTCATCGCATTCGTTTTCTGCGGGGCAAATTTTAGCTTATTCATTTCACCCCACGCCCGGATATGGTCGAGAGCGGCATTGGCACTTCTTTCGATCTCTGCTGCTGTTTTTCCATAAAACACTAATACTACGTCATCAGCGAAGGCTTGTGCGTAGTCGCCCCTCTCCTCCAGGCTTTTTAGTAGCGGGTCTATGAGAAGGTTCCACAGGATCGGTCCGCCTATGGAGCCCTGGACGCATCCCTTCTCTGTGGCTCTTAGATGTTCCTTACCTGCATACCTCACCCCAACCCATCTATCCTCCAGGTAACTATTTATTGTGTGTCGGAGGCCTTCTGGGCATTCCTCCTCCACTAGTCTTGTTTTTATTGCCGGCCACCATGCGCTGTCGAAGGCGCCCTCTATATCCAATGAGACGAGTGAGACGATTAGTAGGGATTAGGATTAGAGGATGATTTAAATATTACACGTACGTATAGACCTTAATTTGTATTCTTTTAGTTATTCATATGGATCGTTTTATTGAGCAGACACCCACTAAGGAAATAATTTTGAAATTTCTACCCCTAAGGGGGTGAAATAGGGGTTGAAAGTTTGTGCGAAAGTCCGTAATTTTTTAAGTTATGAACATGAAACTTTATCTTTGGGCTACTGATTAAAAATGAGTAGAAATGTCTTTAAGCGTTTCTGGATATTCTACCCCTAAGAGGGTGAAATAGGGATTGAAAGATTGTATAAAAGTTCGTAACCACTTAAGTTATTTATTTGCATCAACAGAAATTTTATGAAATAGTTCAACTTACTACTTACCTACGATTGTTTGCACTAAAACTAAAAACTAAAACTTTTTATAAAAAAAAACCGACTTCCAAAAAAACAACCAACGAAAACTCTCTGTCAAAAAACACTAAAAAGCGTAAAATAAACTGGCTCTTCATAAATTGCTATGTGCCAATTCTTATCTATACCTAATTCTTTATTCATTTAAATAGTAGGTAGTATTATAATGTGTGCTAGGTACCTAAAATCTGTTTGAAGTCGGCCAAGCCAAAAAGAATACGAACAAATAATTATAAAAATCTACGCGATAGTCGCTTGGCACGGATTTCAAACAGATTCTAGGTACCTAGCACACATTAGAATACTACCTACTATTTAAATGAATAAAGAATTAGGTATAGACAAGAATTGGCACATAGCAATTTATGAAGAGCCAGTTTATTTTACGCTTTTTAGTGTTTTTTGACAGAGAGTTTTCGTTGGATGTTTTTTTGGAAGTCGGTTTTTTCTGTTATTATTATTATTATATCAATCGCTCACGAAAGCAAAATTAATAAATACTTACACTTTAATATTCAGTGCGACACCTGTCACAGACGAGACAGATTATTCCACTTTTTGATGAGGATCACTTTTAGGTTTTTCATTGTTTTTTTGCAACATTTCTCACGTAAGCATACCTGTATATATTTTTGATAACGATGAATTTTAGATTACAAAAGACATTTGTTCAGGAAATTTAATCAAATCAGTCTAGAAAATGTTTATCCAACAATAGGAGATAACAAAATACGATGCTGAAATATGCCAATTCATTGCCGTCCCGGACAAAGGTAAGAAGAAAAAATACCAAAGAGAATTAACAAAAGAAAATCGGAAACCAAAAGGAAAATACCTCATTTCGATTCAAATTGCGAAAATAGTTCTAAGAAAATCGTTCGCGAGACAGTAGCGATGCTTAAGACGGCCGTTTGTTCTAGAATAAGAAACAAATCTTTTTGTTTTAAAGGAAACTTTTAAGAAAGTGGAGGAAGGAAGGCATTTATTGCGCTAAAAGCCCCTCCGGAACTAACTTTAAAATGGATTCAACTTTGTTCGTTGCATTTAATGTGTCCTACTGTCACACCGTTGATATGTATACACTCTTTTAGCATTAGTTTTATCAACTTAAATAAGTTTACTAAAACAATTTACAGATAGCAGAATAAATGTGAAGTTACTTATATAAATTTGTTATTTTTTTAATGTAATTGGGTGCAGACGAGTAGAAGCATCACCTGATTGTTCCGTTCACCGTTCATGGAAACCTACAAATAAAGAGGGACAAGTTTGTTGTGACTTAGTTACTCTTTGTATCAGCATCTTACCATAATCTAATTTGGGACCGTTATTTTTTAATATTTTTATCAATAACATTTCACAAGTAATTAAACATTCCAAACCGTACCTCTTTGCAGATGATTTAAAATTTACGCGTACAATTTTGAATGAATCCGATACACGTTTATTACAAATCAAATCAAAATCATTTATTCATCTAAGACACCAAGTGACACTTATGAACGTCAAATTGAAGCTATAGTTAAAAATCATAGATCGACACAAACAGAGGCCACAGCATGTGCTGTATTGTCGAGGTAAGTTAGGCGAAAACACCAAAATCTACTGCCTGCCTGTGTCGATCCATAACTTCCAGTTTCCAAAATGCGTAGAGCTCATGAGAAGAATACTGGCAAAGAAACTCATGGCTACTCTTTTTCAAAATCTGATTTTCAGGTACAATAGTGTTAGTATTACATGTAAGGTAAACAGTATGCAAGCTGTTGCCACCTGAAATTCCTTTTATTAAAAAGCTCCAAAATCTAACGCGCAAACAAACAAAAAAAAAGGAGGATATAGACAGTTTATCTCAGTGGTGTATCAGTAACAAAATGTATTTAAACTGTTCTAAATGTTACCATATCAAATTTACTAGAAAGCGCAATAACATTCAGTCTTCATATAGAATTCAAGATAACACTCTAACAGAAGTAGGAGTAATCCGTGATTTGGGCATTTACTTGGATAGTAAACTCAGCTTCACAGAACATATAGATAACGTATTAAATTCTGCATATCGGTCTCTTGGATTTGTATTACGATCATCAAAGGAATTTAAGAAACCATCCACTACAGTACAATTGTACGACAGTTATGTACGAAGTCAGTTGGATTACTGCAGTACAGTTTGGAATCCCTCATACCAAGTGCACATCGATAGAATCGAAAGAATACAAAAAAGACTTCTTCGTCACCTAGCTTTTCGCTTCAGGCCGAGGAATTGTAGGTCCTAAGAAAATAGATTAAATTATTTTAAACTAATCGATCTAAAGTCACGCCGAACCATCTCTGATCTGTCATTCCTGCATAAAATACTGAATAATGCTATAGATTGTTCGGATCTTCTCAGTAGGATAGGTATCAACGTTCCTTCGAGGCTCCCTCGCTACCCTCGTCCATTACTCAAACAACCGCGATGCCGAACAAATTTGGGAAAGCACTCGCCACTTGTTAGGATTGCTCATCAGTAACAACACCTTATCATGTCCTTCTGAAGACATAGACGTTTTCGCAAATACACTTGGAAAGTATAAGTATCTAGAATCCGCTCAAAGCTCACTGGCATGTAGGCGCTTTATGTCGATTGATTTCGATTAAATTAAGTTTTTTTTTTATTAACTAATTTGCTTGTATCTTATAGTTGTATTGCAACAAGAAGTGTGAACTGCAGATCTCATTTGTCAACTACATATTTTTGAGTTTGTAAAAGATTATTTGTAAGAGTGTCAATTTACTCTTTCATTACATTTAATTTGATTCCTACCTTTATACTTGTGTGAACTTTCATGTGCATGATGTGGTCTCCTTTAAGTGAGGAAGCACATAACTTGTTATTCTACTAATTATGTTTGATTTGATTTTGTGTATTCCTCGTTGTGAGATCCTTAAATAAATAAATAAATAATCTGAAGGAAAGGGTAAAGGTTTTATTTTCCGGCAACTTCATGCAAAAAAAAAACTTTTTTTTTTTTTTTTTTTTATAGTTAGCTGCCATAATGACTCTGCCCTGCCCTGATGGTAAGCATGAACAGAATCCAGGAGTGGCGGTCACCATCCTCATTGCGAATAAGGACAATGCAGCATGGTGACCGACACTATGGCGGCCTGGTGAGATGCTTTTTCACGCCCCGCTTAAAAGACCCGGGATCATAGTGGGAAGGAAACACGTATGCTGGTAGTGAGTTCCAGGTTTTCACCGGTCGGCACAGGAAGGAAGAACCGAAGCGATGAGTACGAGAACGTATGTCTACTACTCTGAAGCGGTGACTTCCAAGGCCGGCACGTGTTGTCCTGTAGAGGAAGGGAGAGGGAGGGATCAGTTGGAAGAGCTCTTCAGAACACTCTCCACGATAAAAGCGATAGAGGATTGCCATGGAGGCGATATCTCTACGCAACTGCAGAGGCTCAAGGGACTCGGTGGCTTCGGGACTGTTGACAATGCGGATTGCTCGCCGCTGCAACCGGTCGAGAGCGTCAAACAGGTACTGTGCGGCACCATCGCAAAGATGAGAACAGTACTCCACGCACGAGCGAACCTGGGTCTTGTAAAGAAGACACAGATGCCAGGGCGAGAAGAACCGTCTCACCTTGTTTAAAACACCAAGCTTACGCGAGGCCGCTTTAGTGACACTCTCAACGTATTCACGTGGGTTGAGATCTCGGCAGATATCCATGCCCAGGATATCGAGCCTACCTTGTAATGCCATTTGAGTGTTCTGAAAAGTGGGAAGGGGAAGGAATGGAGACTTTTTGGCAGAGAACGCGCACACCTGTGTTTTTTTGGCGTTGAACTCGACCAGATTCTCACAGCCCCATTGAGAAATGCGGCCCAGAACATGGTCGAGTTGAACGACAAGCTCGTGTCGTTTTTCCTCAATATCTGCTAGCTTGACTGTAGTGTGTCCAAATATCGCCCATATACTGTGCTGTCGTCTGCATAGCAATGAATGTTGCCAAGGGCTAATATGTCATTGATATGCAGAAGAAACAGTGTGGGCGACAGGACGGAGCCCTGCGGTACTCTGGCGTTAATCGATTAAAAATCGGAGGCCGCACCGTCGCAAAGGACTCTGATGCGGCGCTGGTGCAGGAATGCGGCAACCCAGTTGCAGAGTTTGGGGGGCAAGCCAAAAGCCGGTAGCTTATATATTTTAAGTCTTAATTTTTTATCTGGTATCGACAGCTTTTAGTGATCCATTGACACAGGCATCTCCTTAGAAAGGTGTGTAGTGAATGTGTCAAGTTTGCATTATTACAAGACTTTTATTTACTTGCAATGTATGTATGTACATATATGTATGCTTGTATGTTCGGGTGGAATCTTGCAACTCAATTTTGAAGCAGATATCTTTAACCGATTTTGCTGTAATTTTGCTAGCATATGTATACAGCGTGACAATACAATATTATAATGACATGGAGCTAATCTGATGCTGGAGCTGGAAGGTTGCCATAGGAACTCAGTAAAGAAACGTCGCAACATCATCGAGTTTGGACTCGTTTGATTCGTCTAATTTCATTCCAGTAAAAGCTTGTTTTTAAAAAGCTTTTTAATTTAAATTATATTATCTTTGCAGTACTGTTGTTATGCAAGGTTTGCTTTTGTTGCCTATGTAGAGTGGTGACACTTCTTATTCTTAGTCCATCATCACAGGTATTCATCTGGTATTTAAATGGTTAAATTTTTAATTACTAATTATATCAACATACGTAAGCTTATAATGTATGACATATTTACATGCATAAGTGATACCCATACTCTTTGTCATGATAATATAGAAATAGCATTGCCACAAGACTGGAAGCACTACCACGTTGAATTGCTTAAATCTGTCATTATTTACTCGTTAATATAGGCAGCAAATAAAAGTTTCTTGCCATTGTTACGCTACAGTGTGATTATCAATATGATAAACAAAAGAAGATTTCGCGTATTCCTTTGAAAGTGAAGACTCTTTAATCTTATTGTCTTGCAATATTTTAACGTTTTCATTGATATCAAGTTAAGACGACATCTCTTCGCGAACCCTAGACGTGTTTAATATTATGCTAAGATCAAGCTTTGTTCGTTTTAAAATTATAATAAATTAAAATTTTGATCAACTGAGAGTGTTTCTTTTGAATTAAAGACTTTCGGAATTTTCACATTATATTTTCTTATTTTAAATATATTAAAAGTACATTATAGTACATTATATCAATTGAAAGTGCTTCAAAATCTTGGGATCGTGGTACTAATGTATACAAATATATAAAATTGGAGTGTCAGTTTGTAATATTAAAATAACCAACAATAAAAGAAAGAGTCTTCACTTTCAAAGGAATAAGTGAAATCTTCTTTTGTATGTCATATTACTAATCACACTCTGTAGCGTAATAATAGCTGAAGATCTCTAGTGGATTGGGGTGGGGTATGGGCCTCCGGTATCCTCAGTCACTCGGTGAAATACAGCACAAGCACTAATTCACACCGGTTTTCTGTGACGTGTTCCCTACGGCGGTTCTTACAACACCGTATAAGTAAATGATGTATAAATTTACATTAAAATCGTCTTATTTCAATCATGGTGTAGGTAAATGTTGTTTGCCGTCTGTAAAAAAAAAAAAAGTTATATTGTTATACGTTAGTACGAACGATATATGAGTACAAAATCAATTACTTCAGGGATGTTCCAAATCCTGGAATATACGGGTATGCAACTTCGAAGCACCCTAGCTACCAAGGCAGCTCATCTGTTCCTAATTCGCTGCTGAAGTATCCTGTACACTAACTCCAACCCAAATACCATATTTTCCTTTCCCATATTATTTCCTTACTGCAGTTCCCTCCCGCAGATACTCTAAAAGCCTGATTCGGCTGAAAAACCAGTCCTTTTCAGGGAAGCACTGCTTTCCCTGCTCATCTGGGGAGCGGGCTAGAAAAGGTACCATAAACAAATGCTCATCGATCAATTGCCATCGAATGACTAAAATCGCGGTCGAAAGATACGGATATGCCCAAGACATGGTGTTTGTATCGTCACCAAATTCGCACATTGAATCGCTTCCACCTCTCATGCCTACGAACAATTATGAACATAGGATGGTCAGATCGTGTGCGAAACACCAAAGTTCTGTGACGATCTAATGTTGGTGGCATCGAGGCCTATATAACGCGACGTCAGTTTCGATGGTGCGGTCATGTATCTCGGATGGAGGAGGAGAGAATGGCGAAGAGCATCTCATATTCTGAACTTGAGGAAGGCAAGCGTAAACACGAGGGTTAACTCCTCCGATATAAGGATATGCAGAAACGTCACATGAAAAGATGCAACATTGACTCCTCTCAGTGGGAGGATTTGGCGACACAGCAGTCGCAATGGCGTGGGCACTAGAGAGGAAAGTACGTGAGTTTCAAGAGAAGCGTCTAGCTAGTCTCGACGCTAAACGTGATCAGATTAAAGCCCGTACTCCGGCAGCCATTGCTTACAACATTGTTAATAATAGGCTAACATGTCCACATTGTGCACGGGAATTTGCTGCGAAGATTGGCTTTGTAAGTAGGTCATCTTCGCTCGCATCAACGGAGTTTTGAGTAAGAGTCGAAGAGGTCGCCATGGTCAAAATCGGTCGGAGAATTATATAAAATTTTAATCTTAGTTTTTAAGACGTCACTCAAGAGGATTATTTCTCATTAATCAAAACAAACTAGTACATTTCTTGAACGTGGCTTTTTTATTAAGTAAATAGTCGTTTACTCAACAGCATTTTATTAACCCCCGACGCAAATCGAGGGGTATTATAAGTTTGACGTGTCTGTCTGTCTGTCTGTGGCACCGTAGCTCGCGAACGGATGAAGCGATTTCAATTTAGTTTTTTTTGTATGAAAAGTAAGTTACGTGCGAGTGTTTTTAGTCATGTTTCATGAATCGGTTGAGTCGTTTAAAAGTTATGGGGGTGAAAGTGGGGAAGAATAACAGAATGTTTGCAAAAATATCATTGGCGTATGATTACTCGATTAAGTGCTTGAGTAGGGGGTTTTTTAAATTTTGAATTTAATACTATGGCTTATCTAAATCTCAAGTAATTCTTTACATTTAATACGTCTGGAAATGGTGTAAAGCCTATCCTCATTTGTTATGTCTCTTCTTACTTCAGGCTACTTGTTACAAGACCACGCCAGGTTTTAATAAAAATAATATTGGTACCAACCGATGTTTATGAAAATAGAGCAAAATATACAGGTCTTATACTTATAATACAATTAAAATCGAAGTGAGAAGAATCTTTGTTGACTGCGCGGAAGGTGTAGTGGTTGTGATTAAGTTATTTTCCATGGCATAACTTAATCAATGAATATTTTACCATAACCAAACCTTTACTAATGTAACCATAAACTGTGAAATACTTAACTTGTGCATACTTTAACTGGGTAATGCAAGTATGGTGTATGTAAAGTAAGCAAACAAGTTTAATAGGATCACAAAGAACTTTGGAGCATAATTTTGCATAAATGAATGTATGCACCTTTGAAAGGCACTATACTGGAAAATTCATTCCTGCACGGTGCCAATAGATGGTGTTAATTAATTTTCATTTTTATGATCTTGTGCGATGTGATTTTGGATGAAGAAACATTTATAATTATATATTTTTTAGATCAGTTCTAGTCGAGCAGGGGGACATTGCTCACGGAACCGATGGCTGATAGAAACAATAGATTTTTGAGTGACTATTGGGATCAGAATAGGTAGCATGGGAAGACTGGATTGAGGGTTATCTGACGACCTGGTGACGGTCGCGTAAAGTCATTGTATGCGACACCATAACACTGATTAATAGCGAAATTTGGGTAAAAACTACGTCCGTTTAGAAGTAGATATTTTTTTGGCTAGCGACGACCGTGAAGATCGAGCAGAGGGTAATCAAGAACGAAAAATACAGTATATAATACCAAAAAAATTTGCAAAAAAAAATCGACTTCAAGAGCTGGACCAAATTAAAATAGGACCACACAAAAAGCACCAGCTTTCAAATAAAAAAAAGTTTTTTTTTTTTTATAAGACAACGCCCGCACTAGGAATAAATCCTGTGTCGCCGGGGACTTTACAAACATACATGTAACGGACACAATTATTACACACACACACAAATATTAAAATCGGTTCATAACAAAAGAGTTGAATTGAAAACCTCCTTTTTGTTTGAAGCCGGTTAAAAATCAAAACACTCGTAAATAAATTAAAAAACACATGAATAAATAACATCCAGAAACCTTTGTATCCACAAAAATTCAGGCTAAAGTGAGTTTAAAAACAAAAGGCTTGTTAAAAATATTCATCGGACGGTAGTCACGTTGAGCCACTCATGGGGTATTCGCCTATCGAGAGCGTGATCCAATTGACAACTGGCAGTGTACCATTCACAGAAAAACAAGTCCAAACTTGTTCCTGAGTTATGAAGGGAAATATGTAACATTTAATACACAGCACAGTTAACAGTAGTTGGACACTAATGAGTAATATCTGACATCTTATCTGTTTCGTGGCATTTGAGTTGACAGTCTGATGGTTTTGACGGTCAACGCAAGCACCGCACGAGCCTATTGGGCAAAACGAAAGGAAAAGTTTTCCACATCAAAATTGATTGTTGGTGTAAAAGCTGCTTAGACATTTATTGCTACTAAAGTTTTAATTGAGAAGTATTTATATACGATGAAACAAGCGTAAAACATGTTTCTAATTTTAATATTGTATCTAATTTCTTTTTGACACTATAAAATACTTGAGAGGTGTCAAGGGTGTGCCAGTATTTAGGTCCCTTAAAATATTAACATTTCCTTGTTTATATATTTTTGAGGTAGCTGTCTTTGTCAAAACAACTATGAACTTGTTTTCCAAGATGTCAGAGACTAGCAAACGCTCAGCACAGTTAAGAAGTTAATATAAAAATGTACTTAACCAGGGAGGATATAAAACGGCTTTATTAACAAAAAGCATCATGTGTATTTGTCCTATGATTTACAATAAAATACCAGAAAATATTAAAAATCAAAATATGTACAAATTTAAAAAGTGTTTGACTTTATTACTACTTGACAAATGCTATTATTCCGTACTATGTTATCTTAATGACAAATTGTAATTTATTTTCTACTAGATATTTATCGCTTTGATATATCAAATTTAATAATGTATTGGACTCTCATTAATTTAATTTATAAATATCAATCACTATGTATGATATTTAATTGTTTTAATCCAATTGTATATAATTGTTGTATTTATTATTGTTGTAGTATTAATTATTTAATGTTGACATGACTAATTTTATATGACATTAATTTTTGCGTGCTTAAATGGCAGAATGTATTGAAACTAACACAGTACTAAAGACCTTATTTATGTAACGACATTTTTCGTGTGTGCTGCTTAGTATATATATATATACTATGCAGCACTATGACGTCAACTCAATGTTAAAAGTGTCGTTACCACGAAAAATGTCGTTACAACGAAAATTGTTTTTTTTTTTTAATTTTTAATTAATTAATTTTATTAATATTAATATTTTTCGGACATCTAACTTTTTACAACTTTTGGTCTTAATCCGTCTAGCCCCCTTTCGCAACGCGCCATAAGGAACTTCGTTCCAAAATCACAGAAAATTATGGAAATTTATGACAAGCATTCAATATTTCAACAAATTGAGTTGATTTACTGATGATTTATTTCTATTATGACAACAGCTCCAGTTTCCCGTGGCTGTTACAACTTGATGATGACCATTCGCTTCGTGACCCCAATACGTTATTATTGCTACGTTGTAACGTACTTGTATACTATCAGTGACTGTAGAAATTCATAAGTTGCTAATTGCTAATTGCATAAGATGCTATTAAAACACGAGGCAAAGCCGAGTGTGATAATAGTATCACATGTTTTTACACAATCACCCACATTTGTGTTTTAATACCCCTTATTATACAACAGTTGCATAAATAACTATTATAACCTTGTTATTAGTATTTGTGGTAGGTTCCAGTTTCCGCATTTAGATTCAGGGACAATCCTTTATTCACCGTGGTAAGGTTGAATAGGTAAGCCATCCCAGCTGCTCAACTTACTATGGAGTAACCCGTTTACTCGTTTGTTCTTACATTATCAAAAATATTCGTATATCCTAAAGCTTCATTAAACGATATTAATATATTCAATACAGGAATAATCCCACCTGTATTTCTCCCAAATTCTCGAAACAATGCATAAATCCAAACCATTTTTTGCTAACAATAAATGCAAAACAGAAATGCTATTGACAGTAAAAGTACAATCATGGGCTGTATGTGTTCGACATATTGACGCATGACTTACTACGGAGGCACAATAGATGCTTGGGTAGGCTCCATTGTTTACGAGTCGATCTCAATTGTTATTGGTTGTAATTGTGGCTGCCCTTTTGTACGATGTTACTATGTACTAGTTGGAACATTGCATTCAGATCATTGATGGCTTTTGAGGTAGGATTACTTGGATTACAGCCACTGATAAATAGATGTGGATGAATGGATTTGTCGGTGTTCTATTTATCTGCATGCGATATTCTTTTTTAAATACTGTTTTTGACTTTTTAAGAAAAAATGTTAATTAGTGCTAAATTTTAGGTTCAAACGAGCTTATTTTGTTACCAAATAATTTAAAGTCGTAAATTAGTTTGTTTCATCAAGATACAGAATTTCTTAATAAAAAAGAAATTACTGTTAAACCTTTTGTCCTTATTGGGCGAGACTTGTCTTAAATTTTCAAAATAAACACATGTGTTAACCATACACCATGTTTATCAGTTTCTTCATTTGTAACGCTTTTACGACTGGCTTACTCAAGCAACCAACTTTTTTCATTGTTTTTTTTGAGTATTTGAGGTCACCGAAAAGCCAAATCCCTTTCTCTCTCTCGTCCCAGGGCACAAAGTGTGGCAAAACACTTGTATATTTTTAGTTCTACCACGTGTCCATGAGCAGTAATTACCTTACAAAACCTACACCTGGCGAGTAAAACCGCAGGAAATGCTTGATACGGATAATATCGATTGGCTTGAGCCTGTCGGATGCCATAAAGAATGTATATTTACAACAAACTCGACACAACAATGCCATTATCGGAGACTAATGTCTAATTAAATTCATTAATCAGGCCGAATTACTGGGAAAGCCATCCATAAGTCTACACTGCAGACAATACCGTTGGAATATTCTAGGCATTCGGTACAACATTCCCTTGACAGAGAATTTACTGATCATATTAGGTATCGTTAACCTTCCAGCTCGGGGTCTCTCAGACCACAATATTGCGTAAACTATGTAGGTATACCACGGGGTTATGCTTCCGTGATATCTTATAACAACTAAGCAACTGTTTCTTAGTAATCTTACAACGGTATATGTATATAGTTTTAGATTTAGTAATAGAATATAAGAATAGTAGAACATGTGTTGAAATAAATGGGATAAGGATTTTTATTAGTCTGTTAGATATGGAGTTTTTCTTATTTAATGCTTGTACGCATGGTCTTAAAGTGATAATTTATGTTTGTTAAAGTACACGTTTTTCAATCACTTTTTTCAATACGCCTTAGGTTTTTTGATGCTATGATAAGCATTTAAACCTTTTACTAAATTCTTCATACTTTTAATGATCAAATAATTATCTATACTAATATTATTAGGAAGTTAAGTTTGTGTGATAGTAGGGGGTAATTTCTGGATGTGCTGAACCGGTTTTGAAAATTATTTTATCAATAGAGAGTCACATTATTTGGGAGTGCCACTGGCTGCATATTAACGCGATATCCGTTATACACAAAGTTAGTGTATTTTATGTCCTTATCTGTTATATAATGTAGTCTTTCTCTAACAAACTTATATAAAAGCCGTGTTACGATTCATACTACGCGGAAAACAGATTCCTGTGATGTTAAATAAATGTAAGAATTTTGTTATGCACGCTTCTTGTATTGTTTCTTATAAAGAATTGATATGTATCTACCTCAAAATAAGCCCAGAAAGAAACCCTTCTGGGAGGTGTATTTATGCTGTTCCGTGATATAATTTACCAGATACAGGAAAATCCACGAAACTACATTATTTTGTTGCCTCCAGGAAACAGGTAAACAGTTTTTATATGAAATCGCATGTTTTGTGAAAACACGGTACATATATTCATATACATTTATTTCATGGCATTTTTTTGTTAAATAAAATCACACCTGCGGGTTATAACTATTTTTTGTTAGATAAGAAAATAATAGATTGTGCCTATTGTAAGTCGTTTCATAAGGACACAATTGGCATGAATTACAATTAGACGTAGATTAAAAAAATGGCAACTAATCCAGCTGATGAGTTCTGTCTGTTGCTTCAGTGGTTAGTAAATCTGGTTGCCAAACCAGGGCAAGTAATCAATCACTAGAGTGCGATTCCCATCCAGGGTAAATAAATGGGTAAAAGTTACAATGACTTGTTCCGTCTATCGATAACTCTGGTTCCCATAGTAAAGGCTCTGAATAGTTTGAAACTAGACAGTCGTGTTTAAGATATATAAGGTTATTATTATAAAATCCATCTCATCGTTTAATTCATTCATTTATACGTAGCAACATTTATCATAGAGAGACAATATCAAACACTTAGCTATCACATTCATTCCCAAAAGCTGTCAAACTTTTTCTAAGATTTCCATTACCAAACTCCCTTATGTACCAGAGGCATTTATAAGTGTCATGGTCAATATTCTATTTCTGTGTTTCACATCATATAAACAGACTTTAATAGTACACTACTAGATATGGAAATGAAATTTTGGACCACTTTACCGGCAGGCATGGACGATATTCAGTGTTGACATGCAAGTTGTTGTTTTAGTGAATAATCACTATCTGTCTCAAATTCTTTCACTTCCACTTAAATAAATTGAGCCTAAACGAGGATTTTACCAATGGTTTCCGTTTTCCGTGGGAGAGCTACGCTTCGGCACGAATAGGCCGATGGGCCGGCTCTCACCGGAATAATACCACGGCCTCACAGAAAACCGGTGTGAAACAGTGTTTGCAATGTATTTCACCGAGTAAGTGAGGATACAGGAGGCCCATACACCACCCCCTCCCCCATTCCTCAAAGGCCGGCTACGCACTTGTGACGCCTCTGGTGTTGCGGGTGTCCATAGGCGGTGGTAATCGCTTACCACCAGGCGATAAGTCTGGTCGTTTGCCCCCTACTACATAAAACAATGGTGTTGGTATCAATACTCATCTGTAAGAATAGACAATTTGTTTTATATATACATTTTACATTTGTTACAAATGATGAATACCTACTCAAAGAAGATTACTCTGAGAACAGAGTATTTCACTGGTCTCTTTCTTTCTAATGTAGATGTTTAAGGTTACAGTTGAAATATCTTCTGAATAAAGTCACCAAAAACATACTTTAAAACGAAAATATCACATTGTTAACCAGATTGAATCTATTGTTGAATATCTCAGAAACTAAAGCAATACATCTGTTATGTAGGACCAAACTTGCTGTTAACGGGACGACGCGCTGCCACGGCATGTGATACTAATATTATATGACATGAATTCTAATAATTTCTACAAAATTATTTTGATGTTTCACATCTTTTAGACGTCGACAGTTTTTTTTATCAAAGATAGATTTTATACATACACGCCGGCGAAAAAAAGAATCTATTTATTTTTACACATGTTATGTCTACATTTTAAAGGTACTTCCACACTGGTATAATATCCACGTGTTCGTTTGATAGGTCTGAGAACAGAATGGCCATATAAAACGTGGCGCCAGCTGCCACGACATGCTTCGTTAGCAGTTCTTTCTCTATGTTTCTTGTTTATTTGTGTGATATACGTACAATATAACTCACTGTGTTATATTTTTTTCGACTCCTATAAATACTCTGATATTAATAATAATAATAAATCGCTTTATTGTACACCAGGTAACTAAGAACATAACTAAAAGCTAGGTAGGTCGGTAGTACAACTAGCGGCCTTATTGCTCAACGGCAATCTCTTCCAGGCAACCGTGGTATGGAAATAAATAACATTATTGGGCAGACGTATAGTGAAGTGTCTGGTGCATTAGAGAGTAATTTGTAAAAGGAAAATAAAGCAGTATAAATATTTATGGATAATAATATTATATGAAGTACAAGTGACACAAATATAATGGTTATATATACATATTAAGTGAAATTCATAGATATTATACCCATCCTGGCACTCTGTACTGTGACCCGATTACTTTATAATAACAGTTGATTATGGATTAATAACAGTTGATTTTCACACTGAATTTGTCAACATGAAGAATCATTATTAATAGTTTTCAATAGTCTACTGTTGGACATAGGTCTCTCCTTAGGGCTCCCACATATAACTGCGAATTCGTAACCCATCGCAAGTATCTGCGAGCTCGCACGAATGCACCGCAAGAACTTCACGCCCTATCGAATCGCAGTTATGTGTGGAGCCCTTAGAAAGCAGGTTTGGCCTGCTTTATCATGCTGGCTAGATGGGTAGGCCAACAATTTATTTCAAGATTCCTTTCCCTTTAAGTAACATTGTTGTGACAAGTTTGCATTCGTCAACACACGTTCATCAACATTCGGAAGTTCAAAGATATTTGCTACAAAATGGTCACATAAATTCCTATGTACTCTTCAATACTCATGTTTACACAGAATTTCAACTTGCATTTCAGTCCAGGTGATACTTGCATTTGAGCAGTAAGCAAAGCAGCATTCAGAACATCTGGAAGCACCATATTCTCGAACCAATCTATTTAAATTTGCGCTTTGACGCTTGAACAATGTGTGCACAGCGCGCTAGTGGTCGTTTACTATTATTTTCGATTTCATTTAAAGTTTTTTAACCGACTTCAAAAAGGAGGAGGTTTTCAATTCGACCGTATATATGTTTTCTTTTTTTATGTGTGTTCGCGGATAACTATGTCGTTTATGAACCGATTTTGGTGGTTCTTTTTTTAATGGAAAGGAGATATCCTAACGGTGGTACCACGATAAGGACACTAAGATCTGATGATGGCATCCAAGAGAAATCGAGTCGAAACTTGAAGTCGGTTTTTGTTTTTGTTAAAATTTTACTTGTATTCGTTGTGCTTAAATTGTGTATATTGCTATAGGGGGAATTTAAAAAAAAGATATTTGACTATCAGCTTCAATGAACATGTGTAAGTCTAGAACTCTAGAGACAGGCGCTCTCACCATTTGAATGTCCTAGATTTAGAAGAGGAATCCTCCAGTAACGTCACTTAATTGCTGTAAAGAAAGCACGTGGTGAATGCATATTAATATCTATACTAATATTATAAACGCGAAAGTTTGTAAATATGGATGGATGGATGCATGGATGGATGTTTGTTACCCTTTCACGCAAAAACTACTGAACGGATTTGGATGAAACTTTACAGTAATATAGCTTAGGTATACATCAGAATAACACATAGGATACTATTTGCCGCGATAACCGACATATACGCGGGCGGAGCCGCGGGCAACATCTAGTTATGTATAAATTTGAGAGTAACTCTTTCTATCTTCTATACAAATAAATAAAATTGGAGTGTCTGTTTGTAATATTAAAATAACCGCTTTTTACTAAATGCATATTATTATGTATGTATACACGGTGCATATACTAAAAAAATATTTTTTACAATTATTGTCTGTGTGTTTGTGCAGGCTAATCTCTGGAACGACTGGATCGATTTTAACGGGACTTTCACTGATAGATAGCTAATGATATAAGGAGTAACTTAGGCTACTTTTTGCACACTATCTTCTCCCAGCGGCGTTACCCGCAGTACGATAATAACCGCGGGTAACACCGCGGGGCTTAGCCAGTCTGTTATATAAAACGCAATACCAATTTCATTTTGATGCTTGAGGAAGAACAAAGGATCTAAAAGCTAGTAATAAACAAATTTCAGAAATGAAGTGGAAAGTACTAGATATTACTGCCCGTGTGTCATATTAACGAAACAAAACACAACAAAACTGTGGAATGAACTGTCGCCTGCGGTATTCCCGGCCCAATACGACCTTCAAACCTTCAAGAAAAGAGCGTACTCCTTCTTAAAAGGCCGGCGACGCACTTGTGAAGCCTCTGGTGTTGCAGGTGTCCATGGGCGGCGGTAATCGCTTATTCATATATATATATATATATATATATATATATATATATATATATATATATATATATATATATATATATATATATATATATATATATATATATATATATATATATATATATATATATATATACTCGTTTGCCTCTTATTCAATAAAAAAATAAAATAAGTATATTATTTAGAAATACCATCTAAATATAATAGAGTCTAGCCTGAGATATTTAACCAGTAAGTAGTTGTTATGTCTAAGTAGATTTTGCTGAAATAAAACAATTTTAATAGCTTCATATTTTTGTATTTTGTGGATACGTTTTATGACTTAATATACTCCATCGTCTGGGTTGCTTTAAAGAAAAGATGTAATAAAGTTTAAGAATTCACTGTATAAGCAGTAATAAAAATAACAATTTAAATTGAAGGTCTGCGTTCACTGCATTAGTAGCAGAAAGTTCAATCTCTTTGTAAAACTATTGCTAGGATGTATGTATAATTAACAAATAAACTAATAATTTCGATGTTTGGTGTTCAATGTTGCAGGATCTACTTCAAAGGACATTTAGATTTATAGATATAAAATATTACAATAAAACTGCCTCGGTGGCACAGTTGTAGCGTATGCGACTGCTGTGCCTGAGGTCTCGCGTTCGGTTCCTGGGTCGGACCAAATGTTAGTGTGATCTGTAAATATTTGTTACCGAGTTTGGGTGTTTTCTATGTAAAATATGTATGTAGTTACAAAAAAAGTATTAGTATTATATCTATATATATATAGTATTTATATCAGTTGTCTAGTACCCATAACACAAGCTCTGCTTAGCTTGGTTCTAGATGGCATTATGTGTTAAATGTTCGGAATATTTATTTATTAAAAAAAATATCATTTTAAAACAATACTCCGTATTTTAATATGTATGAAAAAAGCGATAGATTTGATGCACTTATTTCCAAAATTTTAGCGTTTACCTATCTCTTAGGGAGTAAGCAGTTACAAGAGTTACAACCAATCATTTTCTCTTTATAAATGATTCATATTCCTTCTTTTCTCAGCATAACATGGGTTAGTAAACCCTTTTATAAGTACGTTATAATTACTATCATACTACATTTCTATATTGTACTGAGTTATATATAAAATAAGACTTCTAACAACGAAATCTAGTAAGTTCATCATCTGTAGGTATGAATTCATTTGCTCAAGTTTAAACATACTATTTAAAAGTATACACGTATTGATATATGTTATAATATAAAGACATGTATTCACTTAAGTTATTTTGAGATAAAATAGTTAATGTATTAAGTTACCATAATATAATGATAAAGCTATCATAATTTATGGTTAGGCTTCTCGGAAATCTATATACAATACTAGTTTTTGCTCGCGGCTCCGCCCGCGTGTATATTGGTTATCGCGGCAAATAGCAGCCTATGTGTTATTCTAATGTATAAGCTATATTGCTGTAAAGTTTCATCAAAACCCGTTCAGTAGTTTTTACGTGAAAGAGTAACAAACATCCATCCTTCCATCCATCCATACTTACAAACTTTCGCGTTTATAATATTAGTAGGATTTCTGATCATAAATACTTAAGGGAAAGTGACTTCAGCTTAACATAAACGCCTGACTGAGATTGACTGAAACTCAGATTTTAATCAATTTATACTGTACTAGCTACCCAACCCGGCTTCGCATGTAAGTCTTTAAAATTCTCAGATTTCCTCTACTATAATAAGTATGTTTTAAACAGTAGGTACACATGAATCTTCCTCTTGATTTATTATATTTACGAGTATTGCTGGAAACTGCCATAAAATTTATTGAGTAGTTAAAAATATCTAAACAAACAGACAGCGGTGACTTCACTTTATAGTATGTTAAGATTAAGAAACACAAAATCGTATGATCATTTTACAAACAAAGATCAGTCTAGTTGACGTGTGTCTTTATACTTAACACTAAATTTAAGTGCCTACGTACAACCTTAAAGCTTCAGCTCTAATGGAAGTCACGTGTAGCAGTTTCTAGTTGGACTTATGTATTAACATTGTCTGTTTAACGTGTTAATAATAATTAACTCAAACTTAAGATAGTTTGATTACATTCATGAACTTTGTTGAATTGAATTAGGGTTCTTAATTGTTTGCATGCGCAGCCTATATGTAATATAATTTGCCTTATAAGATTTTGAAATGTGAAGGCTGACTCAAATAGAGAACTTAAATTCAAGAATGATTGACACATTATGTTTAAATTATACAAGACAAACGTGTTTAAATTATACAAAATTGATAGAAAAATATCGAATAAATTATTTTTATTAATGATTGATAATATTAGGTCTTTACCTACGAAATTGCCTTTCTTCAGTACTGGTCATTTCAAATAAAAAAAAGTTTGTAATGGCTCTGTATTCTAAATTCAAATTAATTTTGTTTTAAAACCATGACATTCTATTTACAAACTCAGTCTTTTGTTTTTTGATAAGCGTTGTTTTTCATTACATTTGAAAATTTTTCGTCATAATGGATACTTTAAAAATTCGTGTAATTATGGAATATGAGTTCCGTCGTGGCACCAACGCGACACAAACGGCACGTAACATCAAAAACATTTACGGAGAGAACTGTACAAACGAACGCACAACCCGTTATTGGTTTTCCCGGTTCCGTTCTGGAAATTTTGACTTGAAGCTTTGTTGCCTCCCGTCCAGCTGATTTTTAGAAGAAGGGCATCAATAAACTGCCAATGCGTTGGCAAAGATGCGTCGATTGCATGGGTGATTACTTCGAACAACAGAAATAAAAAGTTTGAAAAAATAAGTACTTTCACTTATTGCATACAAAACGGCAATTTCATAGGTAAAGACCTATTATTTAGTTGATTTTTTAAGGCGAAGCGAGTTTATCAAATTTTAAAATGTATTTATTCTCGTTTCAGAAACATTGTTTTGTCTTAGAATTTAGACTTTAAAGTATAAGAATGCATACAATTTATTAAAAATCGATAATATCATTTAATTTAGTTATATTCATGAAAAAGTACGCAATGCATTATGTGAAAATCATTTGAATGTTTAACGTAGGTCATAATTATAAAAACTAGAATATAATAAAACTGTTAGAATATGTGTTTACACTGTCTCTTGAATTAGAGTGACCTTTATCATGAGAAAGTGTCCAATTTCTTAACTATCCTTGTTAGAAATTTAACGTCATTGTAATAGCAACATTTTTGATTGTCATTTTTCTTGTTTGACGTTTTGACGTTGACAGTGGTACTTATGGACGCTTTGTCACGGTCGAGCTGGGCTTCGTTGAAAAAGTGCCGTTTAATGAAAATTTAGCTAATTGTCCTCAGATTCGGTTTTCTAGTTGGTTACCGTTATGATTGGTCTGGTTGGACTCGCGAGTTTTAGTAGTCACGTCACTTAGGCGCGATCCGCGATAGCTGAATCGGGTGTGTTGTAATTTACGATACTTCGGGAACCTGTAAGCCATTTAGGAGGATGAATGTGTGAACGCGGTGAGAGGATCAACAGAGGGGTACCCCTCAACACCGCAGATATCAAGGACTTCCCGCATCTCCAGTAAGTGCTTGATTATAGTAGCTTAGAATAGAACACGGTGAAATGCCGTGGTTTAATGCTCTCGCTAGTGAACTAGCAAAGCGATTCAATGCCTATATCATGGGCCTATAGACATTGCAAACTTCCTAAGGTGAACGCTGCATTGGCGAGAGGATTGAACAATCCTTATTTTATACATAAGCAATGTTTTTTTTAATTATTGTAGAGATATAACTTTGTAATACTTTGCTTAAGTGTGATTGTTAGAGTTCACTCTTTACTCAGATATAATAACCATTGCGGTAATAAAATTAGTGAACTTAAATACCTTTTATATTTTGTGGTAAGCACCTGCTTCCCATATCTAATGAATTTCTCAAGTTTGTAAAAAAAAGACGTGTGGCTCTCGGGGACTGGGGCGGTTAACCTATTGCATAGCATTTTTTATCAACTTATGCAATTATTATTATTTATTATTTTTTTTATTTATGCAGTATATATAATATTGTGAATGAAAAATACTCAACTATTAAATTAGTACCAACATCGTCACTAGATGGCGTTGATCACTTTTTTTTAAGTAGCGATATGTTTTCGTTACACAGCATACTATAAAAGATCTAAACTATTCCTAATAAATGTTTTCGTCATTGAACGGGTTGTTTTATTCACAATATCGGGGGGCAGGCAGTGCCCCCGCCAAGTCGAGCGCGAAGCAAACACTGTCGTACCATCCTTTACTGGAACCATTTCGCCGCATTTTCAGGCCCCTATTTGAAAACTTCTGGATAAGACCAGAACGCGGAAACTTTCGTCATCCAGTAAGCTATAAAATTACACTTAAAATAAAAAAAAAAACAAGTCTGTAGGTCATTTAGTTCCGAAGTGAAGCAAAAGCAAAGTTTCGCATTTATGACACTCACTCACTCATGATCATCAGAATAGAACTAGTACTTCCCATAAACGCAGAGAGCTGAAATTTGGTACAGATTTAGGGTGGTGATAGGTTAATGGCCACATAAAGGAAAAACTATAAAAACTAGAATAGTCGAAGATCTGGAGTACCTGGTGACAAAAAAAATATAAAAGAAGAAAAGAAAGATTTGTAATAATAAAAAAACTACTCCTAAAAAGAAAAAAATGTGCCAAATAAGAAAATCTAATAAAATACATCAATATACGTTTCTACAAAAAGAAGCGAAAGCCCACCAAAAACATTCTGTAAAAAACTAGCCAGGTCTCGATGGAGCTGCTTGTTTATCTCTAAAAAGTAATGAAATTAGACAAAGTCGTGCCAAGTCTAAGGTTCCTTACTGCGATATCTTTATTATTATAGTTAATGTTGTGTGACTTGGCCGTTGAACATTCTTTATACGTTTGTGGGTACAAGTCAATTTTGTTTACACGTAATGTTATATCCCACCAAAAACATAAATGTAAAAAAGAAGAGCCAAGTTCAATACAAAAATTATGCTTGGCTGTGGGCTTTGTCGCAAAAAGATCGGAGATCTAAATGAGTGCTTTATATATATATATAACTATAATAATAAAGAAATCGCAGTAAGGAACCTTAGACTCATCATGATAGATATGATAGATACCTATATACCTATATACTTTCTCACAAACAGCTGCTTAAGCCGGACATACACGTTCAAGTATACTTGCGCAAACCCAGACTGTTTTTATCTGTCTGTCACGCAAGAATTTCGGAGCAGCTCGTCTCGATCAGTGCGAGCTTCAGGTATCAGGTTTTATTATCGTTATGTTACGGAATTCCTTGATTCGGTCGCCGCGCTCAAAGGCCTCAAAGCCTACGATAAAAGCTATGCAATAGCTTTAAAATATATAGGTACTCAATTTCATGGCAAAATACGCGTTAAATTACTTAAATATAGGAACATCGTATGGTTTTATTCGGTTTAACCACTTTGTTGTGAGCCCCAATGCACTAAAAACCCGTAGGGGTTTGGTTATGAAAGTTGGCGATACATAAAATTAAATAGAAATAGTAAATAACCATATAAATATCATACTGAAAAGTTTTCATACACTTTTCAAGTCCAGAGTCTAACTTATAAGAAACTTTATAGTATTGGTACTTCAACATAGAACTCGGCGAAGAGACTTCCTTAACTGCACATATAGAGGTTATTTAGATAAGAAATAAACTGTTAAGATAGTTATGAAAAGTTATATTTAAGTAAAGTAAGTAAGAGTCGCTTCGAATCTTGTTAGTTCTGTGATTCAATTACGATAGAGAAAGTTTACACTATAAAGTCCATTTTCTTACATTTTCTTTAGTTCGTGTATGTTTATGCATCGATATTTAATATGTGAATACTTTCTTAGTTAGTTAGCTTTTCTATTTTATCATGATCCCGTAACTTTGATGACTATGTGTGCACTAAAAAGCAGTCAGAAACTGGTACTGAAATATGGCCTTAGGAACTTCCCAACTGCAAAATATACAAACCTTGAAATCTTTTATTGATGATATATATTTTTGATTACTTAATTAGTGAATAGACCGACGTTTAACATGGAGGAAACACATTTTTACCAAACGAGTGGCGATGGGGCAACAAATCCGCAGGATGTATTGGTTAATTAACAGAAACAGTCAACTCTCAATAGACAATAAGATTCTATTGTATAAATGTATTATAAAACCAATATGGTCATACGGTATACAACTGTGGGGTTCAGCCACCAACTCGAATCTGGAAATTTTACAAAGATTTCAGTTAAAAGTATTGAGAATGATTGTGAATGCACCATGGTATGTCACCAATGAGAGACTCCACCGTGAACTTGGTATCGGAACTGTGAAAGAGGAGAGACCTATTTCTTAGCGTTCCATGGATTCACCGTGCGGGTGCCGGGTCCATCGCGTGATAGATGAGGGCAACACATGGGACTTCGACAGTGCCTGGGAATTGCGACCCAGGTTTAGGTTTAAGGAGCACTCCTTATGACGCGTCAACGCTCACCTCCACTGTCCGCCGTGCTGCCCCCTCTACCTAACCATATTTGAAATGAGCCTAGCAATGCCGCTTTGGATATTCGTTCAAGAAAAGAGCTTACTGAAGCTCTTGGCAATCCAAGGTCTTTAAGCAGGTTATAGAGGGATTTGGCTGGTATACCCCTCGCACCCACTTCCACGGCATACAGCGCAACGACATAACCATATTTAGTTATTTCGTTGGTTAAGTCAAAGTACTTGTATCTTTTTAAAGCGTGGTCTTTAGGGATGTTCGTTTCCCACGGCACCGTGAGTTCTACTAGTACTACACGCTTAATTGACATTGCATAAAGAAATATGTCTGGTCTGGACGCCGAGGCACAGATATCCTCCGGTATTCTGTAGTGATTTTCATACGTGTCCACTAATAATATCCAGTCACTGGCGGTATTTATAATTGAGTACGGCTTTTGTGTGAGTGAAGTCTTTTTTGTTGAGCCTTCCTTTACAAACGCGATGTTAGTTTTTATGTTTGTTGTTATTCCTTTTTTCGCTCTCGCCAGTGATAAACTCATAGCTTCGCGTATGATGTGTAATATCCTATCATGGCGACGTGAATAATGACCCCGGTCTAATAGCGCCTTACAACCTGTCAGTAAGTGCCTGGCTGTACCTATTGCCGCATTGCACATCGTACAAGCTTTTTCTGTAGCTTTTCCCCACCTTACTAGGTTGCTTTGATCGGGGAGAGTTAATTGAAAGGCGTTGAGGTAGAATTTTAACAGGGCGGATGACCAATCATATAAAAGTGTGCGCCATTTCAAAGCTGGTGGGATACAAAATTCTCCTAGAGTTAACCATTCATTCTGCATTTCTAGGTTCATTGCGTGCACCTTATAGGTCTCGTTTTCATCTTCACGTACGTCTATCTATCTAAAACCTTTAAACGAACAATTCTTATATATATTTATATATAAAATTAATCTGGATCTCGGAAACGTCTTGAACGATTTTCATGAAATTTAGTATGCGAGGGGTTTTAAGGGCGATAATTCGATCTGACTGGGATTCATTTTTAGAAAAATTACCAATAGAAATTGGTTGTCTGTAAATTCGGCTTACGGACGATAGCTTAACGTGAAAACGTTATAACAAAACATTGATGTACAATGAGCGTAGCGGGACAATGGGCGTAACGGGACAATGAGTCATCCTTTTCGTGCATGCAGCCGGCGTTCATCAATTTATTATACGTTGTCACGTCAAAAAATATCAAGCAAGGCTCAGTCATCCAGTTACTATTTCTAATGCGGTTTCACTTAAGATATCAAAAGCAAGATTGGAACAAAAGTGCTATAGATTGTCAAATTAACCTGTGTACCTAACAGTCAAATGTTGAATAGCATTTAAAATAATAACCATACCTATTTTTGTCTGTAGTATTTCCTTATTCCTATATAACATTTTCTGTTATCAAAATACATACATAACATTTTTACACGTCAACCAGTCCGAATTCCCACGATGTCTACCAACATAATATGGAGTGCCACCTCAACGTGCTACATACGGCTGAAGCCACAAAAACTGAGTAGGGCTCAGTTATGATTTATATAAGGCTGTTGCCAGATACGTAACGTCAGTGGAGGCTGTCGTGTGAGATTTATAAGGAACCTCGGATTCAGGAAAAAATATACAATCGTTGAGAACATGAGGAAAATTGCTTGCGTACTTTAATTTTGTTTTTGGATCTTGTACAAACGATGGGTGTTTGATTACTTTCATTTTAGTGTGGAAAGTGTTATAATAAATATATATGATCAATTGTAATTTCTCATTTTTATTAACAGGAGGAGACCCGAAATTGGGAATCGGAATGAAATTTTTGTATTTCTTATTTCAGATCTAAGTTTAAGACCCGAATATGAAATTTTTATCATTTTGGGAGACTATTTTATTCATCAAATCCCATTCGAATTCGAAGAAAAAAATATCACTATTAACGATGGAATGAAATTCAATTTGAAATACAGATTATTACAAATTATCACATTGTATTGATGTTGTGATAGTTGCTAAGTTATTTTTATTATTGGTATAGTACAATATTATTTCAGAAGATTAAATTCCCAAATAAGTAATTTATATTGCATGATTGAGACACTAAGCAAAATAACACTGACAGACCAACTGACTCATGACAAAATTTATCAAAGTTACTCATGTCGTGATGTAGACACATACTAAAAACGGATGCATACATTTTATTTTCCGCAAATCTGATTGTTCTAATTTCATAAATATTGAAATACAGCAATTCTGAAACTTAGGAGCAATAATTGGAAAAGTTGTTAAGCGGCTATGGTACACTGAAGCGGGCCTTGATCGATATCAAATACAGTATAGAGTAAACAGAATCGATTACGACAATAGAATTGCAATTATCGATATTGTTTGAAGACAATAGTACTGATTGGAGTGCTATTCATAAGTAATTGAATTAATTGCATTACAATATAGACCTAAGAGCTTCATACATAATATGTCTCTAAAACACTATCTGTTATTGCATGATTGACATTATCTGTTTTGAATAACGGCATTTACGTTTTAAAATTAAAGTGATTTATAAAACATATAAATAAAAATGAATCGCCAAATGTCTCGCTAGGCACAAATCTCGAAAATCGCTCGATCAAGTATTTTAGTATTATTTTTAATATTTTCATTAAGTTACAGGGATTGTTCTTATGCGATCAATCAAAACAAACTGTAGGTGCCTCGTGGTATGTCGGGGTTTCAGGGATTTCCTTTCGAGGGAGCACCTGGTTCCTAGACTTCTAGTACCCGAGACGGCGCGGCGGCGTGCGGTTTTGGTCGGTTCGAGTCCGACATTGCTACCAGTCGGTGGTATCCGGGAGTATTTCCGCATATTCTATATTAGGAAGAATTTTAGTGTAAGTTTTATTCAATAAACTAAGAGCTAAAAATATAGATATAAAAATAAAAAAACTTATTTAAAATCTCAAGTTTTAATAGTTTTTTTCGAGAAACTCAGTAAGCACAGAAAATCAACGTAAAATGACAGCAGCAGTGCTGTCGTGTTTCGTTGGTGAGTGCGAAACCGGAGGCCCAATTAGTCTAGTCAACAAGTTCCATACTTGTTGACTAGACTAAAAGATGCAGCAGCATCACTAGGCCGCCATAGTGTGGGTCGCCATACTGCATTGTCTGCATTCGCAATGAGTATGGTGATCACCACTCTTGGATTCTACTTATGTTTTCCATCAGGCAGAGTAGAGTCATTTTGGCGGGCCAAACATAAAAAAAAAAAAAAAAAAAAAAAAGACTTATATTTAATGCTAGTTCTTTATGAATCACGTGGAACATATATTCTGCAGTTGCTTACTTAAGTTATATCAAAAATAATTTATGTCTTTTAAGGCTTTACGAGGTCATATCTCAAACACTTCATTTTATTTAAGCACCTCTAGAAAGAGTCTGATGGGTTCTACTTAAATATTAACTTCGTTATGGGGTGGAATATTTTATGTTTAAAGGCCTTCATTAATGGTGCTGTGAACGCATTTTGCGCAACGACAATTCACCATTATTCAAAGCAAGCGACGATTTTAATGGCGTTCATCTATTATGTGATTGAGTAACCGTGTAGTGTTACGAGGTCCTTGTACCGAAGACGTCGCAGTTTTACTTAGTAATCGAATTTTGACCATAATTTATTTGGTTTTAATTTATTTTGGTTTATTTTAGAGCAAAACAAATACAATAACTGTCATTGTATGCCTGGACTAAGACACTATTGCATAGTAATAATTATTTTTACGGGAATTAAAGCGACCACTTTTTAAAGTATTTAATTAATTTAAAGGTATTACATACTTCCGATTTGCCTGACGTTTCGACCAGGTTGCACTGGCCGAGGTCACAGGCTGACTGGCTCAGCGGCGCACGCCCACTATTGCATGTCAATATATACTGGACAAATGTAGGTCTACGTAGCAATTAACAATTATTGTTTTTGAACTTTCGCGACTATACATATTATTCGGCTGTAAATCGGGCAATTCGATCGAAACGTCGGGTAACCAAAATAGGTATTGTACCTTGTTAATGTTATCGCAATTAACAATTATGTTTAAATTTATTAGTGCTTTTTAAAATTTTAGTTTAATTCTATAACACGTAAAATGAACTTTTCAAAATTTTATCTTATAATCATCTTTCTAGCTTTTAGTATTCCCAAGAGTATCTGGGTTTACATGAATTTCAGTTTTGAACGAAGCGACTGACATTGGACATCCGCAACTCTGAAGGCGAATTGAGTTCGTAGGTATATAGAGATAGGTATATTATAATTATGATGTAACTAAAAATTTATGCTTTTTGCAATTTTACCTTTATTTGTGCTATAAGACGTTGCTTCGTTACAAATTTCAAGATTCTGAGTTCACAGGAAGTACCCTGTAGGTTTTGATTCCCTTGCGAATGGCGAAAATTTACAGCATAAACGGCTGTATCTTTTGATTGCGTTGATTCAGAAGTTTGATTTTTTCACAGCTTTAAGAGATAGTAGACTTGAGTATATGATATGATTTTCAGCTTGTTACCTCCACGCGTTCCGGAGAAAAAAGGTCTTGACAGACAGACAGACGGACATAAAAATACTACTTTTACAAATCAATACTAATATTATAAACGCCAAAGTTTGTAAGGATGGATGTTTGTTACTCTTTTACGCAAAAACTACTGAACGGATTTGGATGAAACTTTACATATACATACATCAGAATAACACATACGGTACTATTTGCTGCAACAACTGACATATACGCGGGCGAAGCCGCGGGCAACAACAAGTATATTATGTACTCAAGACTACATATAAAATTTCGTTTCGAAATATCAGTTTATCACTTCGATTATGAAATAATACAACAAAAGATACAATTACGTATACTTAACAGCACGTAAATAACTCTCAGACAGTTCTTAACCTATACCTAATGAAATTTTTGAAGCCCACTTATTAATAAATCCAGTTAATGAATTCACAGTTTTTTAAACTTCCAAATGGACAGGCAGCCACATATTCGAAAAGGCAAAAAAAGCTGTTGAAATATTTTAAGTGTTCGACAGTTCGCTGTGCTCGATAGTCGACAATTGAAAAAACTGAATTGGTCTGCACTCGAAACAAAATACTCCTAGATCAAATGGTAATAAGACTGAAATTTATTTAATCTAGTGCCACACCATAATATCATTTTATTTGTTGTAAAGGATACCTGTGTAGTGAAGATAAATTTGAGGTGAATTAAATTGTTTCTTTACTATTTTATTTCTGTTTATTAACCGACTTCAAAAAAGGAGGAGGTTCTCAATTCGACCGTTTTTTTATGTGTGTTCGCGGATAGCTTCGTCGTTTATGAACCGATTTTGATGATTCTTTTTTTAATGGAAAGGAGATGTCCCAACGGTGGTACCATGATAAGGACATTAAGATCTGATGATGGTATCCAAGAGAAATCGAGTCAAACCTTGAAGTCGGTTTCTGTTAAAATTTTACTTGTTTAATTTTCACTAACTTTATATCAATGTAAACGTAACCCTGTGTGTCTGGTCAACTTTAACAGCAAAACCGATTTTACTAAAATTTGGCGTATGATACTTTGATTCTTGACCAAGAGTCAGTTTAAAAACACACACAAATGTACAGTGATAAACCGGCATGCACGACATACAAAGCTACTGACTAACCTATAATCGTTCCCAATAAGCGGGTTCTCAAATGCAATAAAAATGGAGTCCAATTTACTAATGATTAACATATTATACATACATAACATATTATATAACTTAACATACTGCACAGTTGGTCTAGAGGTTTAAGCTGTTGCTACGCCGCTCTGTACTGCGCCAAGTATTGTAGGTTCAAATCCCACATGAGACAGTATTTTGTGTGGTCCACAATTTTTTGTTCTGAGTCTGCGTGTTATTTGTGTCCGTTTCATATATGTTTGTAAAGTCCCATGCGACAGGATGTATAATAATATTCCTAATGCGGGAGTTGATTAAAAAAACTTGTCCAAATAAAATGAACCTCAATGCTCCCTAGTTCTCGTTCATCATTAACAGTTTTCTTCTTTTCTAATTTTCGTCTGCAACTCAATTTTTCAATTTAATTATCTTTATTCCTCACCATAAATAACCAGTTCTAAAGAAATATCTTTAAAGTGCCTACTAGACTTTTTATCAAAAAAACAGAAAACTTTCGGGTTAGTCATATTATATTATACTGCATCATGTGGGCTTTACAAACATTCTTGAAACGGACACAAATAATATCTACACTCAGAAAAAGAACTCATGAATTACACAAAGTGTTGACCCATGTGGATAATAATAATAATAAATAAATAATAATAAATATTTCGAACATCTAATACACAACGCCATCTAGTCCCAAGCTAAGCCGAGCTTGTGTTATGGGTACTAGACAACTGATACAAATACATATATGTATATACTTTTTTTTGTAAGTACATACTTATTATACATAGAAAACACCCAAACTCCGAAACAAATACTTGTAGATCATACAAACATTTGGTCCGACCCGGGAATCGAACCCGAGACCTCATGATCAGTAGTCGCACTTGCCAACCGCGAGACCAACGAGGCAGTCAACGAGGATTCAAACCCACATCACTCAGCACAGTAGGAAGTTGACGACTTAAACTGCCACATCATCCGTAAAGTCACTCATCCATACAGTCCATCTATACAGTCATTGCAGAAATGAAACTGAACCCACTTTCTACAAACGCGTTGATAGAACCCCTATAAAAGTTTACCGTAATATGATACTAAAGTAGAAAGTAAAAAGTATAAATTGAAACTTTCTCGAAAGCAAGACATTTTTACTTTCTAAACAATTAACCCTCTAATAGAAACAATTTAGCTGGGAGTAAAAATGAGGCGCAATATGAAACTATGTTGCTTAAGCTCACTTATTACTGTAGTTATATTTTAAAGACATATTTTAAGCCGATCAAGAGGTCTCGGGTTCGAATCCCAGGTCGGGCCGAAAGTGTTATTCATCTTTTCTCGTCTATATCTATACTAATATTATTTATAAACGCGAAAGTCTGTAAGTATGGATGGATGGATGTTTGTTACTCTTTCACGCAAAAACTACTGAACGGATTTGGATGAAACTTTACAGTAATATAGCTTATACATTAGAATAACACATAGGCTACTATTTACCGCGATATCCGACATAAACGCGGGCGAAGCCAGGGGTAACCACTAGTTATATAAATACTTATTAACAGCTCGGAGTTTGAAAGTAGGGTTCTGAACCCCCGTGCCTCGGAGAGTACGTAAAGCTGTCAGTCCTGCGCTAGTTCTCTCCTTGATCGTGTCGGTTTACGATACGACACGGTTTTATAAGATATATAATTTCGATAAAAATTAAAACATTCCCTTAAAATATATTTATATTCCACTAATTTTAAATTAATTTTAATCTTTACAATGTGTTTAAAGTACAGATAAACCTATTTGTTATAGTAACTTGAGAACCATTGAACACTTCTATTTCGAAGAAGCTTACTTTAATTTTAATTAAGGATTAGTCTCCTATTCAAATTTCAAAGACATATTCAATTATATTTTAAATTAAAGTAAGGAACAATTGAATTCTAGTATTAGTACTTTTTTAAAGACAACTCCTGCATTTGGAATATACATCCTGTGTCGTGGGGGACTTTACAAACATACATGAAACTGACATAAAGAACACCCAGACTCAGACAATACTTTGTGGATCACACAAAGTTTTGTCCCATGTTGGATTTGTACCCACGACACTTGAATCAGTAGAAAACGGCGCGGCGATCGCTTAAGCCACCAGGTCAATCGTGTCATCAACAACCCATAATGTCCCATTCCTGGGCTCGGGTCTCCTCTCAGGGTTAAGGTCATACGTCCCCACGCTGGCCGAGTGCGGTTGGGGACTGGCAATGTTTTTAAACCGCTCAAAGGCCTCCAAATAAGCTTCACGACTGTTATCCTATGATAACAACCAGGACCGACTGCTTAACATGACTTCCGAATCACGGACACGCTCATGTTATCATGCCACCAACGGTCACCCATCCAGGTACTGACCGCGCGCGCCGTTACTTACCTAAAATTTTATAGGTATCTGAAAAATTAAGAGACGATAAGAGGAGCACCAGAAATTCACTTTTTTTATGTATGGCCCTGCCAAAATGACTCTACTCTGCCTGATGGAAAGCATAAGCAGAATCCAAGAGTAATGGTCACCATAACAATGCAGCATGGTGAACCACACGATGGCGGACTAGTGAAGCTTCTGCATCATTGGGCCTCCGGTCTCGCACTCACCAACGAAACACGACAGCACGAACGCTGTCATTTAAAACGCTACAATAAACGGTTTCAATATTGTAATGACACCATGCTGTATTTTATCTGTCATCATTACATTTCAAAAACATTTATATTGTATCCTAAGTTCATCTGTAGTAAAAATGCTAATACTGCATTGGAAATAAGATTGCATAATCTGGTTTTATTACTTTATTATACGCATGAAATTAAAAAAAAAAAAACTTTACTTTTGTAATCATTCTAATATATACTACAATGGCATTGTCCCATTGGTACAATTGTGTCCAATTAAACTGGAGCTCTTTAAAAAAGTGAAACAGTTGGTTTTTATAGGCAATTTGGAATAAAAGGAACCCGTGCAGGTTCTGTTGCAATACTAAATGCATAGTATGACAGTGCACTCTTGTTTACGCATAACATACGGAAAAGTATTGCTTCGAACAAGCTCAGATCAACAAAATAATTTCGCTTGATATTTATCAAAGTTGTCTTGCCTTTATTAATCCCAAGATTATATGAGGTCGGTTTCTAGTTTAACCAGTTTTACTTGAATGACATTCTTTCCACAGAGCGACTGCCATCGGACATCCATTAAAAGTTAGTGTTTTATCAGAATCTTGAAGTTTTTATATTGAGTTACTATTTTTTTTCGTGAACAGCGGCTTTTTGTTTAGAAGTGTGAAATAATGCTTGCGCTGTGTTTCACCGAGTGAGTAAGGGTACCGGAGGCACATACCCCAATCTCTTACCCCTACCCTCCCCCCCCCAAACTCCAAAATGGCCGGCAACGCACTTGTGACGCTTGGTTTTGCAGGTGTCCATGGGCGGTAGTAATCGCTTACCATCAGGCGTTACGTCTATTCGTTTGCCCGCCTATTCCATATTAAAAAAAAATACGATGGTGAAAGACGGTAGTTCGAGGAAAACGTTAAAAGTGAAAATTCTTTACATATTTTTATCAACATTTAATATGATGTTGTAAATATTTACACAAAATGTTATTAGGCCCTGTATCACCAGTTGATATGAGTTTCAAATAGCTTATCTGACACATAATTTGACGTGTCTTCCATATAAGTTATGACAACTGTCAGGTAAGCTATCCAGAAATTATCTGTAACCGGCAATACAGGGCCTTAGTCTCTTACTATTTCTCTGTTGAAATTTAAAAGGTAATTTGTCACAAGGAAAACATATTGAAGTCAAATTGCTGTAGTAACATTTTTATACAAATGATATCAATGCCAGAACGTTCTGTTTCCTCGAAAAAGAAACCGTATGTTTATAATATCCGTAAATGTTAGTTTTAATTACCTGCCTCGAGACAACCATAGCTCCCTGGGTTAAATTGTCATTTGTGACTGTAAATTAAACTTTTCTTGATACGTTATAAATCATTACGTTCAAATAACGATTTGTAAGATATCTTTTTAACCGACTTCCAAAAAGGAGGAGGTTCTCAATTCAACTGTATTTTTTAATGTTTGCTACCTCATAATTTTCGACTGGATTTTGATGATTCTTTTTAGGGTACCGTGCCAAAGGCAAAAAACGGAACCCTTATAGATTCGTCATGTATCTATGGATAGGTCTTCAAAAATGATATTAAGGTTTCTAATATAATTTTTTTTAATATTTCTAATATCATAGTTTTTAAACTGAATAGTTTGCGCGAGAGACACTTCCAAAGTGGTAAAATGTGTGCCCCACCCACTGTAACTTCTAAATTATGTGAATGATAAAACTAAAAAAAATATGTGATGTACATTACCATGTAAACTTCCACCGAAATTTGGTGTGAATGAAATCTAGTAAGTAGTTTTTTTTAATACGTCATAAATAGTAAACTGCAATTTATCTTTCATTCAATCAACACAAATATAAAAATAAAATAAAAATTATATTATATTACTTGCTGCTGCGGAACCCTTCATGGGCGAGTCCGACTCGCACTTGGCCGCTTTTTTTATTTGAAAGCTGGTGTTTTCTGTGGTTCCATTTCTTGAAGTCAGTTTTTGTTTTGTTAAAATTTGTTATTGTTAAAGGTTATGAATACGTTCAAATAATTATCTGCTTCACTAAGAAAGTAATTTTCTTAAAAAGTGTTTTTGAAAAACTTTAAAACAAATAGGTACTGTTTCTTCCGTGTCTCGGAGAGCACGTTAAGTCGTGATGAATATGTATAGCAATAGTTATTGGGAAGCCAGTGCTCTCAAATATACTGACAACTAGTTCAATTTCCGAATCCAGTTCACTCTCAGGGTTGCGGAAGTCTAATGCGCCATGTCAGTCGCGCCATGGAAAAACTAATAATCATGTTAAACCAGTTGAACTAGTAGCCGACCCCTAATAATCCTGGGAATAATAAAGGCTAGGAAGCTGACTGTTTTTTTTAAACATTGTTTTATAACAATGGTATAGATTTGGGTAATTATTATTTTTCTTTATTATAATCATAAATAAAAACTAATAAAAAAGCGTGTCCAAAAACTACGTTAGTAAATAACGGATTTGTCGATAATTTATTTTCCAAGAAACTGTGAAGTAATTTAGTTATCCGACTGTTGTGACTAAAATCTAGGTAAAGCCAAGTTTTTATCTAGAAACAATTTTATTGAAATTGACTTGGACAATATGTAGCTGATGTCTCTAGAATTTCACCTATAATAGGACTAACTGTTATGGGAGAGCTAATGAATATATACTTAGTGTAATAATTTGACGTAATAATCGATAATTTCCAAGGAAAATATCTCAGAATTCGTAATGAGAATACTTAAAGCGATATTGAAAACATTAATAATATTGACCTCTTGGTATTAATTTACTGGAACTTGTGGTTTCTATTTAGATTCAGGACTCAAAAAGAAAACAAATTGTATATTTTCGTAACAAGTCATTTGATTGGTTTCTTGGTGTCTATTTCTTATATTTAGGTAATACGTTTACTAACAGAATGCGGTGTGGGTGTCGGGTCACAAAAAATAAGTAAAATATTCTTTGTGTCCGTTTCATGTATGTTTGTAAAGTCCCCCGCGACACAGGATTTATTCCTAGTGCGGGAGTTGCCTTTTAACAAAAAAAAACAAAAGTTCACAATTTGTCATGGTATTGAGGTTGCGGTCTTGAAGTCAGTGGGCACGGAGCGGCATTGGCGGCATGGTTTGCTCCTCGTGTCCACGTCCTGAAAGTTAAGTTCCGAATGAACCTCTATTGACTTCGAACTATCTCAAATAGTCTTTGAAATACCCACACTAATTGGAAACTCATACATTTAACGTGAAATAAAGAAAAAAACTTTTTATTAAAAAACACGTAGTAGAGCCACGCTGATTTCAGCACGAACGGGCCGGCTCGACCGGGGCGGTACTACCCTCGCACAGAAAATCAACGTAAAATGACAGCGTTCGTGCTGTCGTGTTTCGCTGGTGAGTGCGAGACCGGGGGTCCAATTAGTCTAGTCAACAAGTTTCATACTTGTTGACTGGACTAAAAGATGCAGTAGCATCACTAGGCCGCCATAGTGTGGGTCGCCATACTGCACTGTCTGCATTCGCAATGAGTATGGTGACCACCACTCTTGGATTCTGCTTATGTTTTCCATCAGGCAGAGCAGAGTCATTTTGGCGGGCCAAATATAAAAAAAAAAAAAAAAAACAAAAAAAAAAAACATACTTCCAAAAACCATCTAACGAAAAGTCCCTGCCAAAAAACACTAAAAAGCGTAAAATAAACTGGCTCTTCATAAATTGCTATGTGCTAATTCTTGTCTATACCTAATTCTTTATTCATTTAAATAGTAGTATCATTATGTGTGCTAGGTACCTAAAATCTGTTTGAAGTCGGCGCCAAGCCAAAATGTAATAGGAGGTACCGCATTTTTAGTGCAAACAATCATAGGTTATCAGTAAGTTGAACTATTTCATATAATTTCTGCTGATGCGAATAACTTTAGTGGTTTGAACACGTATTAAAACTGAGTATGATCAGTTTCCAAAATTATGTTGAGATGCAAGATTTCTGTTACCGAGAACGTGGTCTACGGGGCAATAGGAATCGTGTCCAAGCTTAAATGTCGTGATGAAATAGAAGCAGGCGAGTTACTTAAAGCAAAAAACATTAAGGGGTTAGTCATCATAGCGCATGTGACATCAGCTCACCTAAATAACTTAAAAGTATACAACTAAAGGTCTATAGATACGTATGAAATTGAAAGAATTATCCTCCAACTCCTAACCGTTGAGGAGTTGTACCTTTCATCATCAGCTCATCATCATTAAATGATGACTACCAGACGCAAATACCGGAGTAGATTCAGAAAATATACGAAAAACATAGTACGTGCCTGAAAAAAATGAGGGTTTCCCTCGATTTCTCTGGGATGCAATCATCAGATCCTAGTTTCCTTGTCATGGTACCACCGTCGGGACATCTCCTTTCCAACGAAAGAAGAATAATCAAAATCGGTTCATAAACGACGAAGTTATCCTCGAACACACATAAAAAAAAAACCTCTTCCTTTTTTTTAAGTCGGTTAAAAATAAATATACATTAGATTGTCTTAATAAGCTGACTGTGGTCGAGTTATTGCCTAAGTAATAGATTCCAGTGGACACATTTGTACGAAGCAGAAATATAACAAAACAAAATGAGAAACAATAAGAGACCTATTAGGATTTGTGCCAGACGATACACATGGCTCATTTAACAAACAATACGTTTTTAAGGGTTCTTACTTATCCAATTTGTGATAGTTGTTTGTTAGCGGTTTTGTTATGTTTGTTTTGTGGTTACTGGATCCTGAGCCATAGCTCGGGGATTTAATTCCCACTCGGTATCTTATACAAAGAATTGTATAGTAAGGGTGATGCATCGGCGTCCTGCAAACCTTACCAGGTCGTCGGACCATCTTCAAGGGGGTTATCTTTAAGTACGCGGTAACGCAGTCAGTTCATTTTTAAAACTCCTTTATTAGCTTCAACTGTATCTTTTTTGTTTTCGTTTTTATTAACCTTAATTTGTGAGAGTGTTTTTAGTGTTTTTAAACTGTTTTTTTTTCTGAGGGCTATGCAGGACAGATTGCTTAGGAGAGGATTAAGGAAGGCCTACTTCCAGCAGAGGACGTCTATGAACTGAGATTATGATGAAGCATAAATCATTTGTTCATGCTGTAGGAAATGTATGTAATATTTTTGCATTTCGAG
The DNA here is from genome assembly GCA_949125395.1 of Diaphora mendica. Taxonomy (NCBI): domain Eukaryota; kingdom Metazoa; phylum Arthropoda; class Insecta; order Lepidoptera; family Erebidae; genus Diaphora; species Diaphora mendica. The sequence goes on along the minus strand of OX421311.1, from coordinate 40,133,807 downwards.
AAAAAAATATTTTTATCTCTAAATTTATTATTGTAGTACAAATTCTGGTAAGAATCTAATGTTACCTACACAATAAATGTTTTCTAAAGTCTTATAAGGTAACATTTGCTTTAGGGCATCATGCAATTTTATGCTTAGATATCACTTGGATATCACACAGCAGTTTAATATTTTACAGATAATAGTTTTCTTGTTTCAAAAAATTTGTAACTCAATTAATAAATAGAGTGTATCAATATTAGATAGAGCCACTAGCTTTTGCACGCAGCTTCGCTCACGCAGACTTTCATCCCCTGATTTATCCCCTTAGGGGTGGAGTTTAGTAAAATCCGTTCTTAGAGGATGTCTACACCATATAAGGAACCTACCTGCCAAATTTCAAGTTTGTAGGTGTTATAGTTTCTGAGATTTCGTGATTAATAAGTGAGTGGTATTTCGCTTTTATATATATATATATATAGATAAGTGGGACGTTATGGGTTGTTGATGATGATGATGAATATTATATTTCAATTCATATATTTAATGTGGACTTTTGTTATGTGATCTACACATTATTGTTGAGTGTCCGTGTTTGCAATTCATCATCATCCTGTCCACTGCTAGACATATGCCTCTCCAATTTCACGCCACTTAGTTCGATCTTCGGCTTCTCGCATCCAGCTCCTGCCAGCCGTCTTGCGCAAATCATCACTCCACCTTGCCTATGGACGTCCTACACTACGTTTACCGAGACGCGGTCCCCACTCCAGAACACGTTTACCCCAACGGTTATCGGTTCTACGGCAAATATGGCCAGCCCACTGCCACTTCAGCTTGCTAAAGTTTGCAATTAGAGAGGCCTATGTCCAGTAGTGGACTGCGATTGGCTAATGATGATGATGATGTGGCTGTGTTGTTTGGGTGTGCCAGGTGTGCTTGTTCAATGGATGCTTGTAAAGTCCCCCGCGATAAAGAATAACTTCTAGTACGGGAGTTATCGTTAAAAGAAAGAAGACTAATTTAGTAATCTCGATACTCGAAATGAAAAAATAATACCTTAAATCTTGATTGGGTAGATATAGATTGAAGATTGTACAGTAAACATAATAAACAGTGGATTAGTGTGTCTAACCAACGCGTTCAAACAAAAAGAGGCAATGTTACACAAAGATACGAAGAGAAGTACATTTCATAAAATAAAATTTCTGAGTACTAACTTAATACAAAATGGACAGGGATTAAAGCAATTATTGAGATTGCCTTTCTCAAAGAATGCGTAGGTCTGAACATTTTTAGCACTGACTTTTTTTGTTGAACGTTCAGCTATAATCTTGAAACGTTACAATGCTTATAAAATCCAATGAAAGAATCTAAGTTCGAGGAATTTAAACTTTCAGAGAAGTTGAGAATACATTTAACAGAGCTGGATTGAAACAAATTTATACTTTTACTTTAACAAATTTATTTTGGGTATTCTCTTACGTACCTGTTTACAACCTTCTTTATTTTATCATTTGTATAAAATGAATAAATTTATTCTTTAATTACAGCCTAAGGTATTAAGTAGAATTATAAATTAAAACCTAGGTATTAAGATTTTTTGGGGTAAAAGGGTAAAGATCACACGACTATAACTAATACCACTACTCATGGATACTTTAAGATTTCAAGAGGAAGACCTCAAGAGTTAAGTATAACCGGTATCGTTTCGTTTCGAGCAGACTAATCAGTAACACGACTTTCCATATTTTTTTGGATTCAGAAAAAAAATCGAAAATAATCATCAACAACCCATAACGTCCCACTGTTGAGCTCGGGTCTCCTCTCAGATTAAGGCATTACGTCTCCCGGGACCCTTTCCTTCCAACTGACGCAGGTCCTTTCCGGGCACGGTTGCTTCGGGAAGTACCTGCACTCGGTCGCTAGGAGGGAATTGAGTCCCGCCTGCCACCACTTACCTGCGACTGCAGTGAGGACTCGGCCCAGCATACGCTGGCGATCTGCCCTGCATGGGCGTCGCAGCGCCGGGCCCTCACTGCAGTCATCGGAGGAGATCTCTCGCTACTGGCCGTCATACGCTCCATGGCTGGTGGCGATAGCAGTTTTACCGCGGTCGCAACCTTCTGCGAAGAAGTCATCTCGCAGAAGGAGGTGGCGGAGAAGGCCCGGGAGGATGATATCCACTCGGACCCAATCCGCCGGCGAACCGGGCGGCGGAGGCGCGCCTTTTAGCGCCTCATGCCGCCCTGAGTGTGGCCGCGAATGGTCGGGACGGGCTTTCCCCTCCATCCGCTCTAGTGCGAGGGGGCGACATACGCGTGTGCCGTACGTCGCCTAAATAGAGAGTTTTAACAGCAGACGGTGCCCGCTTCAGTGCGGGCAAGCGCTGGGAGGTGTCCGGACGTGTTAATAACTGCAGTTCCCGGATTCCTCCCTTCACAGGCGCAGAGTGGCACACCGTGTGGTTTTAGTCGGTTCGAGTCCGACCCGACCGCCCCGCGCGCCGCAAGCCCCGGCGCGGGTGAAGGTCCGAGGGGATTTGCACACGTTAAAAAATAAATAAAAAATTACGTCTCCACGCTGGCCGAGTGCGGGTTTGCCGTTACGTAGACGGCAAGATTACGGTCTACGTAATCTTGCCGTTCGCATTGGATGTTTTAAGCCGCCCAAAGGTCTCCAACTAAGCTTCAGGACTGTTATCCTATTATAAAAACGGGGACCGACTGCTTAACATGACCACCGCATCACGGAGACGCTCATGGTATCATGTTACTAGCGGTCACCCATCCAGGTACTGACCGCGCCGTCGTTGCTTACTCTCGGTGATTGTTTTTAATCACCGAGTGCAACAGGGCTATGAGTGGCTAAAATAATAATAATCAGTAATTGTATTTAATTACTTCAGTTTGTTGTTTTTGGTATATTATCTTCATGAAGTTCCATAAAGATGAAGGATCATAGAGTGTTATTAAATTTAGTAAAGTATGCAAAGAAAATGAATTTTGATGTCAACTTTTCCCAACTTTCTAAGTGTTGTCTTGTTGGCCGTTTAGGTAGTTTTATCAATTTGTTTCTATTTTCTTTACAAGCTTTTGTATTAATACAAAAGCAAAATAATAAAGTAATGATGATTACATACATTATAAAGTGTATTATTTTTTAAACTACAGCAATTTTAATCGAAAAAAGAGTCGAGAGAATATTCATTAAATTAAAAGTTTCTTAAAAGTTAGTTTAAAAAAATACAATTTTGCTATTAAATTTAAAGCCCTATAATAAATATATAAATAAGCTATTTACACACGATATTTCAGCAATCTGACTATTATAGTTTTTAAATTATTCACGTCTAGATGAACTAAAAACTATTAAAGTTACATTTTCTCGAAACAGCTATTTTTGTATTCTGACACTTTTTTTGCCGGGAAGCGATATGTTTTTATGTACGTTTGCATGTATTTTCGGGTGGAATCTTGCAACTCAATTTTGAAGCAGATATCTTGAACCGATTTTGCTGAAATTTTGCAAGCATGTGTATACAGCATGACAATACAATATTATAATGACATGGAGCTGATCTGATACTGGAGCTGGAAGGTGGCCATAGGAACTCTGTAAAGAAACGTCCCAACATCATCGAGTTTGGACTCGTTTGATTTGTCTCGAGGCATTCCAGTAAAAGCTTGTTTTTAAAAAGCTTTTTAATTTAATTTGTTGCTGTATAAGCTCACTTTTGGTGTAGTGATGGCGTTGTATTAGTATTAGTAATACTTATCTATTTTTTATCGAAAATCTATTCTTGACAGTTGATCGATATTAAATTGTAATCGAACTTTCATTACTAGAATTAGCCTCCTCGTTGAAATGTCAGGCAATTCAACGGAACTTATTACTTATAGATAAGATCAATTTTATTGTTTTCTTGTCATTAATTTTTAATGTTATGATTTTGGACTTTTTTTTAGCTGCCAGAATGACTCTACTCTGCCTTATAAAAGACGTGGGTCACCATCTTCAATGCGATCGTGGCCTAGTTTGATACTTTTTAAGATCGTGGCCTAGTTTGATACTTTTTAACGTCATGCTTAAAGGACCTGGGATCACAGCGGGAGGGAAACTGGTAGTAAGTTCCAGGTTTAGACTACTCGGCACAGGAAGGAAGAATCCAAACGTTAAGTTCGAGAGCGTATGTCTACCACTCTAAAGCGGTAACTTCGAATGCCTTCACGTGTTGTCCTGTAGAGGTTGGTACAAGAGGGAACCAGTTGAAAAAGCTCCTCAGAACACTCTCCATGATAAAGGTGATAGAGGACTGCTATTGAGACGATATCTATTCACAACCGCAAAGACTAAAGGAATTTGGTGGGTTCAGGACTGTTGATAATGTGGACTGCTCGCAGAACCGATTGAGAACGCCTAATAAATACTGCACGGATCCATCGCAAAGATAAGAACAGTACTCCATGCACGAGTGAACCTGGGTCTTCGAAAGAAGGCACTGATATGGGCCTTTGCCCATATCTGTGCCTTCTCTAAGGCATATATATATACATATATAATATTATAGGTTCTAAAAAGAACCGTCTCACCTTGTTTAATTCACCTAACTTTCGGGAGGCCACCTTAGTGACACTCTCAATCTTCTCAAGTAGGATGAAATATCCATACCCAGGATTACATAAGCTCGGTAGAGCTTAACCTGCAGTGGCAGCTTAGTATTCCAAGAAGTAAGGAGGGAAAGGAATTAAAAATCATACAATATACTTTGTAGAATGATATCATACCAAAGTGAAAAAAACGATATGAAGTCTTCCTCTTTTTCAATGTCACACACTTTTTCTTCTCAAGAAATATATAATACTAAAAACATTTCAAAAATTTCTGTCTATACAAGTCTATCTTATCATACACTTAAATCTGTAATCTGAAAAGGCAATCTGGATCGTCAGTAACAATTTTCCTTATTATTCACCGTCAAACAATTTGACACTGAACTTATTGCCCCCACAAAAGCGGGGTTGATTTTTCTTGTAGAAGCGACAAGCAAAATTCGTTAGCGATATTCTTTGATCCATTTATTATTAGTCACACCGTGATTATACATTTTTGTTTTTCTTTTTATCTAATTTTTTGAGAAGAGGCATCCAGTAATGATTTTTAAGGTTTTTAATAGACAGTGATAGACATACCCTGCCCTGATAGTGTTTAGTGGTTATTGATAGTGAAAATATTTGCCTAGATTTGCTTTAATAGTCTTTAGTTTAGTTTAATAGTGTTTTGATCTTTTTAAACCCCGCGAATAAGAGTAAAAAAATAATTCTATATTAAGTGACAGTTACAAATGACAGCCCCAGACTTCTTCAGGGACGAATTTGATGATAAAGTAAGCAGATACCATAAGATAGAGAGGCAGATAGAATAAATTAAGCTCTTCTAAGTATGTAGAAAGTATATTTCCCTAAAGAGCCATAAAAATATTTTAGTTGACAGGGCTGTCTCATCTTTATGTAAAGTTGATTTTTAGGGTTTTATCATACATACTAGCTGACCCACGCAATGTCTTTTACGTCTCCTATTGCCCGTAGCGTATAAAAATTCCCCCGTTTTTGTAACATTCTTCATTGGTGCTCCGCTCCTATTGGTCTTAGCGTGATGATATATAGCCTATAGCCTTCCTCGATAAATGTACTATCCAGCACTGAAATAATTTTTCAAATCGGACCAGCGGTTCCTGAGATTAGCGCGTTCAAACAAACAAACTCTTCAGATTTATAATATTAGTATAGATTTAATTTGGGCTTCGGTATTCATTCCGAATAGTTTTTATTTAAAGCCTTTCTTGGACATTAAAAGCCCGCTGTCGCAGTACAGTCTGTACTCAGTATTTCTTAAAAACTTAAAAAATTAATATGACATCCATTTCATCATCATTAATTTCATGCTGCTATAGTCTAATCTATAGTGATATGTGAAAAATTATACACAAAATTTTAATTCAATGGTTGAATGCATTTCTTATAATTTCACGTTGTCGCATGGAGAGCATGTTACAAACAAAATGCGTAGGTGTTTTTGTAAAAGTGCTCTGCGTTATTGGTCTTAGCGTGATGATATATAGCCTTCCTCGATAAACGGGCTATCAATTTTTCAAATTGGGCCAGTAGTTCCTGAGATTAGCGCGTTCAAACAAACAAACTAACTCTTCAGCTTTATATATTAGTATAAAGCTGTATTTATTATACTCTTCTAAGATCTAATACTCAAAATCAACAATACATTTGTTTGGATAAAGTTTAATTTTAGGTATTATGTTGATAAAAACTCTTTGGCAAATAACTCATTATTAGGTACCAACACTCGTGATAACCACTAAACGAAATGTCCGAATGGGATGAAACAAAAAGTATTTTATTTCTACATAAATACCCTTGATAACAAAATGCTTTATTTGGATAAGGATTCATATTAAGATACACATTTAACGTAGTTTCTTTCTTCAGACGATTTTATAATTTTTTGAACACAAAGCGATTATTGTGGCTAAACCATGATAGTTAGATATTTGCTCTCGCTGACTTTTTTGTAGATCTTAATGGGACCTACAAACCCGTGATACATTATTTTGTTCTATTGTCAAAAGTTATTGCAGCGCACGCAAAAATAGATTTTCGATTTCACACCTTGGGTGAATTATGGGTGAAAAATTAGGGATCCGTAAGAAAATTGCTATTTTATAAATAGCAATTTTCTTACGGATCCCTATTTTTTTTTTAAATAAAATATAGCCTATAGCCTTCGTCGATAAATAGACTATCCAACACTGAAATATTTTTTAAATTGGACCAGTAGTTCCTGAGATTAGCGCGTTCAAACAAACAAACTCTGCAGCTTTATAATATTAGTATAGATAGCTGACCCACGCAACGTCGTTTGAGTCTCCTATTGCCCTTGGCGTAAAAAAATACCCACATTTTTGTAACATTCTTCATTGGTGCTCCGCTTCTATTAGTCTTAGCGTGATAATATATAGCCCACCTCGATAAATGGGCTATCTAAGACTGAAATAATTTTTCAAATCGTACCAGCGGTTCCTGAGATCAGCGTTCAAACAAACAAATAACTCTTCAGCTTTAAATATTAGTATAGTATAAAGATAGATTAAATAAAATTAAATAAATAAATATTTCGGACATCTAATACACAACGCCATCTAGTCCCAAGCTAAGCAGAGCTTGTGTTATGGGTACTAGACAACTGATACAAATATAACAATAAAATAAACAAGAAACTTAACACTAGAGATAGAAAAGAGAAAGTAACATAAATAAATTATACAGACAAAAAAAAACGTTTTTATAATGTTAAAATTATACTTATTATGTGTCTCGAAGCTGCGGCCAAAAGGGTGTCCAGTTCAGGTAAATGCTGACACAAAGTGCTCAGCCCTGATTTTCAACTGGCACCGGTCGACTTACCGATGTCGCCAAACGCAGACAGTAAATAAAGAATATAGTGATTTAATAAAAGTAAAGTAAGGAGAATGACAGTACAATAAAGGATGACCGTAGTTAAAGCAAATACAACAACAAACAAATCATATACTCTGAGAAAATTATAACAAGGTGTAATTTACAATTAAGGAACAAAACAAAAAGAAAAATAATAAGTACGAAGCATGACAACCTACACACACAGAATAGTCTAATGTGACTATTATGTGTTATAACATGTTTGCTTGTTAAAATTAACAAAACAATTAGGCCACGCCCATATTTTGATAAATATTTGACGTTTGGTGTTTAAAAACATAAAACAGTGTCGCAGGAGACCCGGCTTTAGCGTCTTATACTCGTGATAACTTCTAAACGAAATGTTCGAATGGGATGAAACAAAAAGTATTTTACTTCTACATAAATACCCTTGATAACATAATGCTTAATTTGGATAAGGATTAATATTACGATACACATTTAATGTAGTTTCTTTCTTCAGACGATTTAATAAATTTTTTGAACATAAAAGCGGTTATTGTGACTAAACCATGATAGTTAGATATATGCTCTTGCGGATTTTTTTGTAGATCTTAATGGGACCTACAAATCCGTAATACGTTATTTTGTTCTATTGTCAAAAGTTATTGCAGCGCACGCAAAAATTGGTTTTCGATTTCACACCTTGGGTTATAAAATAGCAATTTTCTTACGGATCCCTAATTTTTTGAAAATAGAATATAGCCTATAGCCTTCCTCGATAAAAGTACTATCCAACACTGAAAGAATTTTTCAAATCCGACCAGTAGTTCCTGAGATTAGCGCGTTCAAACAAACAAACTCTGCAGCTTTATAATATTAGTATAGATAAATGAGAAGTTTTCAAGAAAATAATAGAACTATCCAAAGGAAGATTCTCATCTTGATTCGTAGAAAGAGCCAATTATTACTCAGACTTGGGTTTTCATTTGTTTCTCAGTGCCTATGACAATATTTTTGGATCGAAGTTACTTATTGGGTGTTGCGGAGGGGTACCCTAGCCGCCAAACAGCGTCCGTAACGTAAGATTTCGAAAAATTTGGTATAGCGCCATCTGTGAGTTGTATGTAACAAGTACAGAGTAACTCTAGACAAAACTAGTTTCAGTAGAGATTACTAGGTGGCAGCACAAGTGACCAGTTTAGCTATTTACAATAATTATTATTATTGCAGTTTGCTATTATTATACTTGTTATAAATCATTTTTAATAAAATAAAGGTGTTAAGACAATTTTGTGGATTTTAAAGAGCGTGAACGAAAAATTTAGTATAGCGCCATCTGTAAGTTGTATGTATTATTATATTTTTCGTTCCTATCAGGTGTCCCACGACACCAAACGTTTTTTTTGTCTGTTTTCGTAGGTTATGTATATGCTATAAAAAAGACGGATTAAACCTAACTACAACCTCGTTATTTTGAGATAAAATTGAAAAAAAAAACAAACATAATAATATGGCTCCCGTCTCATATAGTCCCCTTTTTATAGGATCTTAAATTCTGCTTCCTAGCATCTCTATCTATATCATTCTACCGCAACCCTATCTAATGTACGATCAGCAAAAAAGATAATGTTACATTTTCTCTCGTCATTTTAGTTTACGAATTCAATAAAGTCGGTAACGCGGCGGTTCCATTTCCTGTCTTGAATTCTATCTGTGTTCGTTCATCATTCCAGCTTTTTAGACACCTATTGTTTTACTATACAGTTTCATATTTCATGCGAAGTGTTGGTAAGTTATGTTTTTTACGTAAAATAATGTTATTCCGTAAATAACAATTTGAAGATAGCCTTTTATTTACTAACTGAGAGGCAGTATTTGTTTTCGTAAAAAGTTGTTGGGTAGGTTTATAGCTAAAATTCAAGTTATAACATATCTCTTGTCTTCTATCTCTATATTTTGTCTTCTATATCTTGTCTGTATTTTACAAAGAACTATGAATTAAATTTTAACTTTGTCTAAAATTATTCTCATTTAATTTTCGATACACTGCTATAGTGTACTTCTAATACTTCTTCTGTTGTCAAATGTTAAAGTATTTTTGATATTTTTGTGTGGTATTTTTTACAATAACTATATAGTCTCAATTTCAGATTTCCAATCATCTACTAAGGAGTATTATTACCATTTATGTAAGTAAAATTACACTACATGTTTTCAAAATAGCAGCCTTGCTATGATGTTGTAGTTCTAATATAGAAGAGATTTATTAGGCTTCATAATTAATAATTATGTTCATTATTTTGTTATTTTTGGTAGGAATATAATTTATATTGGATATATGTTAACATGGTTCTTAGATATTGTAATTAATTTGACGTGTGTACATGATATTCATTTTACAAAAATACAATTACCTGTCATATATAGTTTATATTTACACTTATAGTAAAATCATTTAATAGTGCATTCAGTGTTAGATGCAGTGTTTCTTATTTTAGTCAATAGTTTGTTTAACAAAAATACACCATGTACTTAATTTATTTTTATTTTATTTTTTTTCGGACATTTTAACACACAACGCCATCTAGTCCCAAGCTAAGCAGAGCTTGTGTTATGGGTACTAGACAACTGATACAAATACATATATACTTTTTTTTTTTTGTAAATACACACATCAAAAGTGTCTAGGGATCAAGCATTTTTATGCGGATTTCTTGAGATTGAGATGTGGCTTTGGCCCTGGCCTGCTCAGTCGCCAGACTTGAACCCGATTGAGCATGCATGGGATATGCTACAGAGAAGAGCTCTGCCGAATATGGAGGGTATCCAGTCGCAAGAAGACCTTTTTTTGTTGTTGCAACGAACATGGGCGGCCATTCCACAGCGTGATTTGGATGAACTCATTTTGAGTATGCCAAACCGATTCTTGTGTTGTTAGTGTTCGCGGTAGAAACACGGATTATTAATTGTTTAAGTTACCTAATAAAATTTTAAAGAATACTGTTATTTCAGTCTTTTTTTCGAACTTTAATGTTAGTGGTTCAAATGTCAAAAATCCCTTTACTAGGAAAATGGCAAATTTCTTTATTAATGCAAAGGTGACTTGGTTTATCGTTACTGTGACAAAAGAAAACACTTTATTTGATGAATCCTTAAAGAAAATTTTAATTAATATCAATCAGGAGAAAAGTTATTGCAAAAATATATGTTGATCCCTAGACACATATGTTGATCCCTAGACACTTTTGATGTGTGTACATACATTATACATAGAAAATACCCAAACTCCGAAACAAATATTTGTAGATCATACAAACATTTGGTCCGACCCAGGAATCGAACCCGAGACCTCATGATCAGCAGTCGTACACGCCAACCGCGAGACCAACGAGGCAGTTGTTAAATAGAAGTGTGAAATAGAAGATATTCCTTTACATGATACATGATCAGGCACTCATAGCCCAGTTGCACTCGGTGATTAGAAACAATCACCGAGGGTAGGCAACGACGGCGCGGTCAGTACCTGAATAGGTGACCGCTAGTGGCACTATACCATGAGCATCTCCGTGATTCGGAGGTCACGTTAAGCAGTCGGTTCCAGTTGTTATCGTAGGATAACAGTCGTGAAGCTTAGTTGGAGGATTTCGGGTGGCTAAAAACATCCAACGGCAAGATTACTTGCCAGTACGCCAGCGTGGGGACGTATGGCCTTAACCCTCCCCTGAGAGGAGACCCGAGCTCAACAGTGGGACGTTATGGGTTGTTGATGATACATGATCCATGATACATGGGATACTAGTGCGGGAATTGTCTTTTATAAAAAAAAAGTTTTCTTCATTAAATGTAGACGCTCTGAAACGACAACCGTCCTAACGATCGTTTGCGCAGTAAATATTTGTGAACTAATGGGCTTAAGAGCCTCTTTGACTTAAAGTTTAAGTTTTGGTTGTTTAGTATCACGCTATTTGCGGAGGAGGTTAAAGACCTAATGGACACAGATGTATTTGTATTTGGAAACAACCCGTATAAATAAATATTTGTCTATTGTGAACTAGGTCACTCAGTGCTTTATAACTGTGGACAGTTCTATTCTAAGCGTGTTTCGCGTAAAAATAGGAACTTGTTGTTTCAGCTTTTCCTTTAAATAATTGTTATACATATAATGGAATAGAATGGTTGGATCAGTATTTTTTATTTCTCTGCGTTTTTTTTCTCAAACTACGTTGGGGTCGGCTTTAAGTCTACTACAACATGGTTGAACTTCGATTTTTAACCGACCTTTAAAAAGGAGAAGGTTCTCAATTTGACGGTTTTTTTTTATGTTTGTTACCTCATAACTTTTGATTGGGTGAACCGATTTTGATGATTCAGTTTTTTATTTGAAAGCTGGTGCTTTCCGAATGGTCCCATTTAAATTTGGTCCAGATTGAAGTCGGTTTTTTTTGGTAAAATTTGTAGGTAATTATTACGTAAAACGATTGCCATCAGACCTCTAAGATCTACAAAATTTTCACACACAAAAACAATTGTCAGGGTTTTTAAGACTCCAATTGCCTGTAACGCTTGTCAACGATATGTAAATAAGAGTCTCTTATCCATAGACTAATCAACAACCCATAACGTCCCACTGCTGGGCTCGAGTCTCCTCACAGAAGAGGGTTAAGGCCATAGGTCCCCACGCTGGCCGAGTGCGGGTTGGAGACTGGCAAAACAACGTTGTGGCTAGGTAATCTTGCCGTTAGATGTTTTTAACCCGCCCAAAGGCCTCCAATTAAGCTTCACGATCATAGACTAAACTGGCTAGGATTGCTTACCTTTGCATTGGATTGGTTACAAGGCACGAGCCTCTCTGTCAGTTTTCTTTAAAGAGACAATTTCCGCACTAGGAATAAATCCTGTGTCGTGGGGTACTTTACAAACGTAAATGTAACGGCCACAAGGAACACTCATACTTAGAACAACAATTTGTGGATCACACACTAGGCGAAGTAGGAAGCGGCATGGCTACCGTTTAAACCACTAGGCCATACGTGCAGTCATTAGTTAAATAGTAGATTAGCTAAATATTAAAACACAAAAGGCAATTTCCATTATAAAGTTTAATATTTTTACAGCTTACACAGAAACAGACACATTTGACTTGAGATAGACAGATAGATTACAAATTAATCCAATTGAGGTTCATTTTCTTTCAAAAACGGATCTCTAACAATTCTTGTATTGTTACCTTTACTTAGCTAAAATAATCTCAGTGGAACAACAAGTAGCTTTAATATAACGAACAACGATACAATTTGAGAACAGAATCTTGAGAGTTGAATTTACGCTGAACAAATTGTTACTTTACTTTGCAACAAATATAACTTCAGAAGTACTAGTTAAGATCCTTAATTATTATTTGTTAAAGTGAAATTCTGATAAATATTTTCAGTTTACAGGGAATACTTAAGGACTTTTAACCTGGTTTGTGCTTGTTTAAAATGATTTGAAGTTGTATTTATTGTTCTTTTAACAAAAGAATAAATAATAGACTGCCTCGATGGCGCAGTGGTAGCGTATGCAACTGCTGTGCTTGAGGTTTCGGGTTCGATATCCGGGTCGGATCAAATGTTTGTATGATCTGCAAATATTTGTTTCGGAGTTTGGGTGTTTTCTATGTATAATATGTATGTATTTACAAAAAAATAAAGTTTATATGTATTTATATCAGTTGTCTAGTACCCATAACACAAGCTCTGCTTAGCTTGAGACTAGATGGCTTTGTGTGTTAGATGTCCGAAAATATTTACATTTATTTATTAATATAATTAGTGTACAGAAATACATTGTCATATCAAATAACTGGGGCTTTTTCTTTCAGGAAGGTTAATAAATAAGTAACGAAGAGATTATTTTGATTCGTTGTATAACACGTTCGTTGTATAAGACACAGAGATAAATTGCACTTAAAAGCGAATTAGCACCCGATAACCAGACACTTTCCATTATTTACAAAAGATACCGCAACTTTTGCAATAAACTGTTAAAGAACCTTAAAATTCAGCACGAACAAAGTGAACTGCAAAAAGCAGGAAAAAATACCAAATTACTTTGGAAATGTATTAAAAATAACATTTTTAAATCCAAAACTACCGAACCCCCACTCGACTTATTGTCAAGAGAAACAAACTCATCCAATGCGTTAAATAAAATAAACACATACTTCGTCAACGTCGGTTAAACATTGGCTGAAACACATTTGAACTTAAGAATTTCCTCCCATCACCCAAGTACGAATTTACCTTCTAAACTACATTCATTTGTGTTATTAGATACAGATGTTGACGAAATATTAAGAACTATAAACGAGTTAAAGGAAGACTGTGCAGTTGGGTACGACAATATAAGTAATAGTGTACTTAAACGATTTAGACACATACTTGCTCCCCCATGGACACATATCTTTCAATTATGTCTATCAAAAGGAGTGTTTCCGAAAATGCTTAAAAAAGCTGTTATCACGCCGGTTTACAAAGCAGGAGACAAATGTTGTATTAGTAATTATAGACCTATTTCAGTCCTTTCAGGCCTATCTAAAATATTAGAAAAAATCATAAATTCCAGGTTGATAAAATATCTAGAAGACAACAATTTGATTTCTGATAACCAGTTTGGTTTTAGGTCAAACAGATCCACTGATAACGCAGTGCATCGAGTAACTAATTATATCGTTGATAATCTGGACAAGAATTTGCACTCTGTAGGTATTTTCCTTGACCTTGCCAAGGCATATGATACCATTTCCCGTACAGTGCTACTGCGCAAACTGGAAAAACTTGGAATAAGGGGAACGCAGTTAGCCCTTTTTGAAGACTATCTCAGAGACCGACAACAATGTGTAAAAATTGGACCATACACTAGTTCTTACCAAAAAAATAATGATTACGCTATTCCTCAAGGAAGTGTATTAGGATGTACCTTATTCCTGGTTTATATAAATGATCTGTGCAGCTTAAAACTAGAAAATGGTATCATTGTAACGTATGCGGACGACACGGCTATAGTATTTTCAGCCAAATCGCGCGCTCAATTATATAATCACGCACAAGAAGGGCTTAACATAGTTACTAACTGGCTTCATAAGAATTTACTAACATTGAACTCTGACAAAACAAAATACATTGTATTTACGATGAGTAACATTAACGCCCCGACACCTGACCTTGACATTTACGCTCATACTTGTGGTTCTAGTGCTAACAACGCATGCAACTGCCCTGCTTTGACAAAAACTAATTATGTGAAATATCTAGGCGTCACGATTGACACACATCTGAATTTCCGCAGGCACATCGAATTATTATGTACTAGAATTCGTAAATTAATGTTTATATTTAAGAACGTGAGAAATATCGCCGACTATGAGGTTGTAAAACTAGTTTATTTGGCTATGTGTCAATCTGTCCTCACATATTGCATATCATCGTGGGGTGGTGCTGCTAAAACAATTTTACTGCCGTTAGAACGTGCTCAGAGAGCTATTTTAAAAGTATCCACATTTCGCCCTTTTAGATTTCCTACACACCAGCTGTATTCCGAATGTAAAGTACTAACAGTTCGACAACTGTTTATCTTAAATACGATTCTAACACAGCACAGAGAGCTTCAATACAACCCAACAACAACAGACAAAAGACGAAAAGACTTAGTCTGTGGAACCCCGCAGACGAGGAATGCTTATGTAGACAGATTTTACTTATTTTTAGGACCGTTTATATATAATAAAGTAAATAAATTATTAAACATATATAGTGTTAATAATACAATATGCAAAAAAAGGGTATCAGAATATTTAGGTACATTAAACTATGCAGACACTGAAAACATCTTAGCAATTTTAAAGTAGAATTGTAACATGTACACTTAGTACATGTACCTATGTTTTAAGAAAAATATATTTTATATTGAAAAAAAAAAAATTGTAATAGCAGAAATTGCCTGAAACACAGGTCTTACCTAGATCAGGCAGATCATTAAAACAAAATGTTGATCTTACTTAATAATTAATATAAGAAGTGTAATTTGATAGTTAGAAATAATAGATACTTAGCTCTAATCGTATAAGCACTTCAGAAGTTAAATTAAGTTTACTCTTAAGAAAAACACCCAAATCTTGTACATTGAATATGGAATAAATTTTATTTTATTTTATTTTTATTTTATTTATTTACCATCTTTGGAGTAAAGTATTTTTAACCGACTTCAAAAAAAGGAGGAGGTTATCGATTCGACTGTTTTTTTTATGTTTGTTACCTCATAACTTCCGACCGGGTGAACCCATGATTTTCATCATTCTTTTTTATTTGAATGCTGGTTCTTCCCGTGTGGTACTATTTCAATTTAGTCCAGGTCTGACAATGTCATCCATGAGAAAACCATATAAGTCTTCAATTTGCATTAAGTATGTGCGCGACAAATTGACGAATAACTCAATATCACGCCAACTGATTTCGATGATTATTTTTTTGTTTGAAAGCTGGTGCTTCCCGTATGGACTCATCTCAGTTTGATCCAGTTCTTGAAGTCGGTTTTTTTATACAATTTTTGGTCTTGTTACAATATCATTGGATGTATAATCGAAATACTACTAACTAACTCATCACTAGCTTTCTAAAATATATAGGTACTGAATTGGTTTGAAATTCAGCATTGTCATACGTTAGACTGTTTAGACACCCACTATGAGAGAATTTAGAGGTACGTGTGGTGACGCCTTCAGAATACGAAAATCGGAAGGCAAATGGAGGGAAGACTGACGCTACCATATTATCACCATCTTCTATTTACTGAAAGCTAAAAATAAAAACGTTGTCTGCTTAATTATTAAAAACTTTTCTATATTTAATGACGTATATGTATAGTAATATCAAATCATAGCTATACTTTTAATGAAAATCTGATATCACTGTCTTACTTCCTCGTATAACATGTATTTTTTTTTTGTTCTCCTTAATCACTTGGCATCTTCTTTCAAATGCGACTTTTTTATTATGGAATGGTTTATGATTTTTTCTTTTATGGTTGACTGACAGCATGACGACGACCAATCAATAAATGAGTTGTCTGAAGTTAGCTTTTACCTGCGGCTACGCCCGCGTATATGTCGGTTATAGCGGTAAATAGAAGCCTGTCTTTCTTCAAGAATCTAAGGACCTCTATTGTAAATTTCATCCAAATTTATTCAACGGTCTAGCTGTTAATTGGTAGCAGATAGACAGACAGAGTTACTTTCGACTTCATAATATTAGTATAGATTGAATTTAGCAATAAGGCGGCTTCTGCACATTATCTTATATATAAAAAATCAATTGCTGTTCGTTTGTCTCGCTAAAACTCGAGAATGGGTAGGCCGATTTTGCTGATTTTGGTTTTAAAATATTTGTTGTGGTCCAGGGAAGGTTGAAAAATTAAAAAGAACTTGAAAATCCAAATGTCACGTGTACGAGGTAGCGGGCACAGCTAGTATACACATATGCCATTGATTATACTCTTTTAAATCTATAATACTATGAAGAAATAAAAGTGTTCTATCTATCTTTCCAAATTAGCCGAATACCTACTTTCTCCTCTTTTGAACTTTACCTATTATCACTACATAGTATAAAACAAAGTCGCTTTTTCTGTCCCTATGTCCCTTTGTGTGCTTAAATCTTTAAAACTACGCAACGGATTTTGATGCGGGTTTCTTTAATAGATAGAGTGATTCAAGAGGAAGGTTTTTATGTATAATAAATGCATAATATAGTATGGAAACACTGTTAATTTTCGAGGTTTCTAATGTGATGTAGCAAATGCTTGCGCTTACATTGCAAACGCTGGTTGCACCCTACGAGATAGATCAAAATAATGTACTACAGTATTGTACACCTTAAAAAGTACTACAAAAAAGTCCGCGACGGTATATGTCTATCTCTTAGGGATAACCCACAACAACCATTTTTTATTCCTTTCTTTTTACGAGAAATAATGGCTTATTTACGAAGTGATTATAAGCAATACAAAATGAATCCTTATACAATTAAGTAAATTAAATACATTGTGCATTTAATATAGATCAAAATGGCCCTTTACAGTATCTAATTTAAATGAATATATTCGAAGATATTACAGATTAAAATGCACGAATCGTGGCGTCGGCGGGGGCGTCTGAAATCCACCCGTGCGAAGCCGGGGCGGGTCGCTAGTCTATATATATAAAAGAGTATAGCCATCTAGTCCCAAGCTAAGCAGAGCTTGTGTTATGGGTACTAGACAACTGATATAAATACATATATTATACCTTTCTTTTTGTAAATACATACATAATTATTATACCCAAACTCCTAAACTATATTTATACTTTATCTATCACACATTATTTTGTTATGAAATAGTTTTAATGACCAATTATTATTCAACAAATCCCTCATATGGTGTAGTGGATTAAGACAAAGACATTCATTCAGAAGTCCATTCATCATGACAATGCAAACAGGAATCCAATTTACAGCTCACGTAGTCCGTGGTTCTGTCTACCCTTATGCGGAGTTAATGTGAAATTTCTAAATTTAAATGAAGCTGTAGAGTATTGAATAGATTTTCATGAATGTAAAAAGCTTTTGTTTACATTTAACTTGCTTTTTTTATTCAATGGTACTGGGATATTCTATATCCAACTCTAGCCAATTCCTTTCAATAGTCCAGGCGTAATTGAGTTTAAAAAATCAGTCCATGTATTCATTTTTCGTGTAAATAATTTAAGTATAAATATAAGTAATGTCAACATTTTCTCTGAGATTATTTAAAAAATAGTTCCTGTAATTTTTTTCAACACAACGGCTTTTCATAGTTCACTGTCGAAAATAGGTATTTACAATTGCACGCCAATTGAATCGATCCTCGGCTTCTCACAGCAAGCTCGAAATGATTTTCGCAAGATTTTCGCTGTTATCATCTTGTCTGTGGTCTGTGCCTTATTTAATTTGTTTTTAACTATCTCTCAAGCAGTTGCTAGACAACAGGTAGTAAGATTGTATATTTGCAAATTATTGAGTTTTCTTGAATTTCAACAAATCTTTTCAATGGGCAAGACATAAAACTCTTCCATTTCACGCCACTTTGTTATATACCCCGTAGTTATCAATTATTACTGATTCAAGCATCTTTTATCTTGGGGGTTCTGAATTCTTATACAATCCAAAACCAATCTTTGCTGTCTATCCATCTAGAAACCCTAGATATTAATCTTATTATTGTATTATGTGATATAAGCGTCCCTTAAAATGTACCTTTTTATATTTTTCAAAAATAACCTCTTTAACATTGTTATTTAAATTCACTCAGCGAACCCTTTCTTATTTCTTAGACGCTTCGTAATATTGAAGTGCCCATCACTTGGGATAAACGACTTTATCCTGTACGCTGTTTATATCTTCCATCAATAGCTATTTTAGTTTTATTTTTTCTTTAATAACTTTATACACAAAATGTACAATGGCGGACTTTATGCAAAAGACATTCTCTAACAGTCCAAGCAAAGAAAAAAATGATTTTGAGGTTTCGTTCAAACTTCAGTTGCCTTATTTATATAAGTTCTATTTTGATCACCCCTTCGGCTGCGTATGACTAGAATACTTGCTTCGGGTTTTTTTTCTGGCCACACTGGTCTTTTCATGTTAAGTTACTACCGCTGTTACAAGTGTGGTATCAACCGTTGAGCCTCCTACGCAGCACACACAGATAAATTGCTTAACACAGGCTGTGAGATCGTTATATTATCCCGGTCATACTAGCCCATTTGTGTCAAAAGTATGGCTCTCCCACGAAGAACATGGGTATCTATAACATTGAAGTAATAAATTTCACAATATTTCGAATAAGCCAACGATAATGCCCTTTAACAACTGAAGCAAGAATATCCCTAAATATTGTACTCCTCTACGTACTCAAAATTATTTTTTTATGTTATCTTTACGTCTATATATCTCTACTTAAAATGATATTCAATTTAACACTGTTATATTTAAATATCTGTTTTATAGCTGTTCCAGCCTTGCACGCCCCTATACCAGTGCCTGTCAGTGAGCGTTCCGCCGCATTTCAAGCTCGTCCTAGTCGTACTCACTCTCACCGAGTGATGTCACGAATTTCGCCATAGACCTTTGTATCCATATTCGCCAGGATGTCAAAAGGCGGGAAACGAGCCAGGACTTTCGCCACCTCCGACAAGATAAGCGCTTGGCCCATATCGGCGCTCAATAGAGGGCCATGGATTGTATCACCGCGCCGTAGAGGCGTCAAACTTCCTCCCACGGATCCCCTAAATTAGATAATAGCCTCTGTAGCGAGCCCGCTACACCCCGAAATCGAGGGATCGTCCACTCAAAATGCTCCTCAAAGCTCCAGCGTCTGCCAAGGGAGAGGCCGAGGTATATCACCCAACCTCTATCTCCGTTCCTCCCACTAATAAGCGAAAGAGGAGAAACGGAATCTCCATTTTTCCTGCGAAACCACAGAGCTTCCGTCTTATGAGGTTTGCACCTTATAAGAATACCTAGAACTTGTTATAAACCGTTACTCTTAATCTAAATCTACCATTTTTTTTTTTTATGTATGGCCCGCCATAATGACTCTACTCTGCCTGATGGAAAGCATAAGCAGAATCCAAGAGTGGTGGTCACCATACTCACTGCGAATGCAGACAATGCAGTATGGCGACCCACACCATGGCGGCCTAGTGATGCTGCTGCATCTTTTAGTCTAGTCAACAAGTATGGAACTTGTTGACTAGACTATTTGGGCCTCCGGTCTCACAGTCACCAACGAAACACGACAGCACGATCGCTGTCATTTTACGTTGATTTTCTGTGCGATGGTAGTACCGCCCCGGTCGAGCCGGCCCATTCGTGCTGAAATCAGCGTGGCTCTACTACCTACAGATTATACATAAACCAAATATCAGAAGAAGAAATAAAATACAGAAAAAGTTTTATTTTAATGAAAACTATTTTAATGATTGTTTTCTGCAATAACTGTAAACTCTTATTGTTATAATTAAAAAAAAGAAACTGAGAATTTCACACTTATTGATAACTAGCTGACCCGGCGATCTTCGTACCGCCATATTTACATAATATATGCCTCAGCATGCCTGTGGGAACAGGCAGTGTACAGTCGCGGACAAAAAAAAACTTCTCCCGTTATCTTTTCTTTTTTTCTTTCTAGCAAAAGAGTATGAAAGAAATCGAACTATGTGTTATTGAATTACAACTATGTACATATTTTGACTTTCATCCCCTCTCTCCAAGAAACCCTGCTGAATTTCGAGATAAAAAGTATCCCATGTCCTACCTCGTAGTATGAACTCAAATCATGCCAAGTTTCATTTGAATCCATTCAGTAGTTTCGGCGTGATGCGCGGCCAAGATACAGACAGACGGACAGACAGACAGACAAAAATGAAAAAATAACAGTTTTGGCTTCAGTATCGATTATAGAGAGCCCTCCAAAAAAAATTTCAAAATATCTTTCATTTACAGAATTGGATCTGTTACATTTTTATTATAAGTATATAGATCTTCCATTGCTGTTCTAAATAGATTAGCCTAATGTACTTACCGATACTACGCAGCTATGGCACCATTAAAGTGGTTCAATTTGCTTCGTATCTAACGTTTATGAGCGCATTGTTTTAGTTTATGAGCAGTGGTTACCAGTTACTATTCCGAAACGATGAACGTGTTTATTACATGTTCAAGGATGACTTGTTGAGATCAGAAGGTAAATAATTAACTTAAACTTTAAAAGTTGTGTGACTAATTGACTTGATTAATTGACAGCCTTGGTGACAGGTAAACTAATTTCGCAATATTTTAATGTAATCAAACTAAATACAGTTCATTGTTTGACTGCCTCGTTGGTCTCGCAGTTGTCGTATGCGACTGCTGTTTTCGAGGTCTCGGGTTGGATTCCCGGGTCGGACCAAATGTATGGATGATCTACAAATATTTTTTTGCAGTTTAGGTATTTTCAAAGTCTAATATGTATTTATTTACAATATATATATATTTATATCAGTGGTCTAGAACTCATAATGTAAGTTCTGCTTAGTTTGAGACTAGATCCCGTTGTATGTTAGACGTCCAAAATATTTATTATTTATTTATTCAAATGTCATGAAGTTTTCATACACGGATTACTTGTCGAAAGCTTTTAATTCTCTCATATGATGTAGTTTATTCGAGAGTATTATATTTACATACATATAAAATAAAGTTTATTAGTGGGTGTCGCTATCTCCATATTAGTATATTCTTAGTGAGAGGTTGTAAATCCATAATAGCACGTATTAGAAAACTTTTTACCGTGTAGACAGCAAATGAGCAGTTGCTCCAGGTCAGTGGGTCACCCGATGTTATGTAACTACAGCGGCCTATAGGTACCTGTAACTAAAAGAAGACTATACTATACTAAGAAGAACTAAAGAGGTAGAAGTCATTGCCTCCCTGATCGGAGAGGTAAGGCATTGGTTAGGGGCTAGGAAAACCTCTTTCACGACACACAACCGATCGACACTTACGGATTTTTTACAGCTAAAACTTATCTTAAATACAATTAGGATTCTAGCTTAGATTACATAGTTTCATGTAGATTTAAAATTAGAATTGCTGATGGACAAAAACATTTCCGCGTTGATGAGCGCTACTGCGGTACTGCTATTCAGTTTCGATTGTCACACAATTACGTCCCAAGCGTCTTCTCGTGTCTCTGAATGCAAAATTCATTTCAACAAAATTCAATAATAGTTTGGATTAATGGTAGTCCGCGTTATTAGGCAAACGTAGTGCAGGGCGTCCTGTGGCACGATGGACCGACGATTTGAAGAAATGGCTGGCAGAGATGAATATGGACTGCACCGGGATGGCAAGTACTCTTGTCTTTCCCGGTGCAGTCCACTCAGCCGTGAACGGCAATAGGTTGATAAAGATACGATTACAAATGGAAGTCGATGGTCGATGGAAGTGGATACGATTACAAAAATTATGTTAAGGACTTTATTCAATGGAAAGGACAACCGACAAATAAATTTAAATCAACACATTTTAAGTTAAACTTCAATTATTCGCAGTGGAAACATTGAAAACGCTTCAGAATGCGGCCTTCAAATAAACTTAAATATTAAGATTAATAACTCGATTCCGTCACATCTGATTGCTCAAGTGATGGATTGTAATTGAAAGACTATTTACTTAGATGATTGATCACGTAGTAGATGAAGGATATCGGTGCACACCAGTGTAATCTCAGGCTCTTAAGTGTACCAATTAATAGAATTGATTTTCAAAATGAATTATATTTACTTAGCTTTTATTCATGGGTGTGTACATGTGTACATCGTAGTAAAAAGTACCTATTCTTTTCTTACCTGAGTATCTACATTTCAAATTTAATTACAATTGGCTTAGCGGTTGAGGCGTAACAGCGTAACAAATAGACTAAGATACTTTGCATGTTTTATAATTAATAAGTAGTTTAACACATTGGATGGCGTTGTGTGTTAGATGTCCGAAAATATTTATTAATTTATTTAATTTTTAATTGTTCAATGTTTAATAAGCTATTGACTTATTTTGGGTGTATCTGTAGATACGGAATTGTAACATGATTTGTTTGGAGCGTCAGGTGAATGATTTCTCTGAATGAATATTAAATGATTCAAGTAGTGATGAAGTACCATTATATTTAACTCCTTTTTGAAGACTCTTTATTCAGCTTCAAGAACATAAGTTTTTGTAACAGGATGAAAGATCCTCGACTCTACGCGGGTGTTGTGCGGTCCATGGCCCTTTATGGGGCCCCAGTATGGGCAGAGATCCTGAAGGCCAGCAATATCGCGCTATTGCGACAGCCGCAACGAGTGCTGGCCATCAGGATCATAAAGGGGTACCGCACAATCTCCTTTGAGGCGGCGAGTCTCCTAGCCGGAACTCCACCATGGGACCTGGAGGCGAGAGCCCTTGCGGCTCTTTACCAGTGGCGCAAGGAGGCGCGGGAGTTGGGTAGAAGTCCTGAGACTCGAGAAATCGACGATCAGAAATCCCAACTCCGCCAGGTCCTCGTGGAGGAATGGAGGGAACGACTTGGGCAACCGAGCGCTGGGCACGCCGTTATTACGGCGGTAAGACCTGTTATGGAGGATTGGCTCGAGAGGCGTCATGGGACCCTCTCATACCGGCTGACGCAGGTGATCACTGGAAAGGGATGTTTCGGAGATCACCTGTATCTAATCCGCAAGGAGCCAACGCCTGAGTGCCACCACTGCGATGGCCGTGGACACGGCACTTCACACGCTGGCAGAATGTCCGGCGTGGAGGGAGCCGAGGCGTGATCTCGTGGCGGCCATCGGGGTGGTGGTTCTCTCGCTCGGTAACATGATTGCGGCCATGTTGCGGAGTGAGAGCGCGTGGAACTCCGCCGTCTCTTTCTGCGAGCAAGTAATGCTTGCCAAAGAGACGGCGGAGCGGGACCAGGAGAGGTTTAGAACTCTCCCGGCCCGCCAGGCCCGGGAACGGGCCAGGTACCGCAGGCGACTCAGGCGCCGGAGATCAGAGAACGATCTCCGTCCTCCATAAGCGCAAGCCTGAGAGTGACAGGTGAGGCCATCTGTCACCCTAGCAGGAGCAGGCTCGGGTGGCGGCGCGGACGCTGCGGAGCGTGCGCGCCCTTGGGAACAGTAACGGGAACATTGGGATTCCCACACAGGAGGGGGCCATCTATAAACCATAGGTGGCCCGAGGTACGTCGGGGTTCCAGGGTTTTCCTTTCTAGGGCGCACCTGGTTCCCCGGCATCTAGTACCCGAGACGGCGTGCGGTTTTAGTCGGTTCGAGTCCGACATACCACCAGGAGGTGGTATCCGAGGGGATTTCCGCACGGAGAAAAAAAAAAAAAAAAAAAAGGATGAAAGATCCTGAAGGATGTACTGTTATTTTTTTAGAGACGAAGGGGTCTATAACACACTTGGCTACTAAAAACCGTCTTGATATTTCTCAATGGTCAGACTTTAATGTTGGAGGAGAAATGTAACCACTGTATTTTAAACTCAGTAGACATAGTTTAAATATGAAATGTAATTAACTTTTTGTAAGAATAGCTTGCTTTGTTATTCTTCAAGTTTCTACATGAGCTGGCTATAATTATTTAGTATGGTTATTAGGTAAACTATAACTCTTTATTTCGCGTTACCTAATTTGAAAACGACTAAATGAATAAGGAATGTATAACATTGGAATGCTACATTCCTTATTATATTCCCTTATGGGCGAGATTCCAAAAATCTAGTTTAGTATGGTCAAATAACTTCATATTATATATAAAAGATAAATAACTAATATCATTTGATAAGTATAATGTGAAATTTACGTGAAACATATTGTGTGAAATTCATTTAGTTGCCAGTGGCCGCCATTGTGTGAAAATGGGCGTTCAATTTACGCGTCACCTATTCTAGTGTACTATGATCTAGTGAAACACCTCCCAACCACACTATCGACAAAAATCACAGTAAAACAGAAGGTAAACTTTACTTAGCATGTGTGGAGGTAAACAGTTTTAGAGAAATATTTAAAAGTAGAAATATTTCGTTAATACCATAATCATCTAACAAAAATGAGGTATCAATATTGTTGAAATATGTGTTTTTATAATTAAGTATTAAATCTCTTCGGGCTGGTTACGATAAATTGAAGCAGCGTAAAATATAAAGTGATGTGTTTTGCCGAATGAGAAACGTAATTCTTAAACAATTCTAAGATAAAAGCTATTGAATTTCTATACTAATACAAATATAAGTACACGATTAAAAAAAACTTTTTAACTTTAAACTCTGATAGATAAGGATTAAAAACACAGCAGTTGGTTATATTTATTAAATTAGTTAATACAAGTTTTTAATTAATCATTTTCCATTTTTAAAGTAAAAAAATCGCTCCCTGTCTACTTTTAAACTTAACGTAAATTTCACTGTCACAATATTAGAAGGCTAAATGGCAGCTGTCTAGTTTAAAAAAACTAGTTTCAAAAGAGTATTTTCTAATAGTGTTTTCATTTAACCTTCTGTTTAACTTGTAATGCGAATGCCTCAGGCTCACTCCCACCTAACCTCATACCTCATCGTACCCTACGTTCTTTTCAGGCTGGATAGCGTTAATCCTGTCCCGTATAGTGTAGACATAAAACAAATTGCTTCATTAATGTTTTTCATTCTTCCTTTTGTTTCTAATACGGTGCTGTGGAGTGTTTTTTTTAAGTCGTAATACGATACAGTATTACGCTTTCGCTGAGCGTGATTGTTTTCTGTATTTTTTTGTTTTTAATGTTTGATTTCAAGAGGTAAGCGCATGAATTTATAGCGATACTACATGATATTGTAGTGAAAAAACATGCGTTGTATTTTTGGTGTAGACACTTTATTTACATTAATAAATCTATACTATCTTCTATATACTTATAATAAAAATGTAATAGGTCCAATTCTGTACATTAAAGATATTTTGAAAAAAAAATTTGGAAGGCTCTCTATAATCGATACTGAAGCCAAAACTGTATTTTTTTCAGTTTTGTCTGTCTGTCTGTCCGTCTGTATCTTGGCCGCGCATCACGCTGAAACTACTGAATGGATTCAAATGAAACTTGGCATGATTTGAGTTCATACCACGAGGTAGGACATGGGATAGTTTTTATCCCGAAATTCAGCACGGTTTCTTGGAGAGAGGGGATGAAAGTCAAAATATGTACTTAGTTGTATTTCAATAACACATAGTCCGATTTCTTTCATTCTTTTTTTGCTAGAAAGAAAAAAAAAAGATAGCGGGAAAAGTCTTTTTTTTTGTCAGCGACTGTGCACTGCCCGTGGGAAGCTGAGACAGATAATAATATGTAAATATGGCGGTACGAATTTCGCCGGGTCAGCTAGTAATTAATAAAGACAAACAGATTTTTTATGCAAGTATTTTAGTTTATTGTTATTCTTATAACGAGTTATAACTTACGATTATTAATTATTTATTTAGGTTAATATCTGGATCAATCGACTTTGGAACCTTTTGAATTGGAAAATCTTCAACGTTTCTACGCACACATACATTTGTCATGTTCATGAAAAAAGGTGTGCTTTTTACAATACTTTCTTGCTCACCATATCATTACAGAGACGATACGTTATGTTTTGCCAGTACGTATGAACCCTGTAAGGCACAGCAGAGTAAGAAGAGACGATAAAGTGAATATGCTAAACTAGCTATACGCTTACACTTCGACTACACGCTTGGCTTAATGGTTTAAGCGGTCGCCACGCCACTTCCTTCTGTATTACAAGTATTGTGGGTTGAAATCCCACATGGGAAAACACTTTGTGTGATCTACAAATTGTTGTTCTGAGTCTGGGTATTCTTTGTGTCCGTTTCATGTATGTTTGTAAAGTCTCCCGAGATGCAGGATGTATATTCATAATGCGGTACTTGTCTATTAAAAAACACTACACCTTGTCTATTATGTATAATTTTTATATTTCTCAGTAATATCATCAAGCATCATCAATAATAACATGCGCAGCTCATGTAGACTAGTGGCATATTTAGATTTGTTGAAAGCGTTTTTCGTATCCAAAATTGCTTTAAACGTGTTTCGTAGATGTTCCTATCATGTTATGAAAATCATTTTAAATCAAATAAATAATGATTTAAAACAGAATTGCATTAATGTTAAGAAACATTTAGTACTTTTATAAGTATAAGTTATAATGAACATGCCCAAGCAGTATGTACGAATTTATTCGAGAATCACCTCTAATTGTAACTATTAGTTTAGAAACATGTTTTGTGTTATAAAGTTCTCCAATTATAAATGGTTCACTAACTAACTTTATCATAGAAACTTTTCAGATCAGCAGACATTCACATTTTAGATTTGAACACGAACAGTGTTTAATTCAAAACGATACAAGATAATAAAAAAACAAGAAAAAAATGACAAATCTTAGGTTTCATAGTATACCACTGCATATTCTGCATAGTTGGCGTAGTGGTTGAAGCTCTCACCTTGCCACTTTCTGTAGAACTGAGTGCTATCGCTTCGATGCAGATGGGATTACTCTAGGACCAGGTTTTCTTTGTGTCAATGCATGTATGTTTGTAAAGTCACACATGACAGAGGAATATTTTAGTGTGGGAGTTGTATATCATCAAAGAAAACTATTTAAAAAGATTTATAAAACACTAACTCTATAGCGCATTTCTAAGTAAACAAATTACATTCCTTTATATATTTTACCCATTAATTACTTGCCCTAATTTCTCTAAAGCCCGTTAGAAAATCTTTTACAATCATTTATTTAGAACATAATTAACAACATAATTTCAAATAATTTATAACGAGTCGTCTATCTTCAGGACTTTATAGATCGTTAATATTCAAGATTCGATGTCGACAGCCATTAGCAATTCCTTAATTTGATATTTTTTGTAATAATATATAAACCCAATAATGATTCTTATTATTCGTTAAAGATTGCAAAATTTGTTTATTTTTCTGCTTTTATTACATAGTTTCTAAATTTATCTGAAGGCAAAGAATTTTCGCACTTGTGCGGCTATTATATTTAGCCGATCACAACGAAGCTTTATAGGGAATTACATTTTGGGGCAAATAGTTTTGGCTGATTGAAATGCTAGACAGGTAAAAGTTCGTATTAATTGCATTGTATTTGAATTAATTGTCGTACTATGTAGCAAAAATTCTAAATCAATTAAAACAATATGCATCTAAAAAATCTCTGCACACAATTCGATGTACTCACTTAAAATAAACATACTTCTACTTTAGGAAGTCAGGAATAAAAGTTAGCTACCGTTTGTGTTTGGACGAAGAAAAACTAGCTAGTTAAGAAGTTGAGTTAGAAATTATCTTTAGCGATGACCACCCTAAAAAGTAATAGCGATAATCTACAGCGCTCAGAAACAGTCATGACACACGGTTGGTTCAAGACGCCAACAACCCGATACATCGATTTTTTGTTTGTGCTAGATATTTTGACAGCAAAAATATGATAAGTTAAGCTATCTAAGACGGGAAAATTACTCATTATGGACTATTGGTCTGTCGTCGCAACACTACACGGACAGGATCTTCAGAGGACGGTGTGCGAGGAACACGATACGACAAGAGCTGACACACGCGCCTCCTTCCTCTGCCTTCTCGGCCCTCAGACGCGCTACGCTAGAGGCATTTCTTTAATGTTTTGTAATCGTTTAGACTAGTTTCCAATCTAATGAAAACTAAACAAGAGTAATGACCCAAACTCCCCCAAGTCAAACATTGTTTTAACATGCGACTTCAAAAGACCCTTTTATTGAAAGCTGATAATTTGTGATAATTTTTATAATCACTCAATACATGTGGGAGAGCCACGCTTCGGCATGAATGGGCCGGCTCGACCGGAGCGATACCACGGCCTCACAGAAAACCGGTGTGAAATAGCGCTTGCGCTGTGTTTCACCGAGCGAGTAAGGATACCGGAGGCCCATACCCCAACCCCTCCCCACATCCCTTTGCCCATACCCCAATGGTCGGCAACGCACTTGTGATGCCTCTGGTGTTGCGGGTGTCCATGGGCGGCGGTAATCGCTTACCATGATACGTCTGCTCGTTTGCCACAAATACCATAAAAAAAACTCGTTAAATGCAAGTTACATTTTATCAATCATTAAACAATAGAACTTATTCATCGCAAAAAATTTAGACTGACGTTAGACACAAATCTACTGTCAGATATAAGTTAGGATTTTTTTAAATTAATTATACGAAACATGACAGAAGATAGATGTACGGATTTTAAATGTGCTACTTTTCGATGTATTTACTTTTACTTCACACATTGTCACAGTTGGGATCCATGCTGGTTTTTACGGAACAAATATTCACTGAGTTTGTTTGACACTCATCTCTGTCATGAGTGAATTGTCAAGGAGATTTCCTTGAAATCTGAAGATGAGATCAGCTGACAGTGTCCTTTCCCTTTTTAATCTTCTCTAATACCTGTGACGTATTGGGTGCGTTTATTTAACCCCCGACCAAAAAGAGGGGTGTTATAAGTTTCACGTGTCTGTCTGTCTGTGGCACCGTAGCTCCCGAACAGATGAAGAGATTTCAATTTAGTTTTATTTGCATGTAAGGTGAATTATTACGTGTGAGTGTTCTTAGACATGTTTCATGAAAGTCGCTTGAGCCGTTTAAAAGTTATGGGGGTAAAGCGGGGAAGAGTAGCCGAATTTCTGCAAAAATATCATCGAGTGGGGTCTCAAATGAAAGCGCATAACGTGTTTTTTACTTTTTAAAGGGAACTCAGGTTATTATATCGGTGGTTTTTTTTAATTTTGAGAATTTATAGTTATTAACTTTAGATAAAAGGTACATGTTAATTTTTTTGTATGATGTGATATTTGTCTGTGTATCAACATACAAACATGTGCATTGTATTTGCATGCACATGAATGTTACAATTATACTGGTCTTATGAAGTTTTTAAAGATGTCTGTAATTGCAAAGCAGAACATTAAACTTCAAATTTACATGGATATACATAATTATAATATCCTACTAAATTGTTAGAACTGCAACTAAACGCATGGGTCCAATGTACCTTAGACCGACTCGATTTTGGTCAATTTTTGAACTATATTTTAGATCTAGGGATATTTTGACGTGACAACGTCTAATAAATTGATGATCGCCGTCTGCATGCACGAAAAGGATGACTCATTGTCCTGTTTTGCTCATTGTCCTATTACGTTCATTGTCCCGTTACGCGCATTGTACATCGTTGTATAGAGAGAGAGAGACAGATAGATCTTTCTCTCATAATTTCATCAATGTTTTGTTATGACGTTGTCACGTTAAACTATTGTCCGTAAACAGACTTTTTTTTCTAGATATATCTTAATAAGTTGTATGTATTGCCTTATCTAGTCGGCTAAAAGCATATCTCTAAGAAGTTTTCTGTAAAAAAGGACTTTGTTACTCATGCCAGTAAAGTCTTTGACATAATTGCCACAGGAGAAAATAAATGTGAATAATAAAGTATTATTTTAATTTCGTACAATATACGATCTCTATTCTTGTAATTTTACACTAAAGTGATATTACGAAAAACTTGACTTAAATTTAATCATCTACCCCACGTAATGTGTAGGAGTTGTTCTATATATTTTATTAAATAACACGACCTATGTTATATCTATTTGTGTAGGTTCGTCGAAATTACTCCACCAGAACATGAAGTAATCGTCTTAACAGTTCAATTTATAGAGAAAATAGTTTTACGTGTATTCCTATTTATTTAATCAATGTTAAAGGACTTAAACATAGACACCTCTGTGGCTTGTTTTGACATTTCTTCCCAAAGTAAGTCTTAGAAAATGCCGGCAATTTCTAGCTGTAAAGTCTAATGTGTAAGGCCGCGTTTTCGAAGTCGGCGGGGAGCGGAGTGGGCAGCGGAGCGGGAAAACTTATCCGTTTTCGAAACCTGCGGGCTTGGCGCCTGCGTTCCCATTGAGGGACCACATTGGAATTTAAAGGTCAAACAATTGGAAATTAAGTAATTAATTTGTAAAAGCAGTAACTCAAAAGTTACAATCGGTGAAAGGTAGTCCCTCAATGGTCACTCTTAGACATCCATATCTTGTAAACTAGTTAAAATTTACAACTGCTCTAAGTGACTACTCTAAGGGACTACTTTCGACATGCTATATCTTTTCTTGTGCAAAGTTACATTTTCATATTTACGTTCACTGCGGCTTTTGCAGCCGACAACACAACACTGTACCATAATTTGTAAAGTATTTGGGTTAAAAATAGTTAAATATTGGATTGATTCACACAGTAATTCCGTCAAAAAACGTGATTTTTCTATTTTTCGCTAACACACTGGAAAATGGTATAATTATCTCACTCGCTCGTGGTAACGCTATTTGCATGTCAAGTCTATTTAATACTTTGTCTAAAATTGATGCCCCCGCTCATACCGCTCGTATGCCGCTTGTCACCCGCTCCCCCCGCTCCGCTGTGTTCGTACACACTACTATATAAAAGCTCCCACACATAAGTGCTATGCGATGTGGCGTGAAGTTCTTGAGGTGCATTCGTGCGAGCTCGTAGATACACACATCAAAAGTGTCTAGGGATCAAGCATTTTTATGCGGATTTCTTGAGATTGAGATGTGGCTTTGGCCCTGGCCTGCTCAGTCGCCAGACTTGAACCCGATTGAGCATGCATGGGATATGCTACAGAGAAGAGCTCTGCCGAATATGGAGGGTATCCAGTAGCAAGAAGACCTTTTTTTGTTGTTGCAACGAACATGGGCGGCCATTCCACAGCGTGATTTGGATGAACTCATTTTGAGTATGCCAAACCGATGTTCTTGTGTTAGTGTTCGCGGTAGAAACACGGATTATTAATTGTTTAAGTTACCTAATAAAATTTTAAAGAAAACTGTTATTTCAGTCTTTTTTTCGAACTTTAATGTTAGTGGTTCAAATGTCAAAAATCCTTTTATTAGGAAAATGGCAAATTTCTTTATTAATGCAAAGGTGACTTGGTTTATCGTTACTGTGACAAACGAAAACACTTTATTTGATGAATCCTTAAAGAAAATTTTAATTAATATCAATCAGGAGAAAAGTTATTGCAAAATTATATTGTATGGCCCGCCAAAATGACTCTACTCTGCCTGATGGAAAGCATAAGCAGAATCCAAGAGTATTGGTCGCCATACTCACTGCGAATGCAGACAATGCAGTATGGCGACCCACACCATGGCGGCCTAGTGATGCTGCTGCATCTTTTAGTCTAGTCAACAAGTATGGAACTTGTTGACTAGACTATTTGGGCCTCCGGTCTCGCACTCACCAACGAAACACGACAGCACGAACGCTATCATTTTACGTTGATTTTCTGTGCGAGGGTAGTACCGCCCCGGTCGAGCCGGCCCATTCGTGCTGATCCCCATATGTTGATCCCTAGACACTTTTGATGTGTGTATTTGCGATGCGTTGCAAATTCGCAGTTATGTGTGGGAGCCCTAAGTCTATACATTTGAACGTGCCGCTGCCCGCTCCGCTCCCGTGAGTTCGTGTACGCGGCCTTAAATATCTGTAAAAGATTAACTCACAAAAATAAATATTATTAATCATTTATTGTGGTGGTTTTCAATTATTTCTACTGTTTGCTAAAAAAACGGCAATATTTTATCGAAGTAGAATTTTTAAATAAAAAGTGATGATATTAAACTTTGAATTATTAGTAAAAAATATAAAGACAGTCGAAAAATAATTAATATCTACAAGAACGAACTACCTTTCGAGCTTTTTTTTATTTCTTACAGAATAGCTTCATTTGATAACAAGACACAATGACAATCAGTTAATAATCATTTCTTTAAACATACAACTTATTGCACTCAAATGAAATAGATTTAAGTAGTACAGAAGGAAGTTTGTGGGGGCAGCTAGCCCCCGACAAACTTTCATTATGTTGGCATTTTCGACATTATGTTTTATTTTCCTCTAATTTTTTAAATTGTAACACATATTATGAAATTAATTTTTATTTTTATATATTACTAGCTTTGCCCGCGGCTTTTGCCCCGGTTGTTGTACCTTGGGTAACACCACGGGGCTCAGCTAGTGTACATGCCTGTATTATAATTCTACTACTTAAATACCATTTGAAATCCTTCTGCCATAATTATTTTAACTTCAATAACATTAGACTTTCATATAAACTACCATCCCCCGTTTTAACCCCAGAATGGGGTGAATTTTAAAGATACATTATTAGTACACCTCCACACCATCTATAGGGCATACATTTTAAATTTCAAGTCTCTTACTTCAATAACATAGGACTTTCATACAAACTTCCAACCCCCGTTTTACCCCCATAAGGGTGGAGTTTCGTAAAATCCATTCTTAGCGGATGTCTACACGCATAAGGTACCTATCTGACAAATTTCAAGTTTGTGAGTGTTATAGTTTCTGAGTTTTCGTGATTAATAAGTGAGTAGTATTTCGCTTTTAAATATATAGATGAGCGTGACGCTTAACCTTTCTGAATGTTGAATTATATATATGTCGGAGACACAAGAATAAACGAGAACATGAATGACAGATACAGCCAATCTGGACCAAAGCCAAACACTAATCACTACTAAACGGATACGAATTAACTTAAACACCATCAGCAACCCCCCATGAGGGGATTGGGGCAACGCTCACCCCTCCGCGATGCCCTGTGGAATTCGCCACCTAGGCTAGTAATTCCCCCACTGATAAATATCGCCTCATACACACAATATAAAACACAGAGATACAATAAATCACAAATCAAATAATAGATATGGTCGTCGCGAGATCTGAAGAGAACTGTGTCCTGTTTCCGATCGCCCCGCTTTATATAGACTGTTCCGTAGTGTTCGATAGAGGCAAATGTTTGTATCACTTATATTATTCGGATACCCTCATTCCGACACGGCCGTCCTGACGTATTACACGTCCTCGTGTGATGTTGAAGGCAGTGCATCATCATCATAGTTATCCGCAGAAAAGAAAGAGATATTTTCGTACTGTTCGGCCACTCCTGACCAAGGACATTGGGTACATTATTACATTTTATCTTCTGTGGAACAACTTCATTTAGGACATTTTCATAAAATAATAAGCTTTTCGTTATCAAATCTGAATGCTAATAGACTTCTCGCTACATACTAAATTAATAAAACCAGTAAGTAGTATCGCAACAGTCACCTCACCGTCTCTTATTCTACCAATTTCACTTTTCAATGGCCACCTCGCCTTTCAGTGGCCACCTCGCCTTTCAATAAGTTAGCTAAACCTTAACAACCACCACGCTGTTAGGATATTCCATAGTCTCATTATTGAGACTATTCGCCACACAATTACAACGCAATTTCATTCCATTGCATCAGCATTAATTAACCCTTGATCATCATCATCAACATCAATAGGGACTTGATCTACGGGGATTTTCCTCACTATTATCAATGCCAGACAAATCTACCCCCTCGGGTATATCACTTAAAGGAAACTCTCGTATACGAACGCAAGCGCATTTGTAGATTCTGTTACCAGTTAAAGATTTCAAAGTATAACGATCGCCGTCGAGCAACTCTACAATTTTAAACGGTCCTTTATATTTAGGATTTAACTTTGTCTAATTTCTTTCTTAACTTTGAATCAAAACTAAGTTACTGAGATCAAACTTTACTAATTTACACTTTCCCTATCAAATGTCACATACGTGTACACACAGTATCTCTCTCACTCTGCCATATCTGACCTCACTGTCTATTCTGTCTCAATAAAACAGTACACTACTGAACAGCAAAAGAAAACAGTAACATCATTATTAAAATCAAAACAACATAAAATAAGAACTTTAGTAATTGACTACTGCTGCAAATTCT
Source organism: Diaphora mendica (assembly GCA_949125395.1). Taxonomy (NCBI): domain Eukaryota; kingdom Metazoa; phylum Arthropoda; class Insecta; order Lepidoptera; family Erebidae; genus Diaphora; species Diaphora mendica. Next base: position 40,098,800 of record OX421311.1, on the reverse strand, counting down.
CAAAGCAATCAAAATAAATAGTATCGTAGGTCATCCCTGTGACCACCACAAGTGTAACAGTTAGTTATCCCTTGTGACTCCCACACGTGTATCTGCCAACTACATAGACATGCCAGCTACAATCACCCGCTGCTGGTGAGATAGCTGACACCAAATAGAAGTCCGACCAGTTTTTTTTTATCTTTACTGAAAATATCGACATTTCATCACAAAATAAAAAAACGGTAATTATAATTCGAGTCACAACTATCTCAAATTGGTCAAAATAATAATTAAAAAAATGTTAATAGCTACGTTCAAAGATGAATCCGCCTCAAACTAAAAATCACATCACAATCATAAATTTAAAATTGAATAAATAAAAAAAACCCCTTATGCAGCATCAGGTCGAAGTTATCAATTACACAATTGTCATTTAACGATTATACTGGCACGTTTTGCAGACATTCGGTTATTCTTCCCCACTTTTACCCCCATAACTTTTTAAACGACAACCGATTTTCATGAAACATGTCTAAGAACACTCGCACGTAACTCACCTTTCATACAAAAAAAACTAAATTGAAATCGCTTCATCCGTTCGCGAGCTACGGTGCCACAGACAAACAGACACGTCAAACTTATAACACCCCTCTTTTTGCGTCGGGGGTTAAAAATAAGAAATAAATTAAACAATAAACAAACAGCATGTGCAAAATCGGCAGTTCAATCCCAGGCAGCTCCATTTCTGACATATTTCTGCTATGGTATAATACTACACTCTAAATTTCCTAAATCGACTACCTTTGTACCGATGCCACCAATAGAAACGACCTTATTATTTTTAAGAACAAGATTCTTTTCGAAAATTGCTGCTTAAAACCCTAATGCAAGCAGATCTCTTCCATAATTATGTCGTTTGAAATACAGTAATCGTGTACTACATGAAACAATAACCGCAATGAATAAATCTGGATTAAAACTGTACATAGAATTTCGATGCTACAATAAGTGCGGGCATTACCCTCAATAATGTTACTGCACAATATTGTCCATTTTTGAATTAAAATCACTTTTACTTATTACACTATTTTATTTTTGTTTACACAAAAATCAACAATCAATCAAACAATCGAGAGTATAAATTACACAATATTGTCGTTTGCCTAGAAATTCATCTGACAGAACTTATCTTATTAAAGAGCACTCAGCACAAAATAAAAATAGTACGACTCACCGGATTGTTGGAGTTGTCCGTACATACCGGTTACTTCCCAGTTACCGATGCGTTGCTTTTACTACCGCACGCTGCCGCTGTTGTAGGCCGCACGTCTCATAAACCGTTCGTACGCGAAAAGGCTATACCGACACTTTGACACTATGTGAGCGTTCTCGCTTACAAAAATTTAACAAATGACACCTCGTACGATTTTCGAGCGGAGGGTAGTTCGACAGCTCGCCGCGACTGACGATCCGTTACACTCTCAAACGTGGGCAAATGAGATTCAGATCCCACTTCTGATGTCGGAGACACAAGAATAAACGAGAACATGAATGACAGATACAGCCAATCTGGACCAAAGCCAAACACTAATCACTACTAAACGGATACGAATTAACTTAAACACCATCAGCAACCCCATGAGGGGATTGGGGCAACGCTCACCCCTCCGCGATGCCCTGTGGAATTCGCCACCTAGGCTAGTAATTCCCCCACTGATAAATATCGCCTCATACACACAATATAAAACACAGAGATACAATAAATCACAAATCAAATAATAGATATGGTCGTCGCGAGATCTGAAGAGAACTGTGTCCTGTTTCCGATCGCCCCGCTTTATATAGACTGTTCCGTAGTGTTCGATAGAGGCAAATGTTTGTATCACTTATATTATTCGGATACCCTCATTCCGACATATATATATATCAAATCATTAAATCACCAAATATAAAATCATTACAACACTACTCATTAAAAATACATAACAAATCGTTACCAATTATCTATACAAATAATCTATACTCTGTACAAATAAATAAAATTAGAGTGTCTCTTTGTAATATTAAAATAACCGCTTTTTAGTAAATGCATATGACAATGTACGTGTACACGGTACATATACCAATTTTTTTTTTTACAATTCTTGTCTGTCTGTTTGTTCCGGCTAATCTCTGGAACAGCTGGACCGATTTTGTCGGGGCTTTCACTGGCAGATAGCTGATGATATAAGGAGTGAGTTAGGCTGTTTCAGACGCGATTTGCCCTGCGGTGTCACCCGCGGTTGTTGTTGTACCGCAGGTAACACCGCGGGGCTCAGCTAGTTTATCATGAAATTATACATCTGTTTCCAATTCGTGACGTTTCTAACAAAGTGTTCTTACAAATTGAATTATTAATACACGGATTTCACATCCTCGTAATTTAATAGAACTTCAAGGTTTTACAAAATTATAGACCCGTTGAGACTGAAACGGAAAATACACACATCAAAAGTGTCTAGGGATCAACATATGTGTCTAGGGATCAACATATATTTTTGCAATAACTTTTCTCCTGATTGATATTAATTAAAATTTTCTTTAAGGATTCATCAAATAAAGTGTTTTCGTTTGTCACAGTAACGATAAACCAAGTCACCTTTGCATTAATAAAGAAATTTGCCATTTTCCTAATAAAGGGATTTTTGACATTTGAACCACTACCATTAAAGTTCGAAAAAAGACTGAAATAACAGTTTTGTTTAAAATTTTATTAGGTAACTTAAACAATTAATAATCCGTGTTTCTACCGCGAACACTAACAACACAAGAACATCGTTTGGCATACTCAAAATGAGTTCATCCAAATCACGCTGTGGAATGGCCGCCCATGTTCGTTGCAACAACAAAAAAAGGTCTTCTTGCGACTGGATACCCTCCATATTCGGCAGAGCTCTTCTCTGTAGCATATCCCATGCATGCTCAATCGGGTTCAAGTCTGGCGACTGAGCAGGCCAGGGCCAAAGCCACATCTCAATCTCAAGAAATCCGCATAAAAATGCTTGATCCCTAGACTCTTTTGATGTGTGTAATACGTCGTTCCAACTCCCAAAAGAGCAACCAATCAAACAGGAGGAAAACATACGTATAGTATGATATACCAGCTTGAATTTTGAAAGTAAGAGAGCTTTAATACAAGCTTTTTATTAACTTGCAATGTATGTATGTATGTATGTTCGGGTGGAATCTTGCAACTCAATTTTGAAGCAGAAATCTTCAACCGATTTTGCTGAAATTTTGCAAGCATATGTATACAGCGTGACAATACAATATTATACTGACATGTAGCTGATCTGATGCTGGAGCTGGAAGGTGGCCCTAGGAACTCTGTGAAGAAACGTCGCAACATCATCGAGTTTGGACTCGTTTGATTCGTCATTTATGTGATGTACAAATATTTGTTTCGAAATTTGGGTGTTTTCTATGTATAATAAGTATATTAAAAAAAAAACTAACTATTCATATTAGTATTCTCGTACACATAAAACAAGCTCTACATAGTTTGGGACTAGATTGCGCTGTGTGAAATGTATATAATATATATTTTTAACCGACTTCCTAAAAGGAGGAGGTTCTATGTTCCACTGTATGTATTTCTTTTTTTTTTATGTATGTTCACCGATTACACCGTCAGCTGTGGACCGATTTTGAAAATTTTTTTTGTATTCGAAAGGGTATGCTTCGGAGGTGCCAGCATATCAGGATCTGATGATGGGATCCCAGGGAAACCGAGAGAAATCCTCATTTTTTATAGGCACATACTATGTTTTTCGTATATTTTCTGAAGTTACACCGGTATTTGCATCTGGTAGTCATCATTTTATGATGATGAGCTGATGATGTAAGGTACAACTCCTTAACGGTTAGGAGTTGGAGGATAAATCTTTAAATATCATATGTACATATGTTACCTTTAGTCGCATTCTTTCAAATTATTTAGGTAAGCTGATGATGGAAGGTGGAAGGTACAACTCCTCAACGGTTAGGAGTTAGAGGATAATTCTTTCAATTTCATACGTATCTAAAGACCTTCAGTCGTATACTTTCAAGTAATTTAAGTGAGCTGATGATAGAAGGTTAAACTCTTCAACAGTTAGGGATTAGAGGATGATTTTAATATTACACGTACGTATAGACCTTAATTTGTATTCTTGATGATGAAATTTGATGAAAGAGTTCAACTTATTACTTACCTACGATTGTTTGCACTAAAAACTGAAAAATAAAACTTTTTATAAAAAAAAAACCAACTTCCAAAAAACATCCAACGAAAACTCTCTGCCAAAAAAACACTTAAAAGCGTAAAATAAACTGGTTCTTCATAAATTGCCTAGACCTAATTCTTTATTTATTTAAATAGTAGTTTTATAATGTGTGCTAGGTACCTAAAATCTGTTTGAAGTCACACACATTATAATACTACTATTTAAATGAATAAAGAATTAGGTATAGGCAATTTATGAAGAACCAGTTTATTTTACGCTTTTAAGTGTTTTTTTGGCAGAGAGTTTTCGTTGGATGTTTTTTGGAAGTCGGTTTTTTTTTATATTTATTATTGTCTGCATATAGAAATTCTTTACAATAAATTTACTTATCACTATCACAGTAGTCCTTTGAACTCCATGAGCATGACGTGAGCAACAGCTCGAACTAACAATTACGCTTGAAGAACTGAGTCGGTGGGATGACGTCATATGTGCCCGCTTCTTTGATCTGTAGAGTTATTAGTCTATTACTGCATGGTATGCTCACCTATCTACCGGATGGTTCTTGAAGACTTTCTTATTACACTTACACTTGTAAGTGACCACTGTGTGGTTTGAGTCAGCTTGATTGCGATATATCACTTCACTTTTTTTTTAATGCAATAGGCGGACAAACGAGCAGACGTATCGCCTGATGGTAAGCGATTACCGCCGCTCATGGACACTTGCAACACCAGAGGCGTCACAAGTGCATTGCCGGCCTTTGGATGGAGGGAATGGAGGCGGAGAATGGGGAGATAGGGGAAGGGGCCTCCGGTATCCTCACTCACTCGGTGAAACACAGCGCAAGCACTATTTCATACCGGTTTTCTGTGATTCCGTGGTATCATACCGGTCGAGCCGGCCCATTCATGCCGAAGCGTGGCTCTCACACGTTTTAGCTCGAGTTTAGTAGCTTCCGAATCAAAAGATGGATAGAGATATCTATTAGCCATACAATATTACTTTTACATTTAAAAACTGTTGTTTCATGTCTTTGTCTACATCGTAAGTAGTATTAATTACTAAAATATAAAATGGTCGACGGTTGTACGAGTAGTAAGAACACGAATGTTACAATTAAAATAATCACATTCTCGATTTTTATTATAAAGTAATGATTTAAATTACTGAAGTGACAGGTCTAAATATACACACATTAGCTTTGAGAAAACCTGGAAACAGAAAATAGAAAATATATAACTCTACTGGTACGGTCGAAAGTCGGGAAAGTTATTTCTTCATAAACTAAATACCTGAATGAAAATCTACTTATAAATATCTAAATCACTAAGCTAACCATGAATCTCTATTGTTTACTGTTCTCACATAAAACACGTTGCAGTGATCTTCAGCTTCCTATGACACTTTAATTTTCCAAATAATTCAAAATTAATATCATTTAACTTTTAACTTAAAACATAATGTTTACGAATTTCCAGAATTCCCTAAAATAATTTTTCGGCTTAGAAATGTAACAAAAAGTATGTTCATCATTGTAATTGCACAGTAAAATACTCAGCTGTCCAAATGCCAGCTACCTAATCATATTTGTCGCCAATTCTTTTTGAGTTTTATTGCTGAATGAATGAGCCGGAACTGCAGTAAAGGGTTACTTTTATTGCTGTTTCAAACAGTTTTCAGACTCTCTGGCTGCAAAGTTCAAAATTTGTGATGATAACGATCGCTGAATGACTCACTGGCTCAGTTAGACAGTCTTTTGTCATAGTATTAAATTTGAGTTATTAACTAACTTGTAACTTTGACACTTTAATTATGTGAAATGTCTTCTTTTTGTACATACATCACAGATAGTCTTAAGATTTCAAACTAGTTAGACCCTGCACTAATGTAACTAGATAAGAATGCTAATAATAATACTTGACTACATAGTTGGCTTAGTAGTTTAAGCGGCCGCCACGTCACTTTCTACTGCGCCAAGTGTCGTGGATTCAAACCCTACATGGGACAACACTTTATGTGATCCACAAATTGTTGTCCTGAGTCTGGGTTTCCTTTGTGTCCGTTTAATGTATGTTTGTAAAGCCTCCCGTGACGCAGGATCATCATCATCAGCCTATCGCAGTCCACTGCTGGACATAGGCCTCTCCAATTGCGCGCCACTTGGTTTGATCCTCGGCTTCTCGCATCCAGCTCCTGCCAGCCGTCTTGCGCAGATCATCACTCCACCAGGCCTGTGTGGCCGTCCTACACTACGTTTACCGAGACGCGGTCTCTACTCAAGAATCCGTTTACCCCAACGGTAATCAGCCTGCGTCTAATATGGCCAGCCCACTGCCACTTCAGCTTGCTAATCCTTTGGGCTATGTCGATTACCTTGGTTCGCTGCCGGATTACCTCATTCCTGATGCGATCCCTCAGAGAAACGCCGAGCATAGCCCTCTCCATAGCATGCTGAGCGACTTTGAACTTGTGGACCAGCCGTGCCGTAAGTGTCCACGATTCGGCTCCGTATGTCATGACGGGTAGGACGCACTGATTAAAGACTTTCGTCTTAAGGCACTGTGGGATCGACGATGAAAAGACCTAACGAAGTTTCCCAAACGCTGCCCAACCCAGCTGAATTCTCCTGTTCACCTCGTCCTCGAAGTTGATTCTACCTAACTGCAAAGTCTGCCCGAGGTAAACATATTTTTGAACAACCTCGAGAACGGCACCGTGTACTGCGACCGGTTCCGGTAGTACATGTTCATTGGACATGACCTTGGTTTTGTCCAAGTTCATCCGTAGGCCGATACGCACAGAAGAGTCAGCCAGGTCGTTCAGCATCTCTTGTAGGTCCTGCAGCGTCTCTGCCATAATGACGATGTCGTCTGCAAATCGCAAGTGAGAGATGTATTCGCCATTGATATTTATGCCACGTCCTTTCCAGTGTAGCGTCTTGAACAAATCCTTCATTGCATTTGTGAACAATTTCGGGGAAATAACATCCCCTTATCTCACTCCTCGATGCAATGGTATGGGCTTTGTTTGCTGATTCTGTACTTGAACGGACATGGTGGCAGCTTCGTAGAGACATCTCAGCACTTGGATATATCGCCAATCCACTTGGCAACGCTGCAGGCAGGGACTCCAGAACAGACCAGATCTCGATCGAGTCAAAGGCCTTCTCATAGTTCACGAATGCTAGACAAAGGGGCTGATTATATTCTTCTGTCTTCTGTATAATCTGCTGCACTGTGAAACCGGCATCTGGTCTATGGTGCCATATCCCCTCCGAAATCCAGCTTGCTCCAGTGGTTGGAATTCGTCGAGTCTTCGCGCAAGACGGTTCGTGATGACTTTTGAGAACAGCTTGTAGACGTTCTTTAACCTGGTCTTGTCACCCTTCTTGAAGAACAAGATGATCACACTTCTGTTCCACGCCTCTGGAGTTCTCCCTTCGAACAGGACAGCGTTAAAAAGCTTTTTTACGGGTTTACCTCCAGCCTTTAACAGTTCTGTTGTAACGCCATCCTCTCCAGGGGCTTTTCCATTTTTCAGCTGTCCAAGAGCCATCTCGATTTCATCAATGCTGACTTCTGGCAGATCTTCGATGTAGTGGCGTGTTAATGTGGCTCTAGAGTCCTCATTTTCAGGATTAGGTTGAGATGCATGCGAAGCGTACAAACCACCATAGAAACGTTCCACTTCGGAAAGGACGGCCGGCTTGGAAGTAACGACTTCTCAACTTGCTATAGTCAACTTCGTCAGGTGGCTTCTTCCGAGAGATTGTACAAACACCTTTGACCCCCGATTCTGCTTGATCGCTCTTTCCATCGAAATAGTATTGGAGCATCGGAGGTCGCGTCGTACTAGTTTGCTGATCTCTCGGTTTAGAGTCCGTTTTGCCAACGAAGTAAGAAGTGGGTTTTCACGTCGTTCCTTCATTAGCCCTAGGGTCCCTTCCGAAAGCTTTGATTTGATTACGCTGCATTCCACAAAATCTCGTACCTTCTTCCCTGAGGGTTCGAACCACATTTTCAAGGTTCTGGTTTACGCCTGTTGTGGTTCCCATGGAAGCAAATCGGTTTTCCAGATTTGACTGAAACTTTTCAGATCCCATCGCGGCTTGGAGCAGATTTTGTCGGAGCCTGGATTTCATCAAACGGACACGTTCAGCTTTAAAGTTGATATTCAGAGAGCCTCGGACGAGTCAGTGATCACTACCGGTGTTAAACCTATTGATCACTGAGACGTCTCTGAATATGTGCTTTCTGCATTTTTGGTCATAGCGTCGGGGCTTTGCCACGTCCACTTCTTATGGGGCCGTTTTTTAAAGAACGAGTTCATTAAGAGCAGCTCCTCTCGTTCGAGAAAGTTGACGAGAATTTGCGCCCTATAATTTCTGCTTCCAAATCCATATGATCCCATTACCGATTCGTTGCAATTTTGTACTCCCACTTTGGCGTTGAAGTCACCCATAACAACGTTGTAGTGGGTTTTAGTAGTGAAGTGGAGGGCCCTCGATATGTCATCGAACATTTCCTCCACCTCATCGTCCGAGTGGGTCGAGGTCGGTGCGTACACTTGCACTACCTTGAGGCTTTACCTCTCGGTGAGCTTGACCATGAGGTACGCTACCCTGTTCGACACACTAGACATTTCCACAACGGGACAGGGACTTGTTAACCAGAAACCCAACGCCACCTTGAGATTGTTGGTCTCCCTCACGGAAGTACATGAGATGGCCTGAGTCAAGGGTTATGGTGTCCTCCCCCTCTCTTCGGACTTCACATAACCCCAAAATATGCCATCTAATTTTCTCAAGTATGTGACGCAGGATGTATATTCCTAATGCGGGAGTTGTCTCCTTATAAAAGAGAAAGTTCAGCGCTCTCAAACTGTACAAAAAAAGGTGACTTCCTTTTTTTACCAGTGCAAGTGTTTCGCTCCCAGTATGATTCCGGGTCCTTTAAGGGGGTCGTGAAAAAGCATCTCAGTAGCTGACACAGTGTGGGTGGTCATGCTGCATTCGCAATAAGTATGGTAGCCCCCACTCTTGGATTTTATTCATGCTTTCCATTAGGCTGAGTAGAGCCACTTTGGTATGCTTTAAAAAAATAAATCAGCTATAAATCCTGATATATAACGTCTTTTCTACGAGACCTTGGTATCGTTTCGGTTGAGCTAGCAAATAGTCTTTGACATGGTTAAATCCGGAATATTCCACCAAATTTGGATAATGAAGCTTTGTTTTAGCTTAAAATTATGATAACCCATAATTTGTCGTAAATATCAGTCTATAGAAATACACACATGATATTGATATTAGTCACAGTTATTCTATCAATAGTGATAGTACTATAGAGGTGTAATTTGACTAATACATTATTGACGGGAAGTAATAATGGGGATGGATAGCTTAAGTGACAATCCTTGTTTCAATGTTCAAACCACTAATTACAGATGTTATACTTCAAAATTGCTATGGAGAATTAAAATAAGTACCTAGTACCTCGATAGACTCTAATGTACTCCATACATCTCTAATATTTCCTTTCATTTTTTACTGTACACATATAGTAACATTTCAGTGACAAGTAAATTTCATATAAAAATTAGCGAATCAAATTAAAAAGTGCAAAAGAGTACATCTATACTAATATTATAAAGCTGAAGAGTTTGTTTGTTTGTTTGAATACTCTCGCTAATCTCAGGAACCGCTGGTCCAATTTGAAAAATTCTTTCAGTGAAGGCTATAGGCTATATATCATCACCCTAAGGAGGAATTTTTTTACGCTACGGGCAATAGGAGAGAAAACGACGTTGCGTGGGTCAGCTAGTTGAAGATATATAAGAAAAACTATTATCAGCGTTACGCAATAGAATCCAAAACCAATTTGAATGCGGTTTTCACTATTGCGTCGCACTTAACATTTTAATCGGTTCATAAATGATTTTTACTAAAATAACTTAGTAACCATTATAGTAAGTAAACATACAACAAAACACTTTTGTTTTAATAGAAGATCATTTCTTATATTTAAAATTATTATAATAGTCAAATCACCAGGTAATTAACTATTATAGAGTTTTACATTTAGTCCAAACCTAAGTCAAATCGTGTCCACGCGCTTTGCAACTGTCACATAATCTACCCTTCAGTACGAATTTTCTAAATAGTGTACTCTCCTGATTAGAGGGTTTTGTGGAGAAAATAGTTTCACAATAAAAAGTTACCTATAGCTATGCGAACTGAATACTAGATACATCCCGGTGAAGAAACTCTGTTAAAGAGAAAAGGCCCTGAAAATTAATTACGCTTCATTGTACGGGAATTGAAAAGGTTTAAATAGAGAGATATACTTTTAATATTTGGTGACGTCTGTCAAAGAAAAAAAAGGTACTTCAGAAACTGTACTGTCTTTACGTTTTCACGGCTATGGCATGGCATTCAATGAAATTTGGAATGGAGATACTTTGATTCTTAGAGAGGACATGATGTGTAGATACTTTTTATCGCAAAAACCAACATTCGGCCAAAAGCTATTAACTTCATGAAACATACTGTCAGTATTATTTTTTTGTTTATTAAACATTTTGTATTAAAATCCTAAACATTCTGTAGCATTAACTAAAAATACTTCTTTCACTCCTCCTTAGCACTGTCGACGATAAAAATGGAGCCTTGGGATGGACCACTATTGTTGAAAATGGCTTCTAGAATATATATCGCGCTACAATCTTGGGACATCTAATAGTCTATGCAAATAAAATGTTATAGTCGGTCAACACGCGCTGAATTGATTTTCCATTGTCACACTAAAAATGTGTCTTAGTGTTTGCAATTTAAATGAGATTGGTCTCGGTAATAAAACTAGAAAAAGTATTCTTCCTAATCCTGCTTTATGACTTTCTCTTTATTTGTATGACCATTATATTACTTACTTTTGTATTCTTAAAATATATATACCCATTTTTTATGCAAGTATTATGCAAGAACTTGAACATTGCCTGGACTTGCGAAACTTGAAGTAGTTATCAATACCTATATCAAAGCCAGTGTTCCGGGTCGCCTTAACTTCGGTTGGAGTTTCAAAGAGGTTTCAAGGTAACGTAATTTAACGTAACTTCCCGTGAAACACTTTATAGTCGTTTTTATTGAAGTAGGTATCGTATCTTATATTTTATCTTTTGATATGAATGAATATTATTTCAGATTTTTTTTTGTGTTCCAAAGTAATTCTTACGTTTTCTAACGATGCTCTGGGTATGTAGGAAAAATGCTAATGATTATACTCTTTGGGCTGTAGCATGTTGCGTGGCATGGTTCAGTAACATTTCGTTTCACTCTTGATAGTTGCCGCGATTTACAAATTATGACTTAGTATTTCAGCTGTACCACATTCGCAATATATTAAATCATTAATAACTGTAGTAAATTGAATTAAACCATAAACTGTAGTAAATTAAAGTAAATTAAATTAAACCACCACGCATACAACGTTGTTAACAACAATAAAGTTTTCGTATGGTGTTATAGCAAAGAAAATCTAAAAAACGTATTACTTTATGTAGTCCTTGTGACTTCTACGACCAAATAACTAAACCTTATGTTTTTCAAAGAGAATAATAAGAATGTTAACATCCTGTGGCATAGGACCTCCCTTACATTTCTTAAACAGGCTACTTCTATTATATTTCGTATTTTATTGACAAATTATCTCTTAGCCAAATTTAAGATTACGATTGTAAATAAATTTAATCATTGGCGTAAAATATGTTTTAAATCATGATATATACAAAATACTTACACTCGAACACATATTCAACCAACCCGTTGACGCAGCCTATGGCAAGTAGCCAAAACAATGTTGATAAGTCTAGAGTAAAGTGGAACAATTGTGCATTAACAGAATGAAGCTTATGCTAGGAACTTTAATTGCCAGGTTACAAATCCACTTAGTTCTTGCAATGTAACGCGTGGTTTCATTTCTCTCGGGAAAGAGTACATTTGAACTTTATACAGTGATTAACAAACATATTTACTGTGTACATTTTGTTGCTTGTTTTTATTTCGAGTTATAGAATAAGCAAGAGAATTGAATTTAGGTTTATAACGTTTAAACTAATAAGCTACGGGAATAACGCTTAAGGGATTTTTAGAGTTCTGTACTTAAGAGTGAAAAACTGACACAGAGTCCGTATAGTACGGCATCACCGTGTACTGTTCCGTGTACGCTAAGTCGTGTGGTTAAAATATAATATTAGGCAATAATACAAGAAAATAGAGGCGTTGGTGATTTTAAAAATAGTGCTTGCGCTGTGTTTCACCGAGTGAGTGAGGATACCGGAGGCCCATACCCCAATCCGCTACCCCTACCTCCCCCCCATCCCATAAAGCTAGCAACGCACTTGTGACGCTTCTGGTGTTGCAGGTGTCTATGGGCGGCGGTAATCGCTAACCATCAGGCGATACGTCTGCTCGTTTGCCCGCCAATTCCATAAAAAAAGGTTGACTCTTGAGTTGCAAGTTTCTGTGGCGTATGGCGCTCGAAGGCGCTTATCATCAGCTAATATGCTTATTTGCTCCCCCTTACCATTAAAAGGGCTCAGATATATTCAAATACGTATCATTAGCACACACATTTATAAACCAATGAAAGCACATCAACATTTTACAAAACACTTACCGACGAACAACGATATTTTAGATTTCATAAATCTGAATCATAAATAATAAGATTTAATATCCCTATACGTTGTACGCTGAGTAATGATCTCATTTTTACGCACTCGAACATCTAACATAAAATAATATTTGGCCTTTTCATTACTACGATGAATCATCAGAGGCAATCAGTAACATTGCACGACTACCCGCAATTTCACAAGAATATCGTAGTATCGGATAACAATGATCGTAACTCACATTACGCGTGGTGTCCACTGAGAATCGGCTTCATATGATTTATAGCCGGTCGGAAGATTGTGGCCTAAGAAATATATCTGGAGATATTAATACTTGCAGAAGGTTCCGAGGTTATGACGGTAAAGGCGTTGAATTTCTTATGCTTCTTGATTGATAGCTATGAAGTGTTCGTCCTTGGTTTAAATTATAGATAAGCTTTATATTTAAATTAAAGTTTCTTATAATTTAAATGTTTATTTTAGTCAGTTTATTTTAAAAATAGAATTATGTGTTTTTTTAATAAATTGGCTTAATATCTAGTTTTTACTAGTAGATTCATACTTGTGAGCATGAATCTATAAGTACGTGTAGGTAGAACTTAGGCAAAATTAAATGTAGTCATAGCTGTATACGTAGCCTACCACGTACAAGACGATTGGCATATCCAGTTGTCTTATCATGTTAGAATAGGTACTAAGTAAGATTGCACCGATCAGATCACAGATCTTCCCGGAATATTTCTAAGAAGTGAATTACGGCATTGAGGATTCCAGAAACCACCGATGCATTCCTGGAGCTCCTCCCGAATGCTGAGGTAGGATTTGGAGGGATTCTTTATCTATTTTCATCCTTAGACCGTTTTTCCGGGAGTCCTACACTCGCCCTTCGCTTTCCCACGTTTTCAATTATTTAATCTATTATTTCCACTTACTTGAAATGAAATCAGCAACCAAATTTCAGACAGCAATATTAGTTTAAATACCCTGCATAGTCGGAAATTCAACCGCTTTCAACAAAGGAATATTCTGTAGGATGTTACACTATATAAATAGCTAAAATCAACTAGTCAAGCTGCCTTACATTGTTGACCGCCAAACCGCTGAGCTGAGTTTCCTATGAGACCTTAAATTTGTTTCGATTAACTATTTCATTACTTAAAGCTCCTAGTTTAATCTACTGAGCTTAACCGTTTTACATGTTTAGGATTAAATGATTTTTAAATAAAAAAATTCATCATATTTGTTTGGGTATGAATAGAATCCAGAGTCTCTGGGTCAGCAGTCAGGTTTTTTATTAATGGGACTAATCCGCCCACTCCTGTACACCAGGATCAACAGCGGTGACCCACGAACACACCGAGTTATGACACTCGGGAAGTCCCAGGAAAAATTAAACTGTCTTGGAACCCGCAACGAAATTAATCAGAAGAAAACTGGAGGAGTTGGAAATATAATAAGTCCATAAGCAGTCAGGAATGCTAACCATTAGACCTACAAGCCCAAGGTTATCAGAAACCGCGGTGTATCAAAAAATTATCATTACAGACACGACAGCACACACAAAACAGTTTTTAAAACTCCACTGTTAGACCCCTCTCCTTAGAAAATAAGTTTCGGTCTAGTATACCATGGTGGTCGGACGGGTTGGTTCATAATAATAAGCTTATTGTAAATTGATCGAAATAAGTGGCGTGCAATAGAGAGGCCTTTAACGAACAGTAGACTATGATAATGATAATAATAATGAAGAAAAGGATATGTTTCTTATTTTAAAAAAGCTGTACCTGTACGAATGCAAACTGTAGCAAGTTACTTCTAAACTTCAATGCACAGACAGAAAGCATTAGTCTATACTAGTAAATTTTGTTCAAGTAAATATAGATCGCTCGCAACGTAATTTTGGTTTTGAACTGATGATATATGTCTGCATACAGCTTTTCCATGTACCGTGCACATTTTCATCAAGCTACGTTTATCTAGCATTTATTCAATTTATACGTATCTATACTATAATATATAATATTATAAAGCTGCAGAGTTTGTTTGTTTGTTTGTTTGTTTGAACGCGCTAATCTCAGGATCTACTGGTCCGATTTGAAAAAATCTTTCAGTGTTGGATAGTCCATCTATCGATGAAAGCTATAGGCTATATTTTATTTTCATAAAAAAAAGAGATCCGTAAGAATATTGCTATTTTGTAACCCAAGGTGTGAAATAGAAAACCTATTTTTGCGTGCGCTGCAAAAAGTATTGACAATAGAACAAAATAATGTATTACGGGTTTGTAGGTCCCATTAAGATCTACAAAAAAGTCCGCAAGAGCATATATCTAACTATCATGGTTTAGTCACAATAACCGCTTTTGTGTTCAAAAAAAATATTAAATCGTCTGAAGAAAGAAACTACATTAAATGTTTATCGTAATATTAATCCTTATCTAAATAAAGCATTATGTTATCAAGGGTATTTATGTAGAAGTAAATTACTTTTTGTTTCATCCCATTCGGACATTTCGTTTAGAAGTTATCACGAGTATAAGATGCTAGGAGTTGGTACCTATTATTGAGTTATTTGCCAAAGAGTTTTTATCAACATAATACCTAATATTAGTCTTTATCCAAATAAATGTGTTGTTGATTATGAGTATTAGATCTTAGAAGAGTATAATAAAAACATCTATACTAATATATAAAGCTGAAGAGTTTTTGTTTGTTTGAACGCGCTAATCTCAGGAACTACTGGTCCAATTTGAAAAAGTTCTTTCAGTGTTTGATAGCCCGTTTATCGAGGAAGTTAATCGAGTTTATCTATATCATCACGCTATGACCAAAAGGAGCGGAGTACCAATGAAGAATGTTTAAAAAACGGGGGAAAATTATTACGCTATGGGCAATAGGAGACGCAAACGACGTTGCGTGGGTCATCTATTACTAATATATAAAGCTGAAGAGTTTTTGTTTGTTTGAACGCGCTAATCTCAGGAACTACTGGTCCAATTTGAAAAAGTTCTTTCAGTGTTAGATAGCCCGTTTATCGAGTTTATCTATATCATCACGCTATGACCAATAGGAGCGGAGTACCAATGAAGAATGTTTCAAAAACGGGGGGAAATTATTACGCTACGGGCAATAGGAGACGCAAACGACGTTGCGTGGGTCATCCATACTAATATATAAAGCTGAAGAGCTTTTGTTCGTTTGAACGCGCTAATCTTAGGAACTACTGGCCCAATTTGAAAAAGTTCTTTCAGTGTTAGATAGCCCGTTTATCGAGTTTATCTATATCATCACGCTATGACCAATAGGAGCGGATTACCAATGAAGAATGTTTTAAAAACGGGGGGAAACTATTAGGTACGCTACGGGCAATAGGAGACGCAAACGACGTTGCGTGGGTCAGCTAGTATTAATATTAATTTATTTGCATTGGTTGTAAAGTTTGAGATTTATTGTCACACACGGTATCGTAAACTTAGTTTTCCGTATAGTTTTTAGCAGTTGTAATATTATGACTAGTTTTTCTATTTGAAAATGTTTTATCATCTGGAACAATACTTCTGGTGTTATTAATCCCTTTTAAAATTTCGTATATTTTTAATTTCAGTCGATATTTTAAACATGAAGTATGTAGTAAATTAGGAATCATCCTTACCATAACTTTTTGGTAAAGAAATATCAAAACAACTAATATCAAACATTACTAAATACAGTATTAAAAACTGATTTACTATTGCACCGTAGAGGTAATCCACGTAAAACATTCGTCAATTAAAAAAAATTGTTCAATAAACTTTGCGAACCAGGACAAAAATTTATTACTCTCGTCTTTAAAGAGCCTGCCATGAGACATTAGGGCAGATACATCACTGGTCCATTTTCAATGGGTCCCAAGAAGAGTTTGACCTTATTACCCGTGGTAACATATGTTGGCAATGCCGCAGAATAAAAAAATCCGATTGCCTAGGTCTTGGTATAAGGATGATATCTAAATATGATGGCTTGGGGATTAGTATGAATTAAAATATTACGTTGGAGGCTCATTTTGAATATATTGATGTAAGTTCAAAATATATTAAGACCTGACGTGATCATTATATTGATGCTATTCTTTTCGTACTTGTTGCTTTTGAGTTTTAAGTATCCATGTTCAGTGGTAATCATTTAATATTAGGGCACCTGTATCTGCTCATCAATTCCACTAAATTGTAGAATCTTGGAATGTAGTTATCCGCGCGGGATAAGGAATACGGAGTGCCACCAGCCTTATTCATCTCATGGGTTTCGTAAGAGGCGACTGAGAGAGTAAACTACGCATGCCAGAATCACTATAAAGAGCGAAAAATCCACCACCAGACCACCACCAAACCAGTGTGGTATTGTAAAGCAAAACCTCCTTTGTAAAAAGAGATCTATCCCCTACAGCGGACTTTTAAAGGTAGTGAATGTGATATAACGGCATTGACTCTTAGCCTACACGATACTTACTAAAACAACCGTGCATAGTGAAGACCTCTACATTAGCAAATAAAAGACTATGCCACAAAGTCACTATAGATAACCCTCCATTACAGGACTAGGCATCTATTCAGGAGAAATCCAAACTAATTTTGTTATAATGTTATAATATATACATAACAAAATGTCATGGTATTGTACCACGCTGGCCGGTCAATATAGGGTATAGTACGCGATTCCTCTCTTTATAGTGCTGTTATCCTGCTGGAGAGATAATTGAACCTTGAAGAAGGACATGTCTACTTTTTGTTGTGATTACCGACATTTACACTAGCAGAGCACCGGGCAACAGTTGATATAGATCTCTATATTTAACTTATACTCTCGATCGTCAGCACTTGATGAAACTTGTTGAAATTCAATCTAGAATTTAATTCACTTGTACTTATTCCACTATTTTAATTAACTTTCATCCGAATTCGTACTTACAACAAAGTGTCGCTAATTTAGATTTGGTATCTAAAATAAAATCATTAATGTTAGGAACAATAATTGAATTCAGATTTAAGCTTAACGCGATTCTAATTATATTTCTCTATATCTGTTTTAGCCTTATTGTTACCGTTGTTTCCTAATGAGATTTTAATCCCTTGCACTTTGAAGCTATGTTTACTGGTTTTACGTTGAATAAAGTGTATGTTTGTTAATGGAAATGCCACAACGTTATTGTAATTGAATTCAATTATTAAATAACTTTATTGTATTATTGTTATGTGTTCTACTGTCATGAATCCGACTATTGTTTTATTTGTTTTTTAATGTTTCTTATTGTAACTATTTAATACATTATCACTACATATTATAAAACAAAGTCCTCCGCCACGTCTGTCTGTCTGTCTGTTCGTTACAAAAGCTACTACTCGGATTTTTATGCGGTTTTTATGAATAGTTAAAATGATTTTTGAGGAAGGTTTTCGTATATAATTCGTTATTATTTTAGTATATTGACTAAAATATAGCGATATTTGTTGAAAACGTCGGAAAAAAACAAGCGGCACATCTTCTAAGAGTAGCATAGGCTATTTTATATTTTTCGTAAAAAACCCGTGCGAAGCCGGGGCAGGTTACTAGTTGCCAATTAAATAAAACACGTTTTTGTGGTAAATGATCAACAAGTAAAGCCGTTTTGGTGTTCAATGTGGGTTTTTGCGCTTAGTACTATTACTTTAAATATGAAACTTTCAGAAGTCAGTAACGCACTTATAATTTCTGTGCTATGGTAATCACTTTCCATAAGTTGACCCTTTCACTTCTTTGCTTGTCATATCAAATATAAAAAAATACTCAACAACGTCAACGTTTGTATAGATGTGGATTTTGCACATACTCCGAAGAAAATAGATTACCTACTTTCACACAAAGAAATTCATTGATAAAATTGAGTTCAAAGTCGTTTTAGAATCGATTTTCTGGGCAATCGTGGGCGAAATGTAAAATAATCCATATTTTATAGTTAACAATTTAAACTATCAAAATAGAACGCTGTACTGTTTTTAAACATCAAAAAGTCGTTGTAAGAGACTTGTTCTTTTAATTACACTTTAGATTAGTATAGACTTGAAAGCGTGATTAATAATAAATATAAGAAAATTAACTTAGCTACTAATTAATTTGCCCTAGGAAAGTCTTTGATGCTATTAAGGCGAAAGTTAATATCATTATTTAATGGCCATAATCTTTCTAGTGTAATAAAAATGTTAAAATTACTAAACTTTTATAATTTTATAAACTTTTTATTCATATTTTTTTTTTGTTTTAAGAAATATACTTGTTTTATATTACGAAGTATCGTGAAATTGTAAATTAAGATTGATGTATGAGGTAGGTTTCAGATTTAATTCCCTACACATGCAAGTATTTATATATTTATTATTTTAGCACTGAAATGCTCGGTTTGTTTCTTTATCCATTTATTTAGTGCAAAATATGATACTCAGAAACCTATGTAAAGCCCCATGGTTCATTACCAATAAATAAATACACCAAAATCTCAAGATGAGTACTATACAGGAGGAAATTTGGAAATGTACGGAGGCGTATTAAGGTAGACTTAAGTGCCTACCACAGTTATAACTGTCGTTATACAGTTGGTTGGCGCGTGAGACAGTTTTACCAACCGCACGCACCCGTGTGCAAGCCGGCCTGCGCAGGCTAAACTTTGGTGATACTTGCGAGTGTGGTAGGCCCATTAGAAAGCATCCCAATCCACTAGCTGCCCAGCTGATAACATGTAGCTATAGTAAAAGTCTGAAGCGAGAGGATATACTAGCCATATAAACCTTTTGTTTATACTGTGGTATACACTCAAAGACAATATTCTCACCTGCTTATAGATTAAGCTGATTGCAGATTAAAAAGAAAAAAAATCGCATAGAAAGATTACATACTGCAAAAATGTTGTACCATGAATTAAGAAAATTATTTCGTAGTGTAAAGATCAGGACACTTTTGGACATAATTTGATCGGGATGATTAAATTGATTTTGTTGACTTTGGAATTAACTTTAAAACCATATTCCGTTTAATTGTAATTAGTTTAACTATTAATTTGTTATTAAATACTGAAAAAGAGATTGTTTAACTCGGTCTTTGTTTTAAATATTAAATGTACAGACATAAAAAAACATAATTTAAAAACATAGAGTGACTGTCTACGTAACATCTACGTCGTAGCAGATTTAGTAATGTTGATCGTAGCAATGTAGCTGAGTCTACAGAAAAGCATCGATAATACACAATTTTCAATTTTCAGATTTTCCTAACTAACCAACTAATGATCATAACTCGCAAAAAAATTCTTACTCTTTTCAGCACTTTTTTGAAGAAACGAATAACACAAAGGTATCACAAAGTGAATAATTAAACCACTCAACTCCCGTCTCTATTATCAGACCCGCATAATCAAATGTAATTTATGACAATCTGTATTATGAACTTAAGAGGCCCAAACTCAAAGTGTATTAGAAGTCATTACAGAGTTCTGATATTCCCTTCCTTGTTCCGAATTTATTAGTTGTATTTCAGAATTAAGAGGCAATATACTACAGCATTACTTCAAAAAGTTACTGACCAGTGAAACAATGAAAATTAACATTGAAGACTTTACTTTTCAGAAAAAGAAGACAATCCCTGCAAAGAACAAATTCTATGTTGCACAAAGAACACCCAGACTCAGAACAACATTTTGTGAATCACACAAGGTATTGTCCCATGTGGGGTTGGAACCCACAACATTAAGCCTTAACTGCTTCAACAAATACGCCATCCGTGCAGTCAAAGCCTTATAACTATTTTGACCCATTGAAATAAAAAAGTAAGTTTTGAAATCGTAGCATCACACGGAACTGCCTTTTTAGGGTTCCGTACCAAAGGCAAAAAACTGAACCCTTATAGATTCGTCATGTCTGTCTGTCTGTCTATCCATCTGTCTGTCCGACTGTCCGTCTGTCTGGCAGTCCGTCCGCATGTCACAGCCACTTTTTAAATCGGTCCACAATTGACAGAGTAATCAGTGTAACATTAATAAAAAATAAAATAAAAAAAATACCGATGAAATTGAGAACCTCCTCCTTTTGGAAGTCGGTTAAAAATAACAAACGTTTTCGAAGTTGTTGTATACAAACAAGATAATGTTTGAAATAGTTAAAAGCCGACTAAGTAAAAACTATTGATCATTTTTATATAGCTTAAGTCACCGAGGTCATTATTGCGAATCTCACCTCATCCATTAAAATCGGTTCAGTCGTTTTGGCGCTACGGTGGAACATACAGATATAATGCCAAAACTATTACCATTCCTTTTGACTACACCATAGTTAGGTAAATAATGTTTCTAATAGAATTAAATTTAAGACCATTCAAAATCCCATAACTACCAAAAGTGAAATTGATAGGCCCCCCTTCTCGTATCGCATATTATTATTAATACCGATTTTTAAACAAAAAATGTTTTCTTTACATAACCGTCTGTTGCAATATATCTACGCAAGTAACAAACATAATTATCTATCAGCGTAATGGCATCCAGACTCGTATTAAAGAGATTTACGTGCATAATACCATTAACAAAATAGGGCCAATGAAAATACCTATTCAAATTTCAGACCTAGACTGAGCTAATTATGTTAAAATTTAGGTATACTAATGTGATTAAATTTATACTACAGATATAAATCTTGATAGTGTTTGAAAAAATTTAAGTTTTGCTCTAGTGTGGATAGATGTCGCTGTTTTGGCAGACTGACTCGCACTATTGTTTGTTTACATGTTGTGATTTGTTAGTTCAAGAAAATATATTGTCAATTGAATACTTTTGCAGTACTATTATTTGTTACATTCATAGTAATTGTATTGTAGAGTGTTTCATTTATCGAAGTTTAAGTTATTTGTTTATTGTAAGTTCAGTATGTTTGATTGTTTACTCTATTTTCTAATTAGTAGTATTAACTATTACATAAGCTATGATTAACGTTTTTATTTATTTATTTATTGAAAACCAACAGCGATACAATATTTTCACATAATAACATACACAGAAAGTGTGGCCAATAACAGGTTTTCCTCGGTTAACTAATACTATGTATCCAGCATGCGAACGAGAACATGAAATATGACATATGTCTAAATACATTCAAATTACATATCATAAACGTAATCATTTACACTGTCCACTCAAAACGTCAGTGATTTTAAATTTAAACAATTGTTTGGAACATGAGAAGATATCTACCTCATGAAAAAAAACATTATATGTACGCGAAATACGGGTAAATACACAGTTCTTTGCATAGTTAGTTGCATGACGGGGTACATGAAGCATGGGCGTATGTCGGGTGCGACGGGATGGGGTATTAAAAATTATTTGCGAAACCAGTTCGGCACTATCGATATTTCCATTTATGACATCATACAATAAACACATGGCCAGGAACACACGTCTGTCCTCAAGAGTCAACAAGCCATGTTCTTTACAACAAGTCATGACTGGTTTACAGAGACGATAATTAAAGTGATCTACCAGTTTTTCTTGTATATATTCTATTTGATTCAAATAAATTAGATAATAAGGGGACCAAATAGGGCAACTATATTCGAGTGTGCTACGCACGTAAGCAAAATAAACAGACTTCAGCGATTTAATTGTTTTAAAATGTTGACAAGATCTTAGAACAAACCCAAGGTTTTTATATGCTTTAGAGCAAATAGTGTCAATATGCTCAGAAAACGATAGTGTACTGTCGAATGACACCCCGAGATCACGTACAGCAGTGACTCTTTTAATCGGAGCGCCGTTAAAATTGTAAAAATAGTGTAATGGTTGTTTTTTACGACTGTGACACATTGGCATTTATTAATATTTACAGAAATGTTGTTCTTACCGTAATAAGCAAACAGATAGTTTAGGTCAGATTGAAGTGCCAAGCAATCAGTAAGGCACCCAATCTTTAAAAATATTTTTTTATCATCAGCATACATTAAGTATTTAGAGTTTCTGATGGCATCATTGATGTCGTATAAATACGCGTTATACAATAACGGTCCCAAATGTGAACCTTGTGGAACACCACTGGGGATTTCACAAAAATGCTCAATCACTACTGCTTGTGACCTTTTGGCTAGGTAAAACTTAATCCACCTCAAAAAATCACCACGTATACCGAGTCTGAATAATTTGTTAAGCAGGATGACGTGATCCACCCGGTCAAATGCTTTTTCGAAATCCGTATATACCACGTCAACCTGCCCCCCACCGTCCACATTTTTAAAGGCATAATTAGAAAAACAAGCTAAATTTGTGACGGTGGAACGTTTTTTTAAAAATCCATGCTGTGAGCTTGGAATTCCAGCCAGTATCTGAGGGTATATGGCATTATATACGAGTTTTTCGAAAACTTTACCCAAGGTGTTGAGTATAGACTACTATAGTTGAGTATAGAGTATAGACTATAACCTTCAACATATCTTTGAAGGGTGGGGACAGTTTAATACTGACACGATTTATGAAAATTGGCACAAGAAATATTATGTAATTCACCGTGGGAGAGCCACGCTTCAGCATGGATGGGCCGCCTCGACCGGAATGATACCACGGCCTCACAGAAAACCGTGTTTCACCGAGTGAGTGAGGATACCCCAACCCCTCCCCCCATCCCCCTCCCCATCCCCCAAAGGTCGGCAATGCACTTGTGACGCCTCTGGTGTTGCGGGTGTCCATGGTTGGCAGTAATCGCTTACCATCAGGTGATACGTCTGCTCGTTTGCCATCTATACCATAAA
The DNA here is from genome assembly GCA_949125395.1 of Diaphora mendica. Taxonomy (NCBI): domain Eukaryota; kingdom Metazoa; phylum Arthropoda; class Insecta; order Lepidoptera; family Erebidae; genus Diaphora; species Diaphora mendica. The sequence continues at coordinate 40,075,111 of OX421311.1, read as the reverse complement.
AATCATTTCAAGGTCAGCTACAACTGCAGACATGTGTCGTAAGTCTGTAGCGTGTGTGTGGCGTGTCGCAAGTCTATTATAAGTATGACCGAATTCGAAAACTATTTTAAAATTGTCGCAATCCGCCCACATACGTCTTAACACGCCATATTCCTAATTTGTTTAAGTTATGACACAGTCAAAATATGAAATTCTTAGTAACATTATTACATTAGCTCATGCTAGGTCCACGGGTAGCCATTAAATATTCAATTGCTTAATTAGATTACGAAGAGATTTATGGGTCGTTTTATTTGTTATATAATTTCACTTCATTTTGAGCGCTTTGTGTTCTAAAAATATTTCTACTAAAAATATTCTCGATTATAGTGGAAAATAGGTATACATATTAGCGGCTTATTCATAACTTTTATATGTGACGTGTTGAAAATCATTACAAGTCCCATGAAACAGTGCCATAATGATATCAATCGTATAATGATTAACGCAATTATGGAGTTGAATATATTTTGGAGCTCGGCGTGAAGAATTTTTTTAATCTTGTATTTTTAAATCACCGACATGCACATTTAATATTGTCAAGTTTGAGAGTTTTTCTTCACCTATATGTTTGTTTATATTTGTAACCGACCTTTGTAAGCGTATTTATTAGTTTTTAAACTAAATTAACATTTTTTTTATATTTTCTTTATAGGTCAGTATAAATATAACCATTATTATACAGATATAGATCTATATGCGTTAGTTTTTTGCACAGCATATAATAATAATGAGTATAAATCTTTAGATCTTCTATAGTTTGTGAAATTAATTAAAATATTTTTTCCCTTAAAAATGGGAGGGAGGGACAACTGGAGTCGGCGATTAGTTGACGATCTCCTGAACTAATAAAATATAGGTATTGTGGCGACTCCCACATACAGCGCAACAAGAAAAACATATGACAGCGCCATCTACCGAATATACGTTGAACTACGGAGTAACGAAGGAAACTAAGAAACTACCAATCCTGAATCGCGCAGTGGAAGTTCTCGCGCCAATTAAGATACATACAACATCAACCGTTGGGCAGTTGGCCCGCCAGGCATGATCACCTCGCTTGGTCGGAGAATCCTCCCTTTGTGTTGGAGGGACTGACACCCGTTCCTCCACAGTATAAATTGTCTAAAATGCGTGATAGCTTGAATTACACTATGCAGAATAGTTAAATTTTTTTTGTTTTTTTTTTCACAAATAGGATAACAAATTCATGACTTTAAAAATACTTTATTACAAAACTTTTGCTTAAAATTAGTGAACTTTAGACCAGAATATTTGAACGTCGTAGTTTTAAAGGCTCAATTCATCGCTTCAGCTCTGATATATCTAATTGAGTTCATATTATATGTTTATGTTAAACTAGCTGACACGGCGAACTTCGTACCGCCATATTTACATATCTGTCTCAGCTTCCCACAGGCAGTGTACAGTCGCTGACAAAAAAAGACTTTTCCCGTTATCTTTTATTTTTATTCTTACTAGCAAAAAAAGAATGAAAGAAATCGAACTATGTGTTATTGAATTACAACTAAGTACATATTTTGACTTTCATCCCCTATCTCCAAGGAACCGTGCTGAATTTCGGGATAAAAAGTATCCCATGCCCTACCTCGCAGTATGAACTCAAATAATGCATTCAGTAGTTTCGGCGTGATGCGCGGCCAAGATACAGACAGACAGACAGACAAAAATGAAATGAAAAATACAGTTTTGGCTTCAGTATCAATTACAGAGAGCCCTCCAAAAAATACATCAAAATATCTTTAATGTACATAATTGTTACATTTTTATTAGAAGTATAGATGTACGAAAAAGATGAATTTAAAATAAGATCAAACAAACTAAAAGCAACAGACTTTAAAGACTTTGCAGAAACCTTTTAACGACAAGAACTTAATCAAAGTAAAACTACTCGTATTATGCATTATTAAGTACAAAGCGCAATAAGTACTAAGTGATTAAAACTTGGAACTTTCTTGTTTAAACGAACTTAGTACTTTTATGTGCAAAGCTTGATATGAAACGACTTAGTGTGCATTTTACAATAAATAATAATATTTTAATACTTTCGCAAGATACTGAAGCAACATCTTTGGCATTTTGTCTTTGATCAAGAAAACAAATACATAACAAGAAACTGTATAAACAAAGGAACGTTACTTCTAATAATAAAAAAAAGGTTTAGTAAACCCATCTTATTCGTCTAGAGAGAGCACAAAGAGCAGTACTTAAAGTAATGATAAAAAAAACCTTTGAGATATCCTACAACGCTCCTCTATTCCAACTGTAAGGTCCTCACAGTGCGCCAGTTGTACGTGCTCAGATCGATACTAAAAAAGCATCAGGATGTGCCTCTTCCAAAGACAAAAGGGCGCAGTAAGTCATCTGTGTGTCCCAGAGCCACATGTAGAACTTCTTTCGCGAGGAGACAACCTACTAGTCTAAGTACTAAAGTCTATAATGACATAAATAAAAAATTAGATATTGTAAGGCTTAGCAAACATGAGGTTAGGAATAGAGTTGGAAATTGGCTTCAAGAACTAGACTATGAAAGGACTGAAGACATGGTCAAATTTATTTCATAACACACGCACGCATACACCCACGCACGCATACACACACACACACACATACACACGCACACGAGCGCGTTCACTCACAATCCACACATACACACATTAAACACAAAGGCACTAACGATATTTGAATGAGTTTTAAAATTGCAAGCAGCGTCACCTTCAAATATATTGTAACAAAATTTGCGACTGAATTCTGTCTCCCGAAATACAGGCTATGCCTAGCTTGGGAATCAGTATCAGTACCATATTATACATAATTAAACTGTCAAGTATTCTATTGCATTGTATGATTTTAAATGTTATGTCTTTGATGTGAAATAAACATTTTAAATATGCTTTACAATAAATATATGTAAGAGCATCAGAGCGTCAGAACGGGGCCTCATGGCGGTCATGGTTATCGTATGCCATCGTGAGCGGTGCAACGGCAGAAATTCAAAATAAGAGCACACTTGTGTAGCCAATGTCTTAAATTATGTAGTTGTATTACAAGTTCACACAAAATCCCATACGATTGGTAAGATAAAGTTAGTTTAAGAGCCAATAGGTTAACACGTGTGCACCTCGTGCGGCACCTGTCCGTAGAATGCCGTCCGCCATTACTAGTGGTGACACTTACTACTCTATTCGGGTTTACCCGCTCTTATTTTAATATCATTTATCATTGCTTACATAATCGACTCAAACTAAGTAAACCACAAATTATAAATGCTGAAAACAACAAGCTATGATTACGCTACGACGCTTTTTTTTTTAACCTCTGAGATGGCGTCGTAATTACCTGATTGTCCAGTGGCTTTAAGTGCACTTCAGATGCACTTCCGGGTATCATTAAAATGCCGATAAGCAAAAAAATTTTTTTTAGGCTATATACAATTTTGGTATCATTAAAAGGGTTACTAAAAAGCCTATCAGATAATGTATAAGTGATTAGAATTGTACATATAATTAAATTAGTAAATCGATGATGAAAGTAGGAAAAGTGTATGTGTGTGTGTGGAATACGAAATCTGAACGCCAGTGACTGGCCGTGGACACCCAGGCCATTATTGAAATCGGCCACTAGGTGGCGTTGGACATCTTAGCGATTAATATTTTTGGACATCTAACACACAACGCCATCTAGTCCCAAGCTAAGGAGAGCTTGTGTTATGGGTACTAGATAACTGATATAAATATATATATTATACTTTTTTTACGTTTTTTTTGTTATACATACATATTATACATAGAAAACACCCAAACTCCGAAACAAACATTTGCAGATCTTACAAACATTTGGTTCGACCCGGGCATCAAATCAAGTCTAGTCGTCCAGACAAATAAATCAGTCAGGACGACTACTTTCTGTCATTCTTTCTTACTCACTCTAGCCGTTTTTTTATATGGAATAGGTCGGCAAACGAACAGACGTATCGCCTAATGGTAAGCGGTTACCGCCACCCAAGAACACCCGCAACACCAGAGGCGTCACAAGTGCGTTACCGGCCTTTGGGGGATGGGGGGGGGAGATAGGGGGAGGGGTTGGGGTATAGGCCTCCGGTATCCTCACTCACCCGGTGAAACACAGCGCAAGCACTATTTTGCACCGGTTTTCTGTGAGGCCGTGATATCACTCCGGTCGAGCCGGCCCATTCATGCCGAAGCGTGGCTCTCCCACAGTCATTAACACTTCTTTACATACCAAAAATAATTCAAATATAATAAATTAATAGCTTGATGATACAATTCACAAGTTACTTAGTTTTCACTTCCATTTGCGTGCCCCGCATTTTCTTTTTGCGTATATTCTACACTTAACGATAAACTAACCAAGCTAGGATTGCTGAACTTTCCAAAGTACGAGAAGCAGTCATACAATAATCTAATATCCTTTACATCAGTAATACCATTTAGTTTACTCCCGGTTTCCATTTATTCAAGCATTAACCATGTTTAATACTCTAAAAGTAAGAGCTTTGCGCCAACCACAAAATTACATCAGATAAAAGCATGCATTCTGTTATGGTGGCTGAAATATTACGTCATTTCCGGACTCCTCACGTCCCTATTTCCGTCAGAAAGTGCAGACTGTGATTTGAATAGAAAATGGACAAACGAAGTTTTGACGGAATTTAAATATTTGGGACACAACAGTACACATTTATTTCTTCTTTTTCGCAATAACAGCTTTGGCTATCTGTAATTATATAGTCTAATGTAGTGTTAATATATTTCATCACTATACTACTCGTAAATATACCGCTATCCATTTTTAATGGCACAGTTATAAAGTCAAGAGTATTTTTAAATAAAAACGTCATTAATATTGCAGGTATAATATTAATTAATGGCCTTTGGATTATTTACATTCGGTCTCTTCAAAGCTATTACTTTATTAATGAGTACACAAGTTCTAGATATTTGTTGAGGGATATTTGTACAGTGTATTGATGTTTTATTGAAACAATTTTTTATTATAGTGTGGGGTCAGGATATTTATAGTGGGCTATATCTCTAACTAACTATAATATAAAACTGCCTCGTTATTCTAGCTGTTAGTGTAAGCGACTGCCGATCAAAAGATCAGGTTCGGTAACCAGGTCGGACTGCTGTCGGGTTTTTCTTACAAAAAAATCTTAATAATATCCCATTAGATGAAGATGATGATCTCTATTTAACCATATCTATGGGTTTAGACCCTAAGAAAAAAAGATAACAATGGCTATAGAACTATATTAATATCTTCAAGTTTCTTGGAATATTTTCAGTACTGCTATACAGTTATTTAGTACTCTCAGTGGGTTTGGGATATTATTGGAAGGAAAATCAGTACAATACGTATTCATGGTGCTTTAAAATATTTTCCCTTATTAATCAGTTTATTACACTTACATAAGAACTGCCTCGTTGGTTTTACAATGTTAACAATGAAGAGGTCTCAGCTTCGATTTCTGGGTCGAACAAAAAACAGTTAATGGGTTTTTCTGAATACAAAAATGCTTAGTAACAACCCAGAGTTTGGAAGTTGGGGTCAAGACCCCGTCCCTCGGACTACACGTAAAACCGTTGGTCCTGTGTCTGTTTTTTCTCCGGATGTGTTGGATACCAGCCACATCAGATTGTGCACTGTAATATCTTATCTTAAATTCTTCTGTTAAGTTGGCTGATCTCCATTTAGGCTGGCCACCGTGATCAAATCGGCCATCCTGGCCAAAATCGGCTTTGAGACCATCATCATTACGCTTGAAAGTTTCGGATATATTTCGTATTGACGTTTCGGACGTTTTATGTAAAGTTTAATGTTACTTTAATATCAGTGTTTCTTAATAATCAAATAAATATAAATTTGTAAATGCTAATAAAAATGTAGTAAGGCACACAAAGGTATTTTTAGTCTATAACTAAATTTCAATAAAGAACTTACGACAATTAAGTTTCCATTACTCAGAATTGGCAATAAGAGAAAAGTTATTAAACCAAATTCAACGATTCGAAAGTAATCAATTATTAATCAAGAACTCGCGTTAATGAATTCTAACAATTCTAAAAATTCTATTCACATTGATAAAGTGACCTCTCGCTAAAAAGTAATTAAAGATTTTATTAATATCATAATTATCATTAAGTTCTTTTATTTCATTGGCAATAATGATCTTTTTGCAGTGTAATATCTTAGTGTATTGGATTAAATATTTCGTTTATAATGGTGTTGCTTTATTATATAAATTTATTTCAGAAATATTTAACAGAAACAAATCTTCATTTGCATTATTATTCGGGGATAAGGGCATACGACAAAAAATCATTAATATATCAATATAGGTCTCGTATTTCACCGTCAAATTCGCTTACTATACTGTTCTCATATCATGATTATCGTCAAAATCAGTAGCCGTTAATATTTACTAAAATATAATGAGTATATAATCGATAAATAAGTTAAGAAATACAATACCAATTTTTACAATTTTATATGATGCTGAACACGACGTTTCTTTACAGAGTTCCTATGGCCACCTTCCAGCTCAAGCATCAGATCAGCTCCAATATTATAACAATATTGTATGGTCACGCTGTATACATATGCTTGCAAAATTCCAGCAAAATCGGTTAAAGATATCTGCTTCAAAATTGAGTTGCAAGATTCCACCCGAACATACATAATATATTGCAAGTTAATAAAAAGCTTGTAAAAACGTGAAGAATAACAAGTTTTATAACATACAATACGCAATTAAGACTAAGTAACATCGTAAATCGTCTGCATATGTCAGATATACAGAACTTATCGTATAGAGCGAATAGAAGGAACATCGCTTTGACTGGCAAAGTGCCAAATACAGCGAGTGCCGACTGTGATACGAATACAACTGTTTCTGTAAATGAGATATTTACACAAATTGTTTGTTCTAAGGTATTATAGAAGGAAATGTTAGCAAAGCTGTTTAGTTGTATCTACAGTTTAGTAAGGGCATGAATTAAAAGAAAACACACTTACTACTGACTACACCTACTGTGACTATTTGTCACCTAGTCTCTATAAATAGAAATATAACTAAGATCCCTATAGTCTCTACTCCTTCTGTTCTTTTTTTAAAGTTTTGTCCCCAAAGAAATAGTAAACCTTTATAAGTACCCTTACAGTATCTGGACTTGACTTGAACTCGCGGGCTGGGTTTCCGCAACTCGACGACTTTGATGCGCCTATTTTGCGTAGTGGGTCAGCACTAGTGGTGCCAACCCAGTTCCTCCAGGAAGCCTAGACCCCTTGCGTTGCCGACGACTTCCTGAAGTGACCTCGGCGATCCGAGGTGTTTTGCCCGGTATTCTGCCACCCCAGGACATGCCGAGATGACATGGGCGGCTGTTTCATCTTCCTCCATGCATGCTCTGCACAGAGGGCTGTCCGTTACATCTAGAGTGAAAAGATGTTTGTTTAATAGTGCATGACCAGTAATTGCTCCGATCAGAAGTCGAAGCGGCGGCCTCTTAAGTTGTTTCAGCTTCCGTGACAATCCGGGGTTGATCGTCGGGAGGGCCTCCTTGGTATGCCTGCAGGTATTACAGTATCTATCTATTGGTGTAAAAGTTGTACTTTATGGCAGAACATGGAGTGATCTTAGTTCTCCAGTAGATACATGGCATTTATGACTAACTAGCTGAGCCCCGCGGTGTTACCCGCGGTACAATAAGGGAATTAAGAACATTTACTCACACACACACTATACTTGTTTTTTTTTCTTAAAGGTGGAAAACTCTTGCAGTTTCCCTTGACTGTTTTATGGTAAATATAACTTCCCTACTAAAAAACAATTCTTATGTCATGAAAATTAAACGAATATTTGATCAACTCATATAAAGTTAAATTCAAACTCTCATAATATAGCGTAAAACCAGAAACATTAATTAATATAACTATTTAATAATATTACCTTAATAATTCGATGTTTTTTTTTTTCGAAATAACACAGTCAGTGAGTTATAAATTGTATGTCTATGCATTTTACATAATTATATAGTGTACAAAACGCGATACCTTTTTATTTAGCCGAACAAATCCCGATAAATTCATCCAATGTAAAGATTTATTTCACTAAAAGCTTTGATTAGATAACAGCTGTACCTTAAACTTTTGTGCTGAAATATCGTAAAATGAAAACTAATGAAAGACCTCACGAACAGAATCATGATACGGCTTCGCTAATCGGCTTATGAACACAGCCCACCAGAAATGTTGAACAATGAAAGTTAATATAGCATAACTCAGCTTATTTCGGTATTCTAAATACAACAGATAATGGAGCTTAACACCGAGATTTTCCACTAACCTAAGCCTATTATTACTTACTTAAAAACAAGTGGCGGTAACTTATCACGGCTATTAACTTGTACAGATCACTTTGTGCTTATAATTAATCTTCGTCCGTCTGCGCTGACATGCTCAACTACACAGATGAATGAACAGTACTGATATAGCTCTTCTCTATGTGATGACGATGACACGTCATCGCGTCTATTCATCTCATGGGTATCATTAAGAGGCGACTAAGGAAACAAACTATGCAGAAATACATCACTGGAAAGAGAAGCAAAACTTGAAACTAATCCTATACCAAACCATCTGGCCAGGCTGCTATAAACGGCCAAAACCTCCTGTCGAAGGAGAAGAGTATGTCCAGCAATGAACTTTTATTTTATTTTTATGGTTCCATATCTCAAAAGAAAAAAAACGGACCTCTTATAGGATCACTTTGTTGTCCCGCCATAGTGGCCCGCCAGGCATGATCACCTCGCCTGGTCGGAGGATCCTCCATTTTTTTTTTTTAATACAGCCTACCTCCAACGTAATCGGCGCCTATTTTTACTGGTTCTCTTTATCACTCCATTTCTATCTCGAATGCTTCTCGCACTGTCTTTCTTTATACTATATATTTCTATCATTACTTTTTTTCATTCTCGTGGTGGCCCACATCTACCCTATTCTTACTACTACTATTTTTCTTTATTATTTCTCTTAGGGGGAAATTGACACACTTAGGCAGTTTTTTGTTTACACATTTCATCTTATACTACTTATATTAAGTTATGGAATCAGGCGTTACTTTGCGGAAATCCATGACATTAAATGCTATGAAATATATTTAGCTTTAATTCCGCGAGACAAATATCCAGGTCTGAAAGCAGGACACAAATCCCACCGTCATGCATACTCACATGCACATATGGGTATCATGCATATGCACACATACAAAACAAGTGAGAAATAATTAGCATGCCATGCAACCAAACCTATACTCGACACGTGTTTCGCCCCTCCACGGGGCATCCTCAGGAGATGTTGACTCGTCGAGCGTTTGAGCTCGAATGAGCTAGTCGCACCGCTGTCGGCCCTTTATTCTGATGTATAAGCTATATCACTGTAAAGTTTCATCCAAATCCGTCCAGTAGTTTTTGCGTGAAATAGTAACAAACATCCATACTTACAAACTTTCGCGTTTATAATATTAGTAGGATTATTGCATGTCTAATACTGTGTGCAGCTTAATAGCTTTATTAGAAGTTTTCTATTTATTGGTAAATAAAACTCTCATATTTTTTTTATCCTTCACCGCTCAGAGAAGGCTTAAGTAGGTATATAAACTGGTGACTAGTATAAATTACAGGTTTTAATCACTATTGAATGCTTTAATCACTCTGAGACGTGAGCGCTATGAATATTTATGGGTTATTAACGCTATCCCCGATAATACGGAATTAAAAATTGCACCGGGCGAAACCAGAGTTTGGAACATTAGCGACGTTGTTTTTTTCTAAATTATTTAACTTGTCAAATAGGATAGGGTGATTTTTTTATCTTAAATAATATTGTATTTGGGATTATAATTAAATGAACCGATGAGTTCTTTGTTTCACTGCTGATTTATTTTGTCTTTGGGTTTTTGGACGATCTGGTTTAGTTCTCCAGTCTAAACGCAGAATAGAAGTGGTGTGGGTCCTTATGCCATATTATCTGCATTAGCTATGTGTATGGTGACCCCCACTCTTTGATTCTGCTCACTTCAGCAGGCTTCTTCCTTTATTTTTATTTTTTTGGACATCTAACACACAACGCCCTCTAAGCCCAGTCCCAAGTCTAGTCCCAAGCTAAGCAGAGCTTGTGTTATGGGTACTAGACAACTAATAAAAATACATACATACTTTTTTTTGTAAATACATGCATATTATACATAGAAAACACCCAAACTCCGAAACAAATATCTGTAACTTATACAAACATTTGGTCCGACCCGGGAATCGAACCCGAGATCTCATGATCAACAGTCGCGCACGCCAACCGCGAGACCAACGAGGCAGTTTAGTCTTCCTTTAATTAGCCGGGGTTACCTGAAGCATATTTCCCTATAGGTTTCTTCTACGTTTCTTCTAGTTTTCATTATTACTTACAACAAAATACACTTACCTCTAGATCAACAGGACAGTTAAAATTCAAAAATATTTAACTGGCCAATTGTATGTCTCACAATAGCTAGTTTAAAACGAGTTTCAATATAAATAGATACGTTTTACACGGTTAAACAAACATTACAAAAGGCTTTCAGAAACTATAAACATTAAAGTCATAAGGTGCTTGGCTATCACCGAGGATAGTGTCGATATGTAAATACCGATAATAAATGGGGTGTCTCCTCACACGTTTAGTTACTCGACCACACGACCCCATTCAGCTGGGTTGATGCCAAATGGCAACAACTGCGAGACAGTTTATGACCAAATATTAGTTTGAATGGTACGTACTTCATGCAGCTGATGGACACTAAAATTTATTGGTAATTGTCCTCTAAATTTAAGGTTTCAATTCAATCGGATTAATTTTAGTATAATAAAAGGAATTCTGGAACAAAAATCATACCAAAGATCCGTCCACCTACACGATGACCTTAGACGGGCAGGACATGACTAGAGTAGTAAACGCAGCTGTTTCTGATAATCTACTTTGGCAGGGAGCAAACATGGACACTTTTGTGTCTTGTGGCAGATACAGGCTACCGATATATATTTAAATTCTATAGAATCAGTATGAAATCATCAACTCCGTGCACATACGTAAATATTTTTTGTGTCCAGTTGCTACCACTTAACAAATACTCGTGACGATCAAAAAGTGTTCAGTGTCGGTAACTGGGCTCTATAAGTCGTCAGTTGAAGACACAAGCAACATTAACTAATTTTCTTACAATTCATCGACGTCCATCGTGAGACTGACGGAAAACAAGCGACGAATTGTGGCCAGTAGTAGCCACCGGTGACTGTGTCCAATTGCCGCCACCGGACACAGCAACTACGGTTACCAATGATAGTGTGCCGTGTCGGCAACAGAAAGTACGTTCTACGTTCGCGCAGCTCCTAAAGTCTCTCCCAAAACTAAAGAGGAAGTAAGAAGAAAATTCATTTTATTTTCATCATAAAAACAGTTTTGTTATCTCGGTAACACTGTTACACAACACTTTTGAACCATCAATTCATTTATCTTCATAGACACTCAAACCAAATAAAGTCTTGACAAGAAATGTGTTGTATACGTGGTTGTATAGCTTAAAACTTCTTAAAATATTTTTAGTATTCACTGAAAAATCACAAATTTTAACAAAAAAACCGACTTCAGGAACTGGACCAAATTGAAATGGGACCACACGGGAAGCATTAGCTTTCAAATAAAAAAAGAATCATTAAAATCGGTTCACACAATCAAAAGTTATGAGGCAACAAACATTAAAAAAACAGTCGAATTGATAACCACCTCAATTTTTGAAGTCGGTTAAAAACTAATTTGTGTGGAATATGCTAAATAAATGTGATAAGAAATCGTAAGTGCTACAGTGAAGAACCTGCTAAGTACATTCATTAAAACTTTCTTACTATTCAACTTAAAACGATGATGGCCATCATTTTTGTTAGAACGCGGATATTATTTAAACAAATTCAGCATTGATCTTGAATTTTCCCCTACTTTTGTGAAACTATTGAATGTTACTCCTCATATTGAAATCTATACCAAAATATTAAGATAGTTGTCTAATTGCTACATATACCAGAATAACATTTGCGTTCCCTCTTCTGCTTTTGGTATAGTTAAAGTTTTTATTAAGTACAGTTTAAATTTTATTCAGTAAAAGCAATGCTAGTCCAGTAATATTTTTTAAATATTGTTTAATTTTTGTAGTTCATTAGTGTTAACTTTGTTATTTAAAATTTTCCTATTATCTGTTTCATACCTATAACATGTAACGTTATGTAATCTCAGATTTAGCTCCCTCAGCACGCATCGACAGGTAACGATTTGACGTACTCTCAGCGGCACAGACGTGCTTGATTTGTGAACACACATCACTCACTCGATTTTGATTGCATGCAGTGCTGCTTTAGCATTAATCAAACGAGTTTAACTGTTTAGATCAAAAACTTGTTTAGGTAATTGAATATTCGTGAATAAAAATTTGCTAACAAAATTTACCGATTTGTAAGATAATATTCGGGTATATTAAATAGGTAAATGAAATTACAATAACTCAACTGAAAAATAATTTTCCGACATTATCAGTTTTCCACTTTTACATTTCTATTATTACTGGATACCAACTATTTTTAAGAATTTAATGATTTTCAGATAAAGTTACTTGGTTAGTTACTTAGCTAGGTTGAGGAACACAGGGAGTTTCATATAAAGAAAGAGGATTGATCGGTAGTAAATATCATTAGGAATATCAACTATCAAACTAAGTTTTTGTTCTATAGAGTCCGGTGACCTCGAGCAGTATAAGCTTAGATCATCGGTTTTTATAAAAAAAAGTTCATATTATTATATTAGCTATATTTAATATTCATTAGGACACAGGCTTAGTGCTAAGAGAAAAAAGTTATATTTGGTTTTTCTCAAAGAACGGTTTCCTTCCTCGAATCTATTAGAGCAAGAGCCCACGACAGCCAGACCTTCGTTATGTTATAAAGGCTGAAAGTTTTTCTGTGCATGACCCCTATATAGGTAAGAACAACCAGCGACTATAGAGTTTGGGTTGTGGTTACTTTGGCAGATAACAGGTAGTAAAGGTGTATAAAATAGTACCTAACTTTCGTTAAAGTATAAAGCTCATTTTTTTTATATTATCTTCCGGATAGCTTTAGAAATCTCGTCATCCATTGCCGGACACTTATGACAGTTGCTACCCCCTGCCAGACACCCCTAAACTTTAATAAATTATAGTTATACTTTCGTTAAGTATAAAAGCTAAATTTTTAACAGACTTCCAAAAAGGAGGAGGGTTGTATGTTCACCGATTACTCCGTCAATTATGGACCGATTTTAATTATTTTTTTTGAATTCGAAAGTGTATGCTCCCAATGTGGTCCTACTGCCACCAGTACTGGATCTGATAATGGGATCCCAGGGAAATCGAGGTAAACCCTCATTTTTTTCAGGCACGTACTATGTTTTTCGTATGTTTTCTGAAGTTACTCCAGTATTTGCGTCTGGTAGTCATCATTCCATGATGATGAGCTGATGATGTAATATAAAAGTCCTTAATGGTTAGGAGTTGGAGGATAAATCTTCAAATGTCATATGTAGTTATGTTACCTTTAGTTGTATTCTTTTAAGTTATTTAGGTAAGCTAATGATGAAGGGTACAACTCCTCAACGGTTAGGAGTTGGAGGATAGTTCTTTCAATTTCATACGTATCTATTTACCTTTAGTTGTTACTGTCAAGTTTTAGGTAACATAACTACATATGACATTTGAAGATTTATCCTCCAACTCCTAACCGTTAAGGAGTTGTATCTTACATCATAATAGTACGTGCCTGAAAAAAGTGAGGGTTTCCCTCAATTTCCCTGGGATCCCATTATCAGATCCAGTAATGGTGGCAGTGGGACTACATTGGGAGCATACCCTTTCGAATACAAAACAAAATTTCAAAATCGGTCCAAAATTGACGGAGTAATCGGTGAACATACATAAAGTAAAAAAAAAGTACATGGAACATAGACCCTCCCCCTTCTGGAAGTCGGTTAAAAATTTAGCTTTTATACTATAACGAAAGTATAACTATAATTTATTAAAGTTTAGGGGTGTCTGGCAGGGGGTAGCAACTGTCATAAGTGTCCGGCAATGGATGACGAGATTTCTAAAGCTATCCGGAAGATAATATAAAAAAATTGAGCTTTATACTTTAACGACAGTTAGGTACTATTTTATACACCTTTACTACCTGCTATCTGCCAAAGTAACCACAACCCAAACTCTATAGTCGCTGGTCGTTTTTACCTATATAGGGGTCATGCACAGAAAAACTTTCAGCCTTTATAAAATAAGGAAGGTCTGGCTGTAGTGGGCTCTTGGTCTATATAAATAAACGTACATCGTCACGAGAAACAAAGTAATTAGCAACAACACTAGATCAACAGCTGTTGTTTATACTTACTGATGCCATTCACGTCATACCTACGACTTATTTATAATTATGGTGGTATGGCATATCTGCTCTTCTATTTTTATCTTTCTCTAGGTTGCTATTAATGAGTTCTCTAATGAGCTGATAAGTATGTGTATAACGAGATGTATGGAAAAGTTCCAGATTTATAGTCACCCTACTAATTACACATTGTTTGTAAGCACTTTTGTTGGCAGTCATGATTCTATGACACGATAAAATGAACTTTACCAAACTATTCAGTCTTAATTTCAAAGAACGTGGAAGTTCCTTAATTAGGTTTTTCTTTAGATATTGACCTTAAATTGGGTTAAAACAAATTTGAAATTGCCGAATCTTAACTTTGAAAATTTCTTGTTTCCGTCCGGGAAAATGGAGTTGTTAGTTTTGCGAAATTTCTAGCTTGACTTTTTATGTAAGGAAAAATCATAATTTAACCCAAGATATTGAGCTATATAGTTAAATTATGATGTTACTTGAAACAAAAAATCATCAGCCGGCAGCAGTCCACAAGGCAAGTAGGCTTCTCCCAAGGCATATCACAAAACACGGTCTGTTGCTTTTCGCATCCAGTCGCCACCGGTCCTCTTACGCAAGTCGTCCCGCCATCTGGCCAGAGGGCGCTCCACACTACCTTTGCTAAGACGCGGTTTCCACTCCAAAACACGCTTACTCCAGTTGTTGTCTGTTTTGCAACATATATGTCCAGTCCATAGCCACTTCAACCTACAAACTTTCAAAGCTATGTTACTATAGTTATATTATCAGATCTGATGTAACCTTATGCCAACTCAATTCAAATACTGAACAAGAAACTTATTTATTGACGTTTCTAACCAGCATCTTGGTCAAGTAGTTAGAGAGCCAAGCTAAGGTTGGGGTTCGTTTCCCAATCAGGATAACTGTGGGAGAGCCACGCTTCGGCATGCATGGGCCGGCTCGGCCGGAGTGATACCACAGCCTCACAGAAAATCGGTGTGAAACAGCGCCTGCGCTGTGTTTCACCGAGTGAGTGAGGATTCCGGAGGCCCATAGCCCAATTCTTTCCCCCATCCCCTTACCATTCTTCAAAGGTCAGCAACGCACTTGTGATGCCTCTGGTGTTGCGGATGTCCATTAGCGACAGTAATCGCTTACCATCAGGCGATACGTCTGCTCGTTTGCCCCTATTCCATAGAAAAAGCAGTTTTGTACAACTTTTAACGACAAAAACTTATAAAAAGACAAATTTAATTTAATACATAACTTCATTCTGGTCAGTCACATAATTTCAACGCTACTATACTTTTAGAATTCTAGGCTGAAAATAATTCTTACCAACAATAAGTCAATTCAAAGTTTCATTATAAGCACCGCAACCGCGACCTCAATTATTCGTTCATGGGTAATCAAACCTGTATGAAGCTTTCAAATGCTAGATACAAATCTTATTACAACCCAATAAGTCGTAACGTAAGCTACAATAGGCATTGTGAGACACTATTGTCCTCACCGAAGGGTACAGTCACTGAAGCTTAGTAACTAAGCCAGTAAAGGATAATATTTCCTGTATAAATAGCGCTTCGATTAGGTTGTATTATAAAGGAGCATACAATTCTCGTAACTATCTTGTTAATCGTAGCAATAAAATTGATTCAAAATTGTAGATGCGTGAACAATTCTTCAGAATTATATGTAGATGTAAAACGGCATTAAAAAAATATTTTATTGAATAAACCTATACTGTATCGCAGGGGACTTAACATTTTCCACCGTGGGAGAGCCACAATTCGGCATGAATGAGCCGGCTCGACTGGAGTGATACCACGGCCTCACAGAAAACCGATGTGAAACAGTGCTTGCGCTGTATTTCACTGAGTGAGTGAGGATGCCGCAGGCCCATTTTTTTTAGGTGTGGAAACCCTCTCTGGCCACCGGGGTTTGCGGTGGGGCGGTGTGTCGGAATCGAACCGACTAAAACCACACGGTGTGCCACTCTGCGCCTGAGACGGGAGCGATCCGAGAACTACTGTTATTAACACATCCGGACCCCTTCCAGATACTGGAGGCCCATACCCAAACCCCTCCACTCATCCCCCTCCCCATCTCCAAAAGGTCGGCAACGCACTTGTGACGCCTCTGGTGTTGCAGGTGTCCATGGGCAGTGGTAATCACTTACCATTAGGTGATACGTCTGCTCGTTTGCCCCGTATTCCATAAAAAAAAATGAAACAGAACCAAAGCAGAGCCAGATTCAGAACATGAATTTCTAGACTAGGTACATAAAGTGTTGTAAAATGCAGGAACATAACCCCCTATACTCAACGTAGTGAAAGCTTTGCGGTAATACATAGTTTGATGTACTATAACGTCTTCTGTGTTACGATGATAGTTGACGAAACTTTAAAGTGTATTTTCAATTATTTAGTTCATCGTTTTCAATCGATAAAAGACAACCTCCGTATATTTTGGGTATCCTAAAAATATAAGACGTGCAAAATAATTTAAGTAGAATTTAAAAATAAATTAAATTAAAAAGCTTTTTAAAAACAAGCTTTTTGATGAATGCCTCGAGACGAATTATACGAGTCCAAACTCGATGATGTTGCGACGTTTCTTTACTGAGTTCCTATGGCCACCTTCCAGCTCCAGCGTCAGATCGGCTCCATGTCATTATTATAATATAATAATGACATGGAGCCGATCTGACGCTGTATTGTCACGCTGTATACATATGCTTGCAAAATTTCAGCAAAATCCGTTAAAGATATCTGCTTCAAAATTGAGCTGCAAGATTCCACCCGAACATACAAGCATTCATACATACATACAACATTGCAAGTTAAAAAATAGCTTGTAATAAATAGGCAGACTGTAGTTAATTATGTTACTTGTTTTTTTGTTAGATCAGAAATACGATCACCAACAACTAAACATATAGGCGTTATATATAGTTCCATTATGATACTTACCTGCAAAATTCTCCTAACACCTAACAGACTTCAGAGTTCAGAATAAAACAGACGTTAATAATAAACTTATCAACGTGCCAGCGGCTGTTTACCTTGAAGGTGACACAATAAGGCAAGGTGACTAAATGAAATCAGGAAAGAAAATATTTACTTTCCGCCATACTGAACTAAGATCATTCTCGTTATTAGATATTTTTACGAAGAAATCAATAGACCCCTTACGGTTTGATTGGAAATGGTATAAGGTTGGTTTCTGTAAACAATGTTCAAACCATCGCGACTGATTTGCGACTGGTTCAATTTATATTAACTTTACGAAGTTTTATATCTTTCAGTTTTTAACGCCGATATCTAATGCAGTAAATATAATAATACAATTAAAGAATCGATTATGCTTAATAGTATGAGAAATGAATCATCACGGTTTCAAACTGATCGGTAAATTACAAAACAACTTCACAACAGTTATAAGTAGTTAAATAATAAGATTCTATACATTCCACAGTTAGATCAAATAGTTAATTTAGAAACCTCTAAATGACACTTCAGTGACCTACAACGTGCCTGCAAATTACTAATTTCTAAACAGTTCAAAACTTTAACTTTACGAAGTTTTATATCTTTCAGTTTTTTACGCCGATATCTAATGCAGTAAATATAATAATACAATTAAAGAATCGATTATGCTTAATAGTATGAGAAACGAATCATCACGGTTTCAAACTGATCGATAAATTACAAAACAACTTCACAACAGTTATAAGTAGTTAAATAATAAGATTCTATACATTCCACAGTTAGATCAAATAGTTAATTTAGAAACCTCTAAATGACACTTCAGTGACCTACAACGTGCCTGCAAATTACTAATTTCTAAACAGTTCAAAATTATTTGTCAGTATTGTACAACACCGTTAAATCACACGATGACAATCACCAGTAATGCGCTGACGTTTGCGTCAATCCAGTGAGTCGGTAACTCAGTCACTGTGTTGATCTATTGTTCAAAACAATTGCACATCATTTTGCGTAGTATTTGATATTAAGTTGCGAGTTTTTTTTTTTTTTTTTAAATTACCTGCCAAAGTGTCTCTGCTCAGCCTGATGGTAAGCTCAAGCAAAATCCAACAGTGGGGGCAACCATACTCACTGCGAAAGCAGACAATGCAGTATGGCGTCCCACACTATGGCGGCTTAGTGAGATGATTTTTCACGCCCCGCTTAAAGGACCCGGGATCATAGTGGGAGGGAAACACGTGCGCTGGTAGTGAGTTCCAGTTTTTGAGTGCTTGGCACAGGAAGGAAGAACCAAACCGTTTGGTTCGAGAGCGTATTTCAACGACTCTAAGGCAGTGGCTTCCAAGGCCAGCACGCGTTGTTCTGTAGAGAAAGGAAGAAGGTGGGATCAATTGGAAGAGCTCTTCAGAGCACTCTCCATGGTATAGGCGGTAGAGGACTGCCATAGAGGCGATATCTCTCCGCAACTGCAAAGGCTCAAGGAACTCGGTGGCATCGGGACTGTTGATAATGCGGACTGCTCGGCGTTGCAACCGGTCGAGAGCATCGAGCAAATACTGCGCGGATCCATCGCATAGATGAGAACAGTACTCCACGCATGAGCGTACCTGGGTCTTATAAAGAAGACACAAATACTCGGGCGTGAAGAACCGTCTCACCTTGTTCAGAACGCCAAGTTTCCGCGAGGCCGCCTTAGTGATGCTCTCGATTTTTTTTTTTTTTTTTTTATGGAATAGACCGGCAAACGAGCAGACGTATCGCCTGATGGTAAGCGATTACCGCCGCCCATGGACACCCGCAACACCAGAGGCGTCACAAGTGTGTTACCGGCCTTTGGGGGATGGGGGGGGGGAGATAGGGGGAGGGGTTGGGGTATGGGCCTCCGGTATCCTCACTCACTAGGTGAAACACAGCGCAAGCACTATTTCACACCGGTTTTCTGTGAGGCCGTGGTATCACTCCGGTCGAGCCGGCCCATTCATGCCGAAGCGTGGCTCTCCCACGGTAATCGATACTCCCGTGTCGATGTACTCCCGTGGGTTTAGGTCCCGGCAGTTTATGTGTAGTGTGGACAAGTGGTTGATTTATTTATTTTTCCCACAGAGATCTATGTTTTTTCCCAATTTCATTAAGGTCAATCGACTTTCTAACCCCAGGCCTATGTAACGAACTTATCGTAACGTAAAATAATAATGTAACCACATGACATGACAAGATATGACATAGCATGGCATAGCATATAGTATATTTATAGCACGATATAGTATAGTTACGTAAGTCGTCTCGCCATCTGGCCAGTGGGCGTCCCGTACTACGTTTGCCACGTAGCCGTTTCTGCCCTAAAAGACGCTTACTCCAGCGGTGGTCTGTTCTGTGACATACGTGACCAGTCCATTGCCACTTCATCCTACCAACTTTCAGAGCTATGTCGGTCACTTTGGTTCTCTGACGGATTACTTCGTTCCGAATTTTATCCTTCAGAGAGACTCCAAGCATAGCTCTTTCCATGGCACGCTGAGATAAGAGACGTCTGGCAGCGACTGGATGCAGAAAGCAACAGACCGGGCTCTATGGTGTTCCTTGGGAAGGCCTATGTCCAGCAGTGGACTGCTACTGGCTGATGATGATGATAGTATAGTTATATCAGTAACTTGAGAAGAACATGCTTAAGTATAAATTAAAACTACTTTGCTCTCCGTCCACAAGTGTTTATTTAGTCTACAAACTATAAAAGTTGAACCAAAACCAAAAATCTATCAGTTTAAACAAAGATATTTAGCTCTAAGCTAGTCCGGATTTCCACTATTCACGCTTTTCCTCTTATACGGTTTTAGGATAAAAAGTTAGAGCAATAAACTTTTGCACAGACCTTTCTCGGTTATAAAAACTTTTCGTGATTGTTTTTATTTTTATACGTAACGTTGAAAGCCCTAGTTTCTCTAATAAATCGTTCTATGAAGTTTGATGATATAATATAATTAATTTGTGTATTTTTTTGGTTATTTAATTCAATTGTGTCCAGTATAATAGAATAACATGATGATTTTCCTACGCGACAAGTTTGGTTTGTATGTAAGTTTTCACGCTGAGTTTCTCTGACCATTTTCGGTTGATTTAGGCAATACCTAATGCTTTCACAATGAAGTTAGTTCCAAATTGGATAAAAACATGAAATTAATTAAAACATTGAAATGATCAATAGATGTCTTTGTCTTAGAGTCACATGCCATGCCATGTAGATGTAGACAGACACGTATGCATCACCTTTAGGAGCTACTCCACACTTTAGCTCCCTCACTTTATTTATTCTACGTTAATTTTATCTTGTTCTTATATTGGGTCTAAAGCCATTATTCCTTCGTCATATATTGTTAAATTAATAGAGTCTATACATAGCTTAGCCTAACCAGCTATGTCAGCATATTATCATATATATAGCCTAACCAGCTATATCATTCAGATATGAGCATATTATCGATCACATAGATTTAGACATTATTTATCTCGTCGAGAATAAGACGTGATTATATGCATTGTACCGATAGATTTTAGTAAGTATAATGTAGGTGTAAGTTGTTATAACAAGCCATACGTTAACATGTAACATTAGAGTATCAAGGAGCCGTGGCTCCTGCATAATAAATATTAATCCCATCGTTGCTCATCGCCGTTGTTATTCTTCTTACTTATAAGTTCGCTTTAGCCATAACATGCCTAAGGAGAATTAACTCACATCAGACAGCCATCTATAGAAATGCCAACATAATACATCGCATCGTGATGACCCTAAATACAAAAAGTATTAAGACGATACAAAAGTGAGGATAACACTAAATAAATGACCATGAAAGTGAAACCTAACTATCAATAATAACAAAAATCTGTTTATAAATATTACAAGTTTTTGAGATATTTTTAGATCTGCAAATTGGCCACTAGTAATAGAAATATAGATTCTGAAGAAATTCGCAGTCTTATAGCAACCACGTTCGCGTCATAAATACGAAAGCTCAGATTTAGTAGGCTTTCATCGGAGAATGTACGAGATAACCAATAATAAATATTAGTGAGATAAAACGGTTGGCACAATATTGAACGTTTTTATTAGACGAGATATCAAAATGGGGAAAATTTGTCTTCGTTTGTGTGTATGATTGTATTGTATGTATACAGAAAGTAGAAATAATGTAATCGTCTGTTCGTTATTTGTACAACTAATGCATAATGTTATGTATTTCATTAGATATTATTAATTACAGAAATAAATTGGTTCATCTTAGTATATTTTCTAGTTAGTTGCTAATCTTAGAATTTTAGACATGTGAATTACTAATTACAGCTATTATACTGAAAAAATGTACATTGTTATTAAGTACTAACATATTGCTGTTAATATCTTCTTGCTGAAATAAGATCGTTGAGATTATCGACTTAAATATAAATCATACTTACTTTTGCCTGTGGCTCCGCCCGCGTATATGTTGGTTATTTCAGTAAAGAGCCGTATAAGTAAATGTCCATGTATATGTCTACATACATGACTGTGCCTATATCCCTTCTCAAGAATCAAAGTATCTCCATGCCTACTTGCATTGAAATCGGTGTAGTAGTTTAGCCGTTGAAACGTAACAGACAAACTGAGTTACTTTCGAATTATTCATAATATTACTATGCATATATTGTAATTTGTTTTATATTATAATTAATGGTCTAACATTTAATTTTATATGCGTTTAAATGTATTCTTTACTCAGGTGCGAATCCTAATTAAACGTCATTCACAAAGCTGATCAGAAAATTAAAATAAATCCAAGCGGCACACCCACCTTAATTATCACCAAGGATTTAATAATATTATATGAGTAGTACTTGGCAGCACATTCTAATAATTTTATAAACCTCAATCTAAATTCTATGAAACACTTAAAACGCGAGACCCGTAATCTCATATTCCATCTTAAACATTCAAGCGACATTAACGGTACTAATGTTGATTCCAGCCGTCTTTACCACTTCAATCATAAATATATATGTAGGTTTATCCATATTCCTATCACGCACCCCACCGTCGTAATTGGAATTCTCTGGGAGATTGTGATCTTATGAACGTAGATCTACGTCAAATAAATCACAAGGCGATGCCTTTAAAATTATAACGATGTTAATGCCAGATTATTGGGTTTAGGGTGAGTTGGTTTGGCTTCCCAAAGTTTTCATCAATGATATTGCTGATAATAATATTAAAGTGATTTATTAACCATTAAAAACGTAGGGTTGAAATGGAGAATTTAATATTTAGTACTTGCATTGTAATAAATGATGCGTGCATAGTAAATATGTGGTGGTTTAGATGCTAGTTATTATATTTTTATATTACTACAGTTGACGAATAACAATCACTTTTGCCTATTAACATTTATATTTAGTCAAAACATTAGCCCCTAAAGTCAATGCGAATCTCATGTTAGATTTATTAGGTAAATATAATTTCACATTTTCTTTGGCATTTATTATAATTCTTCTGCCACGAAACAACGTGGTGGGGTGTGCAACGTGGTGGGTGGGCAACAGCCCACGATGAACTACGAAACTAGCTAACCGTTTTTCACGGCTTTTAAATTGTGTGTTTTTCTAGGGTGTGCCTAAGATAATATAGTTTACATCATACTGCCTCGTTGGTCTCGCGGTTGGCGTGTGCGACTGCTGATCATGAGGTCTCAGGTTCGATTTCCGGGTCGGACCAAAAGTTTGTATGATCTACAAATATTTGTTTCGGAGTATGGGTGCTTTCTATGTATATAATATGTATGTATTTACAAAAAAAAAGTATATATGTATTTGTATCAGTTGTCTAGTACCCATAACACAAGCTCTGCTTAGCTTGGGACTAGATGGTGTTGTGTGTTAGATGTCCGAAATATTTATTTTATTATTATTATACAAGAGACCCAGACGAAGTTATAAGCTAGTAGATATATACATGTAGTTTTTAGTGGAAGCACCACACACCTGGCTCTTCAGTATCCGAAGGGATTTTCCACCTCGTTAAAAAAAACCCTCGATTTGGGGATATTGGGGACACATGATCGTATACCAAACCTTGGAATCCAGTTCGCCCTCAGGGTTACCAGGTCTGATGCCAGATGCTCCGTGGAAAAACTGATATTCAGGTTAAACTAGTAGCCGACCCCAAATAATCTGATAAATAGTAAAGGCTAGGAAAATTTTAAAAATTAATTTAATTTTAGAAATTCGTATAGCAAGAGACATGCTGTACTGTAAAGATGATCTTTGTAACAAAATAATCTTGTCTAAGGGACAAAAATTACCCTATTTATTTTTTTCCTTTCATCAAAGAAAGCTTTAGAACTTAATACGTTTTATTTCATGTTTTTTGATTACTAACTTCAGAAGCTTTGTATTCAGGGATAAACTATAATAAATAATACAAACGTACAGTATAATCTTCTTTATTCAGTTATGCAAGTAAAATATAAACGATTCTTTTCGAAATATCATAGAAATCAACTCTATTCAAAATATTTAAAAACAAAACCGTTACGAACAAATCAACAATTAACTGACCTAAGATTCAAACAAATTTTTCGTTCTTTTTTATAATTGCAGTTATTGAAATTCACTATCAAAGAAATTATTTACACTTTAGGTCCTATAATGTAAGAAACGCTAACAATTCAATTACTAATCTATGTTTTTTATTATATCAGTTTTTATAATTAATTTACAAACATAACGTTACATCATAACTATGTAAAACATTATTTATCTTAATTACAATTTCCACAGCGAAAATAATATATTATATACTTTCAAAACACATTCTATTCCATTTATGTATGTGTATCTTTCTAACGTAAAATAGGTATTGAAGCAAAAAGTTCTACAGTAATTATCATAGAGTGAAACAGGCCGGCGGACCGCAGATGAGCAGATGAGTAGCCACATGGTGTAACAATATACTTCGCCAGGTATGGCATTCCGAGATACAGTGGCGAGACAGAGATCGAGATGACGTCATCATCACTATCGCTATTGTGGTTGGTTCATTTCGTGTTATGTTGCAATGTGATAGCTGGATAGTGACGTCACCCCGAGCCACTCTCGGATTGTGAGACCTTGTTTTCTTAAACCATGAGTAGCCTAGCGTCTTTTTCCGATACAAAATAGTCTGTTATTTTTTTGCAGAGGGGAAATATGCACACATACACATTTTAGACTCACATACAAAAACCATTGCGGTTACTACGATCTCACACATAACAATGAAAACAAAAAAAAGGCAATTTTACACACACATGAATACATTATCTGTCATAACAGTGTTAAGGCGCGTATCCACCGAAATTGTTGGCAATTTCAGTGTTTCCAACTGTTTGCAACTCTTCAGAAGAAAATTGCCAGCTTTTGTTTCCATTGTGTCTACACCGAGTCGCCAACAATTTGAAAAAAACATTCGAACTAAGCGTCTCCACAGAGCCAATAACTGAACGGGCCGACTTGACCGGGGCGGTACTACCCTCGCACAGAAAATCAACGTAAAATGACAGCGTTCGTGTTGTCGTGTTTCGTTGGTGAGTGCGAGACTGGAGGCCCAATGATGCAGAAGCATCACTAGCCCGCCATGGTGCTGCATTGTTGCATTGTCTGCACGAGCAGTGAGTATGGTGACCACCACTCTTGGATTCTGCTTATGCTTTCCAGAGCAGCTTTCAGGCAGAGTAGAGTCATTTTGGCAGGGCAAAACATACAAAAAAACTGTGACGAGCGTATTCTTTTGATGTATACCGCTAAAACAGAAACACGGTTCAAAAAAATTGTTGACAATTATTGTTGCCAACACAAGAAAACTACATAAACTTTTGTCATCAACACGGGTTGACAACACAACGGGCTTATAGTTTGACAGAGGGGAATGCCTGCGAATGGCTCATACCAACCGTGTTGCTGTATGGTAATTCTAAATATCAAATAGAAACTAGTTTTATTTCCTTTTGATAAAAACATACTTATAGTAAGTTGTTTTAATTGTACACGTTGATAGATAATCTACATAATATATATTTATTCTATACAGAGTTATGGTTCTATATTTTACAGTAAATAGCTTAACTTATCATTGATTTGTGTTACATCGAAACGGTGTATATTTTATTCAGGAGAAAATATTCGTCAATTTACTAATTATCATCCACAGATCTCATACAATGAATGGTACATAAACTGTATTCGCAAATTAAAACAGTAAATTTTTATAAGGGTCTACTTGATTTACACCGGCGTTGAACATATGTGCTGCAGTACTGCTGGTCGTGTCAATAATTTGTATTAACTGAAAACAGCACTTAAAACTTTCAAATTAGCTTGATCATATAGGCCGTAATGGCTTGTATTGTCAAGCTATTACAGCAATATATTCTAATTATTATATGTTTAATGCACTTTTTCAGATGTAGGTTTGTACACATTTACGAAATTGTTATATTTCTCTATACAAAATCAGAATTGACAATGTTTTGTTTCACATTGTCAGGACTTGCCAATTCTTATCAAAATTTTATTCTTTTTTGCAATTTATTCCATTTTATGGTCTCATTCCAGTTACGTTTCATGCATGTTGACGTAAGGCGTAGATACGCCAACCGCTTGGCTTGAACATTGCTTCTGTGCTTGTCCCGCTTTTGGCACGAGCACCAGCTGCTCGAGATCGCCCTGTCGGTAAAATTACTCTGTTAACGTAATGAGAAATCGGTATTTTACACAGCATACTACCCCGTAGAATACCAGATACGATTATCTTATATCTACTGTTACTATCAAATCTTCCTTTTTATTTAAAAAAATCTGGTTTAATATTTATTTTAAAATATGAATTTTCTGAAATAAATTTAATTTAAACTTAAAATAACCTTGCTTGTAAACCTGTTATTCGATTATTTTTATAAAAGCATATAATTATTGTGTCTGAATTCCTCTACGTATGCCCCCGGTTTTTTAAACAAATTATTGTTGGTATGAAACTTTCAAAATAAATATTAACTCTTTTTCTCTTTTAAAAGACAACTCCTTCATTAAGAATAAACATCCTGTATCGCGGGGTACTTTACAAACATACATGAACCAGACACAAAGAACACCGAGACTCAGAACTGTATGAGTAAGTTACAACAGTTCAAGTGTTGCATTGTCTGCCTCCACAGTATGGTGACCACCACTCTTGGATTCTGCTTATGCTTTCCATCAGGCAGAGTAGAGTCATTTTGGCAAGGCCAAACATAAAAAAATGAATCAAAATATAAATATGACTATATATGAATATATAAAGGACTTCACGTTTGGCCTAGTGGTTTAACGGTCACCTCACCGTTTCCTACTTCGCCAAGTGTCGTGGGTTCAAATCCCACGTAGGACAACACTTTGTGTGAACCAAAAATTGTTGTTCTGAGTCTGGATGTTCTTTGTGTCCGTTTCATGTATGTTTGTAAAGTCCCCCGCGACACAGGATTTATTCCTAGTGCGGGAGTTGTAAAATAAAATATAACGATACATTTGTAACTTCTTACGACTGTGTAATACCCACTACTAATATATTAGGTACAAGACAAAAAGAAAGAATAAAACACATATAGAGAGGTATTATTTGAGATCTCAAAGCAAATAAAGCTAAAACAAGATAAAACCGCTAGTTTGCTTTAAATCTTTGAGATATTTAATTTTAAACGTATTAAAATTTGCGCCTTAATTACATTAGCATCAAATTCGAGAACTCAAAACAGACAAGTACTTAATTAAGTTAAATAAAAACAAAAATAATCCATTTCATCCAAAATGTAGCAATCACGAAACATGATGTTTACATTTAGACCCATTTTCGTGCCCTGGGATAGGTCAATCAAACGTAGCTGAATTGAAATTACATGACATGTCCTAAATAAATATTAGACACCCCTTTTTACGGTTCGTTTACGATTTAGTTTAATAAAACTGGTACTTACCGAAAAGAGATAGCCTATAATAAGATCAGCATCCCTGGGAGTGTCGAGAGCGTCCTTCTCAAGGACGTCGGTGCGAAGCCAGCGACAGTCGACATACGCTCGAACTGTGTTGTCATCGTGGACACTGAGAAACGAAAAAAATGCTATAGTGTCAGTCCGAGAAACCTAAGTAATTTTCCAAGAAACCTAAGTTTGCACCTCGCCGGAATACGGCACTCCGCCCACTTTCGAGATTGCAGATTACATCATTCAAATTATTACAGAAAATTGACTTGGCCGACATTTTGTAACAAACATTCATTTAATTTTTTAAAGTCAAATTTTATTAGCGAATTCCTTTTATACATACCGTACCTAAGTGTAAGTGTGACGTAATTGACGCGAGGTGCAAACTTAGCTTGACTGCGTTGTAAGTCACTTTGTAAATACTTTAAGTAAATAGTAATACTGCTAAATTTGTGTCTTTAAATGTAATCTTTGGAATTATATCCAATACCTTTAAGTAGCAATTCTTCTATACATATAATACAATATATCTAATATATTCTATACATATAATGCAATACGATCAATACACAATTGGTTAACTTTGCGGATAAGCTCGGTAATAATTTTCGATCTACCCCCAATGATATATTTTTGATCCTTGGTGATTTTAATATGTCAAATGTTACTTGGGCACCGGTAGACGGCGGGTACACGGAGCCTACAGGAATGCATAATGCGAGTCAGATTGGTTTTATGGACGTGTTAGCAGAATGTAACCTTAACCAATTTAATAATGTTTCTAATTATATGGGCAGGCTCTTGGACCTTGCACTATCTAATACCAGCCTAGAGGTGCTTCCAAATTCCCACCCTCTAGTACCGGAAGACAGCTATCACAGATCACTGTCTATTACTTTATCGCTGCCTGCTATTAATCTATTACCAGAAAATAAAAGAAAGATTTATGTCTATAGGGATGGCAATTATAATCAAATAAACTCTGATTTATGTAATATTAATTGGAATGTAGCTTTGTCTCACGGCTCAGTTGATGATGCCACAGATGTTTTTTATCGAAACTTATATGACCTACGTAATAATTATATACCCCAAAAAGTAATTTTAAATAATAATTTCCCTATTTGGTATAACTCATCTCTTAAGAAAGTTTTAAAGGAAAAATTTAAAGTGTATATAAAATTTTAAAAATATGGCAACCAGTACGATTACACGGCTTACTCATTGCTTCGTGAGCGTGCTTTGAGGTTGGAGAGAGAATGTTATAAGTTATATATAAAAAGAATTGAGAACTCGGTAGTAGATGATCCTCGACTATTTTGGGCACATGTAAAATCACTGAATAAAACCTCTCACACATTTCCATCGGTTATGCACTTAGGTGACACTTCTGCAAACACTGGGGACTCTGGCTCCAATCTGTTTGCAGATTACTTTCAATCGTCTTTTCAAGATAGTGATGTAGATAGCTCCCTACAGATGCAAACTCGTGACAACCAATCATTTATGAGTCATAGTAATCTGATAAATAATATAGATATTAATCCAAATGAAATTAAAAGACTGTTGGAAGCTATCGATCTTAAGAAAGGTGCTGGGCCTGATGATATCCCCCCATTTTTTATTAAAGAATGTATTGATAGCCTATGCTTACCGTTGTACATTATTTTCTCGAGGTCTATAAAGGAAGGTATAGTGCCAACTATCTGGAAGTCAGCCTTTGTTACACCTGTCCATAAGAATGGAGATCGTTCCAATATAAAAAATTATAGGCCTATCTCAAAGCTTTGCATCTTTGCTAAAATATTTGAACGTATTGTTTATAGGCAGCTATATGCTTCGATGCAGTCGTTTTTCATACCCGAACAGCACGGTTTTTTGAGACATAGGTCCACTGTATCTAATTTGTTGGTATTTAATGATTTTATAACATCAAATATGGACTCCGGGGCAGAAGTGCACGCCGTTTATACTGATTTCAGTAAGGCTTTCGATCGTATAGATCATATATTGCTTTTAGAGAAATTAAGTAAGGCTGGAATACACGGTAATCTGTTCAGATGGTTTACCTCCTATATAACAAAAAGATCTCAAGCAGTAGCAGTCAACGGATTTGCATCTGCGTGGATGCCGATTCCTTCTGGTGTCCCTCAGGGATCTTTATTGGGACCATTGCTTTTTGTGATTTTTATTAATGACATGAACTACTGTTTTAAACATGCTAACTTCCTATCCTACGCAGACGATACAAAAATATTTATGGCCGTCAATAATTCCTCTGATTGTGATCTGTTACAAAGAGATCTGAATAACTTTGAACAGTTTTGTATTAGTAACAAGTTAAGTCTGAATGTATCTAAATGCTTTGCAATAACTTTTACTCGAAAAACCAACCCCATTAAATTTTCATACACTATCTCTAACAGGCCCCTTTCAATTGTATCCAGTATAAAGGATTTAGGTTTAATACAGGATTCCAAATTGATATTTGATAAGCACATTGATTATGTCGTAAAAAAGGCCCACCGATCGCTTGGTTTTATTATTAGGTCTACTTCGGAGTTTAAAAACATTAAACCCATAAAGATGCTGTACTGTGCCTTGGTCCGTAGTACCTTAGAATATGCATCGGTAGTGTGGAACCCGTTTTATTGTATTTATGTTGATCGTATAGAAGTTCTTCAAAGGAAATTTTTAAGATATTTACAATACAAGACCAATTGCAATGACCACGGTTACGAAGCCAGATGTAAGAGGTTCCATTTCCTTAAGCGATAGACGAGCTGTGTCTGATGTGGTAACACTGCTGAAAATTGTTAATGGTAATGTCGATAGTTCCGTCCTTCTTGGTAGAATCAAATAATCGGTACCACGAAGAATACCAGTTCGACATTATCAACCTATGGCATTACCTAGAGCCACCACTAACTATCGACAGAACTCATTCATTGTTCGCGCAAGTAGATTGGTGAATGATTTATGTAAAAAGAATAACGATATTGAGGTATTCGGATCGAAGCCATCACAGGTGAAAAAAATATACACCATAGATTTTTTTGGCTCCGACACGGATATGACAAACCAATAGAATAGGTTTATTGGTGTATGTATCTCATAATTTTCTTATGTTTTGTTTCAGTTATCCTGTTTAAGTTTTCTCTTTTATGTATTTCTACAAGTTTGAAACCTATTAGCGAATGCCTGTCAATAGCTCTGTAGTTATTATTTTTAGGACCTAGAAAATGTATTTATATGCGTTTGGTATTCCAAAAAAATGTACAATAAAAAAAAAAAAAAATATATAATATAATCTGAATCTTGGAAACGGCTCCAACGATTTTCATAAAATTTAGTAAGCAGGGCGTTTCATTTTCCATTTACTTCAATTTAATTAGCATGTTATTTTGTTCTTAGCAACAAAAATAGCAACAAAAGGACCAATAACATGATGGGAAAACGCTATATAAAATTGTATATTCAATAAGCATTAGTACAGTGTATGTGGCGAGATAATATTTTCAAACATTTTACAAGATTGTCTAATAAGAAACTTTATAATTTGTGAGAAATTAAAATTTTATTCAGTAACAGAACTAAAAAATAATAATGAAATAACCTGTAGTAAAGAATGTATAGTTAATATAGTTGTCTATGGTACTCTACACGCGAGATAGAGTTCTCGCGTGTTGAGTCAACGCAGAGATTCCGTAAAGAACGTATTCTTTCTCAACAAAAATCTTTTCGCTATTTTTTTTAAATTAAAAACACCAAGTACCTAACATACTATAACACCAAATAAATTGTTAACCTGACAAATTATTTATTTATTTTTACATCAATCGGCGTCCATATCGGCATTTCAGAGATAACTATTCAAACCGCAAAACCAATTTTCGAAGTAAAATATTTACAATTCTCTATTAGGTATATGGCCTATACAGCTAACAAAACTAAGTAACTCAATTCTAAAACTCCTTATCGAACTATTCGTGTTACCGACCGATAGGATAGGGTTATATCGCCCTTGGGATTGATAGCTTCGCTGCTCAGATCCCGACTGTGTAATTCTACATGTGTACTATCTTCTGCGTATGTCTGATTTTGGCTTTTTATAGCAAGATAGTTGGTTTTACATTAAAAGTTTAGATACTCTACTGGGAATCGTACGTTTTGTGGTTATATTGTGGAACATAATACTGAGAAGGATGTCGGAAAATGTAGTACTTTTGCATGAAACTGGATAACAATAAGACCTTTTCTGTTTTTGTGTTCAAATATCCAACATTTAAACGTAAATATACCAATGTTTTCAGCAATAATCATGTCATTCAGAGAAGATATTCTGATTATAAATGAGCCAAAAATTGCCAAGGAAAATCTCTGAGGTATCTAAACTCACATGTATTTAAACATCGGTCTTAGTATTACATAGTTTTACATCTTAAATTTTACCTAGGTAATCGGCCCCTTCCGTTCTCGTATCGATCAGGTGTAGATCTATATGCGTTAAAAAGACATATTTCCTCAGGGAAAATGTAAGCCTTAGCTACTTCAATATCCTGATTGGCACAAAATAAGTGAACATGGAAACTACACGTTTATATAGTACAACGTCGACTTGCAAAGTTTTGAAGACAATTTGAGCTACCAATTACCAAATGAATGTCATTTCAATCAAAGTGACTGTTTTTAAGATATTTTTCAACCAATTATTTTCGTGCTTGTTACGGGCCAAAGAATCAAGTTCTAAATTCGCAATAAAATTGCTTTCAGAATAAAAATAACGTGCGTTTGACATTTATATCCAATTTATGTCAAGAATTTTGTACAAATGTCATTCCCGCGTTAATTTTCAATTCGTTTCATGAATGTAAATGTTCTTTTTTTCATCTGAATTTGCTGATTATGTACAATTTTATTAATCTACCTACACTAAGATTAAATGTTATTATGTACAACACTATCACAAAAAAAAACTTTTGTTAAATTGTGCACTGTTTTATTTGACACGTTTGAACTTGTTACATCAAGAGCTGCTGAATTTTAGAAACGGGATAGTAATACCGTTTGTACGGCTAGGATGAAATCTGTTATTTTCGAAAGTTCCAAGTGTTCTAAATCTCTATAACATGGATATTGATTTATCGTCAGACAAATTATTTTTATGACTAACAGTACCATTGAAGATACCGGCGGGGCCGACAGTAGATTTATACTGTGCAGTGTAACCATGATAAAGAATGGCAAATCTGTCTGACATTAGGGAAAAACCTGCCAAAACCACGAATACGAAATAGAACTAACAATATTGTATTCAACGTAACGCGCCTGTGTGGAAGAGCCTTACTGGACTGTAAAGTTTTCATAGTGAAGTTATTAAAAAAATTAAAAATAAGTATACTTTATTAGCATATCGAAAAAGGATGAATAATAAATATATTTACGGGTATATATAACGAGTGATACTCACCATGAATGATTGCCTGTTGTTTTAATTAAATTCAGAAATTTCATTACAGAATAAAAGTTTTCAGTATAAAGCAAAATTTAGATTGACCGTCTAATACTATTAAGAGCTAGCTGTGTATTCAGATTAAGCTGTCCCTTTAATAAAGGCAATGCGAAACCTTTAGGCCTGCACTTGTGGATTTTCATTAACTCAGCTCTGCACGGGACTTTAATCGTCTAGATTATTAAAAAACATGGGTACCTTTAATTAAATGTCTGAAAGTTCAATTTGTTTAAAGTTTTCATTTTGTTATTCTACGTCAAATTTAATTAGAGCGTCATAGCCGCTGTGTAATAGGAAAATAAGATTTTCAAAAAACAACGTGGCTTATGTTTTTAACCGACTTCACAAAAAGGAGGAGGTTCTCAATTCGACCGTATATATGTTTTTTTTTATGTGTGTTCGCGGATAACTTTGTCGTTTATGAACCGATTTTAATGATTCTTTTTTTAATGGAAAGTAGGTATTCTAACGACGTTACCATGAAAAGGACACTCAGATCTGATGATGACATCCAAGAGAAATCAAGTCGTACTTTGAAGTCGGTGTTTATTTTTTTATTTTTTTTTACATGAAACTGTTTGTATGTGCGTGTTTGTTGATTTATTTGCTGCTGTGAATTTGTCATTAGGAGTAGTAATACACTAAACATAGACATACCATTTACCTACTAAATAAATCAGGAGAAATTGCAATCATCTTCGTAAATAACCTTAATAAGTCTTGTATTTTTTACTATTCAATAGTCAAATGATTCCCTTTTTTTACCAGGATCAATGTTGCATCGATGTTAGTAAAAAGAAAATATCACTTGCTATAAATTATGGTTTGCCATTTAAGCATTTCTTAAATTTAATCACATAGGTTTGAAAGCCAATTTTGTTTACCGTTGAATTTACGCAAAACTTTTAAATACTAAACTAGTTTATATCGTTTCAAACTCAATATTTCGATACATGAAATAATGTTCACAACTTAAACCGAAACCATCCAAATAGAAAAATATTCTGATAGTCTAAATAAATGATGATAATATTTTCATCCATTGTTAGACCAATAAGCGGATTGTTACATACTACCCTTAATGACAGCCCTAATAATGTCTAATTCACCATCATGAACGAAACAAAACGCAATCTCCAGAGACGAATTGTCCAATTTATCCCCTTTCAGTAAAAGACTCGGAGAGAAACAAAACTAACATTAATAATGTCAGCTAAACAACGCTATGTGAGTAATAATATTCTCTGTTCTGTCTTCAAACTGAATATAAAACTGTTTATCCCTGGGGAAGTATAGCTTTTTATTTAGTTTTACACTCTAAAGTAACCGGGATAGTAAACTTTACCTTACATTGAACAATAATTTGTAAAAAAAAATTGTATAAAAGATTCTTATATTTTTATGAATAAAAACAAAGACAGAAAATATTTAAAAAAAACACTTTAGTAGAGGAGTCACATTCATTCATCCAGCTAAGTATGCTGTCAAAAATGACGTATATTTTGCTGGATGGAATTTGAATCCGCAAGTGCTTCATTATGTGTCCTATATAGGCCTTTATCATACCTTTTAAAATAAACTTTTAATGATAAAAAACATCTTTATTTTGAAAAATATAATCTAACTGACACGATTTCAAAATTAAAGTTATTTACAATCCGGCTTAATTTTTAAATTTTGTTAAGTGTTTGAAATAAATTTACCTATCAAAAATAAAAGAAAGCTTTACATAAAGTAAAAAATAATTAAACATTTTAATCAACATAAAATCAAGCCTAATCAGCTTATAATACCACCCGAGGCTAACCTTTTTGTAAGAAAAAATATTAATTATTTGGACGAAAATATTGAAGAAAATTTCGTTTTGATGATAACTAGACTGAATTCAGCTTTTAATTAACAATTTATTTCTTATTTAGATAATGCAATGTGAAATTATTGGAACAGTTTAGTTAAATAAGTTTTAAAAGATGCTTTAGTAGTTTCTATTCAGTCAGTTCAAAATGATGAAAGATGACCCCGTTTCCTACTTCGCGAAGTGTCGTGGGTTCAAATCCCACGTAGGACAACACTTTGTATGACCCACAAATTGTTGTTCTGAGTCTGGGTGTTATTTGTGTCCGTTTCATGTATGTTTGTAAAGCCCCTCGTGACACAGGATTTATTCCTAGTGCGGGAGTTGTCTATAAAAAAAAGAAAAGGTTCTGTGTAGGTTATATCCTGTAAAACTGTAAACAGTAAAAAAATAAACCGTAGTCAAGACCAAAGCGCTATGAAAAAATACTTTTCCTTACTAGTTTCATGGAAATATATCTCCAGATAACTCCGGCCTCCGAGTCACGTTGGTTTAAATTATCACAGTGATCACTCCAAGTTATGAATACGATTCAATTCTCTAGCATGGTATGTACTTAGAGAGCAACCGATGAACTATCGTTGCATATACGACACACTAAATAATATGCTAGTTTACGGGTTCAGGTATATAAGCAATAATTAACTAGACACAAATCTATCTAATACCTTTAAATAAGCTATTCTTGTATAGATACGAGTATAATCTGAATCTCGGAAACGGCTTTAACGCTTTTCATGAAATTTAGTATGCACAGGGTTTCAGGAGCGATAAATCTATCTAGCTAGGATTCTAGACTGCCTCATTGGTCTCGCGGTTGGCGTGTGCAACTGCTGATCATGACGTCTCGGGTTCGATTCCCGGGTCGAACTAAATGTCTGTATGATCTACAGATATTTGTTTCGAAGTTTGGGTGTTTTCTATGTATAATATGTATGTATTTTCATAAAAAAGTATGTATGTATTTGTATCAGTTGTGTGGTACCCATAACACAAGCTTTGCTTAGCTTGGGACTAGATGGCGTTGTGTGTTAGATGTCCGAAATATTTATTTATTTTTAGAAAATTAACTCGGTCATCCAGGTACTATACATTTATACGTAACGCAGGAGAATCATGGGTTTGCACATATAGATCAGGACCAGCGTCAAGCAAGGTAACAATCGTCTGTTAGTTTGCCCGCTGTGCCAAAAAAACCGGCCAAGTGAGAGTCGCACTTGCACACCGAGCGTTCCGTACAAATCTGTAGGTATATTAAAATATGATGTATCTAAACGTTATACTTTTCGCAATTTTTCCTTTATCTGTGCTGCAAGACGTTGCTTCGTACCAAATTTCAAGATTCTACGGGAAGGCCCCTTTAGGTTTGATTCCCTTGCGAGTGTCGAAAATTTGCAGCATAAATGTCTGTATCTTTTGATTGCGTTGGCTTTGAAGTTTGATTTTTTTACAGTACAGACAGTAGACCTGAGTATTTGATATGAATTTCAGCTTGATACCTTAACGCGTTCCTGAGAAAAATATAAGGGTTCCGTTTCTTCCTTTTGAGGTACGGAATACTAAAAACTACAAGTAAGTTTGTATAGTGCAACCCCATTGTCAGAGCTAACTTTCACAACTCATACACACAATTATAATCCTATTGTACGTATACCATAAATTATGAACATACCCACACAAGTTTTCTAAAGCTCGCACAGTAGCTCATAATTCATTCTTACGTCCTTGAGAATTCATAATTTCATAAGTGGTTAATTAAGTTAATTTAATTTCTGAGTCATTATTTTTTAAATAATATTTTATTCATTATTACTAATTCTATAAAAATAATTAAAATCAAGCATGTGTGATGATGATAAAGATTTGATTAATTTGATTATTCCCATTACTATTTTCAGAGATAAGTTGAGTTTTTTAAGATTTATACGTGGCTAAGAATAAAGACACATAAATAATAAAGTACAGTACAAGAGCACAGAACCAACCTTTGGAAATAAATAATAAACTAATGTATTTCAGATACACTTTTGTAAATCAAAGAATCACATCTTACCTGATAGCAATATGATGCCAACGAAAGTCATACAAAGGTACAGCTAAGTATATAGACCGGGAGCTTCCTGACCCAGCGTGGACTAATCTAGCAGCTCCTCGACCAGCGAGTTCCAGGGACAAGAAGGAACCAGTTCGTCGTCGAGAGCGCAGGGAGAATAACGTACCTTGACCGTATCCACCACTCTGTGAACAAGAAACCTGGTTACTAAGGTTATAATAAAATTTCTTTAATTTAGAGATTTTGTGTAAACTCACATTAACACGACTTTCTTATTTCTAACAATGGTTGTAGTTATGTTATAATGTATAGAAAAATGTCGCCTTGTAATTTTTATCAACCACTATTTAGTTTTAGTTAGCTATAAACTTAAGACTAGATTATTTATGTAAAAGTTAGCAGACGGTTACAACTTATATTTGGTATATGTATATTTTACAATAGTATTTTTAGGAAGCGATGACACTAACAGATAGTATAGAACTTTGAACTTGTGGAACTATAAAGTTGATATTAATTGTTTATAGAATCTCTGTCGTATCGGGTTATTGGCGGACTTGTTATCCGTCGCACATGCTGGGCAGTAAGAGCGACAAAGCATTTTGCTTTTTGTGCCCCGGTCGACCGGAAACATACGCAGCATTCGAAACAGCACAGCAAGCAAAACACATGATACGGGTGTGTCCCGCACCTAGTCATTTGAAACACCTCATCGGTCCCGCATTTTATAACGCGCGTATTCGCACATTTGAGTTTAAAATTATGCGTCTCAGATTGTGTCGGACTCGAACCGGATAATAACATACGGTGTCCGACTAAAGCATATATTGCAGGAGACCCGAAATATTCCTCGAAGAAAATCTCAGAGAACCCAAAAATAATATTGTTAAAATCAGATCCTCCTAAAAAGAAAATAATATAACATTATTTTATATTTCATTGCGTAATGTAAAATATAAATCTCATTTTCTTTGAGACAGCAGTATCAGGATAAATAAATAAAACGAATGTAAATAAATATATTTTAGACCAAATAGAGTAAACAAAGTTGATTATGAACCTCACTAACGAACCTTCGCTAATAAAATATTCAACTTCAAACTAAACAATAAAAGCCAAATAAATGTTTAAACACGTTTGCGAACTTTTGAAAGCGTAGGACTGTTACTACATAATTTAATAAGTTGAAATTATATGACGATGACCTTATTGTGTCATTTTATAAACCACTGAGGGTTAACTTTTTAATTATTGTAAACGATAAATTAGATTATTTAAACCATCATCATTATCATCATCATCACCGACTTTTAATAATCCACTGCTGGATCTAGGCTTGAGGTTTTGACTTCTCAGACAGGTTATTTGCCAACCTGTTTATGGCAACTTTCTTTTTTCTTTGCAATGCAGTTTCTGTATAGTTTGTTTTATTCGGCTCTTACAATACGTACTGTAACACTATATGGACCCGATATATGTATAAATAGATCTGGAGCGTAATAAATTTAGCAAAAAAAATAAAAAATAATAATAAACTATTTAAAAAAACATTGAATTGAATACTTCCACTATAGCTAAACCATTTTAATAGCATAACTCTAGATTATAACGAAGAAATAATAAACAGTAAAAGGTATCTAACTTTTAACTGATTAAATGCACTAAAGAATACATTAAATTCAAATTACAGAACAATTCGCTGTGATTCATCACTCACCTCTGGCCGCAATCTCAGTGAAATAAAAAGCGTGAACTCTCGCGGGAAAGACTTTCCAGCGCTGAATAGTTCTGAAGAAGCAATCCAGATATAGGAGTTAGGTCTTAGACTGAACGCATGCGGCCGGTCGGTGACGGGGCCCCACCTCGCCTGCGCTGGGTGGAAGTTTCTCCTCGCTCCCGGCGCTAACGGGTTTATTGTACCTGATGAATGTAATTATAATGTATACCTACTTTATTGCTATTTCGTAACACATGAGTTAAGGCCGTATTAAATAATGGAACGTTTTACGTGTAATTTAATAGCTGCTTGTTTATGTTTACGGAGAGTGAAAATTTAGGTTTACTCGGGAATTTTATTACCTCATAATATATATTTTAATTGACTTATTGTAATTGGGTTTGTATTGTATTGGTATTATACACGGATGCCATAAATTAATTATTGTTTACCTCAAAAAGGGAAAAGAAGCTTTTTGAATTCTGAGTTTTATAGTAAGTATGATACATAGGCAATTCTTTAAAAACGTAGTTACATAGAGAGCTTAAAGTGCCAAGATGATTCTAAAAGAACAAAATCATAATTTTTTGGATTAATTAATTAGGATAAATATGATTCATATTTTTTTTTACAAAACTTTGATTATGAATTGATAATGAATAAAAACACAAAATACATATACATAAAAATACATATTTGATATTTATATTCACTTCTATTATTTAATTATGGTAAATTTTTTAGATTTTCCACTTCAACAATTCTTACGCTTCAACAGCTTTAAAAATTCTATTTTCAATGGCTCACGCGTTAAATATTATGTCAATCAATGTTCCATGCCAATCTCTATCAAAAATTCTGCTTCTACAAGCTGTTCCGAGCTAAAATCACTTTATCAAAATGTCACCTACATCCTGCATGGAAGATCGGAATAGTTGGGCAACTTTTCAACCTATCCATTTCCTGCCGTTACGATGTCAGTTAACGAGCTAGTCTGGATATAATTTAAAATCCAATATTCGTTTCAGTTTAGATGCAGAGCGGTTTTTCAGCAATGGCCAGCTATTAATGAAACGTTTACGTTTATGGTTTGTATTTTGAGGTTTGATTAGGAAATGACAATATCTCATTAATTATTTTAAATAGATGGTGAGATTTACGAGATTTTGCTCAAGATTTGATAGATATCCTAAAAGTTGAATTGAATTAGAATAAAAGTGGATGGCTGAATGAAATTCAAATAAAATTAAACAATGGAGGTAATTAAATCTAAGAAGAGTTTTGTTCTAAAATAAATTTAAATTCTTCGTTTTAATTACGACTTACCTTCACAGTTGAAGGAGTTGCACGACCGCTTTTGCTCACCGTACCCCTCGCAAGAAGGCTTTGAGCAGTATCTCCTCCTGGTTTGGTGGCCTCCTCCACAGGTTCTACTGCACGCTCCCCATTCCCCCCATCCCGCCCAGCCTGCAATATTGATAGATGAACTCTCCTCCAGGGATTATTGCAATAGTTTTACAGAGTTTTGTTTGTGGAGAAATTTCATAGCAGCTTTTGTAAAGTTTTGTTTGTTAAACGCTATTTATACTGTTTTTAATGGGTGTTTATTATACTGAAATTATTGTGCGATTTCCTGTTTGAATATTTAAAAGCCAATATTAGTATTTGACTATAAATTGAGTTCGTTTCATTTTTATCAATGGAATTGTGAAGAGAACTGCAAAACTTCTTTAAGCAGACATTTTCATAATCTTTATTTCAATATCTGACAATGTTACCAGACATTCTTCTAGTTTACCGAACAATATATAATAATAATTATATCATCTAGTTCCACTCACCGACAGCATTCCAGATAGCTATATCGACTCCCAAACTCCAGGGAACCGCCGCTGCCGTAGCCTCGAGCCACGGGCCATCAGGCGGCGTCGTTTCCAAGTCTACTGCAGGGTCACTGATCCTTGCAAAGACTACCAGCTCACTTTGCGAAGGCGTCATGCTCCAGTTGAAGCAATCACCAAGTTGTGGGCTGATTTTGAGGTTCACTTGTCTGTCAACAAACAATATGAAATTCAAGTCCCGATTAACTATAACATGGTTAGGTAAATAGCACAGAAAATCAGTTCAATATTTTAAGTTGTTTTTTTATTTCAATTTTATTTTTGTATAAGGTATAATCATCAATCTTAGTTGAAAAATTAATACTATTTTTAATTTACTACGATATAAAGTTAATATAGATCTCAGTGCTTGACTTTCAAAATATAAATGCTCTTTAAAAAAAATTTTGCTGGTGTGTTGATAATACTGTTAACTACATTATGTTAACTTGCTATTCATAATTATGTCGAACTGTGTTTGTGATTTTATTTACATATAAATAATTTATGTATTTAATTATTTATTATTTAATATAACTTGTTACTATTTGCATGCATACTTTGCATGCTGTGATCTCCTGTAATTGAGGGAGTACTCCGAAAGATTCCTGTAAATTTTATTTTAAGTCATAGTTGTGTATAGCCTTCGTTCGAGACCCTTAAACTATATAAATAAAATGAAATATAATAAATAAATATATTATGTCAGCTTTAACAGTCCACTTCTAGACAAGACCATAATCCATTCATTTAAAATTGGCGTTTAGATGTATGACTTTTCGTATTTCAATGTATTACATTATATTTGTATTATTTTCTTCAAAAGTTGAAAGCCCACAATTATTATGTACAGGAAGTAAGCAACATAATCAAAATTTGATCAAAATAGCAATACCTTTAAATAAAGAACCTAACTTATTATATATATATATATAACTAGCTATTGCCCGCGGCTCCGCCCGCGTGTATGTCGGTTATCGCGGCAAACAGTAACCTATGTGTTAATCTGATGTATCTTCTATACTTAAAAAAACCGACTTCCAAAAAAACATCCAACGAAAACTCTCTGAAAACTACTATTGAAATGAATAAAGAATTAGGTATAGGCAATTTATGAAGAACCAGTTTATTTTACGCTTTTAAGTGTCTTTTGGCAGAGAGTTTTCGTTGGATGTTTTTTTGGAAGTCGGTTTTTATTTTATAAAAAGTTTTTATTTTTCAGTTTTTAGTGCAATCAATCGTAGGTAAGTAGTAAGTTGAACTATTTCATCAAATTTCATCATCAAGAATACAAATTAAGGTCTATACGTACGTGTAATATTAAAATCATCCTCTAATCCCTAACTGTTGAAGAGTTTAACCTTCTATCATCAGCTCACCTAAATAACTTGAAAGTTTATGACTGAAGGTCTTTAGATACGTATGAAATTGAAAGAATTATCCTCCAACTCCTAACCGTTGAGGAGTTGTACCTTCCACCTTCCATCATCAGCTTACCTAAATAATTTCAAAGAATACGACTAAAGGTAACATATATACAAATGATATTTAAAGATTTATCCTCCAACTCCTAACCGTTAAGGAGTTGTACCTTACATCATCAGCTCATCATCATAAAATGATGACTACCAGACGCAAATACCGGTGTAACTTCAGAAAATATACGAAAAACATAGTATGTGCCTATAAAAAATGAGGGTTTCCCTCGATTTCCCTGGGATCCCATCATCAGATCCTGATATGCTGGCAATGGGACCACTTCGGAAGCATATTCATTAGAATACAAAAAAAAATTTCAAAATCGGTCCACAACTGACGGAGTAATCGGTGAACATACATAAAAAAAAAAAAAAAAAAAAAAAAAACATACAGTGGAACATAGAACCTCCTCCTTTTTGGAAGTCGGTTAATAAAATAACATGTCCTGACTGACTGATTCATCATCGCCGAGCGGAAACTATTAAACTTGGGAATACAAAATTTGGTGAGTATGATCGTTTCATTAAGTAGATACCCATTAAGGAAGGAATTTTGGAATTTCTACCCCCAAGGGGGTGAAATAGGGGTTGAAAGTTTGTATGGAAGTCCGTCATTTTTTAAGTTAGAAACATGAAACTTTATTTTTGGGCTACTGATTAAAAATGAGTAAACACGTATTTAAGCGTTTCTGATAGATAGAGCGGATATTCTACTCCTTAAGGGTGAAATAGGGGTTGACGTTTTGTATGTAGGTTAGTCTGGAAGTCCGTCATTTTTGAAGTTAAAAACATGAAAGTTTATTTTAGGGCTATTTAAGAAATATGAAACTTTATTTTTGGATTACTTATAAAAAATTGTAGATATGTATTTCAACGTTTCCTAATATTCTACCCCTAAGGGGGTGAAATAGGGGTTGAACTTTGTTTGGAACTTCGTCATTTTTAAATTAGAAACATGAAACTTTTCTTTTGGTTTGGGCTACTGATTAAAAATGAATAGATACGTATTTAGGCCTTTCTCGATATTCTACGCTGAAGAGATGAAATAGGCGTTGACATTTCGTAAGCGGGTTAGTCTAGAAGTCCGTCAGTTTTGAAGTTAGAAACATGAAAATTTATTTTAGGGCTATTGATAAAAAAATAGGAGATACGTATTTAAGCGTTTCCCAATATTCTACCCGTAAGAGGGTGAAATAGGGGTTGAAAGTTTGTATTGAAGTCCGTCTTTTTTAAGTTAGAAACATGAAAAATTATCTTTGGGCTAATAGTTAAAAACGCGTAGATACTAAGTGTCTCTGGATATTATATCTACCCCCTTTTTTGTGCGGAAATTCCCTCGGATATCAGCAACTGGTGGTTATGTCGGACTCGAACCGACTAAAAACCGCACACCGTCTCGGGTTCTAGAAACCAGGGAACCAGAGCGCCCTCAAAAGGAAATCCCATAAATGATATTTCTACCCCTAAGGGGTGAATTAGGTGTTGAAATGTCGTAAGTAGATTAGTTTGGAAGTCAGTCATTTTTAATTTAGTAGCCTGAAACTTTGTCCTTAGGCTTTTAAGTACAAATAAATTAATACCTATATCATCATTTATGGGAATTCTATTTCTAAAGGGGTAAAAATAAGGGTCGAACGTTAGTATGAAATCTTTTTTAATGGGCTATTGATTAAAAATAAATAAATAGGTACGTTTAAAAACATGAATAAATTATTCATACATACTTACACAGTTTTAATTAAATATATTGTAAATAATCAACTTCCACGCGAGCAAAGCTGCGGGCAACAGCTAGTAAGCTATATTACTGTAAAGTTTCATCCAATTCCGTCAAGTGCTTTTTGCGTGATGAAGTAACAAACATACACCCTCACAAACATTCGCTTTTATAAATTA
The DNA here is from genome assembly GCA_949125395.1 of Diaphora mendica. Lineage (NCBI taxonomy): Eukaryota > Metazoa > Arthropoda > Insecta > Lepidoptera > Erebidae > Diaphora > Diaphora mendica. The sequence goes on along the minus strand of OX421311.1, from coordinate 40,031,147 downwards.
GTGTGATGTGATAAAATCGAATACGAAAAACAATGTTAAATTTATCACTACAGTTAAATGAAAAATTAGACATAACGAATGAAGCTTATTTTCAAAGCGTAAATAAAACTAAATTAATTAAGTATCTACAACTAATTCAACGAAAAAAATGGAAGGTATCTACAACTTACTAAAAGAAATTAAAACACCAACAAATAAGGCTAAGTTATTAAATATTTGCAACGAAAAACATCTGCTTACCTATGCCTATACCAATAACCTAACAAAATCCTATAAAAAAGTAAATTATAGGTACCTAGGTTCCTATGCTATAACCTTACAAAATTCTAAAAATACCGAGAAAACCAATTAGTATCTACAAAAGACTATTTGCTAATTATTTAGGTACCTACAACAAAAATCGCCTGCTTATACCTATGCTATAACCTGACAAAATCCTAAAAAAAACTTCGTTTAAAAAAACTGACTTCAAAAACTAAAAAGTATCAGTAAACTTAATTTGCATGTGCTACCTAGGTTTGAAGTCAGTGCCAAGCCAAATGTAATAGTAGGTATCACACTCGCTACATTTCGAGACGAACGTCAACGACGTCACCGACGTTTCAGTTGTTTTGTTCTACGCGAAGAGCAGCTATCCCGCTCAAGGTCTCGCGCGGCGAGTGCGGTACCTACTATTACATTTTGGCTTGGCACCGACTTCAAACCTATGAATAGGTAGCACATACAAATTAAGTTATTTGATACTTTTTAGTTTTTTCGGTTCGGTTTTTTTAAACGAAGTTTTTTTTATTTTTCACTTTTTAGTCTTTCTCAAGTCTCTCGTCATCATTTCACCTAAATAACTTGAAAGAATACGACTAAAGGTACATACATGCTGTATAAAATCGAAAGGACTTCAGGTATTTTTTTGTAATAAAATCTCAAATGGACTATCTTCTATAGGTTACTATAATTCAAGTGATTTGAGGTAAACTGACTATCTGAGGTTAACTCTGATATCGTTAAGACCCGTTTTATATATTATGAAATTAAATGATGTCTACAGAATATGAAGGCATGCAGACAATTGCTTTAACTTCATTGCAGGCGCATACATAAATTTGAGGGTTTCCTTCGATTTCCTTAGGATCCCATCATCAGATCCTGATATGGTGGCCATGGGACCACATGGGGAGCATACCCTATCGAATACAAAAAGAATTTCCAAAATCGGTCCACAAATTGACGGAATAATCCGTGTACATACATAAAAAAAAATATACCGATGAAATTGAGAACCTCATCCTTTTGGCAGTCGGTTAAAAAAAATATACCGATGAAATTGAGAACCTCCTCCTTTTGGAAGTCGGTTAAAAATACAGAAGAAATATTATAATACCAAGTAATATTTATATTAGGTAGAACAAAAATCAAGTAAATAGTTCCAAAAATAACTTTTTATCCGAATTTACATTCAACAACTACTACTGGGTTTTTAAGTCGATTTGGGTGCGTGTGTCGCGTAGGGAGCCGACCGACCGCGCGGGTACTGCTTTTTTAACAATTTGGACGTGTTTGGTAACCTACGCAGGGCAGTACTATGTATTAGTTATTCTGTGGCAGGGCGCAGGCCACGCGCCCGCGCTGCCTTTCAGGTACCTATCATAAAGATGTTTTGTATCATTTTCTGGTAAATTATGATGAACTATTATGTTATATGTTTACTCCTCTTTCAAATATTTTAAACTTAAAATAAATATCATAATTATAAATGACCATTTAAAGTTTATGGCATTCTAGTTTTTGGTTCAGTATCAATAAGAGCGTCCTCCCAAAAAATCTAAATTTCTTTAATGTACAGAATTGCTCTTATACACTTTTCTTATGCGTTTAAAAGTAATCATATTACGTACCTATTGTAAAGTTAGTTACTTGATTCCAAAAGATGTCGCTGTTTTAAGCACAGTTCGTCAGTGAGCACAGAAACAATTTTCAAGAAAATGTAATTGCTTTAGTATCGATTAGAGAGCCCTCCCAAAAAATCATCTAAATTTCTTTAATGTACAGAACTGAACTGTTACATTTTATTATACGTAAAAAAGAGTAATCATATTACGTACCTATTGTAAAGTTAGTTACTTGATTCCAAAAGATGTCGCTGTTTTAAGCAAATAAATTTTTCAAGAAAATTTAATATAACCCTTTCTATGGAAAGAGAGAACATAAAACAAATAACTACCTATCAAATACTAACTATATACCACATTAATCACAATGCTTGTGCATAAAACGTTCCCACGATTATTTTGAATATTTAAGTCATGCGGGCACAACCAAACACACATATTCGACGTCTACAGAGAGATATAGATATTCTTTTTCCTATGGATAGAGAGGTTGCGATAAATCAAATACTTAATGCTACACCGAATTATACGTAATACGTTCTACGATTATTCCACGATGTATTAATCAAAGTGTTATTAATTACGCATGGCTGGCAATAGATGTCACTACATGTAGTTTCACGTAATGATAAATTCTTTATAATTTTTTTTTCCAATAGATAGAGAGATTGTGATAAATTAAATACTTTATGCTACAATCTTCAGAGTATCTCCTTTCTAACAAAAAAAGAATTATTGCGATCGGACTACTCGTTAATGAATTACAATTAATTACACATTTTGACTTTCATCTCCCCTCCCAAGGAAACCGTCCGAAATTTCGGAATAAAAAGTATCCTATGTCCTACCTCGGAGTATGAACTCAAATCATGCCAAGTTTCATTTGAATCCATTCAGTAGTTTCGGCGTGATGCGCGGCCAAGATACAGACAGACAGACAGACAGACAGACAGACAAAAATGAAAAAAAAAATAGTTTTCGTTTCAGTATCGATAACAGAGTGCCCTCCAAAAAAATTTTCAAAATTTCTTCAATGTACAGAATTTGACCTGTTACATTTTTATTATAAGTATAGATAAATAAAAGTTAAGTGATATAATGCAATATTTTTAAAATAAATCTTATGTGAAAATCTAGTAGTGCTAATAATATTATTTTGATAGTCAAGTGCTAAGCATTAAATTGAAGTTTCTGTTTTCATTGCGAAAGTTCAGTTTACTATAACTCGCATTTAATTGAAATCCATACTTATATTATAAATAAGCTGACCCACGCAACGTCGTTTACGTCTCCTATTGCCTGTAACGTAAAAAAATATTCCCCCGATTTTATAACATTCTTCATTGATGCTCCGCTCCTATTGGTCTTAGCGTAATGATTATAGCCTTCCTCGATAAAGGTGCTATCCAACACTGAAATAATTTTTCAAATCGGACCAGCGGTTTCTGAGATTAGCGAGTTCAAACAAACAAACTCTTTAGCTTTATATATTAGTATTAGTATAGAAGTATAGATTCATATGTAACCCTGTCTGTGTGTTTAACGACTAAACCGCTGCACAGATCTCAATGAAATTTGGCATGGAGATACTTTGATTCGTGAGGAAGAACATAAGCTTCTCTTTGCCGCGACAACTGACAAACGTGTACGTGGAGCCGCAGGCAAAAGCTAGTCTATACAAATAAATAAAATTGGAGTGTCTGTAATATTAAAATAACCGATTTTTACTAAATGCATATGTATGTATACACGGTATATATATAAATATATTTTTTTTACTTTTTTTTCTGTCTGTCTGTTTGTTCCGGGTAATCTCTGGAACGGCTGGACTGATTTTGACGGGACGTTTACTGATAGGTAGCTGATGATATATGGAGAAACTTAGGCTACTTTTTAAGACTAGCTTCGCCCCGCGGTGTCATCCGCGGTTCGACAATAACCGCGGGTAACACGCGAGACTCAGCTAGTTTTATATAAATTTAAAACGTTAACATTTCTTACTTTTAAACAAAGCTCTCAAACTTAATGTTGCCATAAATAAAAAACAGCTAACTCGAGAAATGCTGGAAAAGAAATGAGAAACGGAAGGATACGAAACTTTTTCATTCTCAACAATCAAGTTAACGAAGTCCATTGTTTTATTTATAACATCATCTCGGACTTTCATCAGTACTTATGAGTGAGAAAAGTACTTAATCAGACGTGTTTAATATAGATTGCGTAGTACAGTCAGCCTAAAAAGTAGCTGACCATGTCCAAATTTCCAAAACTGATATACCACTTAGTACACATAAATCGCTTACAAAGTCTAGCGCCAGAATTGTATGATCATCTTACATAAAAATTAGCTGAAAAACGCAAAACTGAACAACACATTGTTAAAAGTAGCTGAACATGTCAAAAATATCTTTACCATAAAGAAAAATCAACGTTAATGCCCATAGATAAAGTATACTTTTGTGTTTAATAGTTATTTTTAAATGTTTTTCGTTCCTATTTTCTTTGAATACCCATCCCGTTCATTTCTTGCATGATGTGACTCACATGTCTTGTATTTCAAATAATTTTTGTAGAAAATAAATAAAGTGTAGTAATCGAAATATTTAGTTAGAAAAGTAGTATGAATGCAGGTATTTCAATGAGATAAAACCATTTCAATTTACTTTGAAACGAAACCTCTTTTAAAGAAAGTGACGGTAATTTTTTTTACCATTTAATTCATAAAATAAATTGCCTGTTTACGCTATTTAAATATAATCCGTTCAATTTTCAATTATACGTGTCTAATTAAAATAACCTGATATGTAACATATCAAAATAACGCATGAGGTCTCGGGTTCAAATCCCGAGTCGGGCCAAATGTTTGTATGATCTGAATATTTTTTTCGGAGTTTGGGTGTTTTCTGTGTATATAATTATGTATTTACAAAAAATATACATTTGTATTAATATCAGTTGTCTGGTACCCAAACTACAAGCTCTGCTTAGTTTGGGACTAGATGGCGTTGTGTGTTAAATGTCCGAAATATTTATTTATTTATCCTTCGCAAACGGGAAAAAAGTATCTTGTGTGGATGATGTTAATTATGTACACTGTCTTCATCAAAATTCTAAAGAATGCTATGTAGCAATATATGCTTATATTAAATTAATAAATTTATTTATATCTTCTTATATTATATTTAAATCCAAGCTGTTATAAAGAGACATATTTAATATATTTTCGGACGCTAGGTTCATGGGGTCCGAATGCTGGCGCTATGTTTAAACAACTATAATATAAGTCAACTGATTGACGCTTCTCGTGACCAGAAGTAATTCAACATAGCAATGCTGCCAGTCTTTTAAGAACGCTACCAGTAGGATGATGCGGAAATTTTTTTTGACGCTTGCATGTTAATATTGTAAATATTTTCATTGTTTTTTTTATTTCGTAGTCTTTTAATTTGATTTTCATGGTAACTATATTATGTAAAGTCGTCTCACTTATAAGAAATAATGGTTAAAGATAATACATTATTTTATCATAATATGATTGCTTACGTTTCAACATATCTGATGACTGGGAATTAGACTGCCTCCCTGTCATCACCGGTTTACGTAGTAGTTACGGACCTCCCATAAAACATGAGCACCTCTTCAGCATTTCATTTGTACATCACAGCCGATGTGATGTACAAATGAAATGCCATTTCGAATATGTGAAGTACCTATTAATTGACAAATGCAGTCGGCGCGTAGCCCGTGACACGGAAAATGTACTTAGGTACGGTGCGACATGACACAAACTAGTGGCACTATTTTTTTTCAAGTTTTGAACCATCACAATGATATATTTTGAAACGAAAAAACTAGAAAACGATAATTTCGCTACGAAGATTTTGCGTGCTTGTAATAACAAATTACATTCTGATTGCTTGTTAGGGTTGATCTGCGCACTTGAGCATTAGCTATGATATGAAGCTAATTCACCTAGATAACTATTAAGATGATTTAAAGAGATTAAAATAATATTAAAATGTTCCAATAAGTTGATAAAATCCACACTACAGCCCCCAATAATGTAGATAAATAAATTAAATATGAATATTTCTGACACCTAAAACGTTAACTAAGCAGAGCTTGCACTAAGATAGCTACATTGACTGACAGAATACTTATTTTCATTTTTTGTAAATACTTACATATTAAACATAGAAAACACTTAAATTCCTAAACAAATACATATTTGCAGATCAATAAAACATTCGGTCCGACCCGGGAATGTAACCCGAGACCTCAAGCACAGCAGTCGCATACGTAACCACTGTGATATCCGGACAGTCTAAAAAGAAATGAAGATAAAGTATGTGTATAAAAAGATAATTTCGCGGACATTTAAGCTATTAGTATTTCAAACTAATATTTTCTCAAATTTAATGAGACAATGCATACTTATTCAAGCGTACAATTAATACTGTATTTTATGTACGGTAAATAAGGTAAGGTTCATCACCTTCCTAGCCTTTATCATTACTAGGATTATTTGGAGTCGGCTGCTAGTTCAACCGATTTTACCGGTGTACGGTTTTGTGTGTTTAAATAAAAGAAACTGGTATAAGGAAAGAAATGTATTTGATTTACTAATTTACACTGTTATTGTTTATTATCGATAAGCGGCGACAGATTGTGCGGAATCGTGTCTTAACAATTACTGAACCATAGCGGGTTCGCTTGTTGTTTTAAAGTGTAATAATGCAACGCTGCGCGTCGATGTCAGCATAAAACTATAACTTTTGTTATGTACGGCTTTGCTCGTACAACTGGTATATCAATGGAAAAAAATAAAAATTGTTCAGAAGTAAAAGGGTATCTTATTTCAACTCATTTGTATTTTATACGAATGCCTATTTTTATAAAATGTTTCAGTTCTAGGCGCAAAATCTAAGACGAATGTGTAACTGTCACGGGAGTAACGTGGGCACTTATCTTTTGGTTCTTGAAATGAATTGGGGTTAGATTTAGAAGATACACTTGACTTGATGATTTACATAAACGGCTTTGGTAATATCTCAAACTTATTGACTACGAAACAGCCTTTTCCTATTCCATTAATTTACAGCCGTATTTTAAAACTCCATTTTTATGGTACATGACCATGAAAATAGATTCGTGCGTATACATATTATTATATTGACTGTACGTTTAGCCTAGTGGTTTAACGATCACCACGCCGTTTCCTACTTCGCCAAGTGTCGAGGGTTCAAATCCCTCGTAGGACAACACTTTGTGTGATCCACAAATTGTTGTTCTGAGTCTGGGTGTTCTTTGTGTCCGTTTCATGTATGTTTGTAAAGTCCCCCGCAACACAGGATTTAGTCCTAGTGCGGGAATTGCTCTTAAAAAAAAAAATAAATATCGTATGGGTCTAGTGGTTAGCGGTTAGCGACCCTGACTGCTAAACCAGACGTCGTGGGTTCAATTCCAACTCCAGACAAAGGCTCAGGACAGGTCCTGTGCTGTCTTCATCGGATAGTTGGACCACTTTGTGAGGGGCCCCACCCTTACTCCGTTCGTCCGTATATGGTCGCCACTCTACGACTTAAAGATATAAATTTTATAAAACAGAAACAGACGTTCTTTTAAAAGCTGATACCACATCTAAGGTGTCAAATTAGAGCTATTAGAGCTAAATAAATCACTGGATATAAAAGTGATTCCAACACCAAAATCGTGTTTCAGAATTTTCTTTAATCTTACTTTATTTCGTGCGAACACGTCGTTACTTCAAAAAGTTAAGGATACCCAGAATGTGTAAAAGAAAACTTATTCCTTACGTGACTTCATTCTGTGACGACGCCAAACATGTTCTAAATTGAGTGGAAATCCAACAAAATGCCTTGACAGGTAGGAGCTTAGGTAAAAGAATGAAGTAAATTGAATCTGTAACTACTTTTATGTTCGATGTTAATGTATTTTCTTTCCTTTTTTTATATAGCATTATTTTTGGTGTACTTAAACTTGTAAAAGACACTGACACGCATATGTGATTATTTCAGTAAGGGATAGCTCAATAAGGGAAAGGGAGGTTTGAGCTAGTCATACACGGTAAGGTGTATCTGACAGGTTTACTTGCACAGCTGTGTAGCTAGCCTAAAAATAACAGACAAACTACCATAGTTATCCTGCGGGAATATAATTTTAAATGGTGTGCCTTTAGCACAATTTATTTGTGCCATAATAGTTGGCCCACGGGCACTACGTGAAAAGAATAAACTGAACCAACCTACATGTACCTTCTGCAACATAATTCTTCCACTGTGCTATCATCTCTTTTAAAATAGCGTAATATACAAATAAATAATCCCAATCCATCTAGTCCCAAGCTAAGCAGAGCTTGTGTTATGGGTACTAGACAACTGATATTAATACGTATATACTTTTTTTTGTAAATACATACATATTGTACATATAAATCACCCAAACTCCGAAACAAACATTTGCAGATCATACAAACATTTGATCCGACCTGGGAATCGAACCCGAGACCTCAAGCACAGCAGTCGCATACGCTACCAATACGCTACCGAGGCAGTTAATATTATCTATACCTAAAGTATAAAATCATTACTTCATTAAAATAGATAAACATCAATGACTGCATTGGAAGTACATTCCTATCACGCAGTACTTTTGCTGAGAAAATTTAATTATACGGATCGCGATCCCTGAGAAACTTGGCTGGTTTAATTGAGTTCCGCACTAATCTTTAGCTTGCTTCGTTTAGAAGGCGCAAGCGATAAGCGAATGTTTATCTGTATTTAGGTTTTGTTTGATTTCCGTTTTTATTCGGTTTTCTTTATTATATAGGGTTTTAAATAATTTTAGTGAAATATTTTAAATAAAAATTAGCGAAAGTTTATGAAGAGATTGGTATCAGTTGTTGTTGGAAGAGCAGTTCATTTCAAGATTTTCTGCGACAGCTGACGCACAATGCCATCTAGTTCAAAACTAAGCAAAGCATGTACTATGGGTACTAGATAACTAATATAAATAATTCATTATATACTTATCGATCGCTATTCTAACCGCAGCCGTAGTACCTCCCCGCAATATAGCAAGTTTCTATTTAACAAATCCCGCTTATACCTAATTTAGCCCACCGCCAAAACTTGTGCGTGTTTGCCAACTCTTCTTGGGCAAACTTTAGCACTCTCAATACCACGCGGTGGCTTTCCCCTAGTTTGTTTTGTTAACCGTTTTATTACACTGCAAGGGATTGGGGTCTTACATACCCCCATTCGCTCTTCTTAATTCTAAGCGAGATGATTTGTGACGGGTTGCGGTAAAGGGTTGCGTGAACTTGGTTTAGTGAAAGGAAAGGCTTGTTAAATGTTTATGGGAAGTCGTCTTTTAAACTTTGAATTTACAAAGGGAAGCTTCTTATATTAATTACCCTTCAGGGTTCCTTACAACTGATGCAAGATATATACTTTGATGTTGATGGTGTTCTTCGTTGTTATTATGTCTGACTGTCAAAGTCTATTGTCAGCATTGGTCTTCAGACCTTGTTTGAATTATTGAATAAATGCACATAATTAGACAGGGCCCACCAGCATGTAACTAGTTATAGATCGTCAGACAATGCAGTGAGTTGTAGGTTCCTAAAGATGTTCACAACTGGAGATAGGCCTCCTCCAAGGCTCTACATAACAACCGGTCTTGTGCTGCCCACATCAAACGGTCAGGGGATTAAAATACTCAAAGAATGTTAAAGAACCGACCCTTTTTGGCCCAAGCGTAATTCTCCCACGGATCCATCTACCTCTTTCTAAAGAATTATTCCCTATCAGCCTTCTGCCAAGCCTCTGTTTTATCATTACTTCTATATAAATTCTTTCTACGTCCCCAAAGCTTAATGAAATCACCAATCGGATACGGCTATTAGGCCCGAAAACTGTCGAGCTTTCTCGCGTGAAATCGGGTATTGTAATAACGCTATCTAATAGTATGATAATAGAGGAAATAACAATTACGACCTCTATTCCACATACCATTTAAATACTAACCAGATAATATAAGTGAATGTTACTGAGAGGCGTAATATAATCCAATTTTATGTGTAGATTTTCTAGCTCAAAGAATATTCAATGACAAAATATTTCGCCGAGTCAAAAGTTATTTGAAAATTCTGGATGTTATTAAAGGTAATAACGTGACGGATTTAGTACACAGAGTGTTACCATTCCCATTTACCCCTTAGATGTCGTAAGCGGCGTGTGACTAAAAGAGTAAACTAGGCAGGACAAAATCAATGCCAAAAAAAGGAAAACTAGAAACAAACTATAACAATTTGACCAAAACCTTCTTTCTGAGAAGAGAGACTAGAGAAGAGTCCAGTGTAGAGGAACGGGTGTCATGTCCCTCCAACACAAAGAGAAGATCCTCCAAACAGGCGAGGCGGGCCAACTGCACAACGGTTGATGTTGGGATGTTGTATACTATATGATAATCGACGCGAGAACTTCTATTAAATAAGCTTGCCGAGGACCGATATATTGACTCCATAGATTATGAGGGCGCCTAAGAGCGCTACCCATTAGTTTTATATTAAGGCCCTACATTAGTTACTTATATTTATATTAACTATGAAGAATGAATTTATTTATTTTATGGGCAGTTTTTCAGTGTCTGAGGACAAAACGGAATACATTTTATTTACGATGAGTAACATGACGCCCCGACAACTGACCTTGACATTTACGCACAAAATTCTGGTTATAGTGCTAACAACGCAAGTTACTGCCCTGCTTTGACAAAAACTGATTATGTGAGATATCTGGGTGTCACGATTGACACACATTTGAATTTTCCACAGGCACATCAAATTATTGTGTACAAGAATTCGTAAATTAATGTTTATATTTTAAGAACGTGATAAATTTAAGGTATGTAAAAAGAAAGGATATCAGAATATTTAGGTATACTAAACTATTCAGACACTGTAAACATCTCTAGGTAGTAGAGCCATGCTGATTTCAGCACGAATGGGCCGGCTCGACCGGGGCGGTACTACCCTCGCACAGAAAATCAACGTAAAATGCCAGCGGTTGTGCTGTCGTGTTTCGTTGGTGAGTGCGAGACCGGAGGCCAAAATAGTCTAGTCAACAAGTTCTATACTTGTTGACTAGACTAAAAGATGCAGTAGCATCACTAGGCCGCCATGGTGTGGGTCGCCATACTGCATTGTCTGCATTCGCAATGAGTATGGTGACCACCACTCTTGGATTCTGCTTATGCTTTCCATCAGGCAGAGTAGAGTCATTTAAAAAAAAAAAAAAAAAACATGTTAGTAATTTTAAACTAGAATATATTATTGTAACATAAACTTAGTCCTATCCTACGGTTTAAGTAAACAGTTTTTTTTTTGGTAATTGTAAGAACAGTAGTTGCCTGAAACACAGGTCTTACCTAGATCAGTCAAATCACTGACTTGAAATATTGACCATACTTAATAATAAGATTAAGAACTGTAATTTGCTAGTAAGAATAATAAATACTTAGTTCTAATCGTATGATGTAAGTGCTTAAAAAATAATATTTTGCTTATATTAAGTTAAGTCTACTCTTAAGAAACACAACACCTTGTGCATTGAGTTCGGAATAAATTTTATTTTACTTTATTTATTTATTGCGCGATTCAGGATTAGTGTATTGTATTGAGTACTCTGTGTAGTAACGTCACTTCGTAGTTCGGTGTATCTTTGGTAGTAGAGGTCAATGTGATGTGTGGATTTCCTATCTCAAAAATACTATTAGCTTATATTAATATTTTAACTATCACTGGATCTTTAGAAGAATATAAATTAAAGAAAAAGATAGGACCCAAACTCTAAGAGTTCCTATTCGAATATAATAAGGTTAGAATTATTTATTTCTTAAAGATTACAAATCACTTCACATAAGAAAAAAACAAAAATATAAAAAGTAAGTACACTTGAACATAGTTCAAAGCTCGATTACAACAATAAATATACTGTGGTTAGGCGACAAAATTGAGGCATAAAACGCGCAACTTCTGTTAGGGACTATTTACACGAAAACAACGAATACATACATATTGTTTTAATATTAGATACCTAAAGAAAGGAAAACAGAACCGACTTTGAAAGTTATTTCACTATATACAGGGTGAATTTTTGAGACGGGACAGTAAGGGCAGGTACCTTTATAGTTACAGGAATACGCTTTTAGGAGACTATCCATATATTTTTAAGATATTCTGAACTGCATTTAAAGATTTTGTAAAAAAATTACAGTCAGCAAGAATGGTCATTTTAAACAAAAACTTTTTTTGATGTCAATCGATCCTGTTTCTTATAAGGATCGAAAGTCTCTACTGGACCGACTGAGGTTTGAGTACTAGAAATGTCAGAAATCGCAAAACTTTTCCCATACATTAATACGGAAATACAGGGGGCATAAGATAATTACAGTTTTTGTCAAGCTGGCCTCATGGCTGTTCTTATAAGCAAAAGCGCCTACCTAAGTAGACAATCATCATAGTTGCATGGTTAATCTTCTACAACATTAGAACCAAATCAAATAATAAATCATTTTAATATGTATTTTAGACACAGACAAACATAACTTACATTTAGATGATCTACTAAATAAATTGCTCAAAATGTCCGCCGTTTTCACGAATACATAAGTTCATTCGTTTTTGTACTGAGTTAGTAGCAGCCGATAATTTTCTTAGATGGATATCATTTAAAATACTTGGTAATCCATCTTTCAGCTCCTGAATATTCACCCTGTATATAGTTTAATACTAAAAATGATTGATAGTAGATATTACGGTTCTAATACAAAACCCAAAATCTAATATCCAGTGCAAAACCTGATTCTTTTATACAATATTTTGACAATCTGTAACCAGGCACGGTAATTGGAGATCTAGTAGGCTTTGATAAATTGACGAAATTTCTTATAATATATTTATATAGCTTTATTGTACGGCAAAAAAATCATAAGTAGGTATTATGAAATAAGTTATCTATTCCACTTAGAGTCCATTGACTATACAGGTATAAAATAACACTATTCCCGAACCAAATAGAACTATTAATAAGGTTTTAGACGATATCTTCTTGAACATTCATATAGTACTAAATACACACTGAATTAAAAACTATTCAGCCACTTACAGTCTGTCCTTATTTATATATATATATATATATGCATATGTTCTAATTTATCCAAGTAAAAACCCAATTAATTTAGGCCTAAAATAAGGGAGATGGAACAAGTGAAGAATGTTGTTAAGACATTTCTCGAAAGTGCACCTTCTAGAAGAACGAAATTACTAGTATAAGCTTACATTTGTCTTTTGTTTGTTTTGGAAGAAACTTGCTTGATATAAATTTGATCACGCCGGCCAATCATTCAATCAGCCTATCGCGCTCCATGCTGAATGAAGGTTTCCCCTGGTTTCCCCCAAGGAGCGCCAATTATCCCGGTCTCTCCGGTCATTTCAATTGATTCGTGCTATTCATAAATTTTCTATGGTGATTTGAATTAACGGATTACGTATATTACGAATCCAGTAAATAAGTTATATTATATTTATCTTTAAATGGTTCGGCTTTAGAGAAATTCTGTAGAATGTTTTTATGTGTACAGCGTGTAGCAACCCGGTTCGGCTTCTCACGGAAGTCTTTGAGATTCTCGGATTGATTGACGGACACACACCTAGACCATAATATGCATGTATTACACATATAATCCTTCCCCTTGAATCATTTTATCTAATGCATCCATCAAAATCCTTTGAGTGTTAAAAGATCTAAGCAAACAGACAGCGGAAGCGACTTCATTTTATACTATGTAAAGATGACACTTACCTATCTGTTGTATTGTATGGTGAACCCGCATATTGGCTGATAGATGCCAGTTCTACTCCTCCTCTATATATAGACACTAGAGCTAAGTCTAGCGTTTTACTCTGAAACAAACAAACAAACAGCATTATTTTAAACATTGCTTCCAACAATAGGGTAATAAATAACAGCCTGTATCTCCGGTTCCCGGGGCGACCCCGGTCGTTTTAGAATATCTGGTTATAATAATATTATTAATATTTTATTCGTATATTTGGCATAAAATATGTTCCATTTAGTTTAAATTTAAAGTTATAGTTTATTTTTCAATGAAAAAGTGAAAATAAAGTCAATCATAGAAAATGCCTCATGAAGGCCGAATTTCATATATAATTATATCTAAGAAATAGATAAATAGTACCTACTTAATCTGTGTAGAAACAACTTAATATTGTGCAAACAGTTTTTAACTATTTAAAACTAGCTGAGTCAGTGTTGCCCACGATAAACTGTAAAAGTAGTTAACGCCGCGAGGCGAAGCTAGTCTATAAAAAGTAACCTAAGCTTCTCCTTATATCATCAGATTATACTTTCATATGCATTTAGTGAAAAGCTGTTAATTTGAAATTACAAACATATACTTATTTTTTTTTTTATTTGTGCATATATTATAATATATTTCAATTTACCAGACTCATGACATACAATAATATATCCTGAAACGAAAATCATACACATCATTATTTGTCTTAAAGAATACACTAAAAGGACTAGAACAATTCATAAAACGTAAAGACGATTATTCCGAGATTAATATAGTAACAATTGAAGCAAATTCAACCTTAACTTTTACAAATACAGTTCACTTTACCATGGTTTAAAATAGTATGTATTATGTATTTTCTCATACGCTAGGGATAGGGAAGAAATATTAATATTTTCGCATCTCTTAGGAATGTTTCTCTACCTTGTTAAACAAAGTTGACAAAGTAGGAACACCATACGAGCAGAGACTTGGGATCTACGAGTACAAATTATGGCATCAAATTAAAGCTTTGAAAACTTTAGTACGAGTTATTTTACTAACTTTTAAACTTTCGCTTTCCATCATATAATAATTATTATTTTTACGGAAATTAACGCGATCACTTATTTAAAGGTATTACATACCTCTGATTTGCCTGACGTTTCGACCAGGTTGCACTGGCCGTGGTAACAGGCTGACTGGCGATTTACTTTAATTAATTTTCGCTTTATTTAAACATAATTAGATCCGTTTTCTATTAACGAATGAGAAGTTAGTTTAATTGCCTGCCTCGGTGGCGTAGTGGTTGTGTATGCGTCTGCTGTGCTTGAGGTCTCGGGTTCGATACCCGGGTTGGACTAAATGTTTGTATGATCTACAAATATTTGTTTCGGGGTTTGGGTGATTTCTATGTAAAATATGTATGTATTTACAAAAAAGAGTATATAAGTATTCTATCAGTCAATCTAACTTTCATAGTACAAGCTCTGCTTAGTTTGAGGCTAGATGGCGTTGTGTGTCAGATATTAAAAAAAAAAATGTACATACTATGCCGAAGTCTGCTATGACTTAATAAACTGTGATGCTGAGTGACACTCAGCATTATAGTTCTCTCAGCATCAGAATCAAAAAGAATCATGAATAAAGATTCGTTTATTCGTCGTTCGGAGCAGCTCGTCTCGATCCGTGCAAGCTTCGGGTGTTAGGTTTTTTCGTTACGTTACGGAATTTCTTAATTCGGTCGCCGCGCTCAAAGGCCTCAAAGCCCGCGATACAAGCTACGCAATAGCTTAAAATCTATGTTTTTTATGTATCTAATCAAATTACAAATACAGTCGTATACTGCACAGTATCCATAGAGTATCAGTATCCATGATAATTATATGATGAACAAGATTTTTAATCTGTAATGTCATTTATCTATAGAATTATATAGGTATATACTTTTGTACTTTAAAACAAATATATGCATATCAGTAGTACGGTTATCGCTGGGTCGGTCAAATTTTTGCTACTAAATGTTGATTGTGGGGTTTTTTTACTCGATAGCGATAAAGATAGTGGAAAAACAAGAAGTTAGGCTTAAAAATGATTTTATTTATACTAATACTATGTTAAAAATTTAGAAATAATAATGAATAACACCTCTAATAATTAAACAATAGCGCTATGTATCTTAGTTGCAGTATAGAAAAGATTATTCGAAATAAAAATCTGTACTAATATTATAAACGTGAAAGTTTGTAAGTATGGATGGATGGATGGATGAATGTATGGATGGATGGATGTTTGTTACTCTTTCACGCAAAAACTACTGAACGGATTTGGTATAAACTTTACAGTAATATATCTTATACATCAGAATAACACATAGGCGCAATGTCGCGATAATCGACATATATACGCGGGCGGATCCGCGGGCAACAATTAGTATTTACTAATATTTCGTGTCATTTACTGCAGAGTTAGCCTAGTGGTTTAGGCGATTGCCTCAATAACAACAACACTGATTGATTGATTTCAGTACAAACTGGCCGGCTCGACCGGGGTGGTACCCTATCACAGAAGACCAATCTAAAATGACAGCGTTCGTGCTAACGTGTTTCATTGCTGAGTGTACAATGATGCAGAAGCATTTCAATAGGACGCCATAGTTTGAGTCACCATTCCATTGTTGAATTGCCTGCATTCACAATGAGTACTCTGACCACCACTCCTGGATTCCATCAGGTTGAGTAGAGTGACTTTAGCAGGCTCATGATAAAAAACACTGCCTTTTACTACAAATAAAAATAATGCTCACATTATTAAATAATGCCTCTGAATATGTGATACTGGACTACTGAAGGAATGTTGTTACCAAAACAAAAAGAAAACTTGGGAGCGTGCTTCAATTTTTTTATAGAATCGGGGGCAAACTAGCAGACGTATCCCCTGCAATACCATTTTTGAGACTGCTCCAACGCCTGAGATTTGAATGTTGACGACGACCTTGGATGTAATGTAAAAACTGTTAATTTTACTGTATTTATATAGGAGCTATTTTAAGAAATACAGTAAATTAACAGTTTTAATTTGATTTTTAACCGACTTCTAAAAAGGAGCAAGTTCAAGAGGCCTATGTCCAGCAGTGGATTGCGATAGGCTGATGATGATGATTTTCGAAATTGAAGACTAAAATGACTACCTATAAAAAATAAAGAGTTTTATCGATATACCGATATCGAGATATACTAATTACGTCGTAAGCGTCACAGCACTACTTAGTGACAACTGGGGCAGAGATCGTGCCATACTTTCAAGTATATATAGTAGCATTCAGCCATTTACCGTGACAACTACAGCTAACTACATTGTGTCAAAATGAAATTATTTTTCATGTTTCTTGTGGTGTTCTTTGGCCTTGCCACCCATATTTTCGTCGACTGTGGTTTTTCGATCCCTGCATGTCCCTATGGGTACGAAAAATTCCATGATATATGCAAACCCGTAAGTCGAAATCTTTTTTACCCATTAATAAACAACTATAGTAGTAGTTGACATATTTTTTTGTTATATCTTATGTGCAAATAACATATTTTCTGATATTTTATGTTATTTATCAAGTAATTGTCATTTAACGACTATACTAGCACGCGTGAAGCACTTAATCTAAAGCCAAAATTGCCTTATATCATTTTGGTAGTATCTGTATCTGTTACTCTTACACTGCTGGACCGATATTAACCAAACATAGCTAAGAGCCACCGCCAGGAAACTGGCTATCTAATAAAAATACCGCATCGAAATCGGTACACCCGTTTGCGAGCTACGATGCCACAGACAGACACACACAGACAGACACACATCGACGTCAAACTTATAACACCCCTCTTTTTGCGTCGGGAGTTGAAAATGGCGGACCCCAGCAACCTCGTTTATTAACCAGCACTCTATTGGCCGTAGCATGACATAACACCGTAATGTAATTTGTTTTCTAAAAAGAGGTTTTAGTATGCCAATCATGAAAAAAAATATGCATCGTAGACTTTTTAACCGACTACAAAAAGAGGTTTTCAATTTTTCTGTTTTTTTTTTTTACGTTTCTCCGAAATTTCGACTGAGTGAACCGATTTCGATGATGTCCCATTTCAATTTGGAGCAGTTCTTCAAGTCGTTTTTATTACATTTTTTGTTTATTTTCATCAATTAGTCTAAACTACCATGTTAAATGACGTTTAAAGAAAATGGTGTATTAGTAACTGGCTTTTTGTATGAACATATTTTTATTAGAACTTTTAAGGGGAACAATTTTGTTAGAACACTAAATTCAATTTTGTTCGTTGTTGCCTAGCTACTTGTCTGTTTATGTTTTTTCACTTCAAATAAAATTCTCGACATACGACGTTACTTTCATACACAAACTAATTCTTTTCATTAAATTCTTTCAAACATTATTGTTAAAACTGCTTGAAAAATCTTTCAAAAGGAATAAATTTCCCCCGATTTTTCAATATTTTTTATTTAAGAGACTTCGCCCCTTAGATAGTCTTCTTCACTAACTGGACTATCGAATACTAAAATAATTATTCAAATCAGGCCAGTACCTCCTGAGATTAAGGCGCCCAACCTAACAAAGAAACTCTTCAGCTTTATATTATTGGTATTAATAATGACCTGTGGAGCTAGTTGTAACTATATATTTCTAGTTAGCCCTTCCAATTATGTTACTTCGGGGCCAAGTTAGTTAGGTACTTCCCTGCAGATTTTTGTATGAGTAGTTATAAAAGCAAAAAGTATAATTTTAAATGTTTTTTTCATACGTCGTTGATTTATTATTTTTGTTTCAGATTTCTACACCCAATGAAGATAGGATAAATCACGATGCAAAATATTCAAACGAAAAGCAGTAAATAATTATTCAATGTAATTAGACTTTGCTAAAATAAAAATAAACAAAAAGTAGTCCATTCTGTTTTTTTGATTATCTTTGAAGAGAAGAAACATTAATTTTTTTATGGTGTCTAAATGATATTCTATTTATTTTAATTAATTTATTTATTGTTACGTAAACAAATTACAGGTTTGAACTTATCGATGGTTTCCGCACTAAGCTCGAGGCTTGTGTCATGGCAATCAAGACCAGATTTTACATTATTCATTGGTGCTAATTCTGTTGTTCTATAATCTCTCCAAACAACACCAGAAATCAAACTAACAATTGGTGTTTTGTCAAGTCAAACGACGTTCAAAAGATTGGCTAAAAACTATAACCAGAAGCACAGAATAACTAATAGTAGCCGTAGTCACACGTTACGTAGAAATGTACGTCCATAACACATTACCAACGCGTGACTACGGCTACTATTAGTTAATCTGTGCTACGGCTTTTGAAACTTGTTTCATACTTTTTCAGCGTCGTTTTCTGTCGTAGTTGGGTTTTTATTTTTTTTTTTTTAAATGTTTTGGTGCCTCTATAATATTAATTTCTTTGCAAAGTATATTTTAAATAGGTACCATAGAAATATCACAATTATCGAATAAATACGGACCAAGTCACGAGAAAATGCTAATAATATATATATACTAGCTGACCCACGCAACTTTGTTTACGTCCAAACTACCATCCCCCGTTTCAAACCCAAAAGGGGGTTGATTTCTAAAGATACATCATTAGTACACCTCCACACCATCTATAGAGCATACATTTTAAATTTCAAGTCTCTTACTTCAAAAACATAGGACTTTCATACAAACGCCCAACCCCCGTTTTACCCCCTTAGGGGTGGAGTTTCATAAAATCCGTTCTTAGCGAATGTCTACACCCTATAAGGAACCTACCTGCTAAATTTCAAGTTTGTAGGTATTATAGTTTCTGAGATTTCGTGATTAATAAGTGAGTGGTAGTTCGCTTTTATATATATATGTCGGAGTGAGGGTATCCAAATAATAAAAGTGATACAAACATTTGCCACTATCGAACACTACGGAACACTCTATATAAAGCGGCGCGATCGGCAACAGGACACAGTTCTCTTCAGATCTCGCGACGACCATATCTATTATTTGATTTGCGATTTATTGTATCTCTGTGTTTTATATTGTGTGTATGAGGCGATATTTATCAGTGGGGGAATTACTAGCCTAGGTGGCGAATTCCACAGGGCATCGCGGAGGGGTGAGCGTTGCCCCAATCCCCTCGTGGGGGGTTGCTGATGGTGTTTAAGTTAATTCGTATCCGTTTAGTAGTGATTAGTGTTTGGCTTTAGTCCAGATTGGCTGTATCTGTGATTCATGTTCTCGTTTATTCCTGTGTCTACGACATATATATATATATATATATATTTGAAATGTAAAAGTAACGCTCTTTCGAATGATGCCAAACACAGTTTATCTCAAAATTATTTTTTATACAGTACTTTATGTCGGCTAGAGGGCGCCACATTAGATTCAGTGACACGTCATATAGCCTATGACCAGTGAAAAATCAAGACAATTCTAACGATACCTCATTTGTCTTATTCTGACTAGTAGTTTAAAGGAATGAGGGAACAGACAATACCATAGAAATATCGTACTTATCGAATAAATACGGACAAAGTCACGAGCAAATGCTAATAATATATGTATTTTTGAAATGTACAAGTAACGCCCTTTCCAATGATACCAAACACGGCATATTTATCTCAAATTTATTTTTTAATGCAGTACTTTATATCGGCTAGAGGCCGCCACATTAGATTCAGTGACACGTCATATAGCCTATAACCAGAGGACGATCAAGACGCTTTTAACCATACCTCATTTTTCTAGTTTTAATAAGTAGTTAAGGAGCTGTGAGGGAACAGATGAACATACATACATACTTACATACATACATAGCCTGTCAAAATCATAACCCTCCTTTGGCTTTGCCGTAGTCGGGTAAAAAAGATATATTTAGTTCGGAGCTCCCACGGCTTCGGCATGAATGGGCTGGCTCGACCGGAGGGATACCACGGCCTCACAGAAAACTGGTGTGAAACAGCGCTTGCGCTGTGTTTCACCGAGTGAGTGAGGATACCGGAGACCCATACCCCAACCCCTCCCCTCATCCCCCTCCCCATCCCCCAAAGGCAGGCAATGCACTCGTGACGTCTCGTGTACGAGGTATACATGGGCGGCAGTAATCGCTTACCATCAGATGATACGCCTGATCGTTTGTATTCCATAAAAAAAAACGTGTTTTGCCTTTGTATAACTGAGAAGGACAGCGGTTCTAGCTTATAGAAATATTTATTACATACAAGTATGTTTTATGTATGTAAATTAGGTGAAATAGAATATAATAAAATCAGTACAATTTTGGAACAAACAAATTAAAAGAAATATTTAAAAAAAAGTCATTTCATGAATAGTAATCTCTGTTCGTCAGTCACCAGGCTGCATCTCATGAACTGATAATTAGACAGTTAAAATTTTAAGAGATGATGTATTTCTGTTGCCGCTATAACAACAAAGACTAAAAAACATACTAAAAAACATAATAAAATACATAAGGGGCCTCCCATACATCAAACATGTTTTTTTTTTCCATTTTTATTGTCGACTCGCGCTTGGCCTCTAAAGTCAAAACCATGCCAAGAGCTTGCCAAAAGTACCTGTTGTGTAATGCACACTCGAAAAACATTGCCCCCTAGAAGTATAGAAATATAGAGTTTCAGGACGATAGAGTAATTAAGTAAGTAATTGAGCCATGAGCAGAATTGCCCGTAAAAATAATTATTGTTATAACATGGAACGCGAAAGTTTAAAAGTTAGTAAATAATGTATGTCTGGTTATTGCCAGTCTGTTCTGGCTCTGTCCAAAGTTAACTCGAGATAAAATTCTTTCTTGTTTTGTTTAGTACACTCGCTGTGACCCATAACATAGCAAAGCTATCTGATTTTTAAAAAGCATAAAAATATATTTAGATAGTAGGTACAATAAATTCATTTTAATATTAAATTAGCCTATAATTTGAACTGACAAAGAAATAAAATGGCTGTATTCTTATAATATACTACCTATAGGCTATACACTTTAGCGGCATAGTGTCGACGCATGTAAACAAAATCGCCCGATGATCGGCCAGATTACGTTAAGCACTGCGGAGTACGGAACGCTTTGGAGAATCGAGCAAATATATGGTCAATGCACGATCTAGATATTACGTTTCATTTTAGTTCGATTCTAGTAAAATCAGTGATTCCACAGAGCAGTCCGTACCCGCTCTGTGTTTCTAAGTATGAGTCTATAGTGTATAAGGTGTAACACATTTTTGGTCTAAATTTGTCTCCGATCAGGATGAAGTGTTTCTTATCATTGAACCTATTGATACATGTATCTAGATCTCTCACAAAGATGTGTTTGTTAGTTGATGGAAGCCGATATATTGCAAACAGAACTACGTCCTGTTTAGAGGGCAGTTTCAAAATACCTGTTATACTTTCAAATGTTGTAAACTTTAGATGGTTTTTAACATAAATAATTATTCCACCGTCTCTTTTGTTAGCTCGTAGTTGTGCATGCATATTATATCCAGGTATATTGTATAACTGAGAAATATTTTCTGAGATACCGGCCTCTGTAAAGCTGGCCTCTTTTTGGTAGGGTAAATCTTATGAGTTCGCGTCACCGCGTCCCCTCGACATGCTAATGTTTGATGTTGATAATTTTAATTTAAAAATTATGAAAACCTAATTTTTCAAGTTATATGTTTTCACTTCTAATGGCAGTCCTTTTGACTGCCATTTTTTTTCTATCAATGATCTTAAGTCGATATGTAAACATGAAAATTGTATATGACTTTTAGGACGTAGTAATTGAAAGAATTTATTAGGTGAATTACAATTAAAGATTTATTTTATCTGGCCAGCCAAACTTTACTTTTTACTTAATATAACTTTTTCTATAGGAGCATTTCATTCATTCAGGAGTATTCCCGTTGTGAGTCGTTTCTCTTTTCCAGCGTCAATCCATTGATTTCGTGCCTCTTTTGTCTTCATCTCCACAATGATTGGTCCTGGTTTTTCTTTGGTACCTGGTTAACGCTGAAACAATTCCTTGGGAACTACGTAGAGTATTTAGTTGTTCATTAGAAAGTTTTACATGGGCTGCGTCATGATAAACCACCTTCTCACACCTGCTGCTGCTGCTGCATTCTAATCCCGATGCTTTATTTGTAATATTTTTCTTACAAATTGAAACATTTTTTTAGTCCAATTGTAGGTAGACGTATAACTCTTGTTGATGTAAGCACACGACCGTTCACTTTAACGTACACGACACCAAATTGTTCACAGCTACGTTATATGCATTTGTTCTATAAAACAAATTATTTAGTTTAAATTTAGAAAATTTACATGCAGATTTCAATAAGTTTTCATTCATTTTTACTTACATTGTACGCTTTGTTACTCATTGAATTGGAATATTTGCTATTATACTGAGTAGTATTTAGCTAGTATTTTGACGAACACAAAAACATAAGATACTCACAACTAATAGATTAGCAATTATCATTTTTTTCACTATCAAAATAAGATTTCAGTATTCTTTAATAATTTTCACTATTCTGTTATTGTAAGTAGACTTTTAAGTAATTTCAGAATTGCTTTCATTGATTAATTGTTGGACTAACTATAAAATAAACATCTGTTAGGTGTATCCCAACTCTAGCGATAAATTATGCAGTGCGAACCTATAAAAAGACGGTACTTGGCTATGCATTCTCACTTGTTGTTCGAGCTAACGGTGGGTAAGGTGTTTTCAAGGTAGTAGAGCCACGCTGATTTCAGCACGAATGGGCCGGCTCGACCGGGGCGGTACTACCCTCGCACAGAAAATCAACGTAAAATGACCACGTTCGTGCTGTCGTGTTTCGTTGGTGAGTGCGAGACCGGAGGCCCAAATAGTCTAGTCAACAAGTTCCATACTTGTTGACTAGACTAAAAGATGCAGCAGCATCACTAGGCCGCCATGGTGTGGGTCGCCATACTGCATTGTCCTCATTCGCGCAGTGAATATGGCGACCAATACTCTTGGATTTTGCTTATGCTTTCCATCAGGCAGAGTAGAGTCATTTTGACGGGCCACACATAAAAAAAAAAAAAAAAAAATCATAAGATCGTAAGGCATACGTCATATATCTTGTCGTTTAAGGTTAGGTAATGTTAGGTAATGAGGTTAGGCTACCTCCTATTTGTTCTTTTATTAATTTTCTCCTCCTAGTTTATGACACATCTTTATGCTTGTAACCTAATATAATGTCTTTGTTAGCTCATTCCCTAGAGTGAGGCAGTAACTCCTTAACTCAACCGCAGGATATATAATGTACATATATAGGTACATAGTTAGTATAAGGAGATTTAAAGCAGCCTGAAACTTTGCCACATAGTTGTGGAAACTTTCAAGGTTTACCTAACATGAGAACTAGCTTTAGCAAGATACACTGTTAGTATAAGTTTAGCATAATAGATATACAAATATTACAGAAATTATATGTATACATGTCAATGATCAACCTCTTCATCAATAGTTTTCTTATAGTCCTAACATAGAAAATTCAAAATCATATATTCAATTGAAGCTACAGTTGAAAAATCATAGATTGACACAAACAGACGCTACAGATGTACTATATTGTCAATGTGAATTAGGTGAAAACACCAAAATCCACTGTCTGTCTGTATCGATCCTTATCTTCCAGTTTTCAAAATGCGTAGAGTCTTATGAGAAGAATACTGGCAAAGAAACTCATGGCCACTCTTTTTAAAAATCAGTAGTTGCTGGACATAGGCACAAACTGCCTCGGCTTGGTTGTGAACTGGTAGAGGATGCGACTGCCATGCTGAAGTTTTGGATTCGATTACCGGGTCGGACCAACTGTTTGTATAATCAACAATATTGTGTTACATTGTGGGTGTTTTCTATGTTTAATATGTATGTATTTACAAGAAATATATAGACGTATTCTAGCAGTCAATATAGCTTTCATAGTACAAGCTCTGCTGAGTTTATAGCTAGATGGCGTTGTGTGTTCGATGGCCAAAATATTTACAGGCAGAACGGATTAATGTGAGCAACCTATTTCTTCGAAATTGTAATAAATTCTTTTAAACTATCTTTCTAGTTAGGTCTTAGTAAATTCTGAATCCCTTAAACGATACTCTTTCTTCCCTTTTAAGATCCAGAGGTAAACAAGTACAAGGATTACCCAGTTTTATGTAACTATTACCACCCATCGACATTCCTTTGATGCCCTCTACCGGATAATTGGCCACCTTCTCTCAGAGGACCAGGTATTTTCAGGTCCTCCTAGAACAGGTCCCCTAAACAAACGTGTCTATTCATACTTTAATCTTTATACAAAAACCAGATAATATTACTTATAATATTACACATAAAACCCTAATCCATACCTTTATTGAACTTAGAATAATAAGAGCACACTATCCCATAACATTTATACGGCGATATCACCTGTTCAATATGATAAACCAATAGTAACCTTATTTAATGGAACATTAGATCGTTATTAGATATTCACTGGTTATCATACGTCTCGGAATACGGTGAAAATATATTCAGATATTCACACGTTTGCAATCTGATTGAGGGACGTGTAACTCACTACATTATCATAAAACTTTATATTGGATTATAGAGGTATTCAACTGAAAAATATTGGAGTTTTAAAGATGAGTTGTCTCTTTGAGAGGTAAGTGATATTGTACTTAATGTTGTATACATTAAAAAATATTTTCATTGAATGTATTTCTTAATACCTTTGTTTTATGGAATAGCCAACAAGAAGACGGGTTTACTAGTAATAGGGAGCTATGTTTGCCCATGAAAACCAGTATCTAAAGAGACACAAGTTATCGTTTCTTGACTGTTCCCCACTAACCATCAGAATTATAGGCAAAATGAGGAGCTCCGATAAAACATTGAAAGAATAAAAATTGCTTGGCACCGCCATTTTTCCTTCCCCTATGCAAGTTGACATTCTAGAAACGTGAACATTAATGATAACTACCAAATATAATGACATCATTTCAGCGATAAGTCACGTGGTCAAAACAAAATATTGACCAATAATACAAGAGAATAGAAACTTTAGCGATTGTAGAAAGAGAATCAACCTGAAATACTAGCATCTTGGCTAAGGGGACTTGTCAAAACGTCAGTCGATTCAAACTATGAATCCTATAATAACTATTTCAATGTCATGATGGCTTTAATTCCTGCAAATATCCATAATTACATCACTTGTCTCCATTTTAAATTACATATAGACAACGTAATTAACTATTTTTTACCGATTTCAACTATGGGCTTCCGGTATCCTCAGTCACTCGGTGAAACACAGCGCAAGCGCTGTTTCACACCGGATTTCTGTGAGCCCGTGGTATCACTACGGTCGAGCCGGCCCATGCATGCCGAAGCGTATCTCTCCCACGCTATGTATTAGTTAGTATAAATAATATAATCTTACATTTGAATTGACCTAGATCTTTTAGATAAGCTTCTCGTTGCTTAATATAAGCGCAGTAGATGCAAAAATGTCCTATTACATGTAAATTAATCTGCTATACTGTTAAGCTTAAACTACGAAAACCGAATATTATTACACGATTTTTCAAAGAAGCGTTGTGGATTACATTGAAATATGCAATTTCAAACTTTCCACTGATTTTCAAACAAATGGATTTCATCTGAAATTTTAATTACGATATAAAAAGAATATATTTCTGAGTAATATGCTTATAATAAATCTTACGACATCAAAGATCAAAGATTAAAGTGTCTATAAACAATTTAAACACCTCTAAAAAGATATTCAAATTTTATAAGCTTGCTTCAATGGTATCTTTACGAAAGTAAAGTAAAATAAAAAAAAGTTTAAATATAATATTACTAAATCTTAAATTATTTAAAAAATAAAAACCCGACTGCGTCATTATCTGCCATCTTTATTACATTAACTTTTTATTTTATTTTTTGTTTTGATGTTCCCAGTGTCACTCTCACGACTAAGTAGCTTTACAGAACAGGTAACAGAAAAATTCAGAAAACTTTTACTTATATATAGGTTTGTACGGAACCTTCGGTGCGCGAGTCTGACTTGCACTTGGCCGGTTTTTTTGATTATAATACTTTAGGTTAAGCCTTTATTGTCATAGTTTTCGTTGTCAATGGTAGGGTAGGAATCGTTTTCATGATTGGATACTAAGCCAGTAAGTTTAACTAATTAGAACCTTTGTAAATGAATCATCAAAAAAAATATGTCACTTATTTTTTAATTTCTTTTTTACATAATTGGCTTATTTCACTTTGTTGTTTATTCTATCTATCTCTCTATTTATTACTTAACAATACAAAACAAAAATGTGACTATTTAATAAAGAGGCGATTCATTTCTGACGTTTTATTTTATTTGGTGTCAAATTTTGTTTTAAGCTAGTTTAATTCTTGATGAGTTTCTAAAATAAAGGAAAATTAAAAACGAAGTGTGTTTTTATAATCGTGTATTTTTATAATAAGCAAAAACAATCAACGCTCAGGAACTGCTACAATCATCACATTATCATGCTTACAATATTAAATACTGAGATCAGTCAGCTCACACATGGAGTATCCCTAACTGGGTATTATTTACTAATTTAATATGCTTAAATACAACTGTTTGTAAAAGCTCAATTCAAGTAAGTTAATAAAATTTAATAGTTTAAAATAATCTCTAAATTATTAAACCTTTGATAAAAAAAAAAACAAACACATCTTATCGAGAAAGTAGAAAAATAAACCAAAAGTAAATGTCCAAAAAATAATTAACAAAATAGAAACACCTTTATGAAATCAACACTAAAATGAGATCAAAATATTTATGTAGATTTAATCGTACTACTAAACAGTCATTAATTACAAAACCGAGTCATAAAACCAAGTGTATGTACTAGGGATTATTTTAGTTCTTATGAGATAACTAAGATCTTTATTTTTATTTTCTGCAAGCTCTATTTTGTTACTATAGGCCTTCGATAGTGTAACTTCACACGCTTCTTTCATTTTATATAGTTTACTACGCATATTTACTTTCCTAAACTCTAATTTTGCATAATAATATGTATTTTTATAGTAAAATGAAAATAACTAGTCCTTAACAAATTTTAACACTTTTATCTCGCTATCTGAGTCTCTCCAACCCACTGTATTTTTAACAATATCCTTTTTAAAGTTATACCCCATACATTTTTACTGAGATGTAGAGTTTGTGAAGTTAGGGTTGGTAGAGTTAGGGCGCGTAGATTCAGAACCTTGGCTCTACATGAGATCTGATATCTTTTTCACAGGTTAAGCCATATGCAGTCGTCTTGGCAACATTTTACATGAAAATGTTTTTGGTGGTTTATATTATAAGTATGGAAAAATTGTGCTGATATGGTTCACTTCACTTGCAAAGACAAAATTGATTACTTTCATTACCTAGACAAACAAATTATATCTAGCCCTTATACAGTTCATAAAATTTCCCAAAAAAAAACTTCGTTTAAAAAAACCGACTTCAAAAACTAAAAAGTATAAAATAACTTAATTTGTATGTGCTACCTATTCATTG
Organism: Diaphora mendica; assembly: GCA_949125395.1. Lineage (NCBI taxonomy): Eukaryota > Metazoa > Arthropoda > Insecta > Lepidoptera > Erebidae > Diaphora > Diaphora mendica. Next base: position 40,002,754 of record OX421311.1, on the reverse strand, counting down.
GTTTGAAGTCAGTGCCAAGCCAATGGAATAGTACGTACCACACTCGCTATATTTCGAGACGAACGTCAACGACGCTTCGGCTGTTTTGTTCAACGCGAAGAGCAGCTATCCCGCTCAAGGTCACGCGCGGCGAGTGACATTACACCTACTATTACATTTTGGCTTGGCACCGACTTCAAACCAATGAATAGGTAGCACATACAAATTAAGTTATTTTATACTTTTTAGTTTTTGAAGTCGGTTTTTTAACCAAATTTTTATTTTTATTTTTCGCTTTTTAGTCTTTCTCAAGTCTCTCATCATCATTTCATTTAAAATTTAATGATGTCTACAGAATATGAAGGCATGCACACAATTGCTCGTAACTTCATTGCAGGCGCTCACGTAAATTTGAGGGTTTCCTTCGATTTCCTTAGGATCCCATTATCAGATCCTGATATGGTGGCCATGGGACCGCATGGGGAGCATACCCTTTCGAATACAAAAAGAATTTTCAAAATCGTTCCACAATTGACGGAGTAATCGATGTACATACATAAAAAAAAACGATGAAATTGAGAACCTCCTCCTTTTGGAAGTCGGTTAATAAGGTAAAACAAGTTCACCACAGTCACAGTTCGTTACATTAAAACCACACAAAACCTTTTCCAAAATAAAGCAATTTGTTTTTTCTACCCACATTCATCTCACATGTTTACTTAGTAACAAATGAGCTAAAGTAGCTAATTCGATAAAATCTGTGTACCTTTGTTCGGCTATATTACTGTTGAGGGTTGGAGAAAGTTATCGCTCAGGTGGTGTAAAGGTGATTCGCCTTTGAATTGTGAGTGTGGACACGATGTAGAGTAACCATCAGTTTAAGGTAAATTACGGAACTGTATAACATATGTATTTCCTTTAATCTATCTATCTATATATATAAAAGAGGAAGGTGACTGACTGACCGACTAACATACCCAGAGATCAACGCACAGGCCAAACCGCTGAACCTACAGTCCTGAAATTTTGCATGTAGGTTCTTTATATAACGTAAGTGAAAGGAATTTTCGAAATTCCACCCCTAAGGGGGTAAATCAGGGGATAAAAGTCTGCGTGAGCGAAGCCGCGTGTAAAAGCTAGTCTAGTATAAAGAAATTGTTATTATACTCTTTGCGTGTATGCAAAACATGGAGGAAGATGTACAAGGAAGACAGTTGTTATAGAACTCGCCAAACAAGTTGAAAAACAGATAAGGAACTATACTTATTTTAATAGTAGTAATAGTCTGATATTTACGATAGCCTCTTCAAATCTATAGTGTGTAATCTATTTCTAAGGGAAAATCATTACTCTAGTTTGTCACTAGGTGCTATGCCATATATCATGAAATGCGATACTATCCTTTAAGTTTCCCCCTTCTTAGATTTAGGATAAGAGAGGTAGGGAGGAAATAATGAATGTACCTTTGCAAAGATATCGTTCCTTATCCTTGGCTTCTATTCTCTAAAACATTTTTTTTATCAAAAAGTATTATTTCTTTACAGTGAACATACATCTCAAAAGAAAATAATTTGCTGTTACTGTCACCCTACATGAATGTAGGGCAACTCGACAAAATTAAACAATAAAACCTTACTTTCATAGATTGTTTTTTGTTTTTCTAAGCTTGTAAATATAATTAGTTATATGATTCTAACTTTATAACTGTATCTATTAAGTATGTCTGAGACAAACGGAACTTACTTAAGTTAATATTCAGTTTGAAAAGATTTTAAGTTATAAAAATAAGGTAAAAAATGTAATAGGTATTATAAACATTTTACTTAAGGCAAAAACTAGAAAGCTGATAGAAACAATGCTTCTTATGTTGAAGAGCGTAGGCACTAGGCCCCGTTAAACCGGGATTACCAGAGAATATAGTAAATGTACCTATATTCAGTCTAGTTTACTATTGTGGGCTTCTAACAATGTGATCTGAAAGGGACAATACAAACAGTGGATTACAAAAATATGTCTTATTAACATTTTTCAATGGAGTCTAAAAACTTTGTATGCAGATTCATATAATTATTCATTCAGCAGATTATCAATTCATAGAGTTAAGTAAATATTTATAAGTATGGTGTTTAACTAAAAAATATATCGGTATATATTTTTTTAGATCATCGTAAAATGACAGCGTTCGTGCTGTCGTGTTTCGTTGATAAGTACGAGACCGGAGGCCCAATGATGCAGATGCATCACTATGCCGCCATGATGTGGTGTGGGTCACCATGCTGCATTTTGGTATTGTCTGCATTTGCAATGAGTATGGTTACCACCACTCTTGGATTCTGCTCATGCTTTTCATCAGGCAGAGGCATTTTGGCAGGGACACACATAAAAAAAAACATGTCGTCGGTCTTTGACCATAAATAATGCATTACATTTCGTCATAGACCGAAGACGCTTGGAACACTAGTTTATTTTTGTCTGCCTCGTTGGTCTAGCACTTGACGTATACGACTGCCGATCAATAGGTCTTGGGTTCGAATCCCGGGTCGGGACAAAAAGTGTTATTGAGTTTTTCTGATTATAGAAATACTTAATAACAGCTCGGAGTTTGGAAGTTGGGGTCTGAACCCTCGTGCCTCGGAGAGTACGTAAAGCTGTCGGTCCGGCGCCTGATTTCTCCCCGGTCGTGTCGGTTAACCGTCCCATCGGATTCTGAGAGAGAGGGAACAGAGAGTACACTTGTGCACTATAATATCTCCTGCGTAGTTGGCTGGTCTCCGTTGAGACTGACCGCCGCGTGCCGTGGCCGTTTTCGTCTAAGAGAACATTATTATTATTATTTTTGTTACCTTAAAGTTGTCATGTTAAGACCTCTTCATAGACAGGCTCACGCTGACCAAACCAATTAATATAGAGTTTATTTCTAGTTTTCTTTCTTAAATTTATCCTGCATTTGCACCTCAGTCGACTTTTGGTGGTTAGTGGGCCCACGAGATAGATAGAAGTGGTGAAGCTCGGTATTCTTAATCTTTCACGAAACGGATAATCACTGTTATGGGGCAGATTATTTTTTTTTACTTGAAGAATAAAATAAATTGACGTGTTTTTACCCGACTGCGAAAGGAGGGTTATGTTTTTCGATGTATGTATGTATGTTTATTTCTTTGGCACGCCCTAGAGCCTAAACGGCTTGTCGTATTTTTATGTGAGTGGTGTCAATAGATTCGTCTTAGTCGTGAGAGTGACACTGGGTACATCAAAATTAATAAAAATAAAGATTTTTGGCGCCAAAATGTAATATAAAAAAAATTGTGTTGTCAAAATACATCGAGTGTGGTATCAAAAAAAAAAATACCGATGAAATTGAGAACCTCCTCCTTTTGGAAGTCGGTTAATAAAGACTTTTTTAGGGTGATTACGAAAATATAAAAAACTTATGTTTTGTTAAATATTGACGCAGTCGGGTTTTTTATTTTTAATAATTTAGACTTAATGACAAGACCTTACGTATATTAAAATGACATTCAATTTTTAGGGTTCCGTGCCAAAGCAGGGGGTTTCACTTCTTAGTTAAGGTATGTTCCGCCGAGCGCCTTCCGAGAAGGACTACTAGGCAATGGTTGGCACTCGGCGCTCGGCTCGCACGCTGCGCACGCTAGCCGCGTCGCGTCGAGCGTAAACAAGTTGAATATTACGTGTACTTAATACGAAAACTTTTATGCCTAAACTTCACTTTTGTTCGACAGTGGAACTTCTGTACGTAAGTACTATTATTTATTCTGTGGCCAAAGGCAAAAAACGGAACCCTTATATATTCGTCATGTTTGTCTGTCTGTCTATCTGTCCGTCCGTCGTTCTGTCTGTCCGTCAGTATGACACAGCCACTTTTTTCTGAAACTATAAGAACTATACTGTTGAAACTTGGTAAGTAGATGTATTCTGTGAACCGCATTAAGATTTTTACACAAAAATAAAAAAAAACAAAATTTTTTTTTCATCAAACCCAAACATGTGGGATATCTATAGATAGGTCTTCAAAAATGAGGTTGACGTTTCTAACATCTTTTTTTTTTAAACTGAATAGTTTGCGCGAGAGACACTTCCAAAGTGGTAAAATGTGCCCCCCCCCCCTGTAACTTCTAAAATAAGAGAATGATAAAACTAAAAAAAATATATGATGTACATTACCATGCAAACTAAAAGGTAGTAGAGCCACGCTGATTTCAGCACGAACGGGCCGGCTCGACCGGGGCGGTACTACCCTCGCACAGAAAATCAACGTAAAATGACAGCATGCTGTCGTGTTTCGTTGGTGAGTGCGAGACCGGAGGCCCAATTAGTCTAGTCGACAAGTTCCATACTTGTTGACTAGACTAAAAGATGCAGTAGCATCACTAGGCCGCCATGGTGTGGGTCGCCATGCTGCATTGTCTGCATTCGCAGTGAGCATGGTGACCACCACTCTTGGATTCTGCTTATGCTTTCCATCAGGCAGAGTAGAGTCATTTTGGCGGGCCAAACATAAAAAGAAAAAAAAAAAAAAAAAAAACTTTCAGCGAAAATTGGTTTGAACGAGATCTAGTAAGTAGTTTTTTTAAATACGTCATAAATCGTAAACCGCAATTTATCGATCAAAGTTACAACGAACTACAAGAACTTTTATATTATGTTACTTGCTGCTACCGAACCCTTCATGTGCGAGTCCGACTCGCACTTGGCCGCTTTCTTTTTAAATACATTAGTAATAGGTAATTGAAAAGGCAGCAACATTTGCTTCTTTTATACACTGCCATTAATGATTTGGTAGGTGCTGGAACAATTATTACTGTTTGCGTTAATGATTGAATATCATAGTGTCAACATCATATACAACATAATTCTAATTTCAGTAGTTTACTAATGACTATAATATGGTGTAATATCAAAACACTGTAATTACAATGTTGTGTTATTTGAAACGACTCAAGCGCTGCTGAAACTGTATCTTGCCTTTGGTTTCTAGCAGACAAACTGTTATAATTTCTGTATAACTTTGGCCCAAACTTACTTTGATAATAATTTCTGGAGAGTACGTAATTTAATAACAATACTTGCCCCTGTGGGCGAAATCTTGCCCCATTCAGTTCAGTCGTTAGCCAACTTTAGATGCGATTTGTAAAGAAACTAGATAGCAGAGTATGAACAAAATTATAAAATAATATATGTTTTATATTCACTTTCAAAACTAAGAGATATTCCACGCTTTTGTTATATTTTCATTGACGCTTGACTCCTACTGATAATGCATTTCAACTATCTAGCTATCACGGTTCATGAGCCTGGTGATAGACAGACGGACGGACGCACGGAAGGACGGAGAGACCGACGGACAGCGGAGTCATCGTAATAGGGTTCCGTTTCAACCCTCGGGTACGGAACCCTAAAATCTAATAGCGGACTACGTAAAACCATTTGATAGAATTTATATAGCCAATATTACCCATGCCTTCATTATGAATCTAATGACACTTCGTTTATCATAAATATATTATAGTATAAAATCCATTGAGTAGTTTAGATTGCCGAAGCTCTTGCTCCTTCTTTTAACTTTGCTTTTAGCCAGGCAATAAATAAAATGAAATAAGTAAAAATAAAATCTGCTTAAACTTAATATTATTTCTTGTAATAAAAAGCTCTAATTTAGCATTAAGGTAACTTGCAGGGGTTAACAACAATTCCCTACCTATCGTAAATTATATAGATTTATTTTTTATAGCAGTCGGGTAATATTCGGTATTAACTGTTAACGGTCATGCATACAAGCTCGTGAAAGTAATCAGAAGTATGGAAGAAATGGGTCACAGGGGTGCTGGTAACCTATAGGAAAGCTATTCCCTTTCAAATATATTAAATTTTGTGGCACTCTAAGGCCCATGAAATGGGGATTGCGTAAGGAAACCGATCAGTAAAATTTAGTATAAGTGTATTGTTGGAAGCTGCAGTAGCGTGATTTTCATCTCGGGGGAGCGATGCTTCGACTTATATGGGTGGTTTGACTGGAGTATACCACAATACCAGAGGAACCCCTTCTCCGAGTCTTTTCCTAAACAAGTTTGGAGTTGACCTTCAGTCTACGACAATGCGGTTTAATTTCTATTTTATATTTGAGCAACTGCTTTCAGACTTCCACAACCTAAGTGTTAGCGATATCGAAGTTCTGTAGATAGATTCCTGTCAGAATGTTTGCCACAGACGTTAATATGTCAACCGGGACCAACGGCTTAAAGTGCTTTCTTAGGCACGAATATCGCTGAGCGACTATTAGAACTTATTAGCCGATAATTTATTATCTGTTTCATAACCCCTATTGTATAAAAAATACACGTGAACGTTCACCTTTCCATAAAAACAATATTTAACTTAACTTTTAGATAAACAAAAGAACTTGTTTAACCCACGCTATTTACCCACACTACGCTAGCCACGATGTTTTACATGTATATACGTTGAAAAAATAGAGGTCCACCGTCAGACATCTAACTCACACCGCTCGCCGCAGTAAAACGCTAACCAAGTTTTTTGAGGTTAATTTGAAACCATTTGTACTGAATACTAAACATGTAGGTACAGGTATTTGCGTGAAAACTTAATAAAAACTTCTTTATTTACGTCTCGTGTTAGTATTACGAAAAATTTAATACAACATGTATTTTTTTTCTATTCACGTGAATTTACAAAGTAGAATCGCTCACCTATGTTTTTTTAAACTAGTTTTTTGGCAAAGCTTTGCTCGCTTCAGAATACTTTTTTCCTATCCCTCCGGAACGTATTTTTTTTGTATAAAAGAAACCCTAAATGTAAAAGATGAAGGCAAAGAAAAACGTTCATTTTACGAGATATTCCACTAATTAATCAAATGAGAGCACGGCTTTTAATAGGATCTCCTTCGTCATTACTTTTTTTTTTTATTTATCAGTAACGTTGGCATACCGAATCTTTCAAGCCAATATTTGCTTAAAACATGAACGAAAATATTTCTACTTTAAAATGTTAAACTTTTTCAGATAGTTATACTCGTATGATGGTTCAGGTTTAAATGGGATCCTAATTACCAACCCTACTATCGTCTAGATAAACTGAGTCATTATTGTTCTCCGGTTGTTTTTCAGTAGTGTCGGTACACCGTATCTCTGCCAAGTGGATGTAAGAACTAATTTGTGGTTTGTGGCTGTGTAACGTAAAGATATCGCCGGCATTAGGGGTGAACGCTACATTCGAGGTTAATTTCGTTTTGTACTAAAAAGGGGTTTATTGACGTTTTATGCGGCTGATTACTGTCGTTCTGTGAAAATTAAGCAAATAACTAGATCTACTATATTTGTAATGAGTATAGGACTACTTAGCAAACAAGTAACGAATTATTTAAAAAAAAACCCGACTTAGTCAATATCTGTCATCTTTATTAAATTCATTGAAGAACTGAAAAGATAGAATAAGAATAGAAAAGATAGAAAGAACTGTTTTTTTAAATCATTATTTTGATGTACCCAGTGTCACTCTCACGACTAAGACGAATCTATTGACACCACTCACATAAAAATACTACAAGCCGTTTAGGCTCTAGGGCGTGCCAAAAAAATATACATACACTCGAAAAACATAACCCTCCTTTCGCAGTCGGGTAAAAAATATTCCAAAAAAGGAGACGTTGAAATTAAAATGCATCATGTTATTTATACTAGGCATGCCTTTTAAGTTTTGTGGTTTCTATATTTCCCGGCAATTTTGAATTTGAAATTGTTCTATTTTCGAATGTGTTTAAATTTTGAATCTCAAAACAGTTGAAAGTATTAATGCTATTGTTTAGTCACCGAGTCAATTGGAATCTGTCAGGTTACGTACGAAAATGAATATTTCTAAGGTAAATGTTCGTGAAATAATTGTGTGTAAGGATGAAAGCTCATGCGTTCTATCGTTTCAGCTTATCATATGGGAATGTATGTGTGTTTCTCATGTTTCTCACGATGGTTGAAACCACAACACTAACACTTAAAAAAATATTTCATACTTTCATTGGAATATTTGATTAACAAAATAACATACAAAAATACATTCGTAAAATTATGTTTTTTAATTCAACTTAGGCAAGAAACGTATTCCCAATTTCTCTTTTGTTAAAATAATAATTTGTTTGTAGCCAGTTGGTAACAAGTTGTAAAGAAAAGCTTCCCCAAATCTTTATTTATTTTTGTAAAACAAATTTAAAATATAATCCTAATGGAATTTTCACGTTCTCAACTGACTGGAATGCCCGAGGCATCTCTGGATGAATTCCCTTATTAATAAATTAAACAATAATCTTCTTCAGCGAGAGAACAAAGCCACTCCTTCTATTGGTTTACAATGTGAACGAAATAGCATTTGAGAATTCACTTTGTGCTCCGCTTTCTACAATCGGAAGTAGCAAAATTTATTAGTTGGATTGTAGATATTGATTTCTACATTAAAAACTTATTTATTCATTTAAAATTTATGTAAAACATACTAAACGTGGGCCTACATTCTACCGAAATCTGTACTAGAAAAAATCACTTAAATAATCTGCATGAATACCTCTTCAAAGACAAAATACTAGTTTCCTTTAATATTGACTTTTTCAAAAAGGTCAAAGGCCATGATTATATTTAAATTCTTGCTAACATTTTAAACAATTTGCTTTCCAAACCGGGTAATTAATGTAATACTAACATTATTATGATTGTGCTTAATCAGCGAAATAACAAAATTCGAAGTTATTTAGCTGAAGATTTTGATTGCACAGACAAATTTTGTTATCCTATAAAAGCAAAACATTTTCGAAATTCCTCATTATCTTCCACCCTAAGCTTCTCTATTATACCTGCGACTCAGCGACCCTACTTAAACGCGTTTATCAGTCGATCCACACCCTACTTAATTAAGTATAGCTATATTTGGTCATTGCTTTCATCTTTCAAATAAGATCTTTGATGTTTTTGGAGAATTTGCTGAAAATGTCCTTATAAATAAATTTTTAACTTAATGAGTTTGAGGCTAGACGGCGTTGTGTCAGGTATCCAATATATTTAAAAAGAAACATAATTATGAGACAAAAAATGGATTTTGTCTTCATTTCTCTCTTAAGGGGCCGGCGCACAGTATATTATTTTCCTTCAATTGAGGACACCCCTCTTTTATCGCTGAATAGTATACATATAACTGTAATGCACCTAAATATGAAACACGACTTTAAATATATTTTATAATTTTGAAACTATAACGCATTTATTGAAAGGTCAATGAACTTTGTCAAAAACATTTTTGCAGATAATTCACAAAATAACCAACACTTACTTTATTTAAAATTAGCAATAAATTAAGGAATATAAACATAAGTATTTTTATTAATAACAAGTCTTTATGTGCTCCAGAAATTGAGTAAAAAAATATTTTATAATTTTCAGAAAAATTTATATATGAATTTCCTATGGGACGGTCGCATTTTTTTTTACCAACAAAAAATACTTCAGTCCTGTACCTTCCTATTCTGAAAGAATTGAATTTTTATAATGCAGGACTTCAGAGATATAACGATTCTAAGTTTTTTCGATTTTTCTATGGAAATAGGGTTGTCAAAAAAAAATGTGTATAGATGCTTTAGATACCATATATCTATTAAGTTAGTTAAATAGGATACTTGTATGACTGTGTTTGTGTTATTTGTGTATCTTATAACAGTTCCTTACAGTAAAGCATAGTGAAAAAAATTTCGTTAGCAGATAAATTACTACACCTAGTTAAATCTTTGTGAATTCGTTTTACACTTTTGAAGTGGATTTGTTTCACAAAATAGAAAGCTCTGTTTCTTTTTTATTTTCCGATAACATTTCATACAAGCCGAGTAGGTCAGGCTCTAATAAAAACATACAAATTATCATGAATTTAAATAATTTTCTATATTATCTCTATCTATGCAAAATATTAATTTAGGATAAAGATTTTTTTTGGATAATTGTCACATATAAAACTTAAAAAACTGGGATGACTGTCACTGAAATAAAACCCCGGAATTGAGTTGCAATCCTAATTCAATTTTTTTAAATTAAATATCTTTGTAGGAGTAGCTATCATGATGAGATGCCTCAGAAAAAAAATTAAACCCAATGATATAAAAATAAAAATCGCCAAAATAGATGAGGCTTTTCAAATTTTTTTTGTAATTAAATTATTATGTAAACCTTTAGAAAACTGGGGTGATTGTCACTAAAATAAAACCACGGACTTGAGTGGTAATCTGAAACCAAAATTTTAAAAATAAATATGTCGGAAGTCCTTTGTATGCATCGTGTGTTTTTTTGTGGTAATAATAGTAACTGCAACTTATAATCTAGGATTTAAAAAAAAGCGACCGTGATGATATGCCTCCGAAAAAAAAAAATAAGCAAAATATAGGAAAACATTTTTTTGCCCGAATTAGATTAAGTTTATATATTATTTTAGTAGATATATTATGTTTTTTCTTAGATTATTATCATCTTATATATAAAATTCTCGTGTCACAATGTTAGTTACCATACTCCTCTGAAACGGCTGGACCGATTTTTATGAAATTTGGTGTGCATATCGGGTAGGTCTGAGAATCGACCAACATCTATTTTTTATACCCCAATTTTTTTTTTATGGCAAAACAACGTTTGCCGGATCAGCTAGTAAAAATATATAAAGCTTAAAAACTTGGTATGACTGCCACTGAAATAATACCACGGACATGAGAGCCAATCCTAATGCAAAATTTTAAGATTCAATATCTTTGAAGTCCTGTGTTTGAAGCGTCTGGTTTTTTTTTGTGGTAATAGTAGTCACTACTACTTACAATCTGGTATTTTAAAAAAAAGCGACCGTGATGAGATGCATCAGAACAAAAATAAAAAAACATTTTTTTGTCGTTTTTTTTTTTTTTATGTATGGCCCGCCAAAATGACTCTACTCTACCTGATGGAAAGCATAAGCAGAATCCAAGAGTATTGGTCGCCATACTCACTGCGAATGCAGACAATGCAGTATGGCGACCCACACCATGGCGGCCTAGTGATGCTGCTGCATCTTTTAGTCTAGTCAACAAGTATGGAACTTGTTGACTAGACTATTTGGGCCTCCGGTCTCGCACTCACCAACGAAACACGACAGCACAAACGTGGTCATTTTACGTTGATTTTGTTTATTATATGACTGAAATAGATTAAGTTTATTATATATATACTAAGGATTATACATTTTTTTTTAAATAATTCAATACCAATTTTTTTATTACAATTCAGCTGTATTTTAGGTACTCATTTATTTTAAAAAGTTTAACATCCAATCTAAATATAAACTTAGTCTTTTTCGGGCAATTTTTTTTATTTCTATATTTTGTTTTTTTTTCTGAGGCATCTCATCACGGTCGCTTTTTCTTTGAATACCAGATTAAAAGTTTCAGTTACCATAACGACTACCAAAAAAACCAAATGCTTCCAACACAGGACTTCAGAGATATTTAATTTTAAAATCGTGGATTGGGATTGCCACCCAAGTCCATGGTTTTATTTCAGTGGCAATCTTCTAGGTTTTCTAAAGACTTATGTGTCATAATAATTTATTTACAGATGTATTTGTATATAATACATCCGAATTGTTATAATAAAACATCCAATGGAAAAAATGCTTAAATAAAGATATAAAGTGGTTTTATAGTTTCTATAGGTATTTATATTTCTATATTTCTCGTTTCTAAATTTCTTTGACTATGTCAAATATTATTTTAGGAGGTGTAATAATTTTTTCCTTGGATTGTCCCATCACATTCAAACTTAAAATCTAGGATGACTATCACTGAACATAAAAACAGACGTGAGTGCCAACCCTAATTCAATATTTTAAAACTGAATATCTCTGAAGTCCTGCATTCGAAGCATCTGGTTTTTTTTGTGGTAGTTATAGTAACTGCAACTTATAATTTGGCACTTAAAAAAAATGCGACCGTGACTAGATGCCTCAGAAAAAAAATAAAAACCAAATCATAGAATTTTTTTTTTTTCTCCCGAAATAGATGACAATTTTTACTCTTTTTTAATTAAATTAATGCCTGAAATACATCTGAATCTTAATAAAGAATCCTCCTCTTGAAAAAACATTTTATTATGGAGATAAAGCGTTTTTCTGATTTCTATGGACATTTCTCGATTTTCTAAATTTCTCTAAAACTAATAATAGAAAAATTTTGGGGATTTTAGTAGAAGTGTTGTTTACCTATTACCTATCTAAAACGCAAATAAAATAAGATGTCCGCAATTGAAGGGAAATAATATACTGTGCGGCGGTCACTGACTTCTCCATACAAATTGAATACCAAAATAATTTGAAGTTTGAACATATTTCCACCATATTATGTTGATATCCAGATTTAAACAGTATTTATCCAGGCTCCTTTTCCCTTTTTATTTAAAAAAACTTACGTAAAGTAACGAAAAAGTTGAATTTAATTTTGCACATTTTTACAGCGTAAATGGCATGTTTTAAGTTTGTTTTTTTCTATATTTTAAACAGCAATACGTATAATATTTATTATAAAAAAGCATAGCTTGTATGATCATCTTATTTTTATATCACCTAACGACTGTTTGGCAGAGAATGCCTCAAGGAATCAAGTTAGAGTTGCTAGATGGCCGGGAAATCCGGGATTGTCCCGGAATTTTGCGTCTAGTCCCGTGTCCAGTAATTAGACCTTATTGTCGCGGATTCTGAAAACCTACAAGCTTTGAAAACAACAACGAATGACACGGCTGGCCTGTCTGTGAGTAAGGGCAAAAAGAAAGTAGTTTGTATTGTTCTTTAAATTCTAACCAGCAATGCCATTTGTTTCAAAGAGTATTTAGCCAACTTAATACTTTATGGACCAAAGAGCGAAACCGAATTTCCATGAATTTAATCGAGTCCGAACATCAGACTCCTTTCAATTTTGGCGTGTCTTGCGTGTCAGAAATTTTATCAGTTTTGCAAAGCTTTGACTAAGAAAAACTAATAAAAATGGCAAAATTCAGTGATAAACAAAATATTTTTACTATGGTCACGTCCGAGCGACCCGATACCGTTGTCCTTTTTTCTTAGTTTTGTCCCGGATTTTGATTAGTTTCTATCTGGCAACCCTACTTAAGTCCGCCTTTGTACAATATGTGAAACAAGTTTTAAAAAAAAACATCTATCTAAAATAATTTTATTCCCACTATCATAATAGAGGACAAACCCACTGCCATTAGTTGGACACGTAATTTCTTAAAATTAATGATTTTGATGGATAATTCGAATAGTATTCACTGGTAATTTTTTGAAGCAAATCATTAGCAAAATATGGCCATTCCATTATTTACAAAGAATAATATCAATAGAGTCTTACTTTTTGCCGGTAAACCAGTTCGGCTGTTTCGGGAAATATCAATAAGATCGGTGAAATGTGAGACCTCAACTAGCAACTTTTGTTTTACTAACATAGAAACTCTTTTATCTGTGGTTTTCTTTCGTTATCGAACCTACAAAAATCTACTATGTTGTTATATAAGAGTTCATATTTTTTTTAAGGATTTTTTTTTTTTAAATTAATTTTAGTTAGAATTAATTAAGTCAAAACCTGTTTTCTACGAAAATGTCAATGTCCAGCAATTAACTGCTATTAATAATTACTCAGACGCTTTTTTGATATCCAAATACATTATTAAAAGACAGTTATACTAAAGATAAAACCTACATTTTTTAGGAATTAACGTCTTACTCTCGTATCTCGTTTCCTTTGCAGATTAAATTCTTCAAAGCTAATAAAGCAACCTAAGACAGGAATGGAAAGAAACGAGTAGAACTATTTTAATTGGCTAAGTTCAAAAACCGGAATTCCAGTCTCAAAAGTTTTATTCTATTACTAAGGAGATCTAAAGGACTGGACACACACAAATACAGGTATTAAGAGTATCCTACTAGTTAATATCCTTTTATATTAAAAAAGTTTGCAATTGCTAGTTTTTGAAACTATATTTCCGAGTTCTTACATCTCTGGGCTTTACTTTTTAACAAGCTGCACCTGCTTTAAAATCTTTATTTCTTTAATTATATAAAACTAGTTTTTGCTTGTGGCTCCGCCCGCGTATATGTCGGTTATCACGGTAAAGAGTAGCCTATGTCCTTCCTCAAGAATCATAGTATATAGACAGACAGACAGAGTTAGTTAAAAATGTATAATAATATTATTAATGATATAACGTTTATCGTTGTAAAAGCAACTTTGATCATTTAATCGTCCTTATTAGGCTCGTCAAGAAACTTGAGTCATTGTTAGCGTGGAGGGTATTCGTCAGTTACCCCAAGACAGTTGGGGTAACTGACGACTATTGGCTTGGGGTATAAATGGGTATAAGATAATAAATTGTTTTGTTATATTGATCACCAACTCCAAATATTTATTTGGGTACTTAATAACTTATAAATTAATGGAAAAGGCAAAAAGTCTTCCAAGTATTTTATTAATTAAAATAATGATATTATTAAAACATTTTTGCCAAATATTAGTATAGCTTTCTTAAGCTGGGCACAGCAGACAAATTACGTATAGATTAGCTATATCCTGTCATGCTTAGCTGTGGCACACCACAAAGTTTAATTTGAGACTAGATGGCGTTGTGTCTTCGATGTTTGAATAATCTATACTAATATTATAAACGCGAAAGTTTGTAAGTATGGAAGGATGGATGGATGTTTGTTACTCTTTCAGGCAAAAACTACTGAACGGATTTGGATGAAACTTTACAGTAATATAGCTTATACATCAGAATAGCACATAGGCTACTATTTGCAGCGATAACCGACATACACGCGGGCAGAGCCGCGGGCAACAACTAGTTATTAATAAACCACATTATTTATAACTTGAAATATTTATTTATTTTATTTTTATTTACATATTATACAGGAAATATTTTTCATAACTTCGCGGAAATTCATCTTGATTACGTTTAAATAATTGATGCAAACTTTGAGAAGAATCTTTCTATCCAACTTAATTTGCAAAGAGAAAAGTTCAAGTTGTTTGCGAGAAGAAAATGTTTTATCGCCTAATGTCCTTTTATACCCAGATGTTACTGATACACATATATTTAGCTGAATCTGCAAATGTATGTATTTACTAGGAGAAAAAATGTAATAAAATTATGCCATAAATCTACTGGATACTGCGTAAGTTTTATATTCCGCACAAAACGCTGGACTATTCTTAGCGGATTCTTCCATTTGTGAGATACTGACATGATCTTTTATTTTTATACTTAATAAGACAGGGATTTTAGTGTTAAATTCATTCATTCTTATGACAGAATAAAATGAGGTGGCAGTTGGTCTAATCATTAGTGCCTGTTAAACCAAAAGAGTGGACCGTGTGCCGTGATGTGCACGATGGTACATTGTTGCATTGTCTGCATTCACAATGGGTATCGTGACCCCTATTCCTCGATTTTGTTCATGCTTTTTATCAGGCAGAGTATAGTCAATTTGATAGGCTCATATATTAAAAAAAGTAGTTGGTTGATTGCCAGCTAACAATGTTTATGTGATGAGCATGATTATTTTTTCTGCATCTGAATGTAATTTATCAATGACATATTTAGACCTATAGAAGTATATTTATTAGTTTGGTCATAGTACGTCCTACCTAGTTTTGGATCGAAAGGATGTGTAAGATTACATTAATCAATGAATATAGATAAACTGGTGTAAGCGTGTTCTGGAGTAGAGAACGCGTCTTGGCAAAGGTAGTGTGGGACGTCCTCTGGCCAGAAGGGGTCACGACCTGCATAAGAGGGCTGGTAGCGACTGGATGCAAAAAGCAACAGATCGGGCTCTGTGGTGTTCATTAACTAAATCAGTATCATATTACTATTTCCTTTGGTCTTATACAAGGATGAAGAAAAGATACCATCTCTCAAACGAAAAATTAAGAAAAAGGTTTGTAACATTTCATCACGTGAAAAAATAATTATGATATTTTTGAAAGAATTATTTGTATTATATAAATAATTATATTGAAAATTAATTTACATAACTTATCAATGATTCAACCATGCTTGAAATAGCACCAGTTCATTGGAAATATTTTATGCGGGCCAACAACTTCATTTGCATTTAATTATTAAGCACACGTTCAAAGTTCATCTCAGTATTCAATGCATAATTTTAATGAAATGATTCTTGTGTGTTCGAGCATGGCCAATCTTGTACTGTTTTATTTTATTGTCTTTATTATTTATGCTGTATTTTATAGTAAAGTATTTATTTTATTTTATTTATACTCTCGATTGTCGGCACTTGATGGAACTTGTTATAATACATTTTTGAATTAAATTTATTTTATTCATTATATACGGTTTTCCTCAAGTGTGTGCGAAAATCAATGCAATATTTAATTAATACCTTACCACTCCTGAAAATTTTCATCCAGTATTATTTCACTTAAAGAAAAAATCTAAATACTGTTACTAACTGCCTTAAATAGGTATAACAAGTACTTGAATGA
Organism: Diaphora mendica; assembly: GCA_949125395.1. NCBI lineage: Eukaryota > Metazoa > Arthropoda > Insecta > Lepidoptera > Erebidae > Diaphora > Diaphora mendica. The sequence goes on along the minus strand of OX421311.1, from coordinate 39,986,196 downwards.
TTTGCGCAAGATTACATTATATAACTTTAATATTTTTTTTATGGAATAGAGGGCAAACGAGCAGACATATTACCGTAAGCGATTACCGCCGCCCATGGACACCTGCAACACCAGAGGCGTCTCAAGTGCGTTGCCGGCCTTTGGGGGATGGGGAGGGGAATTGGGGTATGGCCTTCGGTATCCTCACTCACTCAGTGAAACACAACGCAATCGCTATTTCACACTGGTTTTCTGTAAGGCCGTGGTATCACTTCGGTCGAGCCAGCCCATTCATGCCGAAGCGTGGTAAAATATATTTACTTTCATATAAAAAAATCATATTAATGTATTTGCTTAGTTAATATTATTATAATTTATTTTATTCTGTGTACTTGCTGTGGTCTCCCGTAAGTGAAAGAGTACATGTCATCAGTTTAATACCTTTTTAGACTATTATTGTTGTCAACAATCCTATATCTTTTGTTGAAAATCTTAACTCCTTAAATAAATAAATATAAATCGAATACAACTACCCTGATCTCTACAACAATGCATTAATATCTATGTCAGAATCCACCGCAAGATAAAGCCCGAAATTCTGTTCACTCTGTTACCCTAACAATAACATGAAAGCTCTTGTCTCGTTTTCAGTTTAATCTCAAAGCCAATAAATTCATCTTGATAGCGTCTTTACCATTTCTAAACTCATCTTTGTCGGAGGTCTGGGCAGTAAAATTTTACGTAGTGTCTCTGATGACATATTCCAGTCGTAAAGTCAACCATTCGAAGAATGAATGTTTGGAATGAGCTGTCTAAATATGGGTTGGATTTTATTTATTATAGAACTTTTGGTAGAAAAAATGAGATCATCTTGTTTGGGTTGAAAGTGAAACATATGTTTTGACAAATGAAAATGTATTTAATTGTTACAGTTTACCTAGTGCTTGGTTCAACTTAATTAAATTGAGAGTGAACTGAAAATTAAGAAAGATCATCGATCAGGCTTGGCATAAAGAACTTCTCTTGAAGTTTCGCGAGAGAATCGTGTTTTTAAGAACGCCTAAAATAAGAGCTCTACTACACAGCTGTAACTCAAAAAACACAAAAAGGTTTTCGTAGCAAGTAAATGAAAGAGGTATTATACGAAATTTAATTCTTTAAAGTGAATAAAGCGTTTAATTCAACTAGTAAAATTCCCGACGTAAACTTTATATTAAATTCAAAATGAAAAGAGAATATTCGTAATTAAATACGAAGTTCTACAAATATTTCGAGGTAAGCATAGACAACAAATATACGACTCACCTGATAATGTGTTTGAACGACCACTGCCCTAAAAACTATAGTAGCATCTTGAACCCGCGTTTCCAGAGGCTTCTCCGCAAACTTTGGACACTGACTGTCACAAACTATTGTTCTACACAAGAACAAAACTACCACTAGCAGGTCCCTGTTCGTCAGGCTGCCCATTATTGGCCACAAATTTGCCACACCCATTTTGAACTGTAAGTCCATCTAGCACTTTACATTTTTCTATAGCACGTCCATCGCACAACACTGCTCTTCACTCGCCGTTTTCTTTGACGTTTTCGGGTTTGCATTTTTATCTGAAACAAAAGGATTTAGATTAATATTTAACTTGGTTCATGGTGGTATCATCATCATTTAACGTGGTATAAGTTCATATGAGAAAACTGGTAATATACCGTGGGAGAGCCACGCTTCGGCATGCATGGGCTGGCTCGACTGGAGTGATACCACGGCCTCACAGAAAACCGGTGTGAAACAGCGCTTGCACTGTGTTTCACCGAATGAGTGAGGATACCGGAGCCCCGAATCCCCCACACACTACCCCCATCCCTTTTCCCATCCCCCAAAGGCCGGCAACGCAATTGTGACGCTTCTGGTGTTGCGGGTGTCCATGGGCGGCGTTAATCGCTTACCATCAGGCGATACCTCTGCTCGTTTGCGCACTATTACACAAAAAAAACTGGTTATGCCCTATAAACTGATGCGTAGATTAAACTTGCCGTAATATAAGGTAGACCTTATACACAATGAAATCCATTTACACAAGTGATAAATACATAATTATTCGGTGTGGAAGTCCAAAATAATATTTCTGTTTGATTATTATTTTTATTTTTTGCGTATAAAGCCAATCCCCTACATTCAAAATAACCTTAACCCTGTGTAGAATTTTATCGACAAACAATGTAATGTCGTTCAATCTAAATTGATGAGGATCACGCTACGGACACGTCCCTTTCAAATCACGCTCCCCACACCTATATATACAAATATTTAGGTGAAACAATAATATTTATGAGTCTTTTACGCATAAAAACTCCAGCAAATTGTTTTCGTACTCATTAGAATTATATTTATATAATTACACTTAGCGCACATACTTGTGTCATCATGACTAGCCTCTAATAGTTTACTGCTATGCATAACCTCTCCTAAAAAGGAGATTTTGGTGTACTATAGTACTATACCACGCTGTTTAGACGGGTTAGTATGGATGTGTGAAATATTTATTTTTACACACCAAGCTTTAAAATAAGCAGAACTTGTACCATGACCGCTACATTTACTGATAGAATACTTACAGGCTATTTTTTTAAATGTCTACACATTCTACACAGAATACACCCTAAACTGCGAAACAAAGAATTTTGTATTTTATATATTTTGTATTTTGCTGTGCTTGAAGTCTCGGGTTCGATTCGATTCATTAGGACCAAATGTTTGTATGATCTGCACATATACGTATTGTTTCGGAGTTTGAGTGTTTTCTATGTATACTATATATGTATTTACAAAAAAAAGTATATATGTGTTTGTATCAGTTGTCTAGCACTCATAGTACACACATAGTACAAGCTCTGTTTAGTTTGGTTTGGCGTTGTGTGTCACATGTTCGAAATATTTATTATTTGTGTAAATTAAAGAAAATATATTTAGTAATTAATCAGTCCAATCATTTTAGGGTTAGGGTTTAAAATGCCTAAAATGAACTTTACAAAGATAACAGGTAACGACCCAACTGTCTTTTTCGTTTTGTTACATTTATGTAAGTGAGTACTTCCGTTTTTTGTCTGCTGATATCCTGTCTATCATAACATTAAATCCTTTATAATAAGTAATAAAAAGGTTATTATTATTTTTTTCTTACTAGAGAGTAGATTAGTTAATTATGATGATAATTTACTAATTATATCGAGCCGCGAACAACAACTAGTATGTTATATGTTTGAAATTTGATTCATAACTAGAATTATGCCCGCGTGTATGTCGGTTTTCGCGGCAAATAGTAGCCTATGTGTTATTCTGGTGTATCTATACTAATATTATAAATGCGAAAGTTTGTAAGTAACGATAGCAAAACATAAGATATATCCAACAATGATTTGGCACTTATATTTTACACTTATAAAAATTATCCGTCTTGTCTATTCTACTAATAAATGTGAAAGCTTGTGAGGATGTTTTGATGTTTGTTACTCTTTCGCGCAAAAACTACTCAACGGATTAGGATGAAACTTTACAGTATTATAGCTTATACATAAAATTACACATAAGCTACTATTTGAAGGCGTTCGTGCTGTCGTGTTTCGTTTGTGAGTGCGAGACCGGAGGCTCAACGATGCAGAAGCATCACTAGATCACCATAGTGTAGGTCACCAGGCTGCATTGTTGCATTGTCTGCATTCGCAATGAGTATGGTAGCCACCATTCTTGTAAGTATGGATGGATGGATGGATGGATGGATAGATGGATGGATGGATGGATGGATGTTTGTTACTCTTTCACGCAAAAACTACTGAATGGATTTGGATGAAACTTAACAGTAATATAGCTTATACATCAGAATAACACATAGGCTACTATTTACCGCGATAAACGACATATACGCGAGCAAAGCCGCGGGCAACAACTAGTAAGCTATATTACTGTAAAGTTTTATCCAAATACGTTTAGTAGTTTTTGCGTGAAAGAGTAACAAACATCCATCCGTACTCACAAACTTTTGCGTTTATAATATTAGTAGGATGCTACACTAGCTTAAGCGCGCGGCTCCGCCCGGGTGTTTGTCCGTGTGTGTCCGTGATTTAGCCGTAAAAGCGTCAGACAGACAGACAGAGTTACTTTCGAATTTTATCCCCTCAACTGAGAAGAGCCCATATAGTGTAGTTTTTTTTTGCTGTTTTAAATACTACTCAAATAATTTTAAGTGGTTTTCTACAAAACACATACAGTATTATATCTAAAACTAGCCGACCCATGCAACCTCGTTTGCGTCACGTATTGCCCGTAGCGTGATAATTTTCCCCCGTTTTTGAAACATTTTTCATTGGTGTTCCGCTCCTATTGGTCGTAGCGTGATGATATATAGCCTATAGCCTTCCTCGATAAATATAATATCTAAAACTGAAGAAATCTGACCAGTGGTTCCTGAGATTAGCGCGTTCAAACAAACATACAAACAAACTCTTCAACTTTATAATATTACCTATTATAGATATAGTGTAGATTTTTTTTTGCTGCTTTAAATACTATTCAAATAATTTTAAATTGTATTCTACATACAAATACATTCACTATTATATCTAAAATTGTCTAAGTTTCTCGTTTTGTACTATTCATAATAAGCCATATGTCATAATAATAAGCCTTTTGGGATAGCAAACTTCCAGTTTGCTTAACTAAAATTACTAAGCAGTGCTTTTGTACAAATTTATTACCTATAAGCCTCATGAATATTAATTTTTAAATCAAAATTAATTGCTGTGATCAAAACAAACGGCATACGAATGGTTCTCGTATTGCGAACTGTGTGTAACAAATTTTAATGATTGGTAAATTGTGAAAAAATATATAATTGATAAGTTATATTATGATATTTTATTGATGAATTGCATTAGATCATTTGTTTTTAAAAAATATCGCAAAAAATAACAATAATGAGTTTTAAGTATATCCAACATTTTGTTTTTGGTCGTGGGTGGAGTAGGTTGTAATTTTATGTACACTATTTTCATATGATAAAGTAAATTTCATACAAAAATTTTGGACAAAACGAAATGCTGGTCGCCTTGAACCACAGAGATATATAAAACAATTAATAAGCTACAATTACCAAATACACAATATATAGAGTACAGTAAAATTGGACATATAATATGCCACAAAACTTCTGCTAAGTACAATTACATTACTGGTATTCGAGAAGATAATTAAGTCTCATTTGAAACACGCGCGGTATAAACAGTGGTTTTACAAATATCGTGTAGGCGGTCTATTTTAGGCTTATCGCTTTGAACCCCAAATCAATTATTTGAGTACAACAAATTTGCTAGCTTTTACTTACTTAAAGGATTTGAATAATAACATTCTTTAAATACATATATCTTGACAAAAGTGGAATTCAAAAGCCTTAAAAGCACATATTTGTTTAGCTCGACAAACTTTTTTATTGATACTACAGTTCCTTAGGTACTCAGGAAATAGGCATATTTGATGTTTACACTAAAACTCACTGCGACGTTCTAATTCAGTTGCCTTATTCTGGGAATGATCAATACGTTGCACCGATTATAATTTAAATCAATACTATATTATTATAAAGCTGAAGAGTTTGTTTGTTTGTTTGAACGCGCTAATCTCAAGAACCGCTAGTCCGATTTAAAAAATTCTTTCAGTGTCGGATAGTACATTTATCGAGGAAGGCTATAGGCTATATATCATCACGCTAAGACCAGTAGGAGCGGAGCACCAAAGAAGAATGTTACAAAAACGGGGGATTTTTTGACGCTACGGGCAATAGAAGACGTAAACGACATTGCGTGGGTCAGCTAGTTGAGAATATAGCACAAAGGCTATGATGATTATAAACTTTAAAGGGCCGTGTGTTCAAGATGTGTCAAGTTTAATTAAACGAATTTTACTACAATTAGAAACAAAAAAAAAGATTTATTTTTAACCGACTTGAAAAAAGGAACGTGGTTCAATCAATTCGACATTGATTTTTTAACTTTTACCTTTCGACTGGGTGAACCGATTTTGATGATTCTTTTATATTTGAAAGCTGGTGCTTCCCGCGTGGTCCGATTTCAATTTGGTCCAGATTGAAGTCGTTTTTTTGTCCAATTTTGTGATTATTATTTAACCACATTCAAACATGACATTTTATTGAAAGAATTGGTATATAATACAGTATTTTAGCATTTACATACTTAAAGTACAGTTTAGTATTAGTTATATTAGTAGTTTATATGTGTGGTTATAAAATTAATATTGTAACAAATTATATAAATTTCTGTACATCCTCAATATACATATTAGAAACACAATTAAGTTTAAAGTGATTAATATCAAAACAAAAAAGAAAGATTTCAGTTAATCCTTTTTTTTCTTCTGGCAACCTCTCTCAATAATCATATCCCGTTTTTGCATCAAATAAATTTAATTTTCGGGCGAAACATTTTCGAACAAAAAAACATGTATTTAGGACACTCAGCGGCTGTCATCGTTTGATAAGGGTTCTGTACAATTGTTTTTCGTCGTTGCATTTTTCACTTGAGTCACAATTCGATTCTGTTCGGCTAAAATATATTGTGTCATTTTTTTGCTTTTGAAAATATGTTTTTACAGCGTGAGTAGTAAGAATAAAAACATCTGATGGAAAGGAAAAATACGATATCCTGTAAAAATCAAGTTAAAATTTTGTTCAATGCCCGTGAGATTTGCGAGTAGTAATACGATTTGTGTCTCGAGATTTGAGGAAATGAGGACACTTTAGTACGCTATCTAGAATATGTTCTGTTGGACGTATTTTTTTTAATAATTTCTATAAATTAGAAGAGGGGCTTACTGGTATCTCGTAGAATCACTCCAGGTTTAAAGTATCATCATATATCATCAGCTATCTGACGTGAAAGTCCCGTCAAAATCAGTTCAGCCGTTCCTGAGATTAGCCGGAACAAACAAACATAGTATGGACAGATATATTTTTAAAATAGATTTTTTGATGTAGGTATCGTATATTCTGTCATAAGAATTAAGTGGAAAGCTGTTAATTTGTAATTAGAAATAGACACTTCAATCTTATTTATTTCTATAGATATACAATGTTAAGTATGACATATCTTTGTAATTAATGCCCCATTCATTAGACAGTACTAACACACAAATGCAACTAACGTCTTAGATCAATTCACTACATTTGTTGTCAAAGGTATTACACCGCCTGTCATTACATGTTAGGCTCAATCAGTAAAGCACACATAAGCCCTCAAACAGGGCCTACTTAGCGTACTGTATCCTGTTATACGTTAGTAGGGTCGCCAAACGTACGGATTCATAAGGATATGTAAGAATTTATGCTCACGTCCTTAGCGTTTCCTTATCCCAAGTTAAATGGGGTCAGGTATTCTCATACATTTATAATTGGGGTTGTCTCATTTTTCATGGGAATATCTTTTTTTACTAATGTTTTGTTTTTATTTTCGGTTTTGTAAGTTACTCTTTGACTTGGCACGATAATAATGCTTTAATAATAGAAACATGAGTGTCAACTTCTATCATTTGTACATTTAATATAATATCATTGTATAATTAAAACAAATAGAAAAAAAATGACAATTCTAAACAACATAATAGGTATGTTGTCGTGCATTGACAAATAAGTGACTATTTCTATAGAATTTAGAAACTAAACGAAAATTAGGAGAAAATAATATTACATTGTATAAAATTTTAACAAAATAAAAACCGACTTCAAGGTTCGACTCGATTCTTGGATGCCATCATTAGATCTTAGTGTCTTTATTATTGTACCACCATTGGTATATCTTATCCATTAAAAAAAGAATCATCAAAATTGGTTCATAAAAGACGAATTTATCCGCGAACACACATAATAAAAAAAACGGTCGAATTGAGAACCTCCTCCTTTTTTTAAGTCGGGTAAAAAAGACCCTTAAAGTACTGTAAAGGTGTTAGACATGACGTCTTATAAATCGATGAACGCCGGCTGCACGCACGAAAAAGGATGACTCTTGTTACGCTCATTGTCTCGTTCCATTCATTGGTCGTTGTTTGCGATCAAGATAGATGCGGAGCTCGCGCCGCATCTATCTCTCATAATTTCATCAATGTTTTGTTATGACGTTGTCACCTTAAAGTATCATCCGTAGATCGACTTTACAGACATCCATTTTTTTATAATGTACTATTCTCTTAATTTTTGTTAAGTGTAATAATTGTTTGTTGTAGTTTTATTTATGTAGATTTTATAGAAAAATATAGGTTTGAAAAGCAAGCTACCTCATTGATCGCTCGACTGAAGTTAAAGTTTGTTTAAAAAGAAATTGTAAAGATCAGGTTTTGAAACTCTAATTTGTTTTGTTTATAGTAATTTTAAAGTATTTGTAGTATGCGCCTGGTACTACTAAATAAGTTACACCTTATGGCGCAGAAGCAAGTAGTTAAGTAGAGGTTTTTTTAAAATGTTTTGGCCCAGCCAAAATAACTCTACTCTGCCTGATGGAAAGCATAAGCGGAATCCAAGAGTGGTGGTCACCCTACTGCGAATGCAGACAATGCAACAATGCAGCATGGTGACCCACACCATGGTGGGCTAGTGATTGAAAGTACGTATAATAGGAAGTTCCGTTCCTAGTAACATGTACTCAGTTTTAATAAAACATAGATTTAGATAATAAAGAAACAAATGCTAGATTATTATCTATAATTTTATCTTTCATTTCCTGGAACAAATGTAACTTTTTTTGGTTCACATTAAATATTGGCAACCCTAACGCCGTGAGCTCTTAATCTGAGAGTGAGTCGTCCTCCATATACGGAGATAAAGAGAAACCTTCTTACAGCTGCGCTAATATTACTTTGAACATTCAAATTTCTGGAATATGTGGAGTGTGCGTTAAAGGGTGGTTGAATTCTTGTAAGATTGCAGACTTTGTTGATTTTAATGAAACAGGTTTTGACAGAAATTTTACTTGTTTAACTATTTTATCTAAACGTGAATGTAAAATTTTGTTCTTCTTTGAAGAGACAAAGAAAGTGTCAAGGGTAATGCTAAAGCCAACTACATCTATAAGATCTTCAGCGCTTAGTACTTCTACTTTCTTTTTAACCGACTTCAAAAAGGAGGAGGTTCTGAATTCGACCGTTTATATTTTTTTTTTAATGAGTGCGGATAACTTCATCGTTTATGAACCGATTTTGATGATTCTTTTTTTAATGGACAGGAGATATCCCAACGGTGGTACCATGACAAGGACACTAAGATCTGATGATGGCATCCAAGAGAAATCGAGTCGAACGTTGAAGTCGGTTTTTGTTTTTGTTAAAATTTTACTTGTTCATAGAAAACTTCCACACTAGGAATATATCCTGAATCTTGGGGAACGGACACAAAAACACCCGGAACAACGGAACACTCGAACTCAGAATACCCGTACTCACTTTGTTGCCTGCAAACTAGCTAGCTGCTAGCTGTTGCCCGCGGCTCCGCCCGCGTGTATGTCGGTTATCGCAGCAAATTTTAGCCTATGTGTTATTCTGATGTATAAGCTATATTACTATAAAGTTTCATCCAAATCCGTTCAGCAGTTTTTGCGCGAAAGAGTAACAAACATCCAAACATCGTCACAAACTTTCACATTTATAATTAGTAGAACCAGACAAGACGGAGAATTTTTATAAATGTAATGTACGTGGCAAATCTTACATATTTGAATCTCTGTGAGTTATTATGTATTTAACTCTATTTTGCATTGCCTTAACCAATGCGAATCGTTTGAACAGTCAGTTTAAGCTACCGGTTTATCGTTAGTCCCCGTGACATACTACTCGGACTGCGAGACTATAATATTACTCTGTATGACTAAATAACCCATTTACTTAACAGTTACAAGGTAGTAGAGCCACGCTAATTTCAGCACGGTTGGGCCGGCTCGACCGAGGCGGTACTACCCTCGCACAGAAAATCAACAAAGAACAAAAACAAAATGACAGCGACCGTGCTGTCGTGTTTCGTTGGTGAGTGCGAGACCGGAGGCCCAATGATGCAGAAGCATCACTAGCCCACCATGGTGTGGGTCACCATGCTGCATTGTTGCATTGTCTGCATTCGCAGTATGGTTACCACCACTCTTGGATTCTGCTTATGCTTTTCATAAGGCAGAGTAGTCATTTTGGCTGGGCAAAACATAAAAAAAGCATTGTCCGTATGAATCACCAAAATAATCATATACCCGTAGTTTCGCCCGTGTATATACCGGTTATCGAATTAAAAAGTAGCCAATGTCCTTCCTAAAGACTCAAAGTATCTTCGTGACAAACTTTATTGAAATCGGTGCAGCGGTTTAGGCGTGAAAGTGTAATATTATATAAAGACAGACAGAGTTCCTTTCAGATTCATACTATCAAGTATAGATGTGGCGTTGTTTTGACAGGTTATCATATATATATATATATATAATTATTATACAGTTAGACTACTACTGCAAGAACAAGCGATCGCTATCATCATAAAAAAAATAAGTTTATAATATGTGGAATAGAACCTACGACCTCTGACGCTCAGATAATGGACGGTATGTTTAAAGAAAATTCAAAGTACACATTCTTTTCCTAAATTCGTTCAAGTTAAGTCTTTGTTCCGAGATTTTCCAAAGACAAAAGAAAATGGTAGAAATTAGCATTTCTTTCAAATAAACGAGTACCTAATACCTATTAACTTCGAATATTCCAGACTGGGCAGTCTTAACTACCTAGTTAACTACATATTACCACTTAGATTTTTGAAGAAAAAAAGTTTATGATGGCATGATTTCAAAAGAAGAAAAATAAATGTTATTTACATATTTTGAACATGAAAAAGTCAATTTAATATTGTAGCACTTAATATAAAATATTTTCATTTCTTTTGTAAAAACAAATACCATGGGAGAGCCACGCAGGCCACGCTTCGGCATGCATGGGCCGGCTCGACCTGAGTGACACCACGGCCTCACAGAAAACCGGTGTGAAACAGCGCTTCCGCTGTGTTTCACCGAGTGAGTGAGGATAATGGACGTCATTACCTCAACCCCTATCCCCATCCCCCAAAGGCCAGCAACGCACTTATGACGCTTCTGGTGTTGCGGGTGTCCATGGGTGGCGATACGTCTGCTTGTTTGCCCCCTATTCTAAAAAAAAAAAGGTTTGTCTTTACCAGATTGTCTCGTTAGTTTGTAATTAATACAACGTGTTTTATTCTTAATAACTTAACAGAAAAGAAATGCTTTCATCATCGAATGACTATCTGACAAATAGTCTAAATGATTGAAATCTGTAAAACAGTTTGCAGACATGACATTAAAGCATACTTCTTTAAAGACAAATTTAGAACTGGATTTTCAGCTACTGTCCTTATACTATCTCATATATAAAATTCTCGTGTCACAATATTAGTTACCATACTCCTCTGAAACGGCTGGACCGATTTTAATGAAATTTGGTGTGCATATCGGGTAGGTCTGAGAATCGACCAACATCTATTTTTTATACCCCAATTTTTTTTTATGGCAAAACTACGTTTGCCGGATCAGACTCTTATAAATTTGTACCACATACGAAAATTTAGTACACGACGTTACGTTTTCTTTCGTTTATGTAATATCGAAACTTTTTATAAAAAGTCTTTGCAAGAAAATGTTTTGAAAGAAATAAATTCAAACGTCGGATACCAATAACATTTCATTCACAGACTACAAAAAATGACAGTAAAAAAAACAAGCTAACCTGCGCATCTTCGGTGGCGTCATTCAATGAAAATTAATTTCCTACTATTTTTAACCGACTTCAAAAAAGGAGAAGGTTATCAAATCAACTGCTTTTTTTTCATTTTTGTTACCTCATAACTTTCGACTGGGTAAACCAATTTTGATGATTCTTTTTTTATTTGAAAGCTGGTGCTTCCCGTGTGGTCCCATTTCAATTTGGTCCAGTTCTTGAGGTCGGTTCTTTTTTGTTAATATTTGTGATTATTGGCATAGTCATTGATGCTCGACCACTATTTATCGTAACGTGATGTTATAATAATATATCATAAAGTCTTCCTCGATATGCTATCCAACAAAACAAGGATTGTTAAATTCGAATTAGTTAGTAGTTTTGATATTAGATAGATAGATAGATAGATAGATAGAAACTCTTTATTTGTACACCGTTGTACAAGATAGTACATAATATTACAAATACATAATGTACAAAGGGCGGCCTTATTGCCAATAGCAATCTCTTCCAGGCAACCTTAGGATGGATCAAAGTGTATCCGAGAGACAGTAGCAGTTGACGGTGCAATTAATTTTGACGAATTATATTTATTTTAATGAAAATTGAGCAAATATATACATATCTCCATACATACATTTACACACACACATACGTATAAAATACATACCATCATACATACGTTACATAATTAACCATACATACATCATAAATGTACATTATATACATACCATTTACAATCCCTATTTAATTGACTGCCACGTTGGTCTCGCGGTTGGCATGTGCGACTGCTGATCATGAGGTCTTGGGTTCGATTGCCGGGTCGGACCAAATGTCTGTATGATCTACAAATATTTGTTTCGGAGTTTGGGTGTTTTCTATGTATAATATGTTTGTATTTACAAAAGAAAAAGTATATATGTATTTGTATCAGTTGTCTAGTACCCATAACACAAGCTCTGCTTAGCTTGGGACTAGATGGCGTTGTGTGTTGGATGTCCGAAATATTTATTTAAATATTTATATTTAATTATATATATTTTAAAACGATAAATCCTTCATAATTATACCCTCATTCGTGACTGACTCAGTTGAGAAGTATAAAATTATTTTCGCCCATTATTATAGTGTGGCTATAAGAGGGAGATAATTTATCAAGTAAATTTTCAAGGGAGGAAAAGTAGTTGGTTCGTAATGAGGGCGAATAGTAAACTCCCACTAGATTTTTTGTGTGATTAAGGTCTAGTTCTAAGAAGTCAGTTCACCCGCGTCCAGTGGTGGGGGCTGTGAGGATATACTTACAGTTGAGAAGGGAATGTGTTGTCTTAGATATATACCAACACCACCCCCACCACCAATCGCGCGATCATTCCTTACGAGATTAAAATCTGGAAGTGCATATGATATAGATGGTAGGCATGGTTTAAACCATGTTTCTGAGACTAAAATGGCGTGTATGTTGTTAGAATTAAAGGTAGCCAGCATATCTGGGAAATGAGCAGGAATACTCTGGGCATTAATATGGACTACATTTAAATTCCGCGGAGCATCAGAAAACTGGTACTGAAGATTCTCTTGGAGTGAGGGTATGCTAACAAAACTAAGGTCAAAGCTGTTTGCAGAGTAAAAACTAACATCGTCGCTAATATTCAGGTCAGACATTATGATTAAAATAGAACTATAAATGTAAATAAATAAAAGTGTTTATATATACTTACTAGCTGACCCGGCGAACTTCGTACCGCCATATTTACATACCTGTCTCAGCTTCCCACTGGCAGTGTACAGTCGCGGACAAAAAAAGACTTTTCGCTTTATTTTTTTTCTTTCTAGCAAAAAAAGAATGAATGAATTCGGACTATGTGTTATTGAATTACAACCAAGTACATATTTTGACTTTCATCCCTTCTCTCCAGGAAACCGTGCTGAATTTCGGGATAAAAAGTATCCTATGTCCTACCTCGTAGTATGAACTAAAATCATGCCAAGTTTCGTTTGAATCCGTTCAGTAGTTTCAGCGTGATGCGCGGCCAAGATACAGACAGACAGACAGACAGACAGACAGACAGACAGACGGACAGACAGACAGACAGACAGACAAAAATGAAATAAATTACAGTTTTGGCTTCAGTATCGATAATAGAGAGCCCTCCAATTAAAAAATTCAAAATATCTTTAATGTACAGAATTGGACCTGTTACATTCTTATTATAAGTATAGATATATACACACATCAAAAGTGTCTAGGGATCAAGCATTTTTATGCGGATTTCTTGAGATTGAGATGTGGCTTTGGCCTTGGCCTGCTCAGTCGCCAGACTTGAACCCGATTGAGCATGCATGGGATATGCTACAGAGAAGAGCTCTGCCGAAAATGGAGGGTATCCAGTCGCAAGAAGACCTTTTTTTGTTGTTGCAACGAACATGGGCGGCCATTCCACAGCGTGATTTGGATGAACTCATTTTGAGTATGCCAAACCGATGTTCTTGTGTTAGTGTTCGCGGTAGAAACACGGATTATTAATTGTTTAAGTTACCTAATAAAAAATTAAAGAAAACTGTTATTTCAGTCTTTTTTTCGAACTTTAATGTTAGTGGTTCAAATGTCAAAAATCCTTTTATTAGGAAAATGGCAAATTTCTTTATTAATGCAAAGGTGACTTGGTTTATCGTTACTGTGACAAACGAAAACACTTTATTTGATGAATCCTTAAAGAAAATTTTAATTAATATCAATCAGGAGAAAAGTTATTGCAAAAATATATGTTGATCCCTAGACACATATGTTGATCCCTAGACACTTTTGATGTGTGTATATTAATAAAATAAAATAAACTAAATCTTTAAAATAGCAACTAAATATTATGTAAAACAATATAAATTAAACTTTTAATCCACCCGCCAGTCGCGTGTTTGACATGTATAAAACAGAAATTTATAACTAAGTTTCAACAAATGAAAAAACAAAAAATAAAAATAAGATAAAACAAAAAAAAACAGAAGAAAAAGAATGAGACTAATGCTAAGTAGAACGTCACAATCACTTTGGGCGAATCTCACGTGTAAAAAGACTATGTATGTTCCAAAGTATGAAATAGTGAAGGCGATCCAATAGTTCTTGTCAAATTAAATGGTCTGGAACGCGATTCTGACAGATAACCAATATGTCATTTTGTAATTTTGTTTACAGTCAGATCGTCAGATACATAAAAAGTTATTTTTAACCGACTTCCAAAAGGAGGAGGTTCTCAATTTCATCGGTATTTCGATTACTCCGTCAATTGTGGACCGATTTTGAAAATTATTTTTGTATTCGAAGGGTATGCTCCCCATGTGGTCCCATGGCCACCATATCAGGAACTGATGATGGGATCCTAAGGAAATCGAAGGAAACCCTCAAATTTACGTGAGCGCCTGCAATGAAGTTACGAGCAATTGTCTACATACCTTCATATTCTGTAGACATCATTAAATTTTAAATAAAATGATGATGAGAGACTTGAGAAAGACTAAAAAACCGACTTCAAAAACTAAAAAGTATAAAATAACTTCATTTGTATGTGCTACCTATTCATAGGTTTGAAGTCGGTGCCAAGCCAAAATGTAATAGTAGGTACCGCAGTCGCCGTGCGTGACCTTGAGCGGGATAGCTGCTCTTCGCGTTGAACAAAACAACCGAAGCGTCGTTGACGTTCGTCTCGAAATATAGCGAGTGTGGTACCTACTATTCCATTGGCTTGGCACTGACTTCAAACCTATGAATAGGTAGCACATACAAATGAAGTTATTTTATACTTTTTAGTTTTTGAAGTCGGTTTTTTTAAACGATTTTATTTTTATGGGGTAGGACTGGACAGTGTTGTTGTTATTATTATAAAGATATTAGTGAAGAGGGTAAATTGAAGCTTCCCCCAGACAGTGCAACACCACAATGAAACTTCGTATGTACACGAGTACACACATCCACCTATCTTTTGAAAGCAGCTGCTCTTCTAGATTTCGGAGCTGGGTTCCTGGGTTCAAGAGGTTTCTCAGCAACCACAGGCTTTATTTTGTTGAGATCCGCCACACTTGTTATACGGTAGCGAGAACCATCAGGGTCTAAAACAAATACAGAACCCTCCCTGGTCCAGTATTTATTGATGCTGAATTCCTGACGTGCTGCCATGAAGACTGTGTGTATTATATTCATTAAATTTACTTAAAGTGTGTTTATTGTATTTTTCTTTAAAATTATTAATAAGAGCTTTTAAGTTCAGTGTTGACCTTTCAACCACACACATATATAGTGCGTTAGTTTAGTGCGTGTAACTAAACAAAAAAACCCCATAGGTTTTCTAATACTAGCATAGATATATTAGATATCAATACAAATAAATAAAATTGGGGTGTCTGTTTGTAATATTAAAAAAACCGCTTTTTACTATGTGCATATGTATATTAAACACGGTACATATACCAAAATAGTTTTTTTTAAATGTTTTTGTCTGTCTGTATGTCTGTCTGTTTGTTCCGGATAATCTCTGGAATGGCTGGACTGATTTTGACGGGTTCAGCTAGTCCATAATAAAATTTGACATGGAGACATTTTGATTCTTGAGGAAGGACATAGGCTACTTTTTACTGCGATAACCGACAAACACTCGGGCGGAGCCGCGGACAAAAGCTAGTATATATATATATATATATATATATATATATATATATATATATATATTACTAGCTGATTCGGCAAACGATGTTATGCCATACAAAAAAAAATTGGGTATAAAAAATAGATGTTGGTCGATTCTCAGACCTACCCGATATGCACACCAAATTTCATAAAAATCGGTCCAGCCGTTTCAGAGGAGTATGGTATCTAACATTGTGACACCAGAATTTTATATATAAGATAATAACATCGAATCAAATTCAAGAAGCCTAAATATATCACAGATTTAGTAAACATACGTAAACATACGTAAACATAGGTAATGAGTTCTGAGTATTTTGAGTAGATTGACAAAACAAGATTTTCCTCACGTGAAAATGAAGCCGCCTCCGTGGAAAAGAAAATTCCGCTTATTTTCTGTACAAATAAGTAAAAGATGTCAGTATCTCATTACGCGCTAATAACTACGCGACCTCAATGTAAAGAACCTTCAAGATTCAAGGGTCTCCATCCTGGTATATGAACTCTCAAACCGAGTGCCACTCGTCTTATGTTCGGTGATAAAGTAAAGCCTCTTGAATAAACTCACTTGCTCTTCGCGTATTACCGGAGATATAAATATATAATGTATATATTTGTTTTGGCTCTTTGATGTTGCTATTGAAATGTTGTTTAATTTTTAGTTACTTTTAACCGACTTAAAAAAAATGAGATTCCCAATTGATGTATTATTTTTAGAAACTAAATAAGAAAGAAGTTTTTGTTGGATAAACGTGTATAAAGTCCCAGATGTGGAAGGTCAGAATTCCTCTTTGTTGGACCTTCTGCTGACTTCTCATCCGGACGGATACCACGTATCCGTAAACGCCCCACTTGGCTCCTCAGACCATTGCCTTGTCCGGAGTACAGTGACACTCACATGCTCACCGCGATCGCGAGTTGCACGCAGTCGCCGTGTGTGGCACTACAAGTCAGCAGATTGGGATGGGATGCGGTCCTTCTTTGCGTCCTACCCTTGGAGACAGTTGTGCTTCTCGCCGGATAATCCCAACACCGCTGCTGATTCTATTGCTGATGTTGTGCTACAGGGTATGGAGATTTTCATTCCATCCTCTGTGGTTCCCATTGGTGGCAAGTGTCGGCCCTGGTTTGGTTCATCTTCCAAAAAAGCTTCTCGCAGTAAGCAGGAAGCTTACCAAGCCTGGGCTGACGCAGCGGCGGTACGGGATCAAAACACCAGCGCTCTAAAAAAGGAGTACAACTTTGCCTCCAGGTCCTTCAAAAGAGACATAGCTAGGGCGAAGTCGGTGCACATTGCTGGGATTGGCGAGAGGCTTGAGCGTCTTCCTTCGGGGACTCGAGCATTCTGGTCTCTTGCCAAGGCTATCGAAGGGAATTTCTGTAAGCCATCCCTTCCACCTTTACACTTGGGAAATAATCCGTTGGCCTATGACGCAAAGGAGAAAGCCGATCTCCTGGCAAAACACTTTGCGTCCAACTCGACCTTGGATGACGGGGAACAGGAGCCGCCTACCATACCGCGGTGCGAGAGCCGTATGCTGGATATCCAGTTTCACCAACGCTCAGTGCGTATAGCACTTTTATCCCTGGATATCCATAAGTCGAGTGGCCCGGATGGAATCCCCCCTATAGTGTTGAAGATGTGCGCTCCAGAGTTGGCACCGGTCTTAACGCGTCTTTTTCGGCTCTCCTACTCTTCTGGCGTAGTCCCGACAACATGGAAGGCAGCATTAGTCCACCCGATCCCAAAAAAAGACGATCGCTCTAATCCGTCCAACTACAGGCCGATAGCCATTACTTCCCTCTTCTCGAAAATAATGGAGTCCATCATCAACTATCAACTCCTACGGTATCTAGAAGATCATCATCTGCTTAGCGACCAGCAGTACGGCTTCCGTAAGGGTCGATCGGCTGGTGATCTTCTGGTATACCTGACACATCGCTGGGCACAGGCGATTGAGACTAAGGGGGAAGCCTTGGCAGTTAGTTTGGACATCGCGAAGGCCTTCGATCGGGTCTGGCACAAAGCGCTTCTTTCGAAGCTCCCTTCCTATGGGCTTCCCGAGAAATTATGCGATTGGGTCACTAGCTTTCTAGCAGATAGAAGCATTAAGGTCGTAGTCGACGGTGAATGCTCTGATTCCATATCTGTGAATGCTGGTGTCCCGCAAGGCTGTGTGCTATCGCCCACTTTGTTCCTCCTCCATATCAATGACATGCTGCAAAATTGCGGCATTCATTGTTATGCGGATGACAGCACCGGCGATGCTTTTTACACCGGCCGCGCCAATATTTCTCGGGAAAACGTCATTAAGAGTCGAAACAAACTTGTGTCTGAAGTCGAGACTTCTTTGGAGAAGGTCTCAGATTGGGGTAGACTTAATTTAGTCCAATTTAACCCCACAAAGACACAAATTTGCGCGTTCACCACTAAAAAACTTCCGTGGGTCGTATGTCCTCGTTTCGAAGGCACTCCACTATCTGCCTCAGCCAATATTGGAATTCTTGGTGTCGACATGTCGAGCGAAGTCCAGTTTCGTGGCCACCTGGAGGGTAAGGCCAAATTGGCCTCGAAAAAGCTTGGTGTGCTCAACAGATCGAGACAGTATTTCACTCCGGCCCACCGCCTTATACTTTATAAGGCCCAGGTTCGGCCTCACATGGAATACTGTCCCCATCTTTGGGCGGGGGCACCCCAATACCAGCTCCTCCCTTTGGACCGCATTCAACGGAGAGCGACTCGAGTCGTCGATTGCCAAGAACTTTCAATTCGGCTAGACTCTTTGGCGCTGCGTAGAGATGTAGCTTCGCTGTGCATCTTCTACCGCATTTATCATGGGGAGTGCTCCGAGGAATTGTTCGGACTGATTCCTGCCGCCTCTTTCCGCCATCGTCCTACGCGACAGAAGTTTCATCCCCATCATTTAGATGGTTGGCAGTCCTCAACTGTGCGCTTTTCCAGGAACTTTCTGCCTCGCACAACAAAACTGTGGAATGAACTGTCGCCTGCGGTATTCCCGGACCAATACGACCTTCAAACCTTCAAGAAAAGAGCGTACTCCTTCTTAAAAGGCCGGCAACGCACTTGTGATGCCTCTGGTGTTGCGGGTGTCCATGGGCGGCGGTAATCGCTTACCATCAGGCGATACGTCTGCTCGTTTGCCCCCTATATCATAAAAAAAAAAAAAAAAAAGTTAATTCGGTAATAAATCATCAGTAGTGGTCAGTATATTTGAGGGCGCTGACTTCCCAATAACGATTGCCATAGATGTTCATGACAACTGGGGCCGACGGCTTAACGTGCTAACTTGTTAGAAAAACTCAACAGCTGTCCGACCCGGGAATCGAACCCGAGACCTCTTGATCAACAGTCGCTTACGCTAACCACTAGACCAACGAGGCAGGCTCGGTAATAAATATTTAAGTTTTAAAATAGTGCTTTAGATATAAAAGATAATATTTTATTTGACTAGTTTTTCAAGCTACACTGTGAGTAGTGCATGTTAAGAAATAAAGTTTTGAAATAGATAATATAAATTCTATATGTAAATAAAACAATTTACTTAAAAATTAAACCTAATACTTTATTGTAATCACAAAGGAACGATCAAAAGAATCAACATAAAAAAGTTGTTAAAACGACAACGATAAAATAATAAGTATTACTAAACTTCTCAACTTAATAAAATTATGTTTCATGTCAATTATAATTCATCAATGCTTTTCAGCAACACAGAAAACTCTAATACGAATATTCAAAGAGAGCTAACAGAACTATATTAATTAGTTACTATCATTTATTTGCTTTCAAAGTAAACAGATTTCCAATTTAACGCAAAGCTAGACTAAACATTCTTAGATTTTTTACTTTTAAATGTTATATTTTATTTACCTATTAAATTGCGTCAAACATCTTTATTTGCGTATTGAAAGTTGAATATCAATTTATTTCAACTTAGAAGTAAAGAAAATTTACAGTATTTAGTATTTATTTTGTTAATCAAATTTCATATTTAATTAGAAATGGGGTGACAGAGTTAAATTATGTGAAATGTGGGATTCTGCTCTAATGACTTCAAATACATTTCTTGAACTCTTGCTTTTGGTTCGTAATCGTTCCGGTGATTGTGTTTGGCGTGACTTACACCGAACTCTTTGCCAATCACAACGCGTCAGAGTTAATCGCATTTTTTTTTCAATTAACTCAGACGCTACCAATTGCTTCATCCTTGACAGATACTTCCTTTGGGAACGAGATAAAACATTTGTCAATATCACTTAGAAACACTTTATTTCTATTCCAACAGAAACTATCAAACTTGAGCAAACTCTACACTGACAGTATCCTGAAGTAAAAGTTTTGTTTTATGTTACATTGATCTTATATTGAGAATAGCTTATAATATGAGTACTTTACTTAATTAGACACATTGATAATGGCTCTCGAAATAACAAAATAATTATAATTTAATATTCATGTAAGGCTGTGGAATAGCGGTACTGTTATAGTACTTCTTATAGTTGTAGTGTGCTTAGCTTCGTATCTAGAAATAACCTATAGCTTTCATTGAGAATTAGTCTCTTTAAATTCGCAGTGTTTAACTGAGAGTGAGATATAAAAGTTTACGTTCAAGTTTCCAATTCAAAGATCAAAGAAACCAGTGAAGTAAACGTTTAATTTTGAAGAATATTCAAGGTTAAGTATATTTAAATTTCGTTTGGGTATAAGGATGTTTGAAAATCAAATAATTATTGCAATTAAAAAACTTTGAAATTGCAAATATTGAATCAAGAGATCACATCACGATCATGAATCAGAGACGACTGCACGTTTGGCCTAGTGGTTTACGGTCACCAGCCGTTTCCTACTTCGCCAAGTGTCGTGGGTTCAAATCTCACGTAGCACAACACTTTGTGTGATCCACAAATTGTTGTTCTGAGTCTGGGTGTTCTTTGTGTCCGTTTCATGTATGTTTGTAAAGTCCCCCGCGACACGAGATTTATTCCTAGTGCGGGAATTGTCTTTTTAAGAAAAAAAAAAGATGAAGGTTTATGTTGTTATATGTATTTAAAGTATGAATAATTACATTGGGTATTTTGAGAAGAAAATGGAGTTACGAAAAGAAACTAATGAATGAAAAGCAGTATAGCTTATACCATTGAATTCAGCAGAATAATATCTCGATCGTGTTTAGCCTTCAAACCTGTTACATAAAGTTACCATTGCTGGAAAGTCAAAGCACTTTAATATCCTTAAATTATCGTATTTAATATTTAATTATAAAAAATACCAGATTAACAGGTAAAATTTAATTTTATTGTGAAAATAAAATTTTGTTTCCATAACTACTAATACCCTGGTCGTACGACTGTTTTCGATAAGGAGCGGCCAACACACCAGACATGGTTACAGAAGAAATATCGCTGCCCGCTGAACGACAGTGTGCGAAGTAGCTGAGTTCACAGGCATCTCGTATGGATTATATAACAATCAAAATTTGAAATTATAAAAATATGCGTGAGGAAGATGTCAGCGTGATGGGTCGAATAACAAAATCCAAGCAGTGTTTAGATCGTTTCTAACAAAATACGAAGCAGTTTCGTCGAGTTATCACCTTTCATGAAATCTAAATACATTACTATAACCTAGAAGCCAAAAATCAATCTAAGCGACAGATTCTTCCAGGTGAATCTGGTCCGAAGAAGGCAAAAACAGTATCAGCAAACAAATTACGGTTACAATATTTTAGGGCTCATAACATAATAATTTTTTGAATAAAAGCACCTACAAAATTCTTTTCCAATTTGAAACAAGTGATTAATTTAAATACACACATCAAAAGTGTCTAGGGATCAACATATGTGTCTAGGGATCAACATATATTTTTGCAATAACTTTTCTCCTGATTGATATTAATTAAAATTTTCTTTAAGGATTCATCAAATAAAGTGTTTTCGTTTGTCACAGTAACGATAAACCAAGTCACCTTTGCATTAATAAAGAAATTTGCCATTTTCCTAATAAAAGGATTTTTGACATTTGAACCACTAACATTAAAGTTCGAAAAAAAGACTGAAATAACAGTTTTCTTTAAAATTTTATTAGGTAACTTAAACAATTAATAATCCGTGTTTCTACCGCGAACACTAACACAAGAACATCGGTTTGGCATACTCAAAATGAGTTCATCCAAATCACGCTGTGGAATGGCCGCCCATGTTCGTTGCAACAACAAAAAAAGGTCTTCTTGCGACTGGATACCCTCCATATTCGGCAGAGCTCTTCTCTGTAGCATATCCCATGCATGCTCAATCGGGTTCAAGTCTGGCGACTGAGCAGGCCAGGGCCAAAGCCACATCTCAATCTCAAGAAATCCGCATAAAAATGCTTGATCCCTAGACACTGCTCTTTCATTTGATAACCAAATTAGGTGGGTTGTTCAGAAATATGCACGCCGCCATTTTGTTACTGCGGCCATTTTAGATTAATAATAATATTGACTTAAAA
This sequence comes from Diaphora mendica, assembly GCA_949125395.1. Classification (NCBI taxonomy): domain Eukaryota; kingdom Metazoa; phylum Arthropoda; class Insecta; order Lepidoptera; family Erebidae; genus Diaphora; species Diaphora mendica. The sequence continues at coordinate 39,963,229 of OX421311.1, read as the reverse complement.
TTATTGTATTGTCATTAGAACTAAAGGTATATTTAAAATTTCAGCTCAATCGGAAATCGGGAAGTGGACCAAATTTCACTTGCAAGATTTGATTACAGACAAACATCGGGACAGGTGAAACTAAATAAAAGCTTGTAATAAGACACTTGTAGACAAAAATAGTGGATATCAAATTTTAATATCAGAGTTCTTTGTATAGTAACGCAGGGATAAAAAATATTTGGACAAAGTTCCTTTTATGAAGAAACTTAATTCTTTGTGTTGTTTATTTCTCATAACGGAAATACAAATATTGTTTAAAACTTATTATTATCAAAACACAACGATGAAGCCATAAAAATGTAAACGAAAATAATTTAGCACATATTATATTTTGTTCTCAGGTAGCCTTAGGAGTATTGAATATTGTGTTTCATACATTATTAAGAACAATGCTTTGGTGAGTTCCTCAAAGTTAAACAAGTTTGAGTTATATGAAAATTTAACCATATACTCTTTTTCAATAGTTAAAATAATACAAGTGAATATTTTTATTTCATTTATAATGTATACTTTTCTAGTAGGTTACTGTCATTTCATGAAATTAGTCGATTAACGAATTGTATCTGAACAAAAATTATGTAGGTTTATTTTAACGGATATATTGTTCTCATTTCGGTTATGTTTATAAACAGTTTTCATAAGTTACCGTGGGAGAGCCACGCTTCGGCATGAATGGGCCGGCTCGACCGGAGTGATACCACGGCCTCGCAGAAAACCGGTGTGAAATAGCGCTTGCGCTGTGTTTCACCGAGTGAGTGAGGATACCGGAGGCCCATACCCCAACCCCTCCCCACATCCCTTTTCCCCATCCCCAACCCCTCCCCACATCCCTTTTCCCCATCCCCCAAAGGTCGGCAACGCACTTGTGATGCCTCTGGTGTTGCGGGTGTCTATGGGCGGCGGTAATCGCTTACCATCAGGTGATACGTCTGCTCGTTTGCCAACTATTTCATAAAAAAAAAAAGGTTATAGTACCTTTAAGTATTATAAAATAATTTACTAATTTACTTAAAATAATAATACATACTTCAGAAAAATTACCTCCCCAATTTCTAAAGTTTTAGACTCATCATCTTTTTAACCGACTTCCTAAAGGAAGAGGTTCTCAATTTGATTGGTATTTTTTTAGTCTTTATTATTCCTAACATAATTTGGGGTCAGCTACTAGTTCAACCGGTTTTACCTGAATATGAGTTTTTCCACGGAGCGACTGGCGTTGGACCTATGCAGCCCTGAGAGTGAAATTAATTCGAAGGTTGGACTAGTTGTCAGTATATTCGAGGGCACTGACTTCCCAATACCGATTGCCATAAATGTTCATGACAACCGGAACCCAACCAAATTGAACCAAATTCAAACTTTAAAATAATATTTTTGGATATATATAAATAATATGCTTGATATTCCTGGAATCTTCGAAACAATCAACATCAGATTTCTCGGATACATCACAAAAATATACCATCAACACAACAAAGCATATTTTCCGCTACATTACCCACTCAAGTTATATCCAAACAAACGACCTGACGGAGGCATATGGAAGGAAATTTAACTAACATTTTTCAACATTAGGATGAGTTGAGAGGGTAACAGAAAGTTCGGGTGATATTGATGCCAGTCATTTGTTAAGTGCAAGTCGTGACGAACTGTTTGTGGGTGAAATAGTTCAGGCGTTTGTTTTCTGTAGGTATGAATATTAATTGACCGTTAGAGAAAGTTTGCGAAGGAAAAAGTGTTAGATATGACAATTACATACGTACGTAATATTATTTAGATTTAAATAGATATGTGTACGTCAGTAAGGAATCTATTATGTGTGAGAGCGTCACGTATTTTAACTAGTCTCTTATTGATCTATGAATGTAACATAAAACTACTATAACGCTTGGGTATAAGAGCGTGTAGAATAGAGCCAGCGTTATTTTTAGTGTCCGTACTTACATTATTATAGTTAGTAACTATTTTTTGGCGATCACATTATTTCAAAGCCTTTTATTTCACAATAGAAGCCTTTAGAATATATTTGATATGGTACACGGTACCAGTATCTTACTTAGTTACTGTTGCCTTACTAACTCGTAAAAACATGGGTAGGTACGTCTTTATAGGCAGATGCTAGAGATTCTTTTTTATGTATAACCCTGCCAAAATGACTCTACTCTGCCTGATGGAAATCATAAGCAGTATCTAAGAGTGGAGATCCCCATACTCATTACTCGTGCAGATAATGCAACAATGCAGCATAGTGACCTACATGGCATGGCGGCATGGCGGCCTAGTGATACTTTTGCAGCATTGGGCACAGCATGAACACTGATTTTACGTTGATGATCTGTGCGAGGTCCCGCGTACCGCCCGGTCGAGCCGGCCCGTTCGTGCTAAAATCAGCGTGGCTCTACTCCCTGTAAAATTATTAGTCGAAAACGATTACAGGTTTTACTAACTACTACTACTTTACTAGTTTATTTTAATTTGCTTCTTATTTATATTACCATGACCTAGTGTATGATAGCTCAAACAGCAAACATACGATATTGAAATGTCAATGACTTTCAACTTACAATGTGGATATTTTACATAAATTGGAAAAAAAACCTTTTTGAAAGATTAAAAAGATATAGATTTGATGTATTGAAATAACTTGTACCTTGGTTACTATGTCATTTTCAGTCATTAACTTGGTTTTGTGGAAGATTAAGTAGATAAGAGCGGAAAAAATAACACGTTGGTATTTAATATTTGAAATGTATTTGTCTATATCATATTTTTTTTTTAAAAACAACAATAGAAGTGATATACTATTGTATTTTCACGTACACATACTGGGCAGTATGAACAAAAACTCAAACATTTCAATATTGCATACTGGTGTAACTCCAAATACCATTTAATGAAAATCTAAGCCCTCCAACACAACAAAATACTGGAACAATTTCATACCCTCACATTAAATCTGATAGGTCTAGGAGTAGTGTTGGATTTCGAACGTCATTGCAATGGCAAAATTTTTCGATTGTCATTTTTTTCGTGTTTAACGTTTGAGGTTAAGTAAAGTACTAGAAAGACGCGCGTTGTAAAAGGTAGACGATTGTTTTGAGAACCGTAATTAATTGATATTAAGCTAATTGTATTGTCCATCGACCCGTGGTCTCCTTAGTGATAAACCGTTTTGTGTTAGGTCGTGGACTCGCGAGTTTTGTAGGCGCGTTCCGCGATAGCTGAAGCGAGTGAGTTGTAATTCGAATATCCGTGATAGCTGATACGAGTTTGTTGTAATTCGAATACCTTGGAAGTTGTACAGCACTTTAGGAGTTTATGATTGTGTGACGACGCAGAGAAAAACCTACCCAAGAGATCTCTTGGGACGCCGAGAAAGAACAGGACGCCACACAACTCCAGTAAGTGCTTGATGAATTTAGTTTAGATTAAGAACACGGTGAATCGCCGTGGTTCATTCTTCTCGCCAATGAATTGGGTTAGTGATTGAATGTCCTATCTATGGGCCGTAAGACATCTCAAGTATCACAAAGTGATCGCTATCATTGGTGGGAGGACTGAACAAGTAGCTAATCTAGTACCTAGTAGTACTTAATCCGAAAGTTCATTAATTAATTGTAGCTGAAATACATTTAATGCTAAGAGTTATGTTGCTGTTGATAAGCAACCAACTACATATGAACAGTCACTACTGTGTAAAACTTATCATGAACATATTGAACAATATTATAAAATCAGATTACTACATCCAATCAGTAGCAGCTAATATATTGCATGAGCATAAAATTTATGGTTAACCGTCAAAAGAGTTAAAATGTCGCTACATTTAAGCGCACAGTTGTATGTAATGTACCTATTAAGCTATATTTGAAACTTTCATTACCAAATATTACCAATTAACTATCTATTAAGACCCACAGTTTACTATACACAACAGCTAATGATGATATTGATTGGTCAATCCAGTGGAGGTAGACGTTGGTTTTAACCATTGATATAACCGGGAGCCAAGCTTCGGCATGAATGGGCCGGCTCGACCGGAATGATACCACGGCCTCACATAAAACCGGTGTGAAACAGCGCTTGCGCTGTGATTCACCGAGTGAGTGGGGATACCGAAGGCCCATACCCCAAATCCCGCCCCCTTACCCCTCATCCCCCAAAGGCCGGCAACGCACTTGTGACGCCTCTGGTGTTGCGGGTGTCCATGGGCGGCGCTTATCGCTTACCATCAGGCGATACGTGTGCTCGTTTGCCTCTATTCTACTAAAAAAATGTTTTATCTGTCATAAGACGTTTAAATAAGAATCTGTCAATATTGAACCGATCTCGTAATATGTATCCAAATAAATATATACACGAAACTACACTTCTACATCACTCATTTTTCTTTAACAAAATAAGGAAAATTGCCTCAACAAAATTGTAAGCTTTATTAAAAATATTCAAAGTGAAGTCAAGAAGTATTCCTTTAGACTCGAATGTTAGAAAAAAGTCAATGTTTCACACAAATTGAATACAAACAGAGAGGCCTTACAAATTCCCTCTGGAAGTGTATTGCTTCAAACCCAGCCTACGTGGTTTGTAAGAAATAAGCTTTTTAGATGAATCTTGTAGAGACGTTCTGTTTTCATAAAACAGAATAAAGGAAATTCATTGAAGTGATAAAAAGGAATTTCGCTTAAGTAACAAGTTCTTAAACTAACAATTCATCACATAATAAGACAGCAATGAAAATATTTGAACTTTTTCATTTATAAACATCAGAATTTTATCGAAATAAATTTATTATTGCAGACATTTCTGTTGCAGATTTTTTTTATAAGGTATAGTTGGCAAACGAGCAGACGTATCACCTGATGGTAAGCGATAACCGCCACCCATGGACACCCGCAAAACCAAAGGCGTCACAAGTGCGTTGCCGACCTTTGGGGAATGAGGAAAGGGATGTGGGGAGGGGTTGGGGTATGGGCCTCCGGTATCCTCACTCACTCGGTGAAACACAGTGCAAGCGCTATTTCACACCGGTTTTCTGTGAGGCCGTGGTATCACTCCGGTCGAGCCTGCCCATTCATGACGAATCATGGCTCTCCCACAAATTGAGAGAGACAAAGATGGAGACATTTAGTTTTATTTTAATAAATCTGTTATTCTAATTACATAATAGATGACTCGGGTGTTACGTGTCAAATCAAGTGGAGTAAAAAGATACTTTGAAACGTGCACAAATAAAAAAAAAAATATGAATTAAAATATGAATGCTAAAAAAACTCTGTTAATTTTGTTTTTACTCCTAAATTGTGAAGCTAATTTGAAGAAATTCGATATAAATACAAACGAATCTTGGAGCAGGACGAAAGCAAAATTTGAAAGGTACTCACAATATTTATTGTACTTAGACTTAGTCACGGGTAAGAGCTAGCATTATCATAAATAAAGAACGAAATCTTACTTTGTACGTGACTACACGAACGTTCAACAATGTCATAATATACCCTTAAGAATTTACATCCTGTCTTAATACAAGAGCTTCAAATTATGTTGATATGACGTCACAAGGTGTTACATCCCGTGTTCTTGTCAAATTAAATACGCTTACAATGTATACATTGTAGGAAATGCTTTAAAATATGTTATTTCGTGAGCTCACTTCACTTTTAATGTCTGCTTTTAAAGGGGCTCAAAATTAAAAGCTACTGTGCATTCTTCTTGAAATCTTTGTTCCTGAGTTGTTCTTTTATGATACATACAAACAAATTGCTGGCAAATGATTACCATCACTTAATACAATCGCAAATCAAGAGACAGAAGGCCTCCTGTACTCGTTAAAAAAAGAAGGAATTCGAGCCAATGCAAGTGTAGTAAATTATGGCTAACACACGGTAAATTCGTTTGTAGGCTTATCTGGCTATTAGTGATGGTTTTCTTGTATTAAATACTAGCTGACCCGTGCCCACTTCGTTGAGCGGTAAAAAAAAATTTCTCCGACTTACTTTGCTAATCCGGCTACCACGAAAAAGTCTTTCCACTTTTCTTAAAGCTTTCTATTGGTATTTTTTTAAATCGGTTCAGTAGATCCAGAGATTACCCCCTATAAGGTCAACACACAAACTTTACCTCATTATATAATAGTATATAGAAGTATAGATATTGATTAAAACCTAAAAAATACCTAACCTATTTCAATAAATATAACTTAACACCTTTATGTATACCTGAAGTGATCTCTTGTTGGGTTCGATATTTCTTTTAAAAGTCCGCAATCCAAAAAAACATGGTCAATAATCTTTAAATCAAGATGAATAGGCAAAAAAGTATGATGACCAAATCTAACACTTGTCTGAAATTTCCAAGGTATGTTTCCCCACAAAATTAGTTCATACAACAATTTTATACTTTTTTAAGACAACATTATAAACAACATTATTATGAACAAGCATTAATAATAAATCCTGTGTCACCGGAGACTTCGCAAACATACAACATACGGACACGAAGAACACCCAGACTCAGAACAAAAATTGATGGATCACACAAAGTGTTGCCCCATATGGGGTTTGAACCGACAACACTCAGTAGAAAGCGGCATGCGCAGTGAAACACAACGCCTTCCGTACAGTCAAATGAGATCTTTGAAGCTGGATTGAAGGTAAAGATTCAATTGACAATTTCAATTTTTTTTTCTTCCTAGCCTTATCCCAAGATTATTTGGGGTCGGCTACTAGTTTCACCCGGTTTTACCTGAAGAATATCAGTTTTTACACTGAGCGACTGGGATCGGACCTCCGCAACCCTGAGGGTAGAAACCGAATTCTAAGGTTGAAACTAGTGTCAGTATATTTTATACTTTTTACTACTCAATAACGATTGCTATAGATGTTCATTGGCAACCGTGTTGTGTTCACCGCCAAACTTCTATACTTCAGGCTGGTGGTAATAAGAATTTCATAACAAAAAACCCAATACATTACTTTGGCCCGAACCCGAGACCTCTTGATTTGCAGTCGCATATGCGAACCGCCAGACCAAAGAAGCATTTAATTTGTTTAAATTAAATTTGACAATTTTGCTGAAATTACTTACTTAAGTTACCTGTAAATTAACCACACCGCGATTCGTTTTATTTTTTTCGAGAATACCATTTTCATTAAAACAGAATAACGAATACTCGCCATGGGAAACAACAGCCCTATACTCTGCATAAAGTAGGATAAATAAGAAATGATTTATATTCGCAGCGGAGAGCGGTCGGGTTTCGGCCTCGTACACCGAACACTGTCCAATTATGGAGTCGGTTCGAACAAACTCTTTTATTATATCTATGAAATAGCGTAGTATTATTGACGTTGAACTTGTGAAGACTATTAAATTGTTTTTCAATTGTAACCGTTTTCGTTTTAGATTAAATATAATTGTTCCCACAATCAAAAAGAAGAAATTGAAAGATCGCGACGTAAATTTAAATTTAACTTTTTGGCGCGTATTCTAGAATTATTCTTTCATCTCCCCTTAGTATAATCTTTTCTCATCTAATTTATCTAAAGCAACAATTTTAAAAATAAATAAATATTTTCTGTATTACGTTTTTACTTACTTACAAAAGGAAGAAATAAACCTATATATTACAAGTAAACCTCCAATAAATAGTCTTCAAGATTATTTTCGTGAACGAATACAGTTTTCAAGAGAACGAAAAAAATATTTGAGCCATTTTTATAGAATATTGAGACGTCTAGCTTCTATCTCACAAAACTGTGATTATCTACATCAGTTTTGGGTTTTGAATTGGATACATCGAATACTCTTAAACACCTTTGACTAGACTAAAAGATGTTGAAACTTAGTTACAACTTAACTTGGTGTATTGTGTAAAATTTATAATAATATTTATTTAATTTTAAACAAATTATCAAACGTTGGTGTGTGTGTGTATTTTCTACTCTGATCAGTTGTACATCAAAGTCTGCACATCTTGGTTTGTAGGTACCTAACTACAAACGTTCTCTAATGAACTTCCTGAAAGACAACCACGTAATAGAAGGAATTGTACTATAATCATCACGATTGATTGACCGATTTGTGGTTACAAGTCATGTCTTGATGGTTTATATAACTTAATAATAAATAATTGACCTACATTATTTGATATCCAAACATATTTTATTGGCGATTGAAGCCCAAACGGTGTTTACTATGATTAATTAATCATACAGATTGAACCTGCTAGAATTTAGGCCTGTTTGCGTTAACATTAAAAAATGCATTTTTTTTATGTTTGGCCCGCCAAAATGACTCTACTCTGCCTGATGGAAAGCATAAGCAGAATCCAAGAGTGGTGGTCACCATACTCACTGCGAATGCGGACAATGCAGCATGGCGACCCACACCATGGCAGCCTAGAGATGCTTCTGCATCTTTTAGTCTAGTCAACAAGTATGGAACTTGTTCACTAGCCTATTTTGGCCTCCGGTCTCGCACTCACAAACGAAACGCGACACCATGAACGCTGTCATTTTACGTTGATTTTCTGTGCGAGGGTAGTACCGCCCCGGTCGAGCCGGCCCGTTCGTGCTGAAATCAGCGTGGCTCTACTACCTTTATTTTTGGTTGCATGGGTATTGATTACTCTTATATGAATGGGTCGGAAAGGCTCACCCGTTTAACTTAGCCAAAACATCAGATGGCAGATACTTGACTAGTAAACTCATAACTCAGGGGTAATGAGCCCAGAAAGTTGTTATTTGTTGCAATATCTTTAGAAGTAAATATAATGTGCACAAACAAAATTCCTTCTATGAAATAAAGTTGAACCGACTACTACTATTGAACAATACTACCTATGTCAATGAGCAAGCAATGCATATTTATGCAACAGGAGTAATCGATTTTTCAGTCTCCGAGTCATCATCAGATCTATATGAAACTAGTTGACCTGGCGAACTTCGTATCGCCATATTTACATATCATTCTCAGCTTCCCGTCACGGACAAAAAAAAACCTATCCCGTTATCTTTTAATTTTTCTTGTACACAAACCTTGTCCTAACAATAGCGATCACATAAAAATAATAATTATTTAATTTGGTGCAGCCGATCGGAAGTTGCGCGTACATACATTTCGGCGATTCATTATATATATATCTTTAAATGGGACCATTTCAAAATAAATTCCTTTCGAACAAAAAAATAATAATTTCGCAAATCCGTCTATAAATGGCAGAGTTACGTGCGAACATAATTTAATTATATTAAAGAAAACATTCCGATCAAAGTAGAACGATAAAACTAAATTATAGTATTACTGTTTTTAACCGACTTTAAAAAAGGAGGAGGTTCTCAATTCGACCGTATTTAGGTTTTTTTTTAATGTGTGTTCGCGAATAACTTCGTCGTTTATGAACCGATTTTGATGATTCTTTTTTTAATGGAAAGAAGATATCCCAGCGGTGGTACGGACATTAAAATCTGATGATAGCATCCAAGAGAAATCGAGTCGAACCTTGAAGTCGGTTTTTGTTTTTGTTAAAATTTTACTTGTAATATTCGTACTGATTTTAACTGACTACTAATATCAGTTACTATACAAATATCGGTTTAATTGTTCCAACTCTACTAAGAAGAAAGAAAAATATTCATTTAGTACTTTTCCAAAATATGTTTTTTTTTTTATGTAATAGGCGGGCAAACGAGCAGACGTATCGCCTGATGGTAAGCGATTACCGCCGCCCATGGACACCTGCAACACCAAAGGCGTCACAAGTGCGTTGCCGGCCTTTGGGGGATGGGGAGGAGAATGGGGAAGGGGTTGGGGTATGGGCCTCCGGTATCCTCACTCACTCGGTGAAACACAGCGCAAGCACTATTTTACACCGGTTTTCTGTGAGGCCGTGGTATCACTCCGGTCGAGCCGGCCCCTTCATGCCGAAGCGTGGCTCTCCCACAATTGCAGTATTTTCTGTTATCTGATTTTGTTGATACATCAATCTTTGTTAGTAGCCCAATTCTCCAAGCCGTTTTTTTTCGGCAGCATATCACCGCAAGAAATATTACAAGACATTTATGATAAACATGTGACAGTCTTCGAAAATAAATATGTAATTTATATACACTCTGAGTGAAACCCAACCTGGCCTTGACCTGATGCTGGCGACATATCACGCTACCCCGTAAATCATTTCCTTTACACTCCCATATATGTAGATATTTGTATTTCATAAGAAAGTAGACAAGCCTTTGTTGTCATTCGGTTATGAATAATTTAATATTTGAACTGAAGTGACACTTTTATTTTCAACCACGTTTATAGTTATTGCATGTAGCATTGTAGCCTATGGTTTTTTTAATTAGATGGATTATTTGCAAACATAAACTTTATAACAAACCTATATAACAAAAAAAATAAAATTCAAATCTGATATGCGTGTTAAAAATATATCAATTTTTTTTTGTTGTTTTTTTTTATTAAATACTAGCTGTTCCCGCTACTTCGTAAACGTGACATTTGGATTTTCAAGTTATTTCTAATTTTTCACCGTTTAAACCTTCCCTGGACTACGACGAACATTTAAAAACCAAAATTAGCTAAATCGGCCCAGCGGTTGTCGAGTTTTAGCGAGACAAACGAACAGGAATTGTTTTTTTTTTGTTTTCAATATTTAATGATTGTTCATAATTAGTTCCAGAGTGTTGAGAATATAATCCATGGAAATAAATTAATGAAACTAAAATGTTTGTCTGTAATCTCTGTTTTTTAAGCTTAAACATTTTGGAAGATATTTCTACCTAAAATCAAATGTTTTTGTGTAGTATCTGTCAGTTTCGGCTAATCTTAGAAATGACTGGACCTATTCTCAAAAGGTTTTATTTGAAGGTAGCCGATTATATAAAGAGTAACCTATTTGACTAATCTTCTAAATCTTAATATTTAGTGGTATGGGCAAAAAGAGACCTGAAATTATAGCGGTAGGAAAACACGTACGCTGGTAGTGAGTTCTAGGTGTCAGCTGCTCGGCACAGGGACGAAGAACCAAACCGTTTAGTTCCGGAACGTATGTCTACTACTGTAAAACGATAACTTCTGAGGCCAGCACGTGTTGTAGTGTAGAGAAGAAGAAAAAGGTGAGTCCAGTTGAAAGAGCTCAGCAGAACACTCTATGATAAAGGCAATAGAGGACTACCATAGAGGCGACATCTCTTCGCAACTGCCGAGATTTAGGAGAATTTGTTATACGGCGAAACCTTTGAGGATGCCATAAGGCGAAACCGGTGTAAAGTTAATTAAAATAGTGGAATAAGTACAAGTGAGTTTGATTCTAGAATGTATTACAACAAGTTCCATCAAAGGCTGATAATCGAGAGTATAAATTACATTGAATAGTTTTCAATATATTTGGGGGCACTGACTTCTACATGATGGTTGCAATTGATGTTCATGACTACCGAGACTAATGATATAACTTACTCTCCGAGGCACGGCCGTGTTTAATTCGTATCTTAGTACTACTTATGTCTAATAAGATTAATTGTTACTTTCAAATAAACTTTGATGTATTTGAATATCACGTTAAGTTAACACTCTGTATTTTGTAAGATAAGTAAAACAAATTTGGAATTCAAATTACGTCCTGGAATAATCTAATCAAGTACTTCTCACAGAAATATGAAACAAAATCAAAGTAAAAGGCTCTGTCGTGCGTAGTCATTATATAGATTACAAGCTTGTTCTGAAATACAATCTAATTTGTTACCTATCTATTTTGTGATAAGTCTTATTATTTTTTGTAATAATTTATCGTTCATTTATATATAAACTTACAAAAGAGATATTTTTAATAGATAACTAAGTAGCAGTGAAAATATGTAGTTCCAGATACAGTTTCACTTCAAAATAATAATTACGATGTAACGTTTGTATAGCGATTCTGTCTCGACGTGTTTGTAACCCAGAGGTTGGGTTTGCTTCTTCTGCATTTCGGAAAAATATTGTGAGGCAAGCATGATTATTTATTTGTTTTGTTTTTGCAAAGTGACTGTTTATATTATCTAATTACGAATTTAAACAAAAAAAACACTTTGGGTACTTTTTTTTGTATTTTTTATGTCTGTTTGCTCCGGTTAACCTCTTGAACGGCTGGACCGCTTTTGTCACTACTTTCACTATCAGATATTAATGTTAAACGACTTTTAATAAAAAAATAATTACAACAAAATGAAAACCAATGAAATAGTACACAATATCCAACCCGATTCAAAAGCAGTTGGTCGGGGGGTCGGTCAGGAGTAGCTAGTCGAATCTAAAACCTTACGACTACTGTATTTAATAAAAAAGTTATCAATTTATTCTGACTACGTCTCTCGAATGTCTAAATAATCGACTAAAATAGGAAACCTTAAACTAAAGTTAAATGTCATCGCATCAACAAAACTGTCATGGCAGTGTTAATTAACCTTGTCAAAATAAAATATAGTTTAAATCTAGTTTAGTAATAAAGTTTAACCCAAAGTCATAACACAATATAATAATCAAAATTTCTAAACTACAATTTGAAAATTCGCGAAATAGTTTAGATAAAATTATAATGTAACTAGCTGAGTCCTACGGTATTCACGGATTTTGTTACTTTTGAATCGAATATTTTCCAGTATTTCATTGCTTTTAATTTTGTTCGCCCGTAAGCCTTTTTTTCTAAAATAAAAGTAGCCTAAGTTACTCCTTATAATATCAGTTATCTGCTAGTGAAAGTTCCGTTAAATCTGTTCAGCTGTTTCAGAGATTATCCGGAACAGGGAAACAGACAGGGAAGAAGTACCGTATATACTTTTCTATGCATTTAGTTCTTCTTCTTTGCTTGGGTCTTTCCCATTTTATTTGGGGTCAGCCCTCCGTATCATGCGTCTCTAGGCAACTCGGTCCTGGGTCGTCTCTTTGTTGACTTGGGCTTCTTTGAGGTTCTTATTTACGACGGACATCCATGTAATTTTATATGCATTTAGTGAATATCATATAACTTTAAATTACAAACAGACAATTAAATTAAATTTATTCATATATATATATTAAGTTCTATTCAAAGTGTCTCAAGTTTGGATATTAATTTAATGGTGGACAGTTAATTTGTTAATACAACATAACAAATTAAATAAATTAAAATCCAATTTTAAACATAGTATAAAGCTCGTAATAATAAAGTTTTGTCATGCTTGGGTCTTGTATAGACACACTAAAACCTGCAAACAACTTAAACCTATCAATTTTTAATAAAGTTTGTGAAGAAAGAAATTTTAATTTGATAGACACTCTTACAGAAATAACAGACTATGTACACATGTGTATATTGAAAATAGGTAACATTTCACAGAAAAAATTAAGTGTATTTATATTTACAGAGACGTAGATCAAATATCGGTATTTACTGTTATTTTAGTTTGAAAAGTTTATTTAGAATTCATTTTCCACGCAATAATTTATACTGTAATTGGACAACTCGAAGTAGACGGCAAGTCAATAGATTTAAGGGAAGGCCTTCGTTCATCAGTGGACGGCGATAGGTTGATGAAAATGTAGATTGGTTCACCAGTCCATTACCCATACCCGCCGCGCCGCGAAGATGTGAACAGTACGCGAGTTAGAAAGAAGGAAGATAGATGTTCTGGAAATGTGGTGCTGGAGAAAAATGTTCAGGATATTGTGGTTGGAATCGCGCACCCACGAGTCTGTGCTAGAGGAACTCGACATTACACAGCGTTTGTCTACCACGGTACGGTCGCACATACTGTGGTACATGTCTCTAGACGAAATAGTGACTTCATAGAGCAACTAGTAGTGCAAGGGATGTTGGCGGGTACAGACTCCGCGATAGAGTACCCATACGCTGGATCCACCTGGTGAAATTCATAATCAGAAGCCTCGTGACTGACTGCAGCCCACAAGCTGCCGACAGGAAGAGATGGTAGGAAATTATACGAGGTGCTTTGTCCACCTATACCACCAATATAGACAACTCAATGTGACCATGACCGCTCTTCCAAGAGCAACACGAGAGAGGAGATAGTGGTATCCTTTGCCTTTTTTTGTGCCTACGATAACATGTATGTAAAATTTCATTATATCCACATCTGCAATTGTAATGTGGAAGCGAGACAATCAGACAAAGTCACAAATTTTTTTTTTGAATAGGCGGGCAAACGAGCAGAAGCGTCACCTGATGGTAAGTGATTATCGCCGCTCATGGAAACCTGCAACACCAAAAGCGTCACAACTGCGTTGCCGGCTTTTGGGGGATGGGGAGGGGGATGAGGGGAGAGGTTGGGGTATGCGCCTCCGGTACCCCCCAATGTATCCCTACGTTGTCGTCGTGGTGGAGCTTGCGTGAATCGATGATTTCTGAGGCTATGCCGGTAGAGTCCCTCATGCCAGATAGGCCCAGAAGGAGACTCCAGACTAAATGGGATACGAGACGAAGTCTTTACAGACTGCCGTGTGGGGCACTCTAAACGTCCCAGCCGTAATCCTGAACGGACAGGACCGGTGGCTCTTCGAAGCCACGAGGACGTAAACCTCTATAAAAAAACCCCAAGCTCACGCTCTGACGCCTGGCAATGAGCTGAATCGCTGGAGGGAGTCCAGTGCCAAGGGCGTCCTCTGTCGGAGGACATTAAACTTCAAAAAAATCATGACAATGGCAAATAATATGATAAAACCTACCCAGGAGGTTCCTAGACGCGACGCGTCTGGGGAATCCCTCCCGGAGCCAGTCGGCTCCGGTAGCCCCCAATCGTATTATGGGGGGGGCAACCCTTGTCTCACACGCCCGTCGCCGAGCGTCAAATCCGGCACCCAAATAAACGCGAAGGACGCGGATAAAAGAAGTGGGGCTGTGTCGCGCCCGTCGAGGAACAGCCGAGGGCAGTTCCGGAAGGCGGACGCCCATTCCTCCAATGAGGAGATTGCTGCAGCAGGAATGCCTGCAGCGGTGGGGCTCCCAGAAGTCGATCCGACTGCTGGGAGCCGAAGAACATCGGAACGCGTGCGTTCCAAGTCCGACGTGGTTGTCGCGGGCGGCAGTTCCGGTGCGAGGACGGATGCACCGGAACCAATGGATGCGGATACAGAGGCAGACAACCGGAAACGCGAGCGCCGCCCTGGTTGCGAGAGTGACATCTCTGAGGAGATGTTGCCTCCTAAAATCCCGATCAGCCATAGGGGACGATCGCGAACCCCGGTGTCGGCCCCGTCGGGTTCCGTCTTTTGTAAGGCGGAATCGGACGGCGAACTGCAGGCGGAGGAGGAGATCAGCGGTCTCCTGCTGAAGATTGGAGAGCCGGTCGAAGGGGGTTCAGTGCCCCAATCACCGGCCTCATTGCAGGAGAGGGCGCAGGCAGCAATGGCCATCATAAACAAGGTGGCCACCAAGTCCGTCAACCTTAAGGGTCCCTTTGTCAGGGCCCTTAAGGACTCCTCTTCCGCAGTGGCGGGGGCCATAGAGACCCTAATCGGGGACGTGTCTCGCCTCCAGTCGGCCAACGATCGCCTGACGGGGCAGGTGGCGGAGCTGAGCACCCAGTTCCCCCAATTCCGGGCGGAGCGCCCTGGGTGAGAGGACCCGGTCCCTACATCCCAGCCGGCCCCGTCTGCGTCCCGGCCGGCCCCGTCTGCATTTGAGCCGCCGCCGGCGAACCGGGTGGCAGAGGCGCGCCTATCAGCGCCTCATGCCGCCCTGAGTGTGGCCGCGGATGGTCGGGACGGGCTTTCCCTTCCATCCGCTCTAGTGGCCGCCCGCGAGGAGGCGACGTTACGCGTGTGCCGTACGTCGCCTAAATTGAGATTTTAACAGCTGACGGTGCCCGCTTCTGTGCGGGCAAGCGCTGGGAGGGGTCCGGACGTGTTAATAACTGCAGTTCCCGGATTCCTCCCTTCACAGGCGCAGAGTGGCACACCGTGTGGTTTTTGTCGGTTCGAGTCCGACACACCGCCCCGCCGCAAGCCCCGGTGGGGTGACGGTCCGAGGGGATTTCCACACGTTAATAAAAAATAAAATTAAAAAAAATGGGCCTCCGGTATCCTCACTCACTCGGTGAAACACAGCGCAAGCACTATTTCACACCGGTTTTCTGTGAGGCCACCACTCCGGTCGAGCCGGCCCATTCATGCCGAAGCGTGACTTTCCCAAGGTAATTTTTTTTTATATAATTATATTGTACAAATATAGACTTCACATCTGAGTGTATGAGGTCACCAAAAGGCCTAACACCCGTCCCCTTATTCTATGGTAGTCTCAATTGCCAGTAAATATTGTATTTTTTTTAATTTCACCAATTTTTATTAACACTGATTCCAGTTCACGTGTAAGTACTTAGAAAGACAGGTATTTCATCACATCTTTTGATAGTCTACTGCTAGATATAATAGACTCAGAAAGGAAGCTTACATTTTATTCTACTAATTTGTGCCAATTTCTGATTTCTTAATTTCAATTATTTATTTTTCCGTTCCTTATCTAAGGCAAATTTCAACTGGAATTCAAGTATGTGGAGCCAATGCCGTCGATTATTTGGTAAAGCTTTGTAAGGATGATTGTTTTTAATTCAACCGCCTACAATCACTGAAAGTCTGCCAACATAATTTGTATTCTAACGAATTTCCCCGGGGCGATTCTTCGAACTTATTATTCATCTCAAGTTCTTATCAAACTCTTTTTTCCCAGTAAGTATAAATTAAAAAAAAACACGTCGTTATTAAATCTTGTACAGGAAAGTATTCCACAAAACCAAATACCTGGTTTATTGTAGAATGCAGCCAAATATGCGGGCTGCAAGATTTAATATCAACGTAGCAATTTTTATTAAAACCTTTTCTGTTCGTGCTCTTGCGAGACATGTATTCTTTAGATGTATGACTGTCAGTAACAAAATACAATACATTATAATGTAATACATGTATTCAACAAGTCACAAAGATGTCCCGTAGATAAATCTTGAGTGTATGGATCAACTTCCCTCCTGTCAAGACATGGTGGATTATAATACCATTTCTTCTATATAACGACTGCTATTTTTCAACGACCATAATATGTGAGGGTGCTGACCTCCATTTCTCATTCCCTCTTAGGTACAGAGGGGTTATTTATTTACTGAATTTATTAGCTTTTTTTCGACGATACTGGCAAAACGTCATGAGTCTTTTCGTAGGCAGTAAGCGTTACTTACTCATTAATACAGATATTACTGTCGGTTTTATACTTCATTCATCATTCATCAAGTTCAGACAAGCCAATAAGGTTTTGAGTGTGTTTCGGAGATTCCCGACTAGTTTAAAATTCGATGTTCAACTAGATATAGTCAATTCGTCTAGATAGTGTCGGTGCACCCGCGCGCCATTGTGGTCACTGTTGTGAAATACGAATAATTCTGGGTGTATGCCGCAGGCGGGCCTTTTGATTTTGTGGCGGCCTTGCCGCACGTGCGAGGGCAGCGCGATCAAGGTGACCGTATCTAAGCGAACGGACTATACCTACAACAGATTAATCGTGTAACAAGACCTGAGCAAAACACTTGGTCCCTTATAGAAGTTATTCAGACTGTCTGACGACTGCAATCGACGAAGTAAGCACTTCATGTGATAAGGTCGAAAATGTTTTAACAAGTTTCTTAAATATGTCCATTCAAGAAATGTAAAAATAGGCTTCTTTTCAAAAAATTCAATAAGTGAAGTTATGTGTTCATTCTGTTCACTTCTGAACGAATTTTCTTCGTTTGAACAGTAAGTTCGAAATTTAAATTCAGCTCAGACAGCTATAACTACGAAGCTGAAACAGTCATCAGGAGTTCCAATTCACAGTACGTTCAAAATTGTAATTTATATCGCAGATCCTTTAATGAATAAATTCACAAAACCTTTATACGCTATTCAATAACTTTTTCAATTATTATTAACATCGTCTTAACTTTTACAATAGGCACCTATGTTCATATAAATATTTCGTATAAAAGTTCAATTTTGTTTTGCCAACGATGCTTTTAAACAAAAGGCCTTTTAATAAATCCTAAGTGTTTAAGGTCACAATTGTTGATGCTATTCAACTTTGTTGTTGTTTGGTACCAATAGACAATCGTAGTAGGGAAAAGTTTCTATTGTATTGCTCTAGATTAAACCTATTAATACTTGAAAACTAGATTAATTAATCCCGAGTGCTGATTTGTTCTCTATTGACTTTTCATTATATGGGATTATAATCATTTCATTTTCTAGTAATTATAAACCACATTACAAATATGGCACTAGTAATTCCATTTAGAAAAAAAAAACATTTTCTATTTTGGTTTTTAATAGAGATATAATTATCATAATTCAAAGTGTAGAAAGTATTATCTGCAAAATACCCGAATTTAAAAAAGACGTGTGGCAATCGGGGACTGCCGCGGTAAAGCTATTGCATAGCATTTTTTATCAACTTATACATTTTTTTTTTGTGCAGTATGTATAAATGTGACAGAGACAGACAGATTCGTTAATTCGTCGTTCAGAGCAGCTCGTCTCGATCCGTGCGAGCTTCGAGTGTCAGGTTTTATTTTCGTTACGTTACGGAATTTCTTGATTCGGTCACCGTGCTCAAAGGCCTCAATAAATAAAATAAAAGATAAATAAAAGAATAATACAGCACGCGATAAAAGCTATGCAATAGCTTAAAAATACAAACGAAATAAGGTCGATAGTCTTCTAAAGGAGGGTCGTCCTTCACACCCGAACAAAAGTCTCAATATTACAGTTATTGCACTTCGAGATTTCCTCCAACTGTTTTATTCGAATTGTATAAAGTTTGATGGAGAAGGTGCTGCAATAAATATATCATAAAACCCTTTCTGCTAACTCGTGAGATTACGGTTCGCGGCACTAAAGTACGCTTTGGGAAAATGCGAAAGTCGTAATCAGTTTATAGATTAGGATATTGGCTTATTTCGATACCTAATTCCATTTATATTACGTCTCATGATCGTATCATATACAATTTAAACATCATAAATCATAGCCTATTTCATTATATTTTGATGTATACTAAATAAATGTTGGTGTTCAATCAAAAGACCACTCCCATAGCCGGACTATAGACACGAAGCTTCACGCCCTGACAGAATGCCCTGACATGGGTGGAGGAGAGAAGCCATCGGAGTGGGAATTTCCCAGCCCAGTAACATGGTTACGACTATGCTGTTAATGAAACTGTGTGGAACTCCACCACTTTCTTTCTGCGAGCAAGTTACGTTTGCGATAGAGATAGCTGAACGGGACCGGGAGAGGTTCAGAACCCTCCCGATCCGCCAGGCCCGAGAACTGAGTAGGTAGTAGGCGCCGGTACTCGCAGAACAATTTTCGTCCTTCATAAGCGCAAGTCTGGGGGTGAAAGATGAGGCCATCTGTTACCCCAACAGAAGCAGGCCGGGATGGCGTTACTTGGCACTACGGAGCACGCGTGCACTTTTGGGAGCATAAGGGGAGCATCGTGCTCCCCACACATGATAGATATATAGATAATACTTTATTTGTACACCAGGGTTTACAAACATTATACAATTCTGAAAATTAAAAAAAGACAATGTGATGTACAAAGGGCGGCCTTATTCCTCATAGCGATTTCTTTCAGGCAACCTTTGAATGGACAGGTTTCATTCTAAGCTGGTGCAGGGTACTGCCATATTTTACTTTAGTACTTAACATTTTATAAATTTCTAAAAATCTTATTTTAATAATTATGCCCGCTTCAGTTTCGCACAGGTAATAAAAAAAACTTTTAAGGTTATCTTTTAATTTTCTTCTACCCAAACCTTGTCCTAACAATAACGCGCACATACATTTCGGTGATTCATTTTTATTGATATAGATTTAATAAATAATTATTCTGAAATGATAATACAAAAAAAAAAATACTATAGATGCATAGTCATATGAACATACATAATATATAATAATGTTAACCTACTTACATACATTCATCAGCTTCAAACTATGAGAGACAGATAATGCGCACATAACATAATTTTGAAAGTGTTAGCAGATTATAGTGTGTGAAAATAGGTCATCTGCAAAACCGAACCATTGGGATTATTTTTTCTAGAGTACAACTGTTTCCCCGGATACTGGTAAGATTTTTGGTCTGTTCGAGTCCAACATAACAGCGAAAAAAAAAACACCATTAAAAGTTTGGTTTAAGAATAGGCCCGAGTGCGTGCATACTGCAAAGGTAACCATTGTACTGTTACATAAATATTTTAGTTTTCCAAGATAATTGGCATTTTTTAGGACAACTCTGTAGTATAATCTGTGTGCCCGATAAATCTTGTGTCATGTAGAACTTTAGAAACAAAAATAATTATGTGAAATAGACACAAAGAACAACCAGATTCAGAATAAATATTTGTGAATCATAAAGTATTGTCCTATTAGCAACATGTAAGTAATTAATACATTTCTACATTCAGACATTTTTGTTAATAGTCCTAGAGGCAATTGAAATGAGTCGTTGTAAAGGCATGCCAACATAGATTAATGAACTAGATATTGTAGCAACAATAGAGGGAGCCACGTTAACATCACCAATGAAAGTTATTGCTTTCATTCACAACTCCAATTTATTATACCAAAAGCACTCTCTGCTATTGTTTTCGAAATCTACAGGACGGGAAACGGTGAGAACAATGGTAGATCCTTAAATAAGTGACTTAAATATTTGTTGTAAATAAATTTAAAGATTGTACTGACGGTATTGAATAGTGGTTGCCCGCGGCTCCACCCGCGTATATGTAGGTTATCGCGGCAAATAGTAGCCTATGTGTTATTCTGATGTATAAGCTATATTACTGTAAAGATTCATCCAAATTCGTTTAGTAGTTTTTGTGTGAAAGAGCAACAAACATCCATCCATCCATACTTACAAACTTTCGCGTTTATAATATTACTTAGTATAGATTTATTTCTCTAGTGTTCAAGCAGTAGTAACAGAAAAGGTAAGTCATCTATACAGACGTGTGTGTTTTCGTTTCATTTTCAAGTTTAATAAGGCACACACGATGTTTGTTTCTCCAGATATTAAATATTATGTTTAGATTTGACTTGAAGTTGATTAATGATTACAGATTGAGGCTTTTTATGTGGTATGCCCTTGATTTATTTATTATTCACACACACATATATAGATATACTCATATAGGTTTCTGGATTGTGACTAACCGTATTCCTTATACTTATTTATATGTACAACTTTATTGCACACCAGTAAAGTATAAAATTTTATACAGACATAGATGAAAATCTACATTTGGCATTAGAATAAGCGGTCTTGTCGCTCACAGCAGTCTCTTCCAGACAACCTTTTTACGATTATTGTAATTTCTTATTGCCTTATTTAGTGTCTTTGATCAAATGAACTATCTTTTTTAAGTCAAATTGAAGTCAGATACGCAGTTAGTAGTAAAATAAACAAAAATTTGAACAAAATAAAAAGTCGTGTGGTGTCGTGGGACACCAGATAGGAACGAAGTTCCTAATCATAAAAATATTTATTTCAAGTTCTATTCAAGGTATAAAGAAAATTATTATTTAGGAATACATTTTTATCATGATTTTTTTATCGATAAAAATAAAAAAGGAGGCGATTACCATCACAGAGAATTGAAGTGAAAGATAGAGAGAATACAATTTTAAATGCACTGTATAACAGAATTTTAAATACACGATCTAATTTTGAATCGTTTCGCTGATATTTCAGAAAGAATAATATAAATTTTACCATAGTTGAGACCATCGTCATCATTAACATCATAAACTGTTTAATGTAATGATAGTGGTCTTAGTTGTGGGTTATTAATCTTTTCCTTAAACTACATAAAAAATTAACCATAATAGAAATACTTTATGTCAATGACTAAATTTATAGAGGGATAGAGCATTCGAAACAGCTCAACATGGTCTTAACATTGTAACACATTGGCTTCATAGCAATTCATTGACACTCAATACAGAAAAAACTAAGTATGTTACTTTTACAATGCGTAACGTAAATATGCCCTCGGCCATACACTCATTTGTTACGGATCATTTAATACTAAATAAATAGTCTATGGCAACACCGACAACAGTCATGCCTGGTCAATGGCCGTCGACACCTGAGGTACGTCTTGTTATTTACTGAATCCTAATCCTCGCTATCCTGAACACCCTGATTGCATAATATGGTGTCAGAAGCAGTCATCACGACGCTTATATGATACAACGCACGCCGCTAAGCCGCTTTTTGAAAAAAGAATGCCATTCGCATCTTCAAAATGATTGACGCGGAAAAGCCGCCATCGTCGTCCCAGCCTTTGCCGTTACGTGGGTTTGCTTTAAATCTGCATTCTTCTAACATGCCACTGGAATGGAAGAATTTTGCTATGTCCCTTAGGATCTATATGACCGCAAATAACCTAGACATGGAGCCAGACACGCGAAAAGTCACGATTCTTCTGAACAGCATTGATGGCGACGTTGATATGAGTCAGGTAACTTTTAAAGACCTACTTCAACGATTTGAACTATATTTCATGCCAAAAGTGAACATAACTGTCGAGAGACACAGGCTCTTCAATCGCAAACAAGCACATGGCGAAGACATCGATTCATATGCAACCGACTTGAAAAATATCAGTCTGCAGTGCGACATCGAAAACTGTCCAACCCTGTTACGAGACATATTTTCTTGGAATATAGCAAGCGATTACTTAAAAGAAAGAATACTCACTGAGAAACCAAAGACATTCGACGATGCTATCAATCTAGCTAAAACAATCCGTACTATGAAGTTACACACCCAAGCGATATCAAACCAGGAGTCGTCAATCCAAGCCGTACATAGTCGCAGTCGTCCAGATAGTCATAACCGTCAGTCCAGTCGTCATCACAGCATCAACCGTCAGTCCAGTCGTCATCGCAGCTACAACCGTCATCCGTCGCCTACAAGTCCAAACCAAAGTCAATGTCAAAAATGTGGAAAGTTCACAGCTGCTGCAATAGTGTAAAATGTACTTGTCCTAAGATATTGGCAACAAATGCTGTAAAGTACTTAGGAGTTGTCATCGATAATAACTTATCCTTCAAATTACATATCGACCTAATAATATCCAGACTGCGAAAACTTACTTACGTCTTCAAAAATCTTAGACACGCGGTTGGGGGAAATATGATGCGGCAGATTTACCTGGCGTTGGGACAATCAGTCATACAGTACTGTATAACTGTTTGGGGTGGGGCTGGCAAAACAATTCTGAAACAATTAGAGATAGGTCAAAGGACCATACTCAAGGTTAGTACATTTCGACCTTACCGGTATCCTACATATCACCTTTATCAGTCTTGCGAGGTACTTACGTTGAGACAGTTATTTATTTTCCTCACGTTATTAAAGCAGCATTGTTTGATGGGTTTCCGACCCTGTACGGAAACTAGAAGACGCGTAACCATCCCAAATCTTGTTCGTCCTCCCTTTAGACATGTCTATGTGGGGAGGTATTTTTGTTTTTTGGGCCCTTACCTATACGCCAAAATTAATGGTTTAATAAGCATTTACAATGAAAACAGGAAACAGTGTCATGGCAAAATATTTAAATTTTTAAATAAATTATCATATGAGGAAACAGAAAATCTTTTAATTGTGCCACAGTAACCTTTCTACTCACCCTCTCTCTCTCACACACCCCCCCCACACACACACACACTCACATCCTCACTATACTCACAGAGAGGACATTATTTTCATAACACTATTTCATATATATTTTAAAATTTTCAATTTGCAGTGAGATTTAATAGAAAGTGTATGAAGTATGAAAAAACTATGTTTGTGGTAAAAAACACGATAGTGCGACTTGTTAACTGAAAAGCGCTGATGTCTGGGATACAGATCTCCAATCTAGTCCAGGCACAGATGCTCCAAGTTAAATGTAACAATTGTACCTAAGCAAATAAAAAAAAACTATGTAAGTACCTACTATGTAAAATACCTACCTACTGTTTAATTGAATAAATATTATTATTATTATATTATACAATATTTTGTAATGTTTCTACTATTTAAATAAACATTCACTGTAATAATACATCCGTTTAATAATTGTTTTAACATCTGAGTATATTAAAAAATAGAATTATAGATAAAATAATAGGTCTTTACCTATAAAATTGCCGTTTTGTAAGCAATAAGTGAAAGTACTTATTTTTTCAAACTTTTTTATTTCTGTTATTCGATGTAATCACCCATGCAATCGACGCATCTTTGCCAATGCATTGGCAGTTTATTGATGCCCTTCTTGTAAAAATCAGCTGGACGGGAGGCAACTAACTCTTCAAAGGCATTTTGTACTGCCTCTCGGGAATTGAATTTTTTACCCACTAAAAAGTTGTCTAAATTTTGGAAAAAGTAGTAGTCGGTAGGTGCAAGGTCTGGTGAGTATGGCGGATGAGGGAGAGCTTCCAACCCCAGCTCTTGCAGCTTGGAGACTGTCTGTTGCGCAGTATGGGGTCGCGCGTTGTCGTGAAGGAGCAGTGGGGACGACCGATTGACCAAAGCTGGTTGCAGATGTGCAAGCTTCTCCATCATTCTCTCCAGTTCTTCACAGTACACATCTGCATTAATGCTCATGCCGTTTTGTAAAAAGCTGTGGTGAATCACACCCGCACTAGACCACCAAACAGTGACCATCACCTTTTTAGGGGTCATTTTTGGTTTAGAGCATTGCTTTGGTGCTGAACCAGGGTCTAACCAACTTGCTGAGCGCTTTCGATTGTCGAACAGAATCCATTTTTCGTCGCACGTAACAATTCGTTTCAAAATTCCTTCATTTCTTTGCCTGTTGAGCAGCTCAAGGCAGGTCTCGACGCGTACGTTGCACTGGCGTGGGGCACACATCTATAAAGCTTTTTTACCTTGCCAATTTGTCGCAAATGGATCAATATTGTTTTGATGCTTACATTAAAAGCTGCTGCTAGCTCAGCTGTAGATTGAGTTTCGTCAGCTTCCACAATCGCCTTTAATTCATTATTGTTAACCAAAGTCTCCGGACGACCACGAGCTTCATTTTTCAAGTCAAAATTTCCAGAACGGAACCGGGAAAACCAATAACGGTTTGTGCGTTCGTTTGTACAGTTCTCTCCGTAAACGTTTTTGATGTTACGTGCCGTTTGTGTCGCGTTGGTGCCACGATGGAATTCATATTCCATAATTACACGAATTTTTAAAGTATCCATTACTATGAAAAATGTTCAAATGTAATGAAAATACAACGCTAATCAAAAAACAAAAGACTGAGTTTGTAAATAGAATGTCATGGTTTTGAAACAAAATTCATTTGAATTTAGAATACAGAGCCATTACTAACTTTTTTTTATTTGAAATGACCAGTACTGAAGAACGGCAATTTCATAGGTAAAGACCTAATATATTAATACATGCAACATACAGATGGCGCTATACTAAATTTATCGTTCAAGCTCTTTAAGAACCACAAAATTGTCTTAACACCTTTATTTTATTTAAAATGATTTATAAAAATATATAAAAGTTCTATGCGAGGTATAAAGAAAATAACTATTTGGCTATTCATTTTTTAATATGATTTTTTAACGATAAAAATAAAGAATATAACTAAACTTATGCTGCGACCTAGTAATCTCTACTGAAACAAGTACTGTCTAGAGTTACTCCGTACTTGCTACATGCAACTTACAGATGATATACATTTTTCGTTCACAAAATAAATAAATAAATATCTCGGACATTTTTTTTGTACATACATACATATTATACATAGAAAACATTCAAACTCACAAAAAAACAAATATTTGCAGATCAAAAAAAAAATTTGATCCTACACGGGATTCGAACCCGAGACCTCACATCTTTCTCATTCGCCACCATTTTGACACCGAGGCGTCATTCTTACGTTGTGGACGTTTTTTTCCGGCTAGGTTACCCCTCCGCAACGCCCCATAAGGAACTTCGTTCCAAAAAAAACTAATTTCGAGAACTGGATCAAATTTATTTGGGACCACACGGAAAGCACCAGCATTCAAAACAAAAATCATCAAAATCGGTTCACCCAGTCGAAAGTTCTGAGGTAACAATAATGAAAAAAATACAGTCGTATTGAGAACCTTATTTGAAGTTTAAAAAAAAACTAGCCAAAACTGTTTTGCAATTTTTAAAATGGAGAGGAATCGTTGAAAAAAAAATTATTATGTTATTGTATTGTATTGTATTTAGTTATCAGAATGAGGGTATCCGAATAATGCGAGGTAGTAATGGAGTCAATATAAAGCGGCGCGGTCGGAAACCGGTCACAGTTTCTCTTCAGAATTCGCGACGACCATATCTCTTGATTGTGACATGGGTCACTCCTGAGTAGTAGTAGTTTTCTATTATTTGATTTGTGATTTATTGTATCTCTGTGTTTTATATCATGTTTACGAGGCGGTATTCACCAGTGAGGGAATTACTAGCCTAGGTGGCGAATTCCACAGGGCACCGCGGAGAAGTGAGCGTTACCCCAACCCCCTCGTGGGGGTTGCTGATGGTGTTTAAGTTAATTCGTATCCGTTTAGTAGAGATTCGTGTTTGGCTTTAGTCCGGATTGGCTGTATCTGTGATTCATGTTCTCGTTTTTGATCTCGTGCCTCCCGACATATTCTACGCCCTAACTCTACCAACACTAACTTCACAAACTTTACATCTCAGTAAAAATGTATGGCTTCGCCGTTTCGCTACCATCACGAAGGGGAAACGAACGCCTTTTGTGTTTACAAATATCTAGTTTCTGAAGTAATGTGTTATACGAATATTTAGTTTCTGATAACGAAACAGCCAAGCCATACATTTTAACTGAGATGTAGAGTTTATGAAGTTAGGGTTTTTTTTTTTTTTTATGTTTGGCCCGCCAAAATGACTCTACTCTGCCTGATGGAAAGCATAAGCAGAATCCAAGAGTGGTGGTCACCATGCTCACTGCGAATGCAGACAATGCAGCATGGCGACCCACACCATGGCGGCCTAGTGATGCTAATGCATCTTTTAGTCTAGTCAACAAGTATGGAACTTGTTGACTAGACTAATTGGGCCTCCGGTCTCGCACTCACCAACGAAACACGACAGCATGCTGTCATTTTACGTTGATTTTCTGTGCGAGGGTAGTACCGCCCCGGTCGAGCCGGCCCGTTCGTGCTGAAATCAGCGTGGCTCTACTACCTACGGTTGGTAGAGTTAGGGCGTGTACATTCGGAATCTTGGCTCTACATAAGATCTGATATCTTTTTCACAGGGAAAGCCATATGCAGTCGTCTTGGCAACATTTTACATGAAAACGTTTTTGATGGGATTTCAATTCTTTTTGTTAGTTGCTTAAGGCAGTCTTTTTTTCTTTTTTTGGGCTGTATTTCTTGTACTTCTTCTTTCGAAAAAGTCCGTGTACCAAAAATAAAACCTCTAGCATAAACATTTGTGAAAGTCTCATACAAACTTCCACCCCCCAAATTTGGGGGGCAAAAGTAAGAGATTTATGAATTTTTCTGTTTGTATACTAAACTTAGTTTACATACCAAATTTCAGCTTTCTAGCACTTCAGGAAGTACCCTAACAGTTTTGATGATCATCACTATCATCAGTGTGTCAGTGACGAAATCTGTGTTTTTTACGTATCAATAAAATCTAAAGTATCAGAGCTATGTAATTGAAACTTTGTGTGTTTCATTGGTCTATTGGTAACATCATATCCTGAGAATTTTAACGATCTGGTATATCGGTAACTAAAGTTATGAGGGTTCAAAAAAAACGACGAAACACTCCGAGAAAAGGTAGGTAGTGCCCTCCCGCTTCGCTTGGCTCGTATGGGCGGGGGCACGACCGTGCCCCAGATAAATAGGGAAACAACACAAGAAAGTTTCATATACAAAGGCGTGCTTAACCCAAAATAAATTAATTATTCTTATTCTTTAAATTTTTAGACTGTACCGGGTATAAATACCATTCTCTGGAGTATCGTTAGTTAATTAAAAAGAATCTGAATAATTATATACATTTATAATTAGTAAAAAATGAACACGTAATAAGTAAACAAAAATGAGGAAAAAATGCCCAGAAGGGTTTCGAGGTTCATTTTCTTTATTAAAACAATAACAATTCCGAGCGTCCTGATCACCTTGCCTAAACAAACAAACCAACAATGTTGTAGGTTAATGATAATTACTTCCAGTTTGTCCAAATCGTTTTAAAAACTACACAGTCTGGATATAGCCCTGTACTAATTTTCGTATCATGCGAACAGGCGATCAACGGCCGACGGGTACTTACTATATTGATATGATCGAGGTATGGTCAAAGTAACCCATCAATCGATAACCGATTAGAGCTAAATTTTTAGAGATATTAAAACAATTATAAGTTACTATTCATGATATGAATATAACTGATTGAAATTCTGGGTTAAAAGACTCGGATTTTCTGCCTTTTTGCCTCACACAGTCCATGTAGTTCTGGACCGATACAGCCATCAATAAAAGAACGTTTTCCTTCCTCAAAGCGCTTGTGACGCATTCATGGGCGGCGGCTGTCACTTTCTATCAGGTGACTCGTAAGCTCTTTTGGTCACTACGTTATTAAAAAATCCATTACCTATTCTTCTTACCTATAAATCTTATTAATATACTTCTATATCATTCCTACCATTCCGATCTAATCTCCCTAAAGTTGCTGGTAGACGGTGATAGGCTTATCCCCTATTATAAAAATGGAACTCTACTTGTTGCTTATTGGTTATATGGCGACTATTAGTTGCCTAGAAGTTATCGTGTTTAGTGATTTATTTTTCAGCTACAACCTTAAATAGCCCACTGCTAGCAACAGTGAACCTTTGTCTAGACGAGAAGTTGACGTATATGATAATGGGTCATCATAAATAAATAACGATATTATAATAATAATTTGGCTCACACATAGCCTTTAATCTCGAATCAAGCAAATTAGTATGTAGTGTATACAATTACAAATAATTTATTTATATATTTATTATTACATGTTTATTATAGATGACTTACACCTAGGCATAAAACTAATAGTCGTGTTCATCATGCAACACACAGTTATTTATATTAAATAGTAATCACACCCTGGCCTAGGCTGACAAGGTGACTAAACACAAGACGAGACTAATAATCAATATTCTCGCTATCTCTTTATCCACGAAAATCAACATTACAAAGTTTTCCGAACATTTAAATGCTTAGCGGCAATTAATATTAATTTATCGGTTTTGTTAAATCGTGAGCTCTGTATCGGTTGCATTTGTTTCGATTAAATAATTTATTGAGGATTTAAACACAACACTGAATACTACGGGCGGTATTGGAGCGGATAAACTGAAGTGCTCCATTATTGGTAGATTGTAATCGGTTGTTCCAGCGTACAGCTTAAATAAAGCTTTTATAACATGTTTATATAGACGATGATTTGTAAATACTGTTTTTTTTACGCATGCTACAGGTGGAAAACGGGTAGTTTCTTTACAAGGACTTTAATTTTGTCAATAAACAAGCAAATCTCTTATTCATATTCTTGTACTTCTGTCTTTGAAGTAATGATATTAAGTCCGTGAAGAAACAGGTACTTTTACTCCTGATACAAAGCTAGTGAAGGTTAGAATATGGTAAGCGTTCATTAGTAAATGAAAAGTTTAGGAACTAGAAGATTTAATAAATTTAATTTAGCTTAACTATAATTTAATTTATTCAAGAATAATCAGTAAGTTGTGTTTTACTATAATGTACTGTTTTATACTGAAAGTTGCCGGATATGATAATAGAGGGTTATCATAAAGAAGACAGAATTGCTTAAAGAGGATAAGGCTTGTGACGCCTCTGGTGTTGCAAGGGTCCATGGGAGGCGGTAATCGCTTACTATCGGGCAATACGTCAGCAATCGTTTCCCCGCCTATTACATAAAATAAAATAAAAAACACAGTAAACTAACAAATTGATATGGATAGGAATTAAGGAAGCTGACGAGAAGGAAAGGTAGTAGAGCAACGCTGATTTCAGCACGAATGGGCCGGCTCGACCGGGGCGGTACTACCCTCGCACAGAAAATCAACGTAAAATGACCACGTTCGTGCTGTCCGCTGGTGAGTGCGAGACCGGAGGCCCAAGTAGTCTAGTCAACAAGTTCCATACTTGTTGACTAGACTAAAAGATGCAGCAGCATCACTAGGCCGCCATGGTGTGGGTCGCCATACTGCATTGTCCTTATTCGCGCAGTGAGTATGGCGACCAATACTCTTGGATTTTGCTTATGCTTTCCATCAGGCAGAGTAGAGTCATTTTGGCAGGCCACACATAAAAAAAAAAAAAAAAAAAAGAATACTAAAGAATAACAAAAGAAGAAATATTAATGCACTGATTCCAAACAAATTCAAGACAAGGAAAAAGGATGATCGTAAAAATATATTATGTATAAAGCGAGTATTCTGACCATATATTAGTATTGTGGCGCAAGTATTGATCAGGTGTTGTTTAAAAATTAAACTTGATTATCCAAAGTGCGGGTGACTACAGAGGGCGAATTCTCATTAACTATTCTATCGTTGAAGTTGAACCGAAATGAGAAAAGGTTGTGTTGAAGACATATTAAAGATAAGGATATACTGGTTGACTATTGATTTACACTTCGCCTTGTTTTGCTCTTAAAATAGAGCTACCGACAGTAGGATTTTATGTGTATCATTTATGACGTATCATCGTCATAATCAATATATTCATATTAAAATTGGATCCCTGAGCAGCCCCTTTGTTCGATGTTCGGATTCTCGCATCCAGCTCCTGCCAGCCATCTTGCACAAATCTTTGCCTTGCCTTTATTGCCTTACGCGGTTTCTACTCCAGAACCCGTTTACCTTAATGGTTATCGGTTCTGCGGCTAATATTTGCCGCATTTGGAAATGAGAGTTGACCATGGTCAATTCCCATTTCATCTTGTTAATTAAAATTAAATTTAGTGTATTGTTATTATTTAAATAGTTGTGTTATTCTCGGCTTAAAATAATAAGTTTGGGCTAACAGGGTTCACAGGCTTGCTAGCCTGTGCCTTTCCCTCCTAAAACACATGTGTTAGCCTTAATGGTTTTAATTTAAATTTAACGATTTAGCCGAATTTCAGAAATTACCGTACTCCACAGCTGTTTGTAACACCTGGGAGAAATTATAACAATGAAATAAGATTGCCTTAATGAAACTGTTTCATTCAATTCCTATATTTTTAATTATATTGTTGTGATATATATTTGTGATCGTTTCATAGGTAAAAATAATTTATAGATTTGCATTTTGATTGGAGTTAAAACCGATTTCAGTAAAATAAGTTTAATACAGTCTGAAAAAGTTGCGAAATATACCTTAATAGCTGACCTGGCGAACTTTATACCGCCATATTTACATATCTGTCTCAGCTTCACACAGGCAGTGCGGAAAAAAAAAAACTTTTCCCATTATCTTTAAATTTTTCTTGTACACAAACCTTGTCCTACCAATAACGAACACATAAAAAATTAATTATTTAATTTGGTGCAGCCGATCGGAAACTATGCGCGTACATATATTTTGGCGATTCATTTTTATAAATATAGATTTAGTACTCCTACTATTTCTCGTAAATATATATTACTAGCTTTAAATGAAACCAGTCCATTCATACTTTGTGTAGAAGAAATAGCTATGAGCAATAATAAATTGATGACTGTATAATATTTATAAAACCTGGTGTATAAATAAAGCATTATCTATCTGTCTATCTTGTATATGCTGTGTGCCCTTGCTACCGTATTCATATACTTACTAAAACATTTAAACAGGCTAATTATAAGAAAAAAAAATGAAAATTTATGAAAATGAAAATTGCTAGTATGAAAATTTTGTTATCATTCAGTTTTGAG
The DNA here is from genome assembly GCA_949125395.1 of Diaphora mendica. Taxonomy (NCBI): domain Eukaryota; kingdom Metazoa; phylum Arthropoda; class Insecta; order Lepidoptera; family Erebidae; genus Diaphora; species Diaphora mendica. The sequence goes on along the minus strand of OX421311.1, from coordinate 39,931,196 downwards.
ACGTCACCGTTACAAAACTTAATGTCTACATTTATGTTACTTGTTTTTGATATTCCATTTCCTACTGAAACTGCCTTTCAGACAGTTATCAAAAGGGAGAAGATTTGACATGACAGTTGATTACCGCCAGTGACAAACATAAGTGTTTGTGTCTAAAACACATTACTAGTAACATTCATACGAGTATAACGTTGTATAAAAGTTTGTTATATATGGAAAAGTAACATGACTTTTTTTCGAAATGTATCTAAATAACATATAAAATAAGTAATATTTTGCTATCAGTCTACGTGAAAAATTAAAATATATGTACGCAACAATTGAATTGTATTAAAAATTGAATTAAGGAATAAATTTGACTTATAAATAACAAGAAAATTAGGCGATTGTGCAAGCGCGGATACTCATGTATCTGCACTTTTGTCGCTTCACAACAGTAGGTAATACATTGATACTGTGTCAACAAATACAAAACTACATCGTCCAAGCTCTTATATCAGAACTTGAAACCTGGATAATGTGCTACAAAACATATAACTTACTAGCTTCTACCCGCGGCTCCACTTACGTTTATATCGGTGATAAAAAAGAACCTCCTCCTGCAACGCCCAATCTACCTTTAAATTCATCCAAATAGATTCAGACGTTTAGCCGTGGAAGGTTAACAGATAGACAGGTAGAGTTACTTTCCAATTCATACTATAACATGGAAATATGAATAATCTTACAAAAACTTCGAACTATGGAACAATACCAGTATAAAGTTACTTTAATGACATCATAAACTAAAAATACCTCACAAAACTAAGCAGTCTCAACTCCGATACCCAAACTTCAAGACAGAATATATTAAGCATTATGTCGAACGGGGCTTATAAAACAATAACCGCACGATAAATTATACTTCCACGTGCAGTTTCGTAACTAATTTAAATAGTGCCAGCGCCGAATATAGCAAGTTCTTGGATGAATGAATATCCAGCATATTATATATATTATATAGAAATGTTTAGGAGCGACTGTTCATTTGTGAATACAATATTTTACAGTAAAATAGATTTAACATGACATGTTTGGCGTATGTTTTATTATGCAAAGCCTGCCAAAGTGACTCTGCATGATGGAAGGCACGACTGTGTGCCATAAATTAATAGAAAATCTATACCGTGGGAGACCACGCTTGGCCACGAATGGGCCAGCTCGACCGGAGTGATACCACGGCCTCACAGAAAACCGGTGTGAAATAGTGCTTGCGCCGAGTGAGTGAGGATACCAGACGCCTATACCCCAACCCCTTCCCCTATCTCCCCCATCCCCCAAAGGCCGGCAACACACTTGTGACGCCTCTGGTGTTGCAGGTGTCCATGGGCAGTGGTGATCGCTTACCATCAGGTGATACTTCTGCTCGTTTGCCCGTCTATTCCATCAAAAAAAAAGATTTTTTTATTTTTTCTTTCTTTCTTTCTTCTCTTTTAAGACAACTTCCGCCCTAGGAATAAATCCTGTGTGACGGGGGACTTTACAATCATACATTAAACGGACACAAAGAACACCCAGACTCAGAACGACAATTAAATAAAGTGTTATCCCATGTGGGATTTGAACCTACAACACTTGCAAAGTAGGAAGTGGCCTGGCGACCGCTTTAACCAGGCCCTATGTGAAGTCGTGTGTGAGTTGGACAGTAATGATACTTTGAATGTAAATTTAAAAAAAACTACAACCTCCCGGGGTTACATATCTTGTGGCACATTTTTAAACCATAATTTATTATAGGTGTTCTTTATTTTTTCAATTATAAAAACTCTTGTGAAATTTATTACCTAATTAGCACGCACGCAACACAATTAAATTGGCTAGACAATTAAAACAAAAAATATTTCATCACATCATCCCAATTTAACTTTCAACAACCATGTTTTTAATATCAAAACTTTAATTATCATATCCATGTTAGGCTATACATACATGCTACGTTATATTATTGTTATGTCCATATTTTTTTTTACTTTGAAGAAAATATTTCTTTTTCGATAGATACTTATTAATGTTATTCAGAACATAGTTCTTTTCATAACATTATTAATACACTGTGTAAACATTTTACATGCTTTGTTTGCATTGAATTGTAGAAAAAGGCTATGTAACGAAACATTTTGTTTTATAAAATTTATACAAAATACATAATCTAATTCTAAGAATTATTTACTCAGTAAGTTTGAAAAGGTTTTTCAATTGGAAATACATTTATTTTTGCCTTAAAATTTGCGAAAAAGTTTTTTTGGTTTAGTTTTTTTTTTATTATTTGAAACAAATTATGGTATTGTCATCGGCCCTTGACCCCGATGCAAATTTTCAAGTTAATCAGACTCCTTGAAGTAGGTGAAAATGAAGTTAAAACATTCCGTTACTTATACATACATACAGGTCAAGCTAATATAAGCGTTTTAATAAGACCAAATTGCAAACGTTTTATATAGTTCTAGTTGACAAGGAAATTGTAACAAATATTTGATGTCCCCTGTCTCCCAGCGACATTCTTTATTTTTTTCTGGACTACGGAATCTGCACATGTCAAAAAATATTAAGCTGGGTGTGCTTTACCTAAACTCATAAAATAAATCTATACTTATAATAAAAATGTAACAGGTCCAATTCTGTACATTAGAGATATTTTGTAATTTTTTTTTGGAGGGCTCTCTATAACCGATACTGAAGTCAAAACTGTAATTTTTTCATTTTTGTTTGTCTGTCTATCTGTCTGTCTATATCTTGGCCGTGCATCACGCTGAAACTCAAAATAAGTCAAAATAAGTTGTAATTATTACATTAAACACATAGTCCGATTTTTTCAATCTTTTTTTGATAAAAAGAAAAAGATAACGGGAAAACTCTTTTTTTATCCGCGACTGTACACTGCCTGTGGGAAGCTGAGACAGATATAGCGGTACAAAGTTCGCCGGGTCAGCTAGTAACAAATATTTTGGTTGAATAGGTTTAATGGTGTTTCAATTAAGCTATCGTGCTTGGGTCATGAATGGGATGGGTGGCGCTGTTTGGGGGAGGCTTTCGTTCAGCAGTAGATGGCAGTAGATGGAGTGGTAATAGAAGTAATTATTAGGCACACAATATATGCGTATACTTGTGGAACATAGGCTTCGACGATTTTCTGGCAATGCCTGTGCCGTCCGGATGTACCCTGAACGCGTACGCGGACGACGGTTTGTTGCTGATAGAGTCGGATACTAGAGCGGGGCTTGAGAGGCTGGCCAGTGAATGTTTGGACTTAATATCTCGGTGGGGTGGGCGTAATCGGTTGACTTTTGCACCAAACAAAACCTTCCAGCTACTTCTGAAAGGTAACCTCAAATCACCGCAGTGTATTAAATTTGAAAATGTTACTATAAAAAATAAAACCTCGGTTTGTTATTTAGGATTGGTTTTGGAAAGAAATTTTTCATTTATTGAACATATTAGAACAGTTAATGAAAAGGCAAAAAAGAGTTTCTTTGCACTGACGAGGATATCAACTGCGACGTGGGGTCCGTCATTTCGTACACTAAAGATCATATATGGAGCTACTTATTTAGGTTCTATTTGCTATGGTGCTCCTGTATGGGCAGATAGGGCGACTGTAGGCGCTGTCCGTCGCAAACTGTTACAAGGCCATCGACCTGCAATGATTTTCTTGTGCAAGGCATATAGGACGGTTAGCACTGAGGCTTTACCGGTGTTGGCAGGTGTTCTTCCGGTCGATCTCGAGGTGCAAAGACGTGCAGACATGTATTTTTCCACATTACAAATCATGGAATGCGATTTTTTGGGCATACGAGACCGCGGTAAAATCATAAGATTGTTTCAACAGCAATCCAATGTCTATAACGACCTCTTGGATGAATGGCAGCAACGATGGGACGAATCATCTAAGGGGCGCCACCTCTACCAGTTCTTTCCATCTGTTCGCGAACGGTTGTCAAGGACATGGCTCGAGGTGGATCACTGTGTCGCTCAATTTCTTACAGGCCACGGTAACTTTAAGAGCAAACTATACTCATTTAAATTAGTCGATTCACCATTGTGTCAGTGCTCAACACCTGATTCTAGCTGTGAACAGTCGGCTCATCATATCCTCTGGGAATGTAGTCTTTGGTACAATGAACGTAACATGATGCTAAATAGCTTACAAATTACGTCTGGGGATCTTGTGTCAACTGCGGTGAATTTCCGTGCGTTTAAGCGATTCTGCCATACATACTCAGAAATCAAATATTAGGACCTCACTTAGGACCCATAATATTTTATCCGTGGTGCTTCCCGGTTTGAAAAAGGCGTCTGCCTATTTTGACTTCATTTTGTCTCCCGCTTTGCTAAGGAGGGAAGTGGACTTATTATATTTCCAACTCCTCCAGTTTTCTTCTGATTAATTTCGTTGCGGGTTCCAAGACAGTTTAAGTTTTTCCTGGGACTTCCCGAGTGTCAAAACTCGGTGTGTTCGTGGGTCACCGCTGTTGATCCTGGTGTACAGGAGTTACAGTGGTGGGCGTGTGGGCGGGATTAGTCCCATTAAAAAAAAAAAATATGCGTATACGTACTTAATATTAGTGTATTTTCACTATCTTTATGTATGAAACTGCGTGTGCAGGTGTAGTGTGCGTAAGACAAATTATTTTCGAAGGTCACCGAAATATATAAAATAAAATCATAAATACCAAAAGTATCAGTAGTAAGGCTTTTACGACGATTGACCTCAACACGGACTCGTATGGAATTAGGGTGCGACTCGTAACATATTTAGAAATATGCGGCCACATTATCACTTCATATAAAATAAATTGTGATATTTCATTCGTGATATAAAATGTTTATTATTTTTTAAGGTATTTTTTTAGGGTTCCGTACCCAAAGGTTAAAATATTACTAAGACTCCGCTGTCCGTCCGTCTGTCTGTCCATCTGTCACCAGACTGTATGTCATGAACCGTGATATTTAAACCGTTGAAATTTTCACAGGTGATGTATTTCAGTTGCCGCTTTAACAACAAATACTAAAAACAGTTTTTTTTATGGGGGGTTCCCATACAACAAACGCAATTTTTTGCCCTTTAAAATATATAATAGTACGGAACCCTTCGTACGCGAGTTCAACTCGCATTTGGCCGATTTTTATAAACTTTTATGTAGCAGTAGCTTTTCACTTGTATTAATATTTAAATTGATTAATAAAAAATATTACTCGGCTGTTCCTAAATATGACAGTATTATGTATATGTATAGAAATATACAATTATATACACAATGTTTAAATAAATAAGTAGGCACTTTTAATTCATTTAAATAAGGTTTTCACTTTAGGTTTTCCTTAGTGTTTGTCCTCGACTTCATTTTTTTGAAAGACATCTGCCGCTTTAGGAATATATTTCCTATGAAGCGGGGGACTTTAGAAACATACATGAAACATATACAAAGAACACCCAGACTCTGAACAACAATTTGTGGATCACACAAAGTGTGTATATTGGGGTTTGAAACCACAACACTCAGGAGTAGAAAACGGCATGTGGCGACTGCTTTAATCACTACGCAATACGTGTAGTCAAAAGCCATTGAAGTAAGAATTTAATAAAACACGGATTGTTTTTAACAGTACTTTTTGCGGTAAATAATGTACATGAATTTAAGACATCTACTTACTGCTTAGCTGATGGACATAATTACATTAAAATCCAATCTATTTCCTGTCAAAATGGAATACTTCTAAAATTAGACCGAATGTCTGCCATTTCTCACCTGTTCATTGGCCAGAAGCAGCTCGTAAAAAATAAAATTCACAAACGTATAGAGCTTAATACAGGACACAACAAAAATGTAAGCTATAACGGTTATGTGTACAATAAACACAAAACCCTGACACAAAATCCAATGCGGGAAAACAACTTATATCTCGAAATATCCTTATTAACCCGACGCTTTCACACGCCCCATCTGAATTCAGGAGGATAATTAGCAGGATATAAAATTTCTCTACTTCTGGAATTACCGTAGCAGTAATTACTTCAATGTTTAAAAAACCCTGGAAAATTTAGTCCGAATTTTATTCGGGACGTCAGTTGATTATGCAAGTCTGGTAAATGGTCATTCCAGTTTCGTGTGTACAAAGCCAGATGTTTTTTATTATGATTAAATGTTGCATTTGGTAAATTACTTCAGACTCTGGTGATGTTTATTTATTTATTGAGACTTTACGTACATCTGGTACGTAGGTTCACTTATCACAATCTATATCAACCAACGCAATAATGAAGAGGAGTGGAAACGTTTTGGCAAAACTTAGACTAATAAATATACAAATTCAATCGTATCAAAGAACGTTAAATGTGATACCTAAATAATACTGACTGCCTCGATGGCGCAGTGGTAGCGTATCGGGTTACGTAGCCGGGTCGGACTAAACGTTTGTATGATCTGTAAATTTTAATTTCGGAGTTTTGTGTTTTCTATGTATAATATGTATGTATTTACAAATATATATAAATATATATGAATTTATATCAGTTGTCTAGTACCCGTAATACAAGCTCCGCTTAGTTTTGGACTAGATAGGGTTGTGTGTTAGATGTCCGAAATATTTATTTATTTTATTTATTTAATACTAGCTGCCCAGACTTCGTTCTGTGAACTTCCCGTGGACCCGCATATATTATTATTATTATTAAAACCTCCTGTGGACTTTAAAGATCATACAAAAATGTAAATTACCGGAATTGGTTCAGCCATTCTCGAGTTATGCGCTAAATAAGTTATGCGTTATATAAGTTATGCGTTATATACTGTACATTATGCATAATCAAAAGCATATAAAAGAGCTAGTTGACAAGGTGTAGGCAAGTTCATTGTATCAACGCTTAGAAAACATCGTCTGTTACCATAATTTAAAAATATCACGGATTGTTCATCTCATGGGTGTCGTAAGGAAGCAAATTAGGCAGGATAATACCAAAGCAAGGAAAAGGAAAACTTGATACAAACCCTGTACCAACTCGTTTGGCCAACGTGTTGTAGTAGGTTAAAATCTCTTTTCTAAGGAGATGCCTATGTCCAGTAGATGACTATGAAAGGCTGTTGACGATGATCATGAACGATTTGTGGCCAATCTGATTTCGGAGTTCATCCCTTTCAATAAGAATCATCTTAATGATATCCCTTTTTTCTCATACCTTGAATCTTCCTTTATAAGGAGAGATCTTTTTTTTTTTAAAGAAAACTAGGCACTAGGAATAAATCTTGTGTCTAGACAGTTCACAGAGAACACCCAGACAGACAACAATTTGTGGATCACACAAAGTGTTGTGCTACGTGGGATTTGAACCCACGACACTTGGCGAAGTAGGAAACGGCGTGGTGACCGTTAAACCACTAGGCCAAACGTGCAGTCAAAGATCTATCTGTAGCAGACTACCAAAGGCTATTGCTAATCATTAATTAATGATATGAATTTCTTTAAAAGAATATTTAACCTATAATGACAGCATTTGTGCTGTCGTGTTGTCTTGGTGAATGCGAGACCAGAGGCTCAATGATGCAGAAGCCTCTCAATGGGCCGCCATGGTGTGGTTCACCATTCTGCAATGTCTGCATTGGTAATGAGTATGGTGTCTACCACTCTTGGATTCTGCTCCTGCTTTCCATCAGACATATAAGAGTTACTTTGGCAGGCTAATACATAAAAAAACCGTTACAGATAAGATAAATTTGCTTTAAAACATGATGAAATGAGATGTGATCGCTTTTTTTTTCCACTTGTAGCTACTACTGTACAGGCATGGTGATTACATCACCTTTCCTTACCACCTTCGCACTGAAAATCAGATATATTTTATTTTGATTAGCCTTTAAGTTAAGGTGGCAATTTATTTCCTTATTGACCGCAATCACCATAAAAATATAGGTAACTTATCGCCGAAGTCGGACTCCAAAAAATGCGATTTGAAGGCGAAGTTAGATTAATAGCATGAAATTTCCGATGAGGTTCAGTGTACTTCTTCGCATTTCCAGGATAAAAATATAGATATTGTAATAAATTGTGATCATTTTTTATGTCGCAGTCGAGGAAGATTGCTTTAATTGGTTCGTTAAGGAAATCTCTGCATATGTGTTAACTCAACAAGAAAATTGTTCCAGAAAATTTCCACAATTTTCTTTTAACCTCAATTTTTTTCTTTGAAAAATATTTTTGGTTTGGGTTCCTTACTATCCTTACATGTTTTCTGGTAACCTATTGATAAACCGATCAAAAAATTATGAGGCAAATCAGTGTATTAAAAAGTATTTCTAGGAATATATGACACAAATGGAATATCATTAAACGAAAATTATTGAATAAAATGTCAATTAAATAAATGACTAAAACCCAATACATACTGCAATATTACTTACATTGAATTAAATGTCAATAGAATCCCCTTTTTGTCACAAATACACAACAAAAAAAAAGTTAAAACACCGAAATATTTCACAGGAGTGTTGCGCCACGGGTAACCGTCAAGTTAAAAGCGAAAACGGCGGACGCTAGTCGCGACGTGCGACTTGCTCAACGGCCTGCCCACAACTGAAGCTAGAGCCCTCACGCTCTAGAAGCAGAAGGGTGTTAAGCACCGTTCCATCATTCCCTACATTATAGGGATATTAGTGACTCTCTAATCTGTTAATTAACTTAAAGTTTACCGTTTATGAGACAACATTTTGATGGAAATTAAGAGACAAACCTTAGGTTCGGTTTGGATTCTAGTCATTGCTGTTATTCACCTAGATTTTCACTTTATTAAAGAAGATATCAATTCTGTCATATCTATAATTTATTAATCGACCTGCGAAATTCCATTTCTATTTTGATTGATAAACTTATATTATGGAACCATAAAATAATAACCTGCCTCGTTGGTCTCGCGGTTGGCGTGTGCGATCTGCAATCATGAGGTCTTGGGTTCGATTCCCAGGTAGGACCAAATGTTTGTGTGATCTACAAATATTTGTTTCGGAGTTTGGGTGTTTTCTATGTATAATATGTATGTATTTACAAAAAAAATATGTATATATGTATTTGTATCAGTTGTCTAGTACCCATAACACAAGCTCTGCTTAGCTTGGGACGAGATAGCGTTTTGTGTTAGATGTCCACAATATTTATTTATTTAAATATTTATTTATACAGTACAATACAGTACTATAACGGTGGAAAATTAATAAAAGATTAAAATAAACTAATTCAATAAAACGTAGACACATTGAAGTTATACTTTTTATTTTAAACTAGTTGTCGCCCGCGGCTCCACCCGCGTATATGTTATCGCGGCGTTATCGCGGCAAATAGTAGCCTATGTGTTATTCTGATGTATAGGCTATATTACTGTAAAGTTTCATCCAAATCTGTTCAGTTGTTTTTGCGTGAAAGAGTAACAAACATCCATCCATTCATCCATCCATACTTACAAACTTTCGCGTTTATAATATTACTATAGATATAGAAGTATAGATATAGATGTACGTTAATTATTTTGTAACTTCACCGTGTATTAAAAAATAAATACCACATAGTTTATGAACTAATCTCTCACTTTGTAATAGTGGAATAGCTAATAATTCGTTTTATTATCTAACTCGAAAAAACCTGCCTAAGGCTAATAATTCATTATATCGTTGCCATTATATCAACACAGTAAGAAATAAAAAAGATTTAATTTTCAGATGTATGTTTTGCAATCCAGTGAACCCGCCTTGGTTTCTAATAATCTTAAACCGTGTGCCCCGAAAGTTCATCGACCTAATATTTCTTTGCTACGTGAATTTATGAGCTGTAAAAAAACGTGCCTTGGCTTCGAAAGGTATGGTGCGATTACTTTTATAGTTGAGTTTGAAACGGTCACAGCTAAGTTTTTTCACTCTCTCTGCTTTTAAAATAGGATTAATGCAAACTTTTAACACTGTTTTGATTTATTTTAGATTATCATCATCGGCCTATCGCAGTTCACTATTGGACACAGGTCTTTCCAATTGCCCACCACTTGCTTTTCGAGAATCAATGTATGGTGTAAGATTTTATAGTAAACAGTTTTGCCGGTCACCTGATAGTCATTATTGCCACTCATGCATAATCACAACTTAGAATCATGAGAGAGTACCTTCCAAAACCCAAAACCAATTCTATGGGAGAGCCACGCTTCGGCATGAATGAGCCGGCTCAACCGGAGTACCACAGCCTCACAGAAAACCGGTGTGAAATAACGCTTGCGTTTAGTTTCACCGAGTGAGTGAGGATACCGGAGGCCCATACCCCAACCCCTCCCCCTATCCCTCTCCCTATCCCCCGAAGGTCGGCAACGAACTTGTGATGCCTCTGGTGTAGCGGGTGTCCATGGGCGGTGGTAATCGCTTACCATCAGGTGATACGTCTGCTCGTTTGCCACCTATTCCATAAAAAAGCAGTTGAAAAGATTTTTTCCAGTCACCTAAGTCACACATACACGTGAAAAGCAATGCATTCTAGTAAGGCCGTCACGTCGCTCGGGTAAAGTTTGGTCCACAAGTGAGCATGAGTATCCTATGATAGATCAAATTCTTTTTTTGCGTACGTTTTAAGGGCCATCTGATTTTAAGAAGTTTAAACCAAAGTTGTTACGTGGATCACAAAGTACTTTTGTTAATCTAACTTACATGAATGCTACGGTCAGAAGTCCGTTTATAACAGTACTTATCATACTGGATAGGGTTGAACGCAAGTTGGACACCCAATCAACTTCCCCGTTTTTTTTTATGGAATATGGGGCAAACCAGCACACGTATCGCCCGTGCATGTCGAAGCGTGGTTCTCCCACGGTTGAGGATTGATTTCTCAATCTACACATGTAAGTAATACAATTGTAAGAGGTCGATATCTCTTTATTAAAGATATTGAAGAGAAACTAATAACTATTAAAGAAACAGAGCAGAAAATATTTTTTTAAATTTTGGTCTGTTCTTTGTGTATTTGTGCGCGATAATCTCATGAGTGGCTTAACAGATTTTGATGCGGTTTATTTTATGTTCTGTGGTAAACTTATAGTTGTCACGTACAACTAACATATACAGGCGGTTTCACAGGTAAAATCTAACACTTAATATGATCGGGGGTTTTCAACAGAATCGTAATTTGATACACAAAGTACCTAATTGATAAAATATTCATATTTTATAACTTCATCCACTCGGGTCCATTTAATCTAGCAAGGCGTGAGCTGAAATTAATATTCTAATCAATCCCAATTCATAGCCAAAAGTAATTTTGTTAATGATTTGAACCGGATTACAATTTATTAATAAAAACGATTGATTAATTATCCTTCGTAATGAAATTAAGATTGAGTTTGATGATTGTAATACAAGTTTTATTGGATTTGTAGATAGTTAGAATGAAAAACAGAAGGCGAATTTATTCGAGGATTATTCAAAGAATTACTGATTGACTGAACAGTTTATTATGCCTCCAACGTGAGAAGGAGCAATCGAGGTGATCATGTTTTTAGTAAATTTACTTATAATGATCCGGTTCTTTCTAAAGAAATGTATGTTGATAAATAATTGTTTACGACAGTTTTTGGTAGTCAATTGCTGCAGACCTCTCCTTAGACAGGAGCTTTCAAGGTATAAAACGAATACTTAAAAAGTTCTTTGTTTTATTTCCTGACATGATTGAACAACAAAATGTTTGGCACAACACACAGTGGTATTTCATTCAAAATTTTCATAACGATGAAGGCAACTGAACATCTATGTATTCTATTTCCTAGTTTTATTTCAAAAAATAGTTTCTAAGAGAACGGTTTCATACCCATTAGGTGCCGTGCTTTAATGGAGTTAACATTGTATTGTTAGTATCAAATAAAAATATAAAACGCAGCAGCTGCATTCCGAGCGCAAATCGTTAAGCTGAATGAACAAAGGATTTACTATTGCGTTTAATTTCCTAGTTAGCTGGAACATTTTGAATCTACAGATTGATATCAAATGATGTGACAATGTTGAAAAGATTATTCTGTAGGTACAAACAATCATAACATTGCATATAAAGATTGTTTGTATATACGTAGGTACTGTATTATTAGTAGGTACAGGTACGGCTGTTGCGCTTCCAGATTGTTTGCCGATTTTCAAATTGACGTATTCTAGAAAAACTTCCATCTTTCATCATTGTTACAAAGTTTGACTGCCCTTTTAAAAAAAGAAATAAAAGGCTTATAATACTAACTTAACTGTAAGCAAATTGTTACATTGTGGCGTATCAAATAACCATATTTTGCAGACTGTTATTATGATCCAACTAACATAATAAGGGGCAAACCTATTGGCATTAACTGGACACTAAATTGATGACAAAATTGTTCATTCAATATGAGAGGCACTTTCAGCCAAGATGGAAAGGCAACAGTAGTAAGAGAGGGAAAGAGTGTTCGACAGATTTTCCTTATATGGGACATTTGGAATATGAAAATTAAAATCACCAATTTGAAAATTTTAAGTACATTTTCCATTTAATGGCTAAAAACAAAAGTATTCAATCAGTGCGTCCTAAATGTCATGACGTCAGTGATCTCTAAGGGATCGTATCAAGAAGGACGTAATCCGGCAGAGAACCAATGTCATCTCATAGCCCTTAAGATTAGCAAGCTGAAGTAGCAGTGGACTGGGCATATCAGCCGCAAAACTGATAATCGTTGCGGTAAACGGGTTCTTGAGTGGAGACCGCGTCTCAACAAACGTAGTGTAGGATGTCCAAAGGCCAGGTGGTTTGACGATCTGCGCAAGACGGCTGGCAGGAGCTGGATTCGAGAAGCCGAGGATCGAACCAATTGGCGTACAATTGGAGAGGCTTATGTCCAGCAGTGGATTGCGATAGGCTGATGATGAAGATTTATTTTCACGCAATTCAGTAGTTTTAGCAAAGAGGTCACTCAATGGAAGTAACTACCACCTTCAAGTCTACCACAAATATTAAAAAACCAAAATTAGCCAAATAGATAAATCCATTTATTCCATTATGTGTCAAGAAGATAAATATTTTTAAGTTATTTTCAATTATTGAATCTATCAAAATGAGAAAGATCAGTTAATTTATTTTTTCACAGGTGTGATTTAGATAGTACCATCAATTTCATCCAAAACCATATAAATCTTACTTGTATCACAGTATTTTTTGTAATAAAACTTTGCTTCAGTGAAACAGAGTTAAAACTTACAACCATTAATAAAAATCAGAATGGACTTTTGTTACTTTGACTTACTTGACTTAAGGTCCTAAGTCCCCTAGATGGGGCAGGCGTCCACGGCGCATCCCCATCCCGTTCTGTCTTGAGTGTCTTGCTTGATTTTGCTCTAGGTCTTGCCAATGGCCTTTGCTTCGTTGAAAGTCCGCCACTAGGTTTGTTTTTGACGGCCACGCTTGCGTTTTCCTTGGGGATTCCAGTCTAGGATTGCCTCGGGGTTAGGCTGGAATCTCTTCGGAGGGTGTGGCCTATCCAGTTCCATTTGTGCCTTGGTGGACTTCATCGCAGCGATCCCACAACTGAAGAATATACCGAGTATGTGACAAAAGCATCGGTTCACGAAGACCTGAAGTTGATGCGAATAAAATCCTTAATATATATTCAATGTGCAGACTCAAATGCAAAAAAAAGCTATCTAGCTCCTCGACTTAAACTACGTAGAGACAGAAAACCTTATTATCGTAGTAAAATAACATTAGCAGTAAAATTATATGTAAATGCCTATCTAAATTGCCATCAATATATGTCACAACAAAACTAAAACACCATCACAGATACACACACACATACGCATACACGCACACGCAATCACACACACAAGCACACTATACAAAGAACACTTTAATTTTTCCTCTATTTTACATCACCTTTTCTCTCTTATTATATAAACAGTATGTATAGTTTAGATAAGTTCGTATAACGTCAGAGGGTGGGAGCTTGGAGATGCGTCATACAGGTCTAGAACCTATTGCAGACTCCAGCTCTCATAAAGGTTTTGACTTGTGCAGCTATTATGTATTGTATTAATAATATTGTGTACCTTTTTGAGAGAAATAAACAAATATGATTTGATTTGATGCGAGATAACTTTTGTGACCTTCCACGTTTCGCACCCGTATAGCAATGCATTTATATAAAATCGGTATTATTAATCCAAAATAGCCGCCGTATAAAAATGGCGGCGTACATATTTCTGAACAACCCACCCAATTGGGTATCAAATAAATGGGCTTAAAATTATTTTTTATTAACAAGTAATAAAAGCTTGTTTTAAAAAAATAAAAAATAAATTACTTACTTTTTTAGTGTTTGTGCAGAATTATTTAATATACGCCGAAATTATTTTACCTATTCTACCTTTTATTCACGTTAAATATATATACGGTGAGACATCAAAGACTTGCAATAAAGCTCCGATTACTCTATTTTGGATACATCTGTCTTGCAAACTCTTTATATGTATTTCTCGACGTTGCACACGAAATTGTACATACAAATTTAATATTCCTGTAAGAAGTCAATGTAAGAAAAGTTTCATCACTTTCAATTCCTTTCAAAACAACACATCTTCACACCAAATAAACACGAAATAAAGGCAGATAAAAGTTTCAATAAAGTACGATTTTGTTTCATCCTCAATACAATCCCGTTATGTCTCGGAAGCGTACGATCTCCCACGCAAGCTATCTCATACCAACTTATCCAATTTGTTTAAGAGTTTAGTATATTTATGTTGGGTGCTATGTTTTGTAACTTCTATAGTATATATTTTGTAAAACACGCTTCGCTTATCTGTTCGTAAGTGGTTACTGTTGCTTGTAAACACTTCTAACACCTGTGTCACTTATGTATTGGGAATATTAAATTACTTCACTTAACCAAACTCATGTGCTACGGTTGTTTAGTACTACGATTACAATGTTTTACACCAAAACACATTCTTAAAAGTATAAGTAATAGATGTATCTGGACACACTTTTCTGTGGCATATTATAGTTGCATTAACTATATGACTTTAAAAAAATTACATGCAATAAATATACGTTGATGTCATATTAAATACATATCTAATATACATAACTATATTAATTAACTCTTAACCTAGTATATAGTAGTAGTATTGATTCAAATCAATCAATTATACCACATCGTTAAATATATTTTATTGTTTTCTACTTTCACTATAGATCCTAAAGATTCTTTTCATATCCATACTAATATTACAAAATTCGAAAGTCTGCCTGACTGTTAAGCTTTCACGACTAAACCGCTGCACCGATTTCAATTAAATTTGGTATGAGGATGCTTTGATTCTTTAGGAAGGACATAGACTTCTCTTTATCGTGAAAACCAACACACACGCGGGCGAAGCGTCGGGCAAAATAAAATGATGTATTCAAATTGCCTTTCAACCTGCACGCATAGGTTTAGTATGTACTTTAAAGATAGATGAAATTGGAAGGATGGAGAATTCTCTATAAGTTCGATAAAAACACAGTTCCTTACAACAAAACGCTGAAATAATTATAAATCAATTCTTATAGATACGTAGGTGACAATACAATGAACAACTCCTCCTTCAAATAATATCAAATTTCTTTTGAAAATTAAATCGTTCATACCTTTTATTTTAAAAAACTTTTTATTAAAAAAAACCGACTTCCAAAAAACCATCCGACGAAAATTCCCTGCCAAAAAACACTAAAAAGCGTAAAATAAATTTGCTCTTCATAAATTGCTATGTGCCAATTCTTGTCTATACCTAATTCTTTATTCATTTAAATAGTAGTATTATTGTGTATGCTAGGTACCTAAAATCTGTTTGAAGTCGGCGCCAAGCCAAATGTAATAGTAGTTACTACACTCGCTTTATTTCTAGACGACCATCAACGACGTCGCGTCAGCCCGCGCGTGTCTGCTCGCTTGGGTTGTTTTATGCTAGCTATCCGGCAGCTATCCTCCTATTACATTTTGGCTTGGCGCCGACTTCAAACAGATTTTAGGTACCTAGCATACACAATAATACTACTATTGAAATGAATAAAGAATTAGGTATAGACAAGAATTGGCACATAGCAATTTATGAAGAGCCAGTTTATTGTACGCTTTTTAGTGTTTTTTGGCAGGAAATTTTCGTCGGATGGTTTTTTGGAAGTCGGTTTTTTTTTTATTATAATAAGTTTTTATTTTTCAATTTTTAGTGCAAATAATCATAGGTTATCAGTAAGTTGAACTATTTCATATAATTTCTGCTGATGCGAATAACTTTAGTGGTTTGAACACGTATTAAAACTGAGTATGATCAGTTTCCAAAATTATGCTGAGATGCAAGATTTCTGTTACCGAGAACGGCAATAGGAATCGTGTCCAAGCTTAAATGTCGTGATGAAATAGAAGCAGGCGAATTACTTAAAGCAAAATACATTAAGAGGTTAGTCATCATAGCGCATGTGTCATCAGCTCACCTAAATAACTTAAAAGTATACAACTAAAGGTCTATAGATACGTATGAAATTGAAAGAATTATCTTCCAACTCCTAACCGTTGAGGAGTTGTACCTTTCATCATCAGCTTACCTAAATAACTTGAAAGAATACGACTAAAAGTAACATACATACATATGACATTTAAAGATTTATCCTCCAACTCCTAACCGTTAAAGACTTTTACCTTTCATCATCAGCTCATCATCATTAAATGATGACTACCAGACGCAAATACCGGCGTAGCTTCAGAAAATATACGAAAAACATAGTACGTGCCTGAAAAAAATGAGGGTTACCCTCGATTTCTCTAGGATGCCATTATCAGATCCTAGTTTCCTGATCATGGTACCACCGTCGGGACATCTAATTTCCATTAAAAAAAAATCGTCAAAATCGGTTCATAAACGAGGAAGTTATCCCCGAACACACATAAAAAAAAATATATATATATACGGTCGAATTGAGAAACCTCCTCCTTTTTTTGAAGTCGGTTAAATTTTTTTGCGAAACAAAACAATTATTATTAAATTGTATTTCCTGACAAACACTCATCCCAAACATTGTTTGTAAGAAAATGTGGCGAGAAACTAATAAGAACCGCGAAGCACCTTGTTTGTACAAAGAATCTTCTAGTTGACAGTTTGTACTCGTATTCTGGTTTCACCACCTGAAAATCAAGGAACATTTACAAGTACTTACTTTTAGAATGACTATTTTATTACAATAAAGTGTACATTACAACTTTCTATACAATTTACTTTTTAATAATATTCTTCATTGGTTCATGGAACTAGATCTAACAAGACATAATAGTAAACCTAAAAACGATATATTTTTTCTATTCTTTTAATAAAAGATCTGACTATTCATCAAGAGATCTCGAGTTCAATTCTCGAGCTGGGCCAAAAAAGTGATATTGTGATTTTCTGATTACAGAAATACTTAATAACAGCCCGAAGTTCGGAAGTTGAAGTCTTAACCCTGTGCCTTGGAGAGCCCACTCAATGGATTATAAGAGTGAAAGAACAAAGAGTGCACCTGTGTTTGCGTAGTTTTCTGTTTTCTCACGTAATTTGCTGGCCTTCGTTGAGAGTGGCTGCCCATGCCGAAATTGGTTAGGAGTACATCATCATATCCTTTGTCATCATCACATCCGTTATTGTGAAAAAGAACGTATTAAATGTTTTGTTGAATTTGAGATGTCACGCCTTATAAGCAGATTTTGTAGAAATAAAGTTTCACTACTTATATCAAGTTGCCAAAGTTTGAAATACATCTGTCTGTTATAAGACACCTGTAAAATGACATTGAAATAATATATTGTGGTAGGAAATCTGAGAAATGGAGAAAAGGCAAGAACTGATAAGTTTGATCCATCTGTGGTTCAGTCACAAGAAAAGGATGAATGGAAATGATTTATGAATGTGCTGTACGGAGATGCGTTGGATCACATTGAACCCTGATATTAATGTCCTTCCGAAAGGTCAAGTGTGTGTTTGGGGAAAAAGGTCGTTCTATTAAACATTTTTGATGTAGTCAAAGATTCTGTGAGACTGATTCTGTGTGTTGATAATGTAGGTTTCCCGTGAAATAATTTTTAAATATCAGTTTAGTGGTTTAGGGGTGACATCTTAACAAACAAACTCCAAATTAGTACGATATTACGTATTTTATTACTTCTAATATTAGTCGTCAACAAGTTATTAAAATAATTTTAATTTTATAATTTGTCAACTAGATCATTTTAAAGTCTAAAATTGTTCTAATCGTTCGTTGCTCTAGTTCTCACTAATTCAAGAGAAGTATATTACTGTCCAGGTACCTATTTAACGTTCACAATAGACCATACACATTTACATAATATAGAACCAACCAACCAGTAGACTGTAGCAAACATATAATAAACTATTTATGAGGTTACAAAGAAACGAAACATTTGAACACAGAGAAATTGTAACGTTTCTTGTCATAAAAACCTGAACAAAAAGACTGAAAATCCTTTAGAAAATCTCGGGCAGTGAGTGCAAAAAGCGACAACTCTATATGTGGGTCCATAGTACCGCCATTATGCGGTAATCACACGTTCTGTCTTCATCCAAACTTGGCGGGTGATTGATCGAACCCGGCCGGTATTGTATAGGTTTGTTCTTTTATTAACTTTCGTTTTGTTACCCTTTTCGTTTTATTTGTAGCGGGATTTGGCTTCTTGAACTTCAATACTAGAGTGTGATGCAGTTTTAATTAGGTTAGTGGTTTAGAGAATTCGGCGGGATATGTAGTATTAGTGGTGAGTTGTACTATCTCTGAAAAAATGTTAATAATTTGATAAACGTGTTGTTGGTTTAACATTTGCCCCTAACTCTAGATTGCTATTATTATCAACGAGTGGTTGCCCGCGGCTCCACCCGCGTATATGTCGGTTATCGCGGCAAATAGTAGCCTATGCGTTATTCTGATGTATAAGCTATATTACTGTAAAGTTACATCCAAATCCGTTCAATAGTTTTTGCGTGAAAGAGTAACAAACATCCATCCATCCATCCATCCATCCATCTAACCATCCATCCAAACTTTCGCGTTTATAATATTAGTATAGATGATTTATTGCTAAATACATTGTAGTTGGTCATAATCTATAGCAATATTTTCTTAATCTTCGTCTTATTTATAAAAAATTAATTGTCTGCAATTTGCTGCACGTTTGGCCTAGTGGTTTAACGGTCACCACGCCGTTTCCTACTTCGTCGAGTGTCGTGGGTTCAAATCCCACGTAGGACTACACTTTGTGTGATCCACAAATTGTTGTTCTGAGTCTGGGTGTTATTTGTGTCCGTTTCATGTATGTTTGTAAAGTCCCCCGCGACACAGGATTTATTCCTAGTCCGGGAGTTGTCTTTTTAAAAATAACAAATTGCTGTGCTTTTGAAATGTTTGTCGTAGTCCAGGGAAGGTTTAAACGGTGAAAAATTAAAAATACCATGAAAATTCAACTGTCACGTGTACGAAGTAGCGGGCACAGCTATTTAACTAAATAATATTAAAATCGAAGTATTATATATATTATAATCTTTATTTTACACTAGATAATACATAAAATTAATATATCAATTAAATGAACATGTACAAATGGCGGCCTTATACTAAAGCACAGTTGGTATTTTTCATCCTCTGAAAAAAACTTTTTCATATTTTTTGTTAGCAAATAAATAATAAATAAATGTTTTGGACATCTAACACACAACGCCATCTAGTCCCAAGCTAAGCAGAGCTTGTGTTATGGGTACTAGACAGCTGATACAAATACATATATACATACATATTATACATAGTACATTTTTGTAAATACATACATATTATACATAGAAAACACCCAAACTCCGAAACAAATATTTGTAGATCATACATAGTTTTGGTCCGACTCGGGAATCGAACCCGAGACCTCATGATCAGCAGCATTTCCAAATCATATTAGTTATTTGTTATCAAACATAATTACAAGAAATATAAAACAATTCAGAGTTGTAAAAGGAACACGCCGTGTAACACCGGTATCGTCAATCCATCTAGTTTCATGATTGGCACATGTAATCTGCTAAACGATCTTTTTGCATACGACAATTTTCACGACACTTAGGTAATATTGAATTTAATTTTGGTAATCATCATTTGGGAGCCTTTGCCCAGCAGTGGGACACAGCAGGCTCATAAAAAAAAAAAAACATCAGTAAATAGAAAATTGTTTTAAATTTATTTGGATAACTAATCATTTAAATCATTTTAATCGACTTCAAAAAAGGAGGAGGTTATCAATTCGATTGTTTTTTTTTTGTTACCTCAACTTTCGACTGTGTAAACCGATTTTGATGATTCTTTTTTATTTGAAAGCTGGATCTTCCCGTGTGGTCCCATTTCAATTTGGTCCAGTTCTTGAAATCGGTTTTCTACTGATCCTAAGTGGGAAAACTTGTGAAGATGCGTGGACATTTGCCACTCTTTCACGCAAAAAGAACCAAATATATTTACATGAAAATTTACAGTAATATAGTTTACACATAAATAATATTTACTACAACAATCGACATACAGGCGGGCGGAGTCAAGGGCAAAATCTAGGGGACATATAAATATAAAATTTATAAAATAGTATTAACTTTAGGTTGCAAAGGGAATAAACCATTTCTTGCCAATATTGGCAATCTGTCTTAACTCCCTGATTGGCGTCCGGAGAAGCTGGTCAGCAGTAAATACACCAGCGACATTTTCAATGACCGCACGATTGAACAAACTGTTTGTTCTATCCATGTTCTTTACTATAGAGATAGATATTTTCTTTCAAAAATTAAATTTTTCATGTTTTATATAGTTTTTTAAGATAAGGTAAGATTCATTTATTCGCTCAAACACATGTGTACGTACAATAAACAATCGCATGCAAGATACAAAGTTGAAGAAGGCTCAAAACATGTTTGCCACATACCATGGCTTGCCAATATAATTATTAAAATATTGATAAATTCCCATCACCAAAAATTCACTATCACTATTGTATGAATACATTAACAAAATTAAAAAAAAACAATAGCATTTCATTATGTATTTAGTTATGTCAAAACAAATTTATCATTCAAAAATTCACTTATACTATAATAGGCCTTTCCAACAAGAAACGATTTGACTTTTTGCTTAAGCACTTGGCAATCTAGATTTTTCCAACTGTTTCGAACTTTATTATAAACATTTGGGGCCATGCAAATAACACTTCTGCGTATAAATTCAGTCCTACACGTACAATAGTTGTACAAAATGCATTTTTTTATACGTGAGCCTGCTAAAGTGACTCTACCCTGCCTGCAAGAGTAGTTGTTACAATACTCATTGTGAATGCAGCTGTGGAAGTATATTATGATTATAGTTTTCGTAACCAATATGATAAACGTTAAATAATGAAAAATAGATTGATAACAACCTTAAACATTACATATACACTTTACCGTGGGAGAGCCACGCTTAATAAAAGTTAACTAGTGGCTCGACCGGAGTAATACCACGGCCTCACAGAAAACCTGTGTGAAACAGCGCTCGCGCTGTATTTCATCGATTGAATGAGGATACCGGTGGCCCATACCCCAAAGGGTATCCTCATTCAATTCAATTCAAAAGGCCGGCAACGCATTTGTGACTCTGGTGTTGCGGGTGTCCTTGGGCAGCGGTAATCGCTTACCATCAGGCGACAGGTCTGCTCGTTTGCACCCTAAAAAAAACACACATAATAACCAATCAAATTCTTTAGGTGACATGAATATATTTTGTACTAAAAACAGATCTTCCACATAAACTAAATTATTACTGCATTTTAAACATACCTTCTAGTATGTTTCTGAAAATTTCAATCTATACTACCATCTCCACACATCCCTAGATAGACATTTATATTTTTATTGTATGTTGTTTTTATACCAAGTGAATTCCTTTTGTGTATGTAAATGTGAGTATAGTCTAGGCTTGTAATATAAATTCATATTTAGTATCTTTCTGATGGCTTTTGAGTGTTTCCCCGGCCTACCCAATGTAACACGATGGCTGGGGCTCGTATGCCGTCTGTATGGACAGGCCGACTCAAAACTATGGTCCTTTCTTCAAAAGGCCAACCCAGATCCTATACTGTACTCGCACAGTTTTTTTTGTTTTGTAATAATAATAATGTTCTCGGACAAAAAAAAGGACATCTCTGTGGTTTGTTTCGGCATTTCTTCCCAGAGGGAGTCGTAGGAAATGCCGGTCTCTTCAAGCTGTAAAGTCCGACGTGTAAAAATATATGAAAAGATTTACTTATAAATAAAATATCATTTCATATCCCTACAGACCTTTCCCAAATGTTACTTTCTAATTTTCTCGATGCGAGTATAACAAGGTTAGTATAGACACCATACGTTAGAATTTCCCAAGTGAAATCCGCTCGTCTTCCTCACGAATCCAATATTCTAATACGATTTATCGTTGAAATAGACCTAGACACAGGCGTACCTGCGTACCCAACTACAACATCGTCTTTCTATGGATGACTAAACAGCAATCAGCGCCGATCGACCACGAATAATCCCTAAACGCATTGTTGAGATAACATAGTAGAGAATATTGGTATTAGGTTAGTCATACAGGTTAGGGTATGCCTAACAGGTTAGTATGTACAGCACACAAACTTTACAAGTAAACTCGAGCGTGTATTCCAACTGTGCAGGTGTGTCCTCAAGCTAATGTGACGGGTGTAACTATGTGGGTAAACCTGTGCAAGCTTAAGTAAGGAAACTTTAAAAAAATGTTATACTTATATAGTATAAGGATTCATTATTATTATCCGCCCATTGCAGTCCACTGCTGAATAGGATTACTGATCTGAAAATGTTCATATTTAGCTATAATGTGACTAGTTTGCGGTTTCGCTCGCCTACTGATTTCTTATTAGTAGCTTTAATAATGATGCACTTCTATACAATCACCTTTAGATCACGACCAAAGTGGTTTTACATAATTTTGTAGAAGTATGTTTACACCATATATCGATAGATGGCGTTGTATCATGCAGTAGTATAAGGTACTTTGGTGTGATTTATAAATATACGCTAAATATAACAAGTACAAATTATTAAAAATAAAAAACCCGTCTGCGTCAATATTTAACAATAAAAACATATAAGTTTTATATATATTCGTAATCACCGTAAAAAAATCTTTATTTTTATACCACACTCGATGTGTTTTGAAAACATTTTTTTTATATTACTTTTTGGCGCCAAAAATCGTTTTTTTTTTATTTTGATGTACCCAGTGTCACTCTCACCACTAAGACGAATCTATTGACACCACTCACATAAAAATACGATTAATGGCTTTAGTGCCAAAGAAATATACATACATAAAAACATACTTACATACACTTGAAAAACATAACCCTCCTTTCGCAATCGGGTAACAAGATCAGATAACAGCTGTGGTTTTATTTTTCAGACCCCACTAGTATTGGTTATAGGTCAACCAGGTCACATTTTTGCCGTAACACTATTCTTCATTTTGTCTCCTTGGGGATGAAACTCTACAAAAATCTTCTCCTACGTTTCAAAAATTTTAACTTTATAGACTTTGCGTCGAGAAATCAGTCATGCCAAGTCATTTTATAAAGTTAGACAAGTTAATCAGTTACAGTTATCTTAGACATTGAGATCCGAAATCACCATTACTCTTGTGAAATTGAATATTCAACAGAAATTTGAGAAATAAGGGTGGTTTGGTTTCGTGTGATATTCAATAAGCTTTTGAGAATATAGTCATGTGTGTGTATAGGAGGTCACGCTAGCTAGAAGAGTCAGGATAGAATTTATTCCAAGTTTACCACCTCTTTGCAGTGAAGTTGTCCTGCCTGCGTAGTTTTCTCGGCTAGTCACCTACTACGACACCCATGGGGTGAGTAGGGGTAATGACACTCCGTATTTTTAATTTGTCACTACACGAACGTATGGAATACTAGCTGACCCACGCAACCTCGTTTGCGTCTTCTATTACCCGTAGTGTGATAATTTTCCCCCGTTTTTGAAACATTCTTCATTGGTGCTCCGCTCCTATTAGTCTTAGCGTGATATTGTATGCATAATTAGCCTGCTAAGTATGCATACGTCATCACGCTAGACTAATAGCATAAATGGGCAGCTTGGGCATAGCTTAGCATTTCTTGCTACGAGCCACTACCGAACTGCCGTCGTCGTGCTGATTTTGAGATTGTTTAAGTATACGTGACCCGAATATATTTCGGGTCCATCCTACGGGTTCGCATCCACCCTACGGGTACAAGGCCACCCTACGGGTTCGAATACTACAGCTTCCACGGTACTCGTGGATAGAATACGGAGTTTCTCCGGCACAAAGCCTAGCCGACGTCACATTGCGTCTGCGGCCAGAGCGTCGGGTGACGCCACTGCGCCGCGTCACCAACGAAAAGCCACCACAGGCACGTTCTATCCCGTGTGCGACCACGAATATTAACCCTGAGACGAAATACCGGCGACCCTGATGTTTAAGCTGTCGGAGCACTTCCTTCTTTCTTTTAAGTAAATATATTAGAGTAACAATAATTCAATCTTTTCTTTATTTATCTCACAATCAAAGGTTACATTGGCTACTAAAGCCCATATATTGATGCCCTCAATAAATGGGCTATCTAACACTGAAAGAATTTTTCAAATCGGACCCGCGGTTCCTGAGATTAGCGCGTTCAAACAAACAAACAAACTCTTCAGCTTTATAATATCAGTATACTCGTAGATACCACGTACCGGTGCGATATCAAAAATGTTTTTTTTACTTTTTATCAAATTATCAATGAAATACTCGTAGAATTCATGTGGGAGAGCCACGCTTCGGGATGAATGGGCCGGCTCGATCGGAGTGATACCACGGCCTCTCAGAAAATCGGTGTGAAACAGAGAGCTTGCGTTGTGTTTCACCAAGTGAGTGAGCATACCGGAGGCCCTTACCACAACCAGTCCCTCCAACCCCCAAAGGCCGACAACGCACTTGTGACGCCTTTGGTGTTGCGAGTGTCCATGGGTGGCAGTAATCGCTTACTATCAGGCGATATGTATCCTGGTTTGCCCTTACTCCTTAAAAAAAAGCATGATTTAGTTTTGTTAAATAAATTAATAATTTAATTAAAGCTCAAAATGCTAATATCCAAAATATCTCATGTAAAACAATCCAACAGTACCATATCTAAACTCTATTTAAGCCAAGCGCAGATCCACATGTTGGATCTGTTGACACATGTCTTCACAAACACTTGTTCTAAAATTATGTAGTCACACAATGCAAGAAGATTTCTGTGAATTAAGCTACACTCGGCGTAGCGCTACGTATAAATGCTACGGATCTCTACGAAATTAATGCTAAGGCGCTAATTATATTATCACAAGAAAAGGTTTCTACTGAATTTTATCTAAGCATGTATCGTATAATTAGTTTGTTATAAAACTCATTAAGTAAAATGTATTTTAGTTATTTCCCAATTTACAGAGGTTTATCGGAGAAAAATAATTACTTAAAGTTAGTACAGATTTTTTGTTAACTTATAAACAACCGTTCAAACATATTTTTTTTAAATTATCAATTTAATTTCAATATTTACTACACTGTACTGTATTTACTTTCGCAATGGTTATGGTGACCACCACTCTTGGATTCTGCTTATGTTTTCCATCAGGCAAAGCAGAGTCATTTTGGCGGGCCAAACATAAAAAAAAAAAAAAAAAAAAACTGTATATTTTCAAAATTTAGACGAACTGTAATTTTTTTGATTTCTTTTATATGTATCAAAACCATTGTATCAATATTTGTTGTCTTTTTAAAAAAATAAATATGTAAATATGTATAAAGTTACAGATAAAAAAAGTGCATTGTCTGCATTCGCAATGAGCATGGTGACCACCACTCTTGGTTTTGCTTATGCTTTCCATCAGGCAGAGTAGAGTCATTTTAGCGGGCCATACATTTAAAAAAATAGGAAGATACTGACATAATTTCATGTATTTATTTATTCATATTTCGACGGCTGTTTACCTGTTAGTAGGACTGCAGTTAATATCCGACTTCAAAACAGGAGGCGGTTCTCAATTCGACTGTATATTTTTATGTTTGTTACCTCAGAACTTTCGACTGGGTGAGCCGATTTTAATGATTCTTTTTTTATTGAAAGCTGGTGCTTCCCGTGTGGTCATTTGATTAGTTTTTATAATAGCTAGAGCAATTTTAATAACGTTATATACCGATGATGACGTTATTGAATTTTAATCACAATGTGAACCCGCTTCCGACAAATAATGTTATTTTTTTTTTCGTAATATTTTTCTAAATTACCCAAAAGCTTGTTTATATTATTTATGTGCGCCTCAGCTTCCCACGGGTAGCTCAGTCGTGGACTAAAAATATTTACACTTCTAGTTTTCTTGTAACTTTCTATAATACAAACCTTGTCCTAACAATAACGAACACTTAAAAAATAATTATTTAATTTGGTGCAGCCAATCGGAAGTTATGCGCCTACGCATATTTCAATGATTCATTATTTGTATCGATATATTTCGGATAAATAATAAGCCTCACTCAGCCTATCTAAGTTGATATTCTACAAACGTGAACGATAGTAGAAAACTAACAAATATATCGGAATGACGTCTCTCAACGCTAAGTCACGTGATCAAAATAAAATATAACACAAGAGAAAGGAGGCCTATCACCTACTTTCTCTGTGGTATTGATAGTTTTATTTCTACTACAGTATCTAATCTTATTGGAGTAATACGATTATGAATATTAATGAATAAAGGATTATCTAGCTTCTGAATTAATTTTACTACATCAGTAATAATGTAAAGTCACAGACAAACCTAGTCAAGAATAATCATTTCAATTAATATAATTCAGGAATAATGTTCAATATTGTTTGTTTTTTATGGTATAGGTGGCAAACGAGCACACGCATCGACTGATTATAAGCGCCTAGCTGACCCACGCAACCTCGTTTACGTCTCCTATCGCCCGTAGCGTAATAATTTTCCCCCGTTTTTGTATCATTCTTCACTGGTGCTCCGTTTCTATTGGTGTTAGCGTGATGATTTATAGCCTATAGCTTTTCTCGATAAATGGGCTATCCAACACTAAAAGAATTTTTCAAATCGGACATGTGGTTCTTGAGATTCGCAACACCAGAGGCGTCACAAGTGCGTTGCCGGCCTTTTACGAGGAAGTACGCTCTTTTCTTGAAGATTTGAAGGTCATATTGGTCGATTGTTCAAATATGCAACTATATACCTACCACAGCACAACCCAGGTAGTCATTTATTATGATATGATGATGAATTTCGGTAAAGAGAAAGATTGAACGACAGCGGTTTAACTGTCAAATTGTAACAGAAAACAGATAGGTAGACATTTGGAAACCAGTCTTCTCTGATGCGTAATCATAACTTTGTTGGTTAATTTCAATTCAACAACAATAAAAAAAATGTACTTAAAACCTATATTTTTCTTAAAGGTTATTTTACATTTAGATTAAAATTAACCCTAACTTTATTTAAAATTTACTAAATCTCGTCATCATCTGCATATTTACAAATTTATTTATTTGTAATACTTTTAAGACAACTCGGTATCGCCCGAACTAGTAGTAAATGCAATGTCGCGGGGAACTTAACATAGATGCATAACGGACACAAAGAACATCTAGACGCAGAACAAGAATTTGTTTTGACCGGTTCAACCACTACGCTATTCATGCAGTCAACCCTGCATAAATAGAATGATCCCAGAATCTAGTTTTAATAGTATAGTTCTATGTTTACTACCACAAGTTTCTGTATACCAAATTATTAGGAACATTCTCGACCAAGTATCACCCAATCAGGAACACATTAAACTCGAACATCGATAGATCATCTGAATGTAGGAGTATTGGTCGACACCCCCATAAATAATACAACATGTCGTCTAACTAATTAATCAAGTAACTATCGAGAGTCCTTGGAGGCTCGTTTACATGACCTGCTCCGTTTTCAATGGTCTCGATAATTTTAGCAGTTGAGATGGTATAGTCCAGTCCAGTCTAATTATGGTTAGTTCCATTTTGACAGCTGTTATCTATATAGGGCTACAGTCAGTCTCCTTGACTTTTCTAAAGTTATACATTGTAAGTTAGTAATTAGTTGTGTAGTTTTAAAACTAAATCTATATCAATTTTAGTGATACTAAATTGATTCTATTTATCTAAAATCTATAAAAGATTGTTAATGATGAAAGACGATGACTATATGTAAAGAAATATTACACATGAAGTGGTGTCTTTAATTATCATATTCTGAGGATTTAAGTAATAAGGCTCAGTAAAAAAAAAACAGAAATCACAAAACGCCATATTTTAGTAAAAACAAGAATATAATTTGATTATAAACGAGACAGTACGAATAACATAGCTGTTTGGTATGTGATTCTTTTTTATTGCGCTGATTGGTAAGGATTTGATCCCCAGGTGGCACAACACTTGGTAGCACAAATTGTTATTCTGAGTTTAGAAGTTATTTGTGTTCATTTCATGTATGTTTGTAAAGTCTTCCGCGACATAGGATTCGAGCTTAAACGCTCGACGACTCAACATCTCCTGAGGATGCCCCGTGGAGGGGCGAAACACGTGTCGAGTATAGGTTTGGTTGCATGGAATGCTAATTATTTCTCACTTGTTTTGTATGTGTGCATACGCATGATACCCATATGTGCATGACGGTGGGATTTGTGCCCTGCTTTCAGACCTGAATATTTGTCTGTTCGGAATTAAAGCTAAATATATTTCATAGCATTTAATGTCATGGATTTCCGCAAAGTAACGCCTGATTCCATAACTTATTATACCTATTATAATAGTGTATTTTTAAATAAGAAAAACAAAATCAAATAAATATTTCGGACACTTAAAAACAACGCCTACTAGTCTCAAACTAAGCAGAACTTGTACTAAGTGTACTAGACAACTGATATAAATACATATTACATACATTTTTTGTTAATACATACAAAACATCCAAACTCCGCAACAAATATTTGCAGATCATAAAATATTTTGTCCGACCCGTGAATCGAATTCGAGACCTCGCACAGCAGTTGCGGTCCCTACCACTGCGCCAACCAGGCAGTTTAAAATAGACTTAAAACTTATATTTTAGAACCGAAGTTTAATACTAAATACTTGACTATAAACTATTTCAGAGCTAAACATACCCCACACCATACACAGTGTTGTAACAGTGTGTAAGATAGATAGCGTTCTATCTCGGGTCATCTTAATTGTCCTTTGTGAAACCCAATCAATCACTTATAAAAACAAGGTGGGTTTTTGTGAGCCCATCTCCGGATTGAGTACATTATGAATATTAAAACAGGATTTACTGTGATAGCCCCGAAGATTTTTTATAGACGGTAGTAAATTTTAAGTTAATTGATTATGAAAACTGGTTCTTTTATTTTAATATTCATGAGTTTTAAATGTCAATTATTTTATTTTTAGTTTAAAAGAGGTTCAAAAATAATATGTCAAATCAAATCAACCTATCGCCGTCCACTGAAGAATGAAGGTCTCCACGGGAGCGCTGATATTGGGTACTCCCCATTTGCCGTATTGGGTACTCCCCTTTTGCCGTATTGGGCATTCATCTGTTGCCAGCTACTTTCTTTAATTGTCAATTTTCGTCTTTTGACTGCCTTATTATTATTGTTACTAGAATTTTATTATGAAAGCTTTGATTCTTCATTCAAACACTTTTTAAGGTTACAAATATAAAAATAACAAAACAAATAAAAGTTTTACTTTAATTATTAAAAACGCTGTTAAGGAAGGTTAAGCTCCTTTTTTTAAATAGTAGTATTTTTGTTAATTCTAGCCTTATACGTAACTATCGTGTAAAGTACTCATCAGACCTGTGCCTTTATTATGTTGGAACTTTAAACATCATTTAAATAAGTCACCATTTTCATGAATTACTTAGTTAACCATTTTTTCTACTTTCCAGAAGATAAAATCACGGTGCTAGATTAATTTAAATATAACACATATTTTTCATCATGTAAATGTGCCGTAATGGAATAAAGGAAAAGAAAACAAATTAAGAATTGATTTGCAGCATCCCACATTTGAAAGAACATTAAATTAAAAAGTTTTAATTTGTCTTACACATTTGAATAAAAGAAACTTTGTACAAAAGAAAATAATTTCATTGCCTTTTTTACTGTACGTTTATGTTTACACGTGTATACTAGAGCGCTAACACAGTTTATGATGTATGTAGAAATAAATAAGATCGCATCAAGAGGATACAGAAATTCTTATGCAAGCTTCGTACACGTACAATACAACATTCCGAAGGAATAAATACTATTTTCAGTTTAGCTGTAAAACTTGGGATTTTTCAGTGTAAAAGATAATATTTTTATTGTGAGAATGTGCATATAATGTTTTTGTTAAAGTTTCTTTGAAAAGAAGACGTGACGAAGAACCTTCTACTTCACGGATTCGACGACGGAGGGCGTGCACCGCTGAGCCAGTCAGCGTGTGACCACAGCCAGAGCAACCTGGTCGAAACGTCAGGCAAATCAGAGGTAAGTAGTATTATACTTATAAGTTTGTTAAAACGATGAGAAGATAAAACTTAAGAATACAGGCTAAAATAGTCGTTCCTCTGACGAAAATTCGAATGTCTTTTAGTCACACCTGGGGACTTTTGCCTATACCATCCATACATACGAATTAATACAAATACGATATGAAACTGTGGCGACTTCCACATACAGCGCATCAAGAAAACATATGACAGCGCCATCTATTGAAAATACACTGAACTACGGAGTAACATACAATACGAAGAAACTACCAATCCTGCATCGCGCAATAGAAGTTATCGCGCCGATAATCATATATACAACATCCCAACATCAACCGTTGGCCCGCCAGGCATGATCACCTCGGCTGGTCGGAGGATCCTCCCTTTATGTTAGAGGGACATGACACCCGGTCCTCCACAAAACAAAACAGTTTTTGGATAAAGTCTTTTGACAGTATGATTCACAAAATTTATCACCGGCAATTTTATGAATAACAAATAAAAAGAAGAAATATCTAACCAATTCTCAACAGGCATAACTGTCTCTTAAACAATACAGGTTACCAATAAAAAATGTAAGTGACAATACAATTTTGGCGAATGTCAAAAATAAAATTTATACCTGGACGTTTGTATAGGGGCCTACTCTCTATGCATTGTGTCTACCGGTGACTTATGGGCACTGGGGACTCGTGACTCCTTTTTATTTAAGCTTAATGGCATTTTGAAACGTAACACCGTTAAGTCTCGCTTAGATATTGGATCGAGGTGAACTGAAACGGTGTTACGACGCCGTAGAACAAATTGAATGGGGGAGTTACTTGGCACTTTACAGATACACTGCTATGGTATTGCGTCTGAATTAAAGCATATTATCAAGGGAAGAGTATTATAGGTGTATAATTGGTTATCTTTTAGCGAAGTATTGTTAATAACAAAATATTGCAACAGGTTTA
Organism: Diaphora mendica; assembly: GCA_949125395.1. Lineage (NCBI taxonomy): Eukaryota > Metazoa > Arthropoda > Insecta > Lepidoptera > Erebidae > Diaphora > Diaphora mendica. Next base: position 39,899,497 of record OX421311.1, on the reverse strand, counting down.
GTTTTTTTTTTTTTGAAAAAAGACAACATCCGCACTAGGAATAAATCCTGTGTCGCGGAAGACTTTACAAACATACATGAAACGGACACAAAGAACACCCAGGCTCAGAACAACAATTTGTGTATCACACAAAGTGTTGTCCTACGTGGGATTTGAACCCACGACACTTGGCGTGGTGACCGTTAAACCACTAGGCCAAACGTGCGGTCAATTTTAGATATGAGTACACTGTGACTAGGTGAATATGATTTAAAGGATAAGTTTTTCAACCTATTCCTATTTATTATACTCCTATTACCAATCAAATATTTTAAACAGCCTGCACGTTTGGCCTAGTGGTTTAACGGTCACCACACTGTTTCCTACTTCGCCAAGTGTCGTGGGTTCAAATCCCACGTAGGAGAACACTTTGTGTGATCCTCGATTGTTGTTCTGAGTCTGGGTTTTCTTTGTGTCCGTTTCATGTATGTTTGTAAAGTCCCCCGCGACACAGTATTTATCGATAGTGCGGGAGTCGTCTTTAAAAAAAAATACACAAATAGTTGGTAGAAAATTGTTTTTATACAATAGCAGCATTTATACAATGTAATGTAGTATAATACTTAATAAAATATAATGAGTATGTAATCGATAAATAAGTTAAAAAATACAATAGCAATTTTTACAATTTTATTTGATGCTGAACAATGTAATAGATTATATTTTCAGTTTCATTTAATATAATAATTTTTAGGTCATAATGTCACTTTATAAATATTTGCATGCCAAAACAAGGCAGAATATGGTATGATCAAAAACCACCAATGCTACACCTGGTACTAACTTATGTTCTATGCAAAAAAAAACATTCATTTCATTTTAATTTTTCTCCCTCAGTAATATAATTGGGGGTTCAATTTTCATTTGGGACAACACTTTTGGGACAACACTTTTGGGTGAGATGTTTACTGAGTCCATTTCAATGAATTTTTGTAAAGTCTCCCATGACACGGTTAAATATATTCTTATTGCGGAAGTTATTTTTTACAGAATACAAAGAAAAATAGTAATAATCAGGCAATGCATTATTTTTCCAATAATTAATGAAGATAATAAGAACACAAAATATTATACCTCTATTTTTATAATAAACCTTTCAAACATTTTTTGTAATTGTCACCAATTTACAACGAAAAGCTCAATGAAATTGCGGTCACTCTTAAATCCCATGAAACACCATCGTACTGATATACCACTTATCTATCACTCACACACGTCCCTTGGTAAAACATAAAACGAAATAATTTGAAGATTACACGTTGATTTTTTTATTACTTTAACCTTTTTTATCGTCTATAATATTTTTCCCCGTTTTGCATTCTACACGTGTCCTGTCGGCTCAAAATTGATGTGGGAATATATTATATCTGTGCAAAGTGGAATATGTTTGATAGGATAGTTGTATTTGCATTGATATACACATTTTTTATATAACTACAAGATATAGGAGTATTTTCAATTTTTATTACCTCATAAGACGCGTTTTAGTAAACTATAACCTCTCTTATGAGGTAGCTAAAAAGCTAGTATGCTAGCTTATGCTTGCCGACAACGTATCGTCATAAAATTAGAATGTGTCTTTTCCCAAAGAATCAAAATGTTTCCATTCATAGTTTCAATAAAATTTTAACAAAAACAAAAACCGACTTCAAGATTTGCCTCGATTTCTCTTGGATGCCATCATCAGATCTTAGTGACCTTATCATGGTACATGCGTCGATTATCGTATATACAACATCCCAACATCAACCGTTGGGCAGTTGGCCCGCCAAGCATGATCACCTCGCCTGGTCGGAGGTGTGGTGTTGGAGGGACATCACACCCGTTCCCCCACAGTATTATTAACATTTACGTACTCTCAAATAAAATTAGAGGAAAAGTTTCATAAACAACATACCTATTCCATCCATCAACGTTTATAAAATTCGTAGACACTTCGCACTCATACTTCAATTTTTTCTCCTACATTATTTACGAACGTCTAATACTCATTTCATCATGACTATGCGGTTTTTTTAGTTCATACCGTCGTGCCACTTTTCGAAATAAGTCCAAGATTATAAGTGTGCCTCAGTCGTAGAGACAAAGCATCACCCCTTGCCTTTTTAATCAAAATCTTAGGCAAGGGTACATCGAGAAAACATCGATATTAGAATATAGTTTTACATAACATTCTAAGGAAAACCAATTTTTGACAAGAAAAAGTTTAGAAAAAGTGCAAATTATTTTGATCAATCTTTTATAGCCTATGTCACCCAGGATATTATTACGGAGAATTATTATTATTAATTCTTCAATTTTGTTGTAAACAAATTAGGACCTAAGAATGATTCCTATGGTACTCCTGCTGCTATATTTATTAATTAACTAGCTGACCCGGCGCACTTCGTACCGCCATATTTACATATCTGTCTCAGCTTCCCACAGGCAGTGTACAGTCGCGGACAAAAAAAAAACTTTTCCCGTTATCTTTTCTTTTTTCTTTCTATCAAAAAAAGAATTAATGAAATCGGACTATGTGTTATTGAATTACAACTAAGTACATATTTTGACTTTCATCCCCTCACTCCAAGAAACCGTGCTGAATTTCGGGATAAAAAGTATCCCATATCCTACCTCGTATTATGAACTCAAAACATGCCAAGTTTCATTTGAATCTATTCAGTAGTTTCAGCGTGATGCGCGGCCAAGATACAGACAGACAGACAGACAGACAAACAAAATATTACAGTTTTGGCTTCAGTACTGATTACAGAGAGCCCTCCAAAAAATATTTTCAAAATATCTTTAATGTACAGAATTTGACCTGTTACAATTTTATTATGAGTATAGATCTAAGCTTCCTGCAAGAGCAATGCACCGAGCGTCTTCAAACTGAAGGGATTTTCTTTTACCGTTGTTTGTTCTTCTACAAAATATAAAAGTTAGTAATCCAGATTTGGATGTGGAGTTTAAATGTTATTTATTACTGACTAGTTGTTGCCCGCGCCTCCACCCGCGTATGTCGGTTATCACGGCAAATAGTAGCCTATGTGTTATTCTGGTGTATAAGCTATATTACTGCAAAGTTATATCCAAATCCGTCCAGTAGTTTTTGCGTGAATAAGTCACAAACATACACACAAACTTTTGTCTTTATATATTAGTGGTATTAGTGTGATGTGTAAAGTCGTTCAGCTTGAAAATATTTAGAAGATTGTCCTAAATTTATTGAAGTGTCCCGTAATATCATCAAGTCTTTGGGAATGGAGATGTGTTAATATTGTTTTACTTGCCTCAATTTCGATTCATTTATCTGATGAATCATTGTTATCATCAATATTATCAACGGCTTTTAATGGTACATCACTAAGCTTAGGCTTCTTTAAAGAAAAGAGGTTTTGGCTTACTACATACAACTAACTTTTAAACTTTCGCGTTCCATGATTTAATAATAATTATTATTTTTAACTGAATTAATGCGATCACACAGCACAGTCAGCCTGTGACCAGTGCAACCTGGTCGAAACGTCAGGCAAATCAGAGGTATGTAATACCTTTAAATAAGTGATCGCGTTAATTCCCGTAAAAATAACTATTATTACTACATATAAGTTGGTATGGAGATTGTTTGGAGTGCAATAGTGTTGTCCCGAGTAGTTTAGTCAATCAGTCGGCTCTTACAAAATTCGCCAGATGAATAGGTTTTTAACTCCGTATTTTAATTCACACTTATCACAAAACCATGTTATTAAAGAAATGTAAATAAATGTAGTTTTCGTTTTAGTTCATATATAATTGTACAGTGCGTGAAAAATTTGCTTCAAAAATTAATCATAAAATAAGGACAAATTATATTACAGAGATTAAAACAAAATCTCGATATCTTTTGTACCGCTCATCCCTAAACATCCAAGGCGTAGGAAGGTTTCGCATTTCAGATTAAATTTTCAGCAAAAAGCTGTATGAGGACGCTAGATTTTGGGCGTTGACATCTTCTATTAAAAGTTATTTTTTTAAGTAAAATGGATTAGCGTCATTAACATCTACAATTGTTGTCATCCAACTCTAACACAACACAAGTTTATTCTTACTGTGGATACCAGAGCCTGAGTATTTAGTGTACGTTAGCTAAAGAAAATGCTGTTAGTGTCTGAAAATATGTACTTAATTTTGCGTCAGTAAATTATTAATAATATAATAATAATAATTTTATTAAATTCGACACCATCTCCCTAAACTTGCTTTAATGTCATCATCAAATTTCTTTCATCAAATGATACATTTTTATAAATAGCATTCTATGTCCAAAAGTCAAAACTGTTGTTCGGAAACATCACGTCTTTAAAAACTGTTAAAATATTCTTTACATAACAGTGTATTTAATTAAAAGAGAGAAAACACGCCAACTGCGTACTATACTTAGTACGATACTGATCAATGTATTCAGAAAGTGGTAGAAACCATTAGTGCTAGTGGGATAACCTGTATATGGAGATGTGAAAATTACTCATCAAAGACAACGTTCATAGCAAACATTATTACTATAAATAAATAATAGTTAATAACACGACATTTTGAATTCAAATTCATAAATAGAAATAGAATGTAAAATAAGTGTTGCCATTGGGCAAATTTGTTACTTCATGTATACATTTTTAACAATGAGCTTGATTAGGAGTATATCTTGTAAAACCATAAAATCTTTTCCATTTCAAATCACTTTCTTCCCAAGTAACTTCTTAGTACAAAGCCGCTGTAATCCGATTCCCCTCATATTTCTTGTACTGCTAAGAAGTAATTGTTGTTATGGAATCCTTCAATTAATCCGCTTTTGGAGTATGCAAACTTCGTGTAACTTTAGCCTTATTAGAAGTTACATGTCTCATCTGGATTTACAATTAGGTAATCATGCTTAGGGAAGGATTGGAGGTAAGAGGCGTTTAAGGGAATTCACAATACATTTGTTATTCAATTTGCTAAATAATTCACACTAAAAATTGAAACCAAAATAGAATATTGTTTTGAATAAAAATATTTGTAAGACAGGTTCAGTAATTATAAGAGTAAATGATACTAACATTGGCGAAGAGGCTAAATTATCAAAATAATTTAAAGGCAGTTGAACAATAATTTAGATTTTATTGATAAAATAGATACATCAAACATAATTATGAATCTATACTCTACACAAATAAATAAAATTAGAGAGTTATAAATAAAATATTAAAAATAACCGCTTTTTACCGTACATATACCAAAATAACATTTTTTACAATTTTTGTCTGTCTGTTTGTTCCGGCTAATCTCTGAAACGGCTGACCGATTTTGACGGAATTTTTACTGGCAGATAGTCGATGTAATAAGGAGTAACTTAGGCTACTTTTTTAGACAAACTTTGCCCTGCAGTGTTACCCGCGGTTGTAAAGGTACAACAATAAAGACGAGATTATAAGATTGAATATGTGGAATTCAATTTTCTATCTGCGATCTGGTGTATTTCTGTTTCATTTAATGATTACAAATTGCCTTATACAGTTAATATATTGATATAAAACTTTTTGTGAACATCGTGTATATCAAATATTTATTTACAGATAATTTTGAGGTTAATTTTAATCAATTTAAAATATGACATCGACTTTCTTGGTAACGTGGAAATATTTGAATTTGTTTAGCCCTCTTATATATTTCCGATTATACAGTATATAAGAATTAATCTCTTGCTATATCTGTCTAGCGCCTCCATTCCAAGATCAACAAGTTGTTTTCAAAGCATTAAAATTAAGCAGTAACTTAGGCTACTTTTTTTAGACTAACTTTGCCCCGCGGCGTTACCGCCCGGTAATTGTCGAGCCGCGGATAACACAGTACACAATAAAATAGTAATTTTATATTTAAATTAAAATAGTGTAGATCAATACATATTAGATATATCTGATAATATTAATGTGCAACCAATAAATAAATTAAATTAAAAAGCTTTTTCAAAACAAGCCTTTACTGGAGTGCCTTGAGACGAATCAAACGAGTCCAAACTCGATGATGTTGCGACGTTTCTTTACGGAGTTCCTATGGACACCTTCCAGCTCCAGCATCAGATCAGCTCCATGTCATCATAAAAATTGTATTGTCACGCTGTGTACATATGCTTGCAAAATTTCAGCAAAATCGGTTGAAGATATCTGCTTCAAAATTGAGTTGCAAGATTCCACCCGAACATACAAGCATACATTATACATTGCAAAATAATAAAAAGCTTGTAAAAAACTTCCCAATCCCTACTAATGCTCAATAAATTGAAGAAAACTCAGGGTTTACCAAAAGCTGCATGACCACAAGGTATTTTAAGCACATCTAAGCGTATGTGCATTCAAAATTACATACAACGGCCAAATGCCAGGTAGCAGGTGTAGCATCCAAAAGGAAAAAAAATCGGTCGGATGAATGTTGGACTCCAGACATTTAGTATCGGTAAGTTGTTCTTACACAACTGTTGTGGGATTTAGGTAGATATTTAATTAAAGTTTATTGAACTCTTTAAATCAATACATTTCAGCTCTATTTGTTTATAGTAAATCTAAGTATCTGATCTAATTATAATGTTTAAAAAAAATCATTAACCTTTGGTCCGTTAAAAATAGATTTTCCTCCTCAAAAATGGATGTTTGCGACAGTGACAAACTACTCTTATAATAATCCTTTTATACCTAGCTGTGCAGCTTATGTCACAGGCAAGATAGTGGCTTGATTCAAAGGTGTCCGTTTATGGTGACACAAACAAAAATACAAAACTCAATAAACTTCTATCTGACCAAAGAAACCTCCAAGAGTTTCAATAACCCAGACAATTTTAAAGTAAAATATAAAAGGTTTGTTATTCTATTATATAAAATTTCATTTGCTACAAAGATTATGTTGGATTATACTCCGACCCTCAAAATTGGAGTACCTGAATATTATATATCACAATAATTTAGTATATCAAGAAGATTTAAAGAAAGCTTTTCAGCCTTCTGAAATTTTCTCAATGAATTCTTATTCATATTTAAACTAGTTTATTAAACGATCTCATTGAATAAATAATAAATATTGTAAATCTCATCTGTGCGTGTCGTAAAACAAATATAAAGATAACTAGAAAGTGGGATTCGTGGAAATGGTGATGAAATTCAACTCGTAAAATGAATAGACTTGCGACTTTATGATATCGTAAAGCCCGCGGTCCTATGACCACTCGTGGTTAAGCGAGTGTATAAAAATATTTCTTTTTATATAATAGACTTGTTTTTAGATTGATGGAGTCAAGGTGCCGTGTAATAGGGGCATTCAAGTTACATAAGAATTTGTTGTTGGTACTTATTGTACGTAAAGGGAGGTAGTTCAGGCATGAGGTCTTGTTGTTAGTAGACTAAGGGTCATTTGCACCACTTGATAATAAAGTTCATGTTAACCAGATAACTGTAGATTTCAGTTTAACATGTTTCAGATAGATTCAAATATGTCAGATAACCATACACATATCTGCAAGTTTTATCGTCACATAGTTTTATATGTCATTTCAGTCTATCTGAAACATTATAAGGATTCGGAGAAACTGGGCCTTATTCTTTACAATCAGTTTTAATTCGTGACCTCACTTTATGCTTGTATTTTTTTATTTATGTCTTAAAAGATATAAAGCTCCCGCATATACATCTTTATGTAGCGGGGACTATACAAACATACATAAAACAACATTTTGTGGATCATACAATGTTGTCCCGTATAGGATTTGAACCCACAACACTTGGAGCGTAGAAAGCGGCATGGCGACCGCTTAAACCACTAGATCAACCGTGCAGTCGTCGTGCATCATTTAAAGATGGTTAAGAACAAAGTTCAAATATGCTTATTGCTTAGGTATAGATACTAGCAAGCAAAGTTAATCCAGTGTCTTAAATCTAGAAATTTCCTAGTACTTTAAAAAATATGTTCAATCAAACAAACCTTTAACGGCAGTCTACTGAAAGTATAAGACAGAGAACTAAAACTTAAATGTTTGATCCCTGTGTTAGGTTGTGCAGGTTAAAGTTTCGTACTCTTCTTAAATAAGATGATGCCAAGGTATGGTAAAACTTAAACGTTACTTATATTACTTAAAAATAATAACTCTATCAGACTATTTGTTTAGAAATAAAATTATAGTATTATAATATTGCTCTCTAATAACAAGCTCCAGTAATAATTTCCTGTCCATATTAGTGACCTGAAATCACATAATCTACTGTATCTATTCATTATCATCATCATCAGCCTATCGCAGTCCACTGCTGGACATAGGCCTCTCCAATTGCACGCCACTTAGTTCGATCCTCGGCTACTCGCATCCAGCTTCTGCCAGCCGTCCTGTGCAAATCATCACTCCACCTGGCCTGTGGACGTCCTACGCTACGTTTGCCGAGACGCGGTCTCCACTCAAGAACCCGTTTACCCCAACGGTTGTCGGTTCTACGGCAAATATGGCCAGCCAACTGCCACTTCAGCTTGCTAATCCTGTGGGCTATGTCGATGACCCCGGTTCTCTGCCGGATAGCCTCGTTTCTAATACGATCCCTTAGAGAAACACCTGTATCTATTTCCCTTTATTTAAAAGTGAATTTATGAAGTTGCATGTGAATTGTGAAACCTGAAATACAAACAAATCCAAAAGTAAGTTAACAAAACAACTCGTAATCAAGTTTAAACTATTTTAGCTTAGAACCTTACATAATTAAGTATCAATTTTGTGTCTTGATACATCGGCTAAATAACTGCACTGGGATAAAAACAATCTTCATCGACCTAATTTACGGTACCATAATTCTAAACCCCACAAAGACATGCCACGAATACGCTCCCCTTTACGCAAATACTTTGATTTTACCCAGAACTATTTTATAACCATTTTCCTTCTGCAGCAAACCGCAAAGATAAAATACCACACAAAATCGTATACAATTCAGATATCAAGGTTGCAAGATAACCAAAGATTGTCTACGAAAGTGTATCTGTAAGCAACAAAGAAGTTATATCTGCTTAAATAAAGAAACAGGTATCCTTTCGGACCAGCAATAACATGTAGATTGTCTGAAGAAATTTAAATAGAGAAGTGTAGTCTCGATTCCGTTTCGACGTTCGTAAACAAATTCAATATGCATTTATTCTGTATTCTGTGGCTCTGGTTCATTTGAATAACTTTAAAGGATTTCGGAACTGTCTGTACTGACTCCTGGCAGAAAGCTAAAGTCACCGACCTACGGTGAATATTTCGATTTCTATTAGAATTTTATATAATAATATTAAATATTTACTAGTTACTACTTTTCTTTTATGTTTCTTGTTTCCTGTAAACAAATAACTGTTTTGATTGGTTATATAAAGAATTCGTTAATTCACAGTACAAAGTAATTTTTGTTATTAAATTTGGTAAAATTCAAATGCAACATTATAAAAGAAACAGTGAACCGATGATGATAATTTAAGATGTTAAAAAGGAAAGTATTGGATGCCTAAATTATATAGAACTGTGTATTTGTAGCACCAAAGACCGTAATTATAATTTAAAGAGAGTGTTTGTAAATATTTGTGTGATAATAGTACATTATGATTTAAGTGCGGTAAGTTGAAAATTACAACCGAGGCGATATTGCTACAAGAAAGCTGAGGCTGTAATTATCAAAGCTCACGTATGTGATACGACGTTTTATAAATTATTTGCGAGGAAATAAATAAAACTCGGACTTTCTTGATCGAATAAATCTTTAATTACTTGTTAAAGCAGTTATAAAAATTATAAAATATTGTAAAACTAGCTGTTGCCCGCGGCTCCGCCCGCGTGTATGCCGGTTATCGCTGCAAATAGTAGCTTATGTGTTATTCTGATGTATAATCTATATTACTGTAAAGTTTTATCCAAATCCGTTCAGTAGTTTTTGCGTGAAAGAGTAACAAACATCCATCCATCCATACTAACAAACTTTCGCGTTATAAATATAGGTAGGATTTTTATCGATATAAAATCATAATACAAAATGTATCGGTACCTGAATAGTTTTATTTTCTTTACCTCGCATATAACTTTTATAAATCAGTTTAAATAAAATAAAGGGGTTAAGATAATTTTGTGAAAATTAAAAATTTAGTATAGCGCCATCTGTAATGATTTATTTATGTCGTGAACGAAAAATTTGGTATAGCGCCATCTGTATTTTTGATGTGGAACTCATTCCTATTTGGTGTCCCACGACACCACCCGATTTTTTTTACAAATAAGACACACACGTTTTACTATTAAAAACTTATTTAAGTATTTATAAATGTACATTATATGAGCTTATTTCGACATTTGACATGGCCAAGGCCTTCGACCGGGTCTGGCACCGCTCGCTTCTCTCCAAGCTCTCGGCATTTGGTTTGCCTCCTAGACTCTGTCACTGGATTGACGCTTTTCTTCATCAGCGCCGCATTATGGGCCTTTGCGACGGCACGGCCTCTGATGTACTGGATGTAAACGCTGGCGTACCTCAGGGTTCAGTCCTGTCGCCCACACCATTTCTTCTGCATATCAATGACATGTTAGCTCTTGGCAACATACATTGCTATGCAGACGATAGCACAGTTCATGGGCGATATTTTTGACACCGTTCAGCCAAGCTGGCAGACGTTGAGGAAAATCGACAGAAGCTTGTCGCTGAGCTCAACCGGGTTTTGAACCGCATTTTATAATGGGGTGATAATAATCGGGTCAATTTCAACGCTACGAAAACACAATGGTGCGCGTTCTCTACCAAAAAGTCTCCATTACTTTCCCTCCCCACTTTTCAGAGCACTCAACTGCCACTACGGGGTAAGCTCGGTGTCCTGGGCATGGATATTTGCCTCGAGTACTGTTCTCATCTTTGTGATGGATCCACGCAGTATTTGCTTGATGCTTTCCATCGGTTGCAGTGGCGAGCAGTCCGCTTTACCAACAGTCCCGAAGCCACCTAGTTCCTTGAACCTCTGCAGCTGCGTAGAGATATCGCCTCTATAGCAGTCAACTACCATCTGTATCATTGGAAGTATTCTGAGGAGCTCTTCCAACTGGTCCCCCTTCTCCCTTCCTCTGCAGAATAACATGTTCACTCTCGAACCATCGTTCTCTCCCACTATGATCCCGGTGAGAAAGCATCTCACTAAGCCGTCATAGTGTGGGACGCAATACTGCATTGTCTACAACCCTTTCTCAGGCTCTAGACTATCTGTGTACCAAATTTCATTCAAATCGGTGCAGCGGTTTGGCCGTGAAAGCTGGACCCACGCAATGTCGTTTGCGTCTTCTATTGCCCGTAGCGTAATCATTTTCCCCCATTCTTCATTGGTGTTCCGCTCCTATTGGTTTAAGCGTGATGATATATAGCCTATAGCCTTCCTCGATAAATGGGCTATCTAAGACTGGAAGAATTTTTCAAATTGGACCAGTAGTCCAGAGATTAGCGCGTTCAAACAAACAAACTCTTCAGCTTTATATATTAGTATAGCTGACCCACGCAACGTCATTTGCGTCTCCTATTGCCGGTAGCGTGATAATTTTCCCCCGTTTTTGAAACATTCTTCATTGGTGCTCCGCTCCTATTGGTCTTAGCGGGATGATATATAACCAATAGCCTTCCTCGATAAATGGGCTATCTAACACTGAAATATTTTTTCAAATTGGACCAGTAGTTCCTGAGATTAGCGCGTTCAAACAAACAAACAAACTCTTCAGCTTTATATATTAGTATAGATGTATATAATATGCTCTTCTAAGATCTAATACTCATAATCAACAACACATTTATTTGGATAAAGATTAATATTAGGTATTATGTTGATAAAAACTCTTTGGCAAATAACTCATTATTAGGTACCAACTCTTAGCGTCTAATACTCGTGATAACTTCTAAACGAAATGAACGATTGGGATGAAACAAAAAGTATTATACTTCTACATAAATACCCTTGATAACATAATGCTTAATTTGGATAAGGATTAATATTACGATACACATTTAACGTAGTTTCTTTCTTTTTTTTTTTTTTTTTTTTATGTTTGGCCCGCCAAAATGACTCCACTCTGCCTGATGGAAAGCACAAGCAGAATCCAAGAGTGGCGGTCACCATACTCACTGCGAATACAACAATGCAGTATGGCGACCCACACTATGGCGGCCTAGTGATGCTTCTGCATCTTTTAGTCTAGTCAACAAGTATGGAACTTGTTGACTAGACTAATTGGGCCTCCGGTCTCGCACTCACCAACGAAACACGACAGCATAAACGCTGTCATTTTACGTTGATTTTCTGTGCGAGGGTAGTACCGCCCCGGTCGAGCCGGCCCGTTCGTGCTGAAATCAGCGTGGCTCTACTACCTACTTTATTTCTTTCTTCAGGCGATTTAATATTTTTTTTGAACACAAAAGCGGTTATTGTAACTAAACCATGATAGTTAGATATATGCTCTTGCGGATTTTTTTGTAGATCTTAATAAGACCTACAAACCCGTAATACATTATTTTGTTCTATTATCAATAGTTATTGCAGCGCACGCAAAAATAGGTTTTCGATTTCACACCTTGGGTTACGAAATAGCAATTTCCTTACGGATCCCTAATTTTTTGATAATAAAATATAGCCTATAGCCTTCCTCGATAAATGGACTATCCAACACTGAAAGAATTTTTCAAATCGGACCAGTAGTTCCTGAGATTATCGCGTTCAAACAAACAAACAAACGGTTCATAAACGACGAAGTTATCCGCGAACACACATAAAATAAACTTTTTTGAAGTCGGTTAAAAAAACGAGCATTTTTCATAAATACATGCACCTTATTGGTATTTGTGTTAAATTAAGCATCTAATTCTATTAAGCAAATACTTTTTTATATCTAAATTATGTAGATTATGTAAATCTACCAGACTCGCTTCGTAAGATTGTTGTTTACCAAGGGAATAAATATTCGGTGTAAATCGAGCAAAACAATGCATTAAGACTAGAATATCATTATCATCTAGAAAACTTCTAGTTATTTTTATTTTATGCGCATATTTTCATGTGACACGAATAAATAAAACGATTGCGTTTGTATAAGTAACAGTAATACATTTTTGTTGAAATATTAATACACACACATAACATACGTATATACGCTTATTCCTGTACAATTCTAGGGGCCAATAAATACGTATTAAACATCCAAATTATGATAAATGTAATTTGGTGCCACTTATGAAATAAGGGTAGGCATTTTACTGTCTCATAAAATCAAGGATATAAAAAGTTGTAGTACACATAAAAGACAAGTAAAAGTTTAACAAAAACAAAAATCGACTTCAAGTTTCGCCTCGATTCCTCTTGGATGCCATCATCAGATATTTAGAGACAGATCATGGTACCACCGTTGCGATATCTCCTTTCCATAAAAAAAATCATCAAAATCGGTTTATAAACGACAAAGCTATCCGCGAACACACATAATATATATACATATATATATACGGTCGAATTTAGAACCTTCTCCTTTTTTTAAGTCTGTTAAAAAATTAGTTGTCTGTAAAGTCGGTTTACGGACGATAGTTTAACGTGACAACTTCATAACAAAACATTCATGAAGTGATGACATATAACGACGTACGTACAGGACAACGAGTTATAATTTTTTGTGCAAGCCGGCGTCATCAATTTTTTTAGACGTTGTCACTTCAAAAAGGTAGGTAATAGTTCAAGGCTCACATCGAAGTGTAATACATATGTTTAGAATGGAATCTGTCAGTAAGAGAAGAAGAAGAGAGAAGCAAAAGAATTACTAATTAGAGTTATTGAGACTGAAATACACACATCAAAAGTGTCTAGGGATCAACATATGTGTCTAGAGATCAACATATATTTTAGCAATAACTTTTCTCCTGATTGATATTAATTAAAATTTTCTTTAAGGATTCATCAAATAAAGTGTTTTCGTTTGTCACGGTAACGATAAACCAAGTCACCTTTGCATTAATAAAGAAATTTGCCATTTTCCTAATAAAGGGATTTTTGACATTTGAACCACTAACATTAAAGTTCTAAAAAAAGACTGAAATAACAGTTTTCTTTAAAATTTTATTAGGTAACTTAAACAATTAATAATCCGTGTTTCTACCGCGAACACTAACAACACAAGAACATCGGTTTGGCATACTCAAAATGAGTTCATCCAAACACGCTGTGGAATGGCCGCCCATGTTCGTTGCAACAACAAAAAAAGGTCTTCTTGCGACTGGATACCCTCCATATTCGGCAGAGCTCTTCTCTGTAGCATATCCCATGCATGCTTAATCGGGTTCAAGTCTGGCGACTGAGCAGGCCAGGGCCAAAGCCACATCTCAATCTCAAGAAATCCGCATAAAAATGCTTGATCCCTAGACACTTTTGATGTGTGTATTTCAAATCAAATCAAATCAAATCAAAATCATTTATTCATCTAAGACACCAAGTGACACTTATGAACGTCAAATTGAAGCTATAGTTAAAAATCATAGATCGACACAAACAGAGGCCACAGCATGTGCTGTATTTTTTAGGTAAGTTAGGCGAAAACACCAAAATCTACTGCCTGCCTGTGTCGATCCATAACTTCCAGTTTCCAAAATGCGTAGAGCTCATGAGAAGAATACTGGCAAAGAAACTCATGGCTACTCTTTTTCAAAATCTGATTTTCAGGTACAATAGTGTTAGTATTACATGTAAGGTAAACAGTATGCAAGCTGTTGCCACCTGAAATTCCTTTTATTAAAAAGCTCCAAAATCTAACGCGCAAACAAACAAAAAACACTCAGTGATAACGTTGAAGGCTTGAGTCTATTAAACATAGAACAAAATAGAAACAAGGTGCACATCCACTTACATTCAGTTGCAAAATCTACTGTTGAAAATAATTCGTGACTGGATTAAGAGGCTAGGGTTGCAGTTGAACGAACCAGAATAATAGTATTGTCTAAAGAATCGCTGACTAGGCCGACCAGTCACCCCAAGCAGCACCCGTTCACGAGTATGACGCATGGACCAGCCATCATCTCCTTCGCCATATCAGAGGGAAGGAAACGACCCGCCCCACGACGACACCGCAAGCAATGACATTTCAGTGAGCATGACAAACCATAGTCTAGATACTGATAAAAATCACTACTAATTAAATTACCATGATAATCGCCACGCATTACTTTCAACTAACAATGGTTTGTTAATATTTAGCTTTATTAGAAGACAAAGAAGTTTGTGTGTATCTATTTAAATTCTAATGACACCTTAAGCCCATGACTGTTTGTCATTTAGATAATCGTTGATCGTATAGTAGGCTTTCCTAATAAGGTGATTTTTTACAGTTAGCTTGAATTTATTTACAGGAAGGTCGATTACATGTATAGGAATTTTATTATAAAAACGTACACCAAGACCTTTGAACGAGTTGTGTACCTTATGTAATCGATGATAGGTACCAATGAGTTTAGATTTGTTTCTAGTATTAATATTGTGTACATCACTGTTTTTCTTATAGTCATTAATGTTGTGTCTAACAAACATAATATTAGCAAATATATACTGTGATGCAACAGTTAAAATACCTATATCTTTAAACAACTCTCGAAGAGAGACTCTAGCACCTAAATTGTACATTGAGCGGATGGCTCGTTTTTGTAGAATAAAAATCGTTTCAATATCAGCCGCCTTGCCCCAAAGTAGTATACCATAGGACATGACGCTATGAAAGTAGCTAAAATAAACTAACCTAGCTGTGTCCGTATCAGTGAGCTGACGTACCTTCCATACTGCATAAGCTGCCGAACTAAGTCCACCCGCAAGGCTATCTATCTGGGCTCCCCATTGAAGTTTACTATCTAATGTAATTCCTAAGAATACTGTTGAGTCTACAATACTTATGATTTCATTATTTATAGTTAGATTAGTGACTAGTTGTTTTACATTTGGCATAGTAAATCTCACACACTTTGTTTTATTTGAATTTAGTAGGAGATTATTCGTTGTAAACCAATTCAATACATCATTTAGTGCCCTATTCACATCGTCAAAAACTGTTTTCTTACGATCGACTTTAAAAATAAGTGACGTATCATCAGCAAATAGAACTATATCACAGAGATCTTTTAAATAATATGGTAAGTCATTTATATATATGAGAAAAAGTAGAGGACCCAGTATAGAGCCCTGCGGAACGCCCATAGTAACAGGTAATCCAGATGACCTCGCACCATTGACATCTACATGTTGAATTCTATCTTTCAAGTAGGAAACGATTAGATCCAAAGCAATACCATTAACACCATAATGCCTAAGTTTAAGAAAAAGCGTGTTATGTTCTACACAGTCAGAAGCTTTTGAAAGATCGCAAAATACACCTATCGCATCTTGCGAATTCTCCCATGCACTAAATATATGTCTCAAAAGAGTTGCACCCGCATCAATTGTTGAACGACCCTTTGTAAAGCCATATTGTTCTTTGTGAAATAAATTATTTAGATTAAAATGGCTTTCTAGTTGTTGCAAAATGACTTTTTCAAAAATTTTACTAATAGCCGGTAAGATTGAGATTGGCCTAAAGTTACTTGGTTCGGTTGTACAACCCTTCTTGAATAAAGGTATTACTTTACTATACTTCATCAGGTTAGGAAAAACCCCAGAATCAACACATCGATTGAATGTTATTGCTAGAAATGGTGCTATATCAATTATAATAGTTTCTATTAATTTAACTGAAATCCCCCATAAGTCCCCTGTTTTCTTAGAGTTAAGAGACTTAAACGTTTTTATAATATCTGTGGGGTTTATGTATTCAAATTTAAATAGATTCTTACATTCATTTACATTGGCCCTTAACAACAGTTCAGACCCGGACGCACAAGAATTCAAGGTACTCGTTGTACTAACTGGTACACTTGTGAAAAAGGTATTAAAAGATTCAGCTATGTCTAAATTGTTTGTTATAAACCTATTATTGATATTTAATTTTAAATCATTATCTCGAGGTTTACAACGTCCCGTTTCATTATTAATAATGTTCCATGTAGCTGTTATTTTATTATTTGAAGACTTAATTTTATCACTTATATACAAAGACTTCGCCACACCACAGGCTCTCCTAAAAATCCTTGAGTAATTTTTTACATATTCGTGAAATTTTGGGTCAAAATTACCCTTTTTCACAGCATACAAATCATACAGCCTTTCCCTACTTTTGTATATTCCTGTTGTCGCCCAATCACAGAACGTCATTTTGGGCCGTTGCATTATTGTTTTTGTCTTAAATATACTGGTAAATTCGATTTCTATCATGTTGAATAGGTAGCCGTAAAGCTTATCCGGATCCCTTTGAGTCCAATCTAAATTGGAAACCTTATCCTTAATGTTATTACTAAAATTTAATAATCGGTTACTAGTAATGGGCCTGCATATGGTTTTGTTTACTTTATTTTCTCTCATACAAGGCAATGTAACAAATTGCCCACAGTGATCAGATGTTAAATCACTTAAAATTGACCTATTTAAATATTCCCCATTGCAAAAGATGTTATCTTAGCAAGTTGCCGAGTGAGAAGTAATTCTTGTGGGCTCAGAAAATAAGTGATTCAAGTCAAATGATTCAAATAGGCTTACTAATCGTATACTGATAGGACACTTTTCTAATAAATTAATATTAAAATCTCCACAAACTACCAAAATCTTACTACTGACACATAAACGTTTCAATACTTCTTCCATAACTATCTCAAAAATGCTAAAGTCACTCTGTGGTGGCCGATACACACTAACTACAATATGGTGTTCCAGTTCTACACAAGAAAGCTCTACAGTGCGCTCAGTAGACAAATTTACAATATCTTTCCGTTCTTTAGACTTAATACTATTACGAATAAATATTAAGGACCCTCCATGGATTGACTTCTTTCTTACATACACACTTCTAGCAGAGTAAAGTTCTTTATCAAGAATTAACTGGTGAGCCTGAAGCCAGTGCTCTGTGATGCAGAGCACATCAACATTATGCTTATCAAAAAATAATTCTACTTCTAAGTCTTTCCTAGATAATCCTTGAATATTTTGATGTACTATGTTTATGGTCATTAATTTTTTCACTTTATTGATACAATTTTTATTTATTTTTAGATTTCTACTAACAATACTATTATTGAGTAAATGATTTGATATGCAAGAGATAGGCTCTTTTGTCTTAGTAATTAATTTAAAGAATTTATGTCACCATGTGTGGCCAAGCTATTGCCTGAATTAATATTAATAAAGTCATTATTAATTAGCTCAGAAGGAGCAATATGTGAAGCCAAATGTTTGGCTACAGTGTTCTTACATACTAAGGGGGCTACAGTGTTCTTACATACTAAGGGGTGCTCTATAGGAGCTGTCAGGTTAGCCAAGTTCTTGGCTGTTATACTAAAATAATATGATAGCGAAACAGCTATTTGTCTTTTATAATAATGGGGCAGATAATAACTATCTGTGTTCAAAAAAACATTATCATAGACAATCCTATTAATATCAATTAAATGAAATTTATGATAAAATCTACCATTAATTTGGCTTGTCAAATTAAACATAGTCATGTTTAAACTAATCCTAATATTTTTTTCGTGTTGAGACAACCCTTTGCTAATGGGCAGTGTAAATAGTACTATTTTATTTGCATTGAGTTCCGATAATTGTTCAAAGTATTTTATAAATGTTTTTTTATTTACACTACCTCTATTGCCACAAAAAATTATGAGACTAGTATTTTTGTCAAAAGTTGCACTAATTGCATTTTCTAGAATCCTATTATATGCTAGGTTTGGCATACAGAAGTTGCTAAATGCATATTCTTTATTTGAGTTTGTCATTAACATACCTAAACCTTTACCAATTTCATCGCTAAACATTATTACATTACTATTGGTACAGTATAATTGATGTTGAATAGTTGTATTCCTATTCTGTAAATTAACTACACTCTTGTTATTTGCTGCTCTAGGAGCACATGTTACAGGTAAACTGTCTAAAGAACTAATAGTTTCATTGTGGTTATCCGAAAACAACAATGAATCATTCCTACAATTGCATGAATTAACTAACTTACCTATTGCCAAAACTTGTTCCCTACTTTGTTTTTGTGAAATCTCATATTTACCACTAATAGTTCTCAGTTGCTCCTCAAGTTTCTTAATTTCTGTTTGAAGAGCTCGTGTGTCATCAAAATATTGTGAAGACATGTTATCTACTTCTATGGAGTACATATTAACCTGATCAATTAAATGCAGCCTCTGCTTATTTAATGCTACACTATCTATGAAGAACTTATGTTTATAAATAAGCTTTTTTGTTTTTGTAATAAATCTTTTAACACGAAGGTACTTTTTTAATTTATTCTTGCTACATTTGATGACTTTTTGAGAATGATTAACTCTGAAGGAGTCGTTGTCATTAGTAAGATCTATAATGAGAGCTGAATGGTTGTTAACCACCAATGGTGAATTGGGAGCGACCAGCTCCTCGTACAGACTCTGATTTGATGCAGCTACTATCCTGTCCTTGAAGTCTTCAAATGATGTTATGGTGCTGTGTGCTTCATATAGTTGGCGTTCTAAAACCCTGATGTGTTTCAGAGCTTGCTCGTACTCATTCCTGCATGTGTCGAATGAGTTAACGAGGAGCTGTAGTCTGTCCCGAGCATTGGTAATCTCAACATTTTGTGAATGCAATGAAGATAGCTGAAGTCTTAGATTATCGTTTTCATGCAAAGTATCTAGGAGTGTTTGTTCACTGTCATTCCTCTCTTTCATCAGTTGATCACACCTCTCCTTGGTAGCTTTTAGTTCTTTTAGTGTCATTTGGAGTTTGGCCTCCTCCTGACGTGCCAAAGCTTTGCGAGTTTGAATCTTTTTAAAAAGGTCTGAGTTAAAAATAAAATAAGTTATAACTTTAAAACAGGAAGAATTGCAATCAACTAATGGGAGGTAGTTTTAAACAGTATAAGATTGAATTACTGTTAATATGTCTGTAAAACTGTACTTAACTGTGAATACAGTATGTTTATAAGAATGATGAGGTAATAAATACCTTGAAAGAGATAACAATAAATGCACAGTGATCACTTAAAATAAACTTTTCACAATATCAGTTGCAACGCAACTGTCACTTCAGAATTATCCGTAAACTTACAATTACACTTATTAATGATGAAATTTATATTTTTCTTATAATTACTAGGATGTTTAGCGTGAAATTGGTTATTCAATGTTATATTTTAGTAATTAATAAATTATTTTTATAAAAATTATCGGAACAAATTCTAATCAGCTGTTGACAGCTCGGGGTTGCCAGCCCAAAAAATTTACTGTGATTACTAATATTTTCATGAGCCAAAACTACATCTTCACAATGGGAGTAATATTCAAAGACGTTATCGTTTCTGGCGTCCAGGTTAGTCCAAATGTTCTGCGTTAATAGATTATGAGTATTTAGTAGTATTGTTAATTGGAACATAATACCTTTTTTATGGAATAGGCGGCAAACGAGCAGACGTATCGCCTGATGGAAAGCGATTACCGCCGCCCATGGACACCCGCAACACCAGAGGCGTCACAAGTGCGTTGCCGGCCTTTTAAGAAGGAGTACGCTCTTTTCTTGAAGGTTTGAAGGTTGCATTGACCCGGGAATACTGCAGACAATAGTTCATTCCACAGTTTTCTTGTGTGAGGCGTTACCTATGAGTAAAGAGATCTAGTTATCTACCAATAATAATAATAAATATTCCGGACATTTTAACACACTACGCCGTCTAGTCCCAAGCTAAGCAGAGCTTGTGTTATGGGTACTAGACAACTGATACAAATACATATAATATACTTTTTTTTGTAAATACATACATATTATACACAGAAAACACCCAATCTCCGAAACAAACATTTGTAGACCATACAAACATTTGGTCCGACCCGGGAATCGAACCCGAGACCTCATGATCACCAGTCGCACACGCCAACCGCAAGACCAACGAGGCAGTCTGTGTGGCACCAATGATGCAATGAGCGTCAATATCAACCACGATCCCTGTTCTCAGAATTCATGATAATGCATAGTTTATTGGAGTATTAGAAAACGTCCATCAGTTTGGCAAAGAGTAATCACATGCCCAGACTTTATTTATTGCTCTCGACGATGAGGTTAAATCGCGTAACCCACAGACAAAACATGTACATTTTGTTATTCAACGCACGCTAGATTAATGATGTCAATGAATTGTGTCCATACAAGTTGGCCTAGATTTCAAATTAGTGTCTAAATCTGATGTATGTAATTTTGGGATCGGTTTCAGCTGTCTGCAGCTACGTTAATTTAATTTACTTTTAAATTGTTAACAAAATATATAAATACATACAGCGG
The DNA here is from genome assembly GCA_949125395.1 of Diaphora mendica. Lineage (NCBI taxonomy): Eukaryota > Metazoa > Arthropoda > Insecta > Lepidoptera > Erebidae > Diaphora > Diaphora mendica. Next base: position 39,878,011 of record OX421311.1, on the reverse strand, counting down.
AACATAGAAGCTCATCCTTTTTGAAGTCGATTAATAAGAGCCAATGATCGTGTGAATTTGAAATTTCACTCAATAATTTAATATCTTATATATATATATATATTTGTCCGAATGGTGATGGAATAAGAATACGGTCTCACCACTCCTATTCAACCCGTGGGTGTCGTAAAAGACGACTAACGGAGCAAACTCCTCGGGACAAAAGCCCTGAAAAGAGAAGAAAAATTTGACACAAACCCTATACCAACCTGTGAGGTCAGCGTGACATAATATAAGTCGAAAACCACTTCCTACTACCATTTAATAACTATAAAAGGTTATTGATGTGATCATAGACGGTTTTTTTCGAATATCTCTTAGCCTTTGAGACATTTATGAATATATTATGTGTCTCATGTAAACATAAGATGAATTTTTTTTATAAACACGATATGAAAACACTGCATGCTCAGAAGTTATCTGAGCGGAATCAAAATTACGCTGTATAACTTAAAGCGTAATATATATTTCAATTTCGTTTAAAGTGCAATCAAGCGAAACTGACTTTTAGAGAAAAAAAACTACTTAAAACTCCTGTCCTACTACTTCTAAACATTATCCAAAAATATACGTCCATAAAAAATTAAATACAAGAACAAAAATCTTAGCAATATTGTAGATTGTAGACACTAAATAAAATGCAACACAAAACAATCGAACATAATTTATTTTACTCACATAACAGTATTAATGTAGAAATAAAACCATTTAAAGCTTTAATTACAAAATAAAATGACCAAAGTTTTAAATTATTATTCAACTCATCTAATAAAATACAAACTTCGACTTCCTATACCATTAATTTGAAAATGAACTAATTACTCGTAAAATAATCAGATAACCTAAACATACAATCATAGAATGAAATCTATTTCGTAGTTATTTTCTCCACTTATTTACGTAATATTCCTGTTTAACACGATAAAACTAATGACAGCGTTCATGCTGTCGTGTTTCGTTGGTGAGTGCGAGACCGGAAGCCCAATGATGGAGAAGCATCACTAGGCTGCCACAATGTGGGTCATCATGCTGCATTGTTGCATTGTCTGCACGAACAATGAGTATCGTGACAACCACTCTTGGATTCTGCTTATGCTTTCCATCAGAGAGAGTAGAGTCATTTTGGCAGTTGCAGGCATTTGGCCATACATAAAAAAAAAACACTGTTTATTAGAACGGAGAAAACATATTGAAATATGTACAGAAAGCATTCTATATAGCTATATATATAAAAGTTTGAAAGCCGGAGCAGGCTACTATTTTTATGCTGAACTAATGAGTTTAACGAGAAAGTAAAAAAAGAAAGTACGTTTAACTTAAAATTTTGTCTAAATAGCTATACTTCCGGAAACTAGCAGTAATGATATATTTTTTTTAATAATAATAATCATTTATTTGCTGATCAAAGGTAATATTATGGTGTTACATGATATGGTAGTACTATGATATTAATCCGAAAACGCTCATCTGGTGGCCCTACTGGAACTTTATAACAGATCTCTTTTTTTTTTTACGGACTACTCACTTTGCTACACGGCAGAAAATTCTTGACAAATTTAGTAAACCATAAGTTTTTTCAGTTAGTTATAAACCGGAACCGGACCGCATTCTCAGCTTTTGTCAACGTGTGTGAAAACGATTCTTTATAGGGCCATAGTAAAAACCCATTATTATTTATAGTAATTTCCATTCTTGTACGTGATTATGAAAGCAAATGTTAGTACAATAAGTTACGTCGGTGATTTGTCTTAGACATTGTTATGACGTAAGTTCGCAGTGGGAGCGATTTTGTTCAAACGGAAATCTTCTTGTCCCATAATAATTCATCATCATTATTAACAGCATTTAATAGTTCACTGTATAACTGTTAATGATATTTTTTTAAGATTTTCACAAAAAATAAAAAGAAATCATAAAAAATGGCAATCCAGAAATCTTCTAGGGTTATTGCGATTTGCCGTTCATTCTACATTTTTTTTTAATTAAAATTATTTCAGTTTTTAAAGTAAATTACATCAAATAACATTAAATTCATAAAATACTGTCCCGTCTCCTAAACCTGTCTTGGTTCAAAACTTGGGAAGGCATTTATTTAGATCCCACTAGAACTCTATTTGAATCATGATTTTTAACGCGAATGAAAAAATTCCTTCACCTTTTACATTTAATCATTCAATATTTTTGAAATGGTAATATTTTTATTTGATTTAAGTTAATAATTAATAATTGAGTACAAAGTATTCGTTATTCATTTCTTCCTTTTTTATTTATCATGGCATTTCAATTATTATATACGTAAAGTGCCTTGATTGTGATTACTGCCTGTAGGTACTAAATTAAATCAGAACCTAAATCTTGACAAAATAAGAAGTAATTTAAAATAAACCTAATATGTAAGTAATTTAAAATAAACCTAATAAACCTTCTAGAATTGTCGCGGGTCCAGTGACATAAAACTTTGACATAACTGTTTTGTGTGTAATATTGTTCGTTTTTATTTAATATCTAATTTATTTTTATTTAAATTCTAATATTTAAGGCGGGTTGCCTTTACTGAGACCACTCGCCTCAGACACTCATGCTGGTCGTTTATATTACGAGACACTATCCTGAAAGTAGATAGTTTCTTATTCACTGTCTCGTTTTTTTAGTAGCAGTTGTAGTATGTTCGTTTTGCTAAATAATATAATAATAAATCTTTTTATTTACTCTCACAAAAGTTCCTAGGGCAAAATACAGAATGCCACGTCATATTCAAGCAACTTTCTCAGAATCTGGTGTCTGAAATAGGTTTTTAAAAAAACCTGTAGCTACAGGTCACCAGATATAACTAATATTTCTTATTAAGCTGTTATATAAAGCATAATTTCTTGTAAAAAGTTGTAAAAATGTTCTTTAACAGATTTTCACATTTATTTCAAATAATTTTTACAATTCCTACCAACAGTTATATAATAATTCACATATATATATTATGATTTACATACTAGTACACTCCGCGATGTTACGCTCGGTTGTAGTTGTCGACATGGCGAGTCACACCGCGGGGTGAAACTAGTATAAAATAAAAATAACCTAACTACTTAAACAATCAGCTATCTGGCAGTGAAAGTTACGTCAAAATCGATGCAGTCGTTCCAGAGATTAGACCAAACAAACAGATAGACAGACGATTTTTTTTTTACTATTTTGATGTAAGTACTGTATATGCTTTCATATGCATTTAGTAATAAGTTGTTACTTTTAAATTACAAACAGATAGTTCAATTTTATTCATTTGTATAGATTGGACCAATTTCTTTACTTCACATAAAAAAAATGTTATTAATAATTTCTAAGTCACAATTAAAAGCCGTAACCTAACAGTACTATATTTATGATGATTTCTTGCTTTTATATAGCTATAGTTCCATACAATTCCTAATATACAGCACACGAAACAATAGCAAACTATGTTTTCACAAAGTTAACAGAGCTTTTGGATGCAAACGAGTACAGTTTCAGGTGTTTGTGTTCTTTGTACAATCAACCATCCTATAATACCCTCTGCTTCGCGTTGCACAACAGAACGCTAACTCTTTGGATCACAATGCAGATTGTTTGACGTTTTTGAAATTTTTGTTTTACTGTCTGGATGAGGTCAAAAATTGTTGGAGTTTCTATAAACAGTGAGCCATAGTGTAGTCTATTTAATTTTTTATGAAAGCGACCTGATCTCAGTCTTTGAATTCACTCTGAAAAACGATTTGAATTAACTGACCCTGATTACTGGATTTTGTATGATTTTCAGTGATTCACTTGTAACTTGAGTTGAAGGTGTCCTTGATGGTAGTCACTTAAAATCAGGTGTTCCGTTTGATCTTTCAACCCATCCATACAAATAATAATAATATAATAATAAATATTTTCGGACATCTAACACACAACGTCATCTAGTCCCAAGCTAAGCAGAGCTTGTGTTATGGGTACTAGACAACTGATACAAATACATAGATACTTTTTTTTTTTTTTTGTAAATACATACATATTATACATAGCAAACACCCAAACTCCGAAACAAATATTTGTAGATCATACAAACATTTGGTCCGACCCGGGAATCGAACCCGAGACCCGAATAAATCAAATTGGAGTGTCTGTTTATATGTGCTACCTACCCTGTTACACCACACTGGTCAGAATAGTTGACATGGGGTTTCTTTCTAATTTTCCATCTTTGCAGTGATCTTATGTAGATTGTTTCTTTAGTCGACTCTTACGACACCTACGAAATGAATGGGGGTGACACTCAGTATTCTTAATCCTATCTTTTTTAATCGCTTCGGTTCTTCCTTCCCGTGCCGAGCGGTCAAAACCTGGAACTCACTACCAGCGCACGTGTTTATCTCCCATTATGATCCTGGTTCTTTAAGCAGAGCATGAAAAAGCATCTCACTAGGCAGCCATAGTGTTGATCACCATGCTGCATTGTCCTTATTTGCATTGACCACTACTCCTGGACTCTGCTCAAGCTGTCGATCAGGCAGAGCAGAGTCATTTAGCAGCACAAAAATACCCGTCTCCATACGGAAGAACTACAACTCGATAACCTTTTGTTAATAATTGTGGAATACCCAATATACCCATAAACATTCTGTTCAGAAATATAGCATAAAATATAAACTTAAAAGTCAAACATTGGTATTAAATAATAACAAGTAAGCCGCTTCGGGCATCGTTTTAAGACTATCATCTAAATACTCAACAAAAGCCTTCTCATCAAATATTGTATAAAGATAATAATTATCAAAACATGATTAATATTACATAAAACTTATTATAAACAGGCGATTGTTAACTAAAACGGCAGCTGAGATGTAATAAAATGATGTATAAACTGTCTAGCGGATTCTCATTAAGATAACTCGGAACAGTGAATTTTATCTTATTCCCCCATATTATGTTTTAGCGTTGTTTACACGAGCATAATGAAGTTATAGCTTCTAATGGCATCTTTAAGTTCTTATATACTATCAAGGGAACAATAAATTGGTGGATCCGTCAAGGATGTTTCTAGAAATGGGTTGTTTTATGCCACTTTTTATCATTCATTACTTGAATCATTAGTTCAACTGATGCTTCACACTAAAATTATTTGAAATTAATAACGGTTCAATAAATTACCCTTTAAGGTTTAACGTAATCATGTATAATGTAATATGATAATAACGAAGCCGAAAAATTTCACGGGGAATTCGTTAATTTAAAAATACTAGATTTGATGAAAAAAATACTATCGGCAATTCTAGAACCAGCTGTCGCAATCACTTTCTTTTGAAAACCGTCCATTTATTTGTTTTCATTGCCTTAAACGAGCCAAAAAGAGCTTCAGAAATATATACGAATATTTCAAAAAAGGAAGAAGGTTTGAGTGCGGGATACACAGGATCAGTTGTTGTCAAGATCCTTCCTTGAGAGAGGCCTATGTCTGGCCATAGGCCATCATTTCAGCCAAAAGACGTCTACGTTTACATCTGGATGGGAACGTCTTTTGGCTGAGATAAGGATGGTGTTAAGAAATCATATAGTTAAAGAAAAGTAGTACTATAAGCAGTGGCATAAGGAATGGTCCGGCAATATTTGAAGTACACTATCGTAAAATACTCAAAGCACCGAGAGGATTCTCAATGCGGCGTAAAACAATTTACTGACCACTTGTTAGATAAATGAGTTCTTGAGTGTATTAAATGCTTCATCTTCTTACATAGTATGATATTGTTTAGTAAAATTATATACCAATATAAATAAATAAATAAGTTATGTCCGAAATATAAATATATATTTATATAAATATTTTTCGGACATCGAAGACATAGTCCATAGTCCCAAGCTAAGCAGAGCTAGTGAAATGGGTAAGTAGACAACTGATATAAATACGTATATACTTTTTTTGTAACTACATACATATTATATATAGAAAACACCAATATAGAATAAACAATACATATAATATGTTCACATAACCAATCACTATAAATTAAATAAATTTTAATATAAGTGGTTAGAAATCAAACATACACATACTTGTAATAGTAATTTATGCTATTAAATGTTATATCCGATAAGATATTTATTACAGACCTTTAGTATACCTATGTGCTACTACTGTAGTATACCCAGATATATTATCTTTATTAATATAAATTTTCTGTGCGTGTGTATGTGACTAAACTCCTCCTAAACGGCTGAACCGATTTTAATTACATTTTTTGTGTATATTTCTGAGGATTCGAGAATGGTTGAGATTCTCAATTCAGTAAAAAGACATTAACAATCTATTTGTGTAGCCAATTGTTATCGCGGCGTTACCTGCGGGTGAAGTTATACCGCTTGCATATTATTGACGGTCATATTGTTCAGTGGTTACCTATATATATACCTACTAACCTAACCTAACTGCTAAGCCAGAGGTAGTGTGTTCAATTCCCAGCCAGGACGAATCTTTGTGTGATAAGCAATATCATTTCTTCTGTGTGTATCATCACTACATAGTATAAAACAAAGTCGCTTTCTCTGTCCCTATGTCCCTTTGTTTGCTTAAATCTTTAAAACTACGCAACGGATTTTGATGCGGATTTCTTTAATAGATAGAGTGATTCAAGAGGAAGGTTTTTAGGTATAATAAATGCATAATATAGTATGGCAACATTATTAATTTTCGAGGTTTCTAATGTGATGTAGCAAATAAACACATTTTTTTGCGCTTACATTGCAAGCGCTGGTTGCACCCTACGAGATAGATCAAAATAATGTACTACAGTATTGTACACCTTAAAAAGTACTACAAACTACTACGCGACGGTATAGGTCTATCTCTTAGGGATAACCCACAACAACCATTATTTATTCCTTTCTTTTTACGAGAAATAATGGCTTATTTACGAAGTGATTTTAAGCAATACAGAATGAATCCTTATACAATTAAGTAAATTAAATACATTGTGCGTTTAATTTAGATCAAAATGGCCCTTTACAAAATTAAATACATTGTGCGTTTAATTTAGATCAAAATGGCCCTTTACAGTATCTAATTTAAATGAATATATTCGAAGATACGCCGACGACACGATTAGTGCATTTTAAATCTGTAATTTAAAATGCACTAATCGTGTCGTCGGCGGGGGCATCTGAAATCCACCCGTGCGAAGCCGGGGCGGGTCGCTAGTAATTGTATATGTTATTTATCTATAACATGTATGTTTAAAAAAAAATAAGTATGTTTATCAGCAATCTGATTACCATAGCACAGGCTTTGCATAGTTTGAGACCAGATTATCCTACTAATATTATAACGTGAAAGTTTATAAGTTGCCAATATGACTGCCTCAGTGGCGCAGTGGTAGCGTATGCGACTGCTGTGCTTGAGGTCTCGGGTTTGATTCTCGGGTCGGATCAAACGTTTGTATGATCTGCAAATATTTGTTTCGGAGTTTGGGTGTTTTCTATGTATAATATGTATGTATTTACAAAAAAACAATTTATATGTATTTATATCAATTGTCTAGTACCCATAACACAAGCTCTGCTTAGCTTGGGACTAGCTGGCTTTGTGTGTTAGATGTCCAAAAATATTTATTTATTTATTTATAAGTATGGATGGATGGATAGATGTATGATTGTTACTCTTTCACGCAAAAACTACTAAACGGATTTGGATGAAACTTTACAGTATTATAGCTTATATATCAGAATACCACATAGGCTACTATTTGCCGCTAAAAAGCTAGTAATAAATTTATATGTATATTTTTACATATACGGAGTTTTTGATACCAAAGCATATAATTCTATTACAAACAAACCTCAAATTTGTTCTAATAGGTAATATAAGCCGTACACCTCAGTATTTATTCTGAAACATAGATACAGTACCACGTAACAACCACCTTTGTAGTAGAGAAACATTGGAGCACAATCTTTAATCAGGCTCGGGAGTCTTAACACCAGTCTTACACAGATCTATTACGTGAAGTAATAGACATTGCATATAGGTATGATAAACTTCCTTTCGAAGGCCATGTGGCTAAGACTTACTCTAGATTGTTGTTTTTATATTTTACAAGCTTTTTATTAACTTGCAATGTATGTACTATGTATGTATGCTTGTATGTTCGGGTGGTATCTTGCAACTCAATTTTGAATCAGATATCTTCAACCGATTTTGCTGAAAATTTTCAAGCATATGTATACAGCGTGACAATACAATATTATAATGACATGGAGCTGATCTGATGCTGGAGCTGGAAGGTGGCCATCGAGGCATTCCAGTAAAAGCTTGTTTTTAAAAAGCTATTTAATTTATTATATATAAGCGTGCCAAAGTGACTCTACTCTGCATGGTGGAAAGCGTGAGCAGAATTCAACAGTCGTGGTGAGAAATTCAAGCCAATAAAATAAATTATAGCATAGTTACCCACACTATGATGGCCTATTGAGATGCTTCGGCAACTTTGGGCCTCCGGTCTCGCACTCACCGACGAAAGACGACAATATATATATATATATATTGCCTCTGTGGCGCAGTGGTAAGCGTATGCGACTGATGTACTTGAGGTCTCGGGTTCAATTCCTGGTCGAACCAAATGTTTGTATGACTGCAAATATTTGTTTCGGTGTTTGGGTGTTTTCTATGTATAATATGTATGTATTTACAAAAAAAAAGTATGTGTGTATTTATATCAGTTATCTAGTACCCATAACACAAGCTCTGCTTAGCTTGGGACTAGATGGCGTTGTGTGTTAAATGTCAAAAATATTTATTTAATAAGAATGCTGTATTTTAGATTGATTTTCCATGAGAGTTCATGATGCTTTCTATGGTTAAATTATATCGTGCTGAGACAGCAGATAGTGTGCATGTTCAGTATCATGGCTAAAAGCTTTGTTAACACTCTCATTAAACTTCAAGGTTTTCTTGTAATTATTATATAATTAGAGTCTATATCTTCTATTGTATTCGTGTCATACGACTTCATTAGGTTCTATTTCATAAGAAGAGCCACGCTTCTGCATGAATGGGCTGGCTCGACCGAAGTGATACCACGGCCTCACAGAACCTAACCTAACACGGCCGGTGTGAAATAGCGCATGCGCTGTGTTTCACCGAGTGAGTGAGGATACCGGAGGAGGACATCAGTTAAAATACGAGTTGTATCGAATTGACACTTAAAACTTTAGATACTACAATATATTATTGCCAAAGATTAAGTTGTCTTAAAAACCTTTGTGATCTTATGTATCAAACAATAATTAACATTATAATTAAATAATAATAATTAACTCAACGTAAATTTTAAGTAAGAAGAAAAAAATAAAAGTACTATTTCTGTGGCAAGCACATTACCAACACGTAATACAACTTAACACACTCTCTACTCCAATGTCTGATTGTGACAGTAAATTACACGCTAACGACACAACACTAATTGGTACAACACTAATGTTTCGAAGCTAAAAATATGGCGAAAATTAACGAGGTCTTGCACGAACATTTCGGCAATAATTTTGGGAAACTTAATCGTCTTTCAAATTGTTATGGATAGAACTTCGTCTCTGTTATATAGGTTGTAATATTTATTATGTAACTAGCTTTTATGCGTGAACATCATACAAATAAATAAAATTGGAGTGTCTATTTGTAACACTAAAAGAACCACTTTTTAAAGGCATATGGTACATATACCAAAATAACATTATTTACAATTTTTGTCTGTCTGTTTGTTCCGGCTAATCTCTGGAACGGCTAGAACGATTTTGACATGACTTTGACTATCAGATAGCTGATGTAATAAGGAGTATCTAAGGCTGCTTTTTCTTAGAGTAGCTTCACCCCGTAGTGTTACCCGCGGTTGCAAAGGTACAACAATAGCCGCGGGTACCACCGCGGGACTCAGCTAATCTATACTATCTATACTATTATTATTATATTATAAGATTATAAAGCTGAAGAGTGTGTTTGTTTGAATGCGCTAGTCTCAGGAACCGCTGGTCAGATTTGAAAAACTCTTTCGGTGTTTGATAGTACATTTATCGAGGAAGGCTATGGACTATATATAATCACGCTACGACTAATAGGATAGGAACGCCAATGAAAAATTTTTCAAAACCGGGGGAAAATTATCACGATACGGGCAATATAAGACGCAAACGAGGTTGCGTGGGTCGGCTAGTTTATAATATTAGTATGGATTAGCTATATTTATATTTTATTATATATACTTTATTTAATGATTAAGTGTGATCTTGTTTGGATAACTTATTTATTTATACTATACTACGATTATTTTTGACGCCATTCGTACGTATGCAGTCAAAAACCATCAAGACATCCTTATCTTACAAAATTCCGGAGTTAAAACAAATGTTCGTGCAGCGTGCACTCTAGACAAATAATTATTCGAACAAATACGGGATTATGTTAATATCAGGCATCAGTGAGCAGTTCGCGCAATCCAGTACGTACTTTTGCAAATACAAAACAATGTAGTAGAGAGGTGATTAGGCTTATATCTAAGACTTGATATTTTCTTTCTTTTCAGCTTGAAATGCTGTCTTGAAATTAATAATAAAGAAAAAACTTATTTAAATTGTATTAAATAAGGAAAATAAGATATTGATCTAGAAGCTCTTTCATAAACTGTTTTGTATTTATTCATGAAATTGACTTCCTTCATGTCATAAATCCAGAATAGTTGGCAATTTGTGCTCAATAATTATCAGTTAAATGTCAAATGATACCTTTTTAATGTCAAAGATGTAAAGAGGTGATGGTTTGAGTGTCACCATTTGAGCTCTAACACTTTTATAATGAATTATAGATTTACATTCTGCCTCGTTGGTCTGGCGATTAGCGGAAGTGTGGCTCGATTTCCGGGTCGAAACTCTGTTGGGTTTTTCTTACAAAAAATTCTCAATAGCAGCCTAGAGTATGGAAGATAGCGCTGTTTCCGCCTCGCCCGTGCCTCGGAGAGCACGTTAAGCCATCCGTCCCGGTTGTCATGAACACGTATGACAATCATTATTCGGAAGTCATTGCCCTCGAATATATTGACAACTAGTTCAACCATCGAATTTAGTTCACCCTCAGGATGCGGAGGTCTGATGCCTGTCGCTCTGTGGAAAAATTGATATTCAGGTAAAACCGGTTAAAATAGTAGCCGACTCCAATTAATCTTAGGAATAATAAAGGCGAGAAAGATGATGACATACATTTATCTTCTAAGAATTCATGCACAGCAGTGAGAAACGCTACTGAGCCACCGAGGCAGTCAATATATTTCCATAATTATATCTACTTTTAGTGAAAACTGGTAATTTGAAATTTCAAACAAATACTTCAAGTCTATTTATTAACCGACTTTAAAAAAGGAGGTGGTTATCAATTCGACGGTTTTTTTTCTGTTTTTTACCTCATAACTTTTGATGATTCTTTTTTTATTTGAAAGCTGGTGCTTCCCTAGTGGTCCCATTTCAATTTGGTCCAGTTATTGAAATTTCTTTTTCTTTGTAAAAAATTGTGATTATTTGTATAGATACGAGATATTTCGAAATTTATTGAAATATCCACATTCAATAGAACTTCTGCCAACCCTAACTGAGAACACTTTTATATGTCCGTAAGTAGTTAAGTCCATTGTATCACCAAGTTTGGACAGGACTGGAACACGAACTAGCACTTCATGTGCAGTGAATCCATATTTAAATAATGTTTTATTTAAATGTTGGAAAGACCCAGTTGTCGAATTTAAAACACATTAAATACTCTCTTATTCGAAATAAATGTTGGAAGTTTAAGCTACTTTTATTCCATTTCAGGGATACTGTTATATTATTAAAATATTTTCCTATATATTTACATTTAAGTTCTCGTGTGGGTTTTCATCAACAACCCATAACGTCCTACTGCTGGGCTCGGGCCTCCTCTCAGGAGAGGGTTAAGGCCATACGTACATATTCTTTGTCTTCTTCAATAAATAGGCTATCTGACACATTTTTTTTTCTACTGACAAAATGACTCTGCCCTGCCTGATGGTAAGCATGAGCAGAATCCAAGAGTGGTGGTCACCATACTCATTGCGAATAAGGACAATGCAGCATGGTGACCGACACTATCAAGGCCTGGTGAGATGTATTTTCACGCCCCGCTTAAAGGACCCGGAATCACAGTGGGAAGGAAACACGTTTGCTGGTAGTGAGTTCCAGGTTTTCACCGCTTGAATTAGAAACAATCAAGCTTTTCAGCTTTATAACGTTAGTAATAAAACAAAAGCACGCTAGTTTTTATATGTATATCATAAACAACATCCAGATTCATAACAACATTTGGTGGACATAATATATAATACTGTCCCATATGGGTAATGTACCCATGACAGTGCAGTAGGAAGCGGCGAGCTGACCGCTGAAATTATTACGCTATCCGTGCACTATTTAAATAAAACAATAATGCGACACTTGTTTGTTCCGAATTAATTATTCATAATCCACACAATACAGAAATTTAAATCTCAACGTGTTTAACATATGGATCAAAATCAATCAACCTCTCAATATAATAGCAATTTATGACTATGTAACCAGCTGCAAAGTTGATCCCGTATTATAAACATGTTTTAAAATAAGAAAGAACAAACGTAAATTAGCTTCCTCTTTGCAACCTGTCTAAACATGTTGTTGAGCTATTTAAATAGAAAATGTTCAGCTTTATTACACGAAGCGGTAATCTTCCATGTTTCTAGATGCGGGTTGTGGTTAAAAGATTTTATATTGCATTTACTTGTTAATATTTAAAATACCTTGTGGCAAGAGAGGACTTCTGCATTAAGCTATTACCAAGTTCTAGTTCCTCTTTTTATATAAACTAGAATTTAGTTTGATTATTTTGACGTCATCGTATTTAACTTTTGAAAATTTCGCTTAAGATTTTGGAATAATTACTCCTATAAATTATATTGAATATATTTTTTTTTATTGAATAAGGGGCAAACGAGCAGACGTATCACCTGATGGTAAGTGATCACCGCCGCCCATGGACACCTGCAACACCAGAGGCGTCACAAGTGCGTTGCCAGCCTTTTAAGAAGAAGTACGCTCTTTTCTTGAAGGTTTCAAGGTCGTATTGGTCCGGGAATACCGCAGGCGACAGTTCATTCCACAGTTTTGTTGTGCGAGGCAGAAAGTTCCTAGAGAACCGCACAGTTGTGGACTGCCAACCATGTAAGTGATGGGGATGAAATTGCTGTCGCGTAGGATGATGGCGGAAAGAGGCGGCAGGAATCAGCCTGAACAATTCCTCGGAGCATTCCCCATAGTAAATGCGGTAGAAGATGCAAAGCGAAGCCACATCTTTACGCAGCGCCAAAGAATCCAGCCGAATTGAAGATTCCTGGCAGTCGACGATTCGAGTCGCTCTCCGTTGAATGCGGTCCAGAGGGAGGAGCTGGTACTGGGGTGCCCCCGCCCAAAGATGAGGACAGTATTCCATATGTGGCCGACCTGCGCCTTATATAGAAGAAAGCGGTGGGCCGGAGTGAAATACTGTCTCGATCTGTTGAGCACGCCAAGCTTCTTCGAGGCCAATTTGGCCTTATCGTCCAAATGGCCACGGAACTGGACTTCGCTCGATATCTCGACACCAAGTATTCCAATGTTGGCTGAGGCTGATAGGGGAGTGTCTTGAAACCGAGGGCATACGACCCACGGCAGTTTTTTAGCGGTGAACGCGCAAATTTGTGTCTTGGTGGGGTTAAAGTGGACTAAATTGAGTCCACCCCAATCTGATACCTTTTCTAAAGAGGTCTCAATTTGGGACACAAGTTTGTTTCGACTTTCAATGACGTTTTCCCGAGAAATATTAGCGCGGCCGGTGTAGAGAGCATCGCCTGTACTGTCATCCGCATAGCAATGAATGCCGCTAGTTTGCAGCATGTCATTGATATGCAGGAGGAACAGAGTAGGCGATAGCACACAACCTTGCGGGACACCAGCATTCACAGGTATAGAGTCAGAGCATTCACCGTCGACTACGACCTTTATCATCTACCTGCTAAAAAGCTGGTGACCCATTCGAATAGTTTCTCGGGAAGCCCATAGGAAGGGAGCTTCGAAAGAAGCGCTTTGTGCCAGACCCGATCGAAGGCTTTCGCAATGTCCAAACTAACTGCCAAGGCTTCCCCCTTTAGTCTCAATCGCCTGGGCCCAGCGATGTGTCAGGTACGCCAGAAGATCACCAGCTGATCGACCCTTACGGAAACCGTATTGCTGGTCGCTAAGCAGATGATGATCCTCTAGGTACCGCAGGAGTTGATGATTGATTATGGACTCCATTATCATGGACATCAAGGGATAAAAGTGTTAAGCGCACTGAGCGTTGGTGGAACTGGATTTTCAGCATACAGCTCTCGCACCGCGGTATGGTAGGCGGCTTTTGTTCCCCGTCATCCAAGGTCGAGTTAGACGCAAAGTGTTTTGCCAGAAGATCGGCAAAACACTTTGCGTCTAACTCGACCTTCGATCGATCGGAAAGGATGGCTTACAAAAGTTGCCTTCGATAGCCTTGGCAAGAGACCAGAATGCCCGAGTTCCCGAAGGAAGACGCTCAAGCCTCTCGCCAATCCTGGCAATGTGCTCCGACTTCGCCCTTGCAATGTCTCTTTTGAGGGATCTGGAGGCAAAGTTGTACTCCTTTTTCAGAGCGCTGGTATTTTGATCCCGTAGCGCCACCGCGTCAGTCTGGGCTGCTGCGTCAGCTAGCTAGGTCAGCTTGGGCTTGGTAAGCCTCCTGCTTTATGCGAGAAGCTTTTCTGGAAGATTGACCAAACCAGGGCCGACATTTGCCACCAATGGGGACCACAGTCGATGGGATGAAGAGCTCCATACCCTGTAGCACAACATCGGCAACAAAATCAGCAGCGGCGTTGGGATTATCCGGCGAGAAGCACAACTGTCTCCAAGGGTAGGACGCAAAGAAGGACCGCATCCCATCCCAATCTGCTGACCTGTAGTGCCACACACGACGGCTGCTTGCGACTCGTGGTCGCGGCGAGGGTGTGATAGGCACTTTACTCCGGACAAGACAATCGTCTGAGGAGCCAAGTGGAGTGTTAACGGATACGCGGTAACCGTCCAGATGAGAAGTCAGCAGAAGATCCAACAGTGAAGGATTCTGGTCCTTCACATCTGGGACTCGCGTGGGCGTGGCAACCAGTTGTGTCAGGCCATATGCCAGGGCGAAGTCGTGAACAGATCTCCCCGCATGATCAGTTTTACTGGAACTGAGCCAGTCGGCGTGGTGGGCGTTAAAATCGCCAAGTACGATGATCTCTGCGGAGGGGATCTGCTGCTGCACGAAGTCTGCAGCCATCTGGATGTGCTCAATGAGTCGGTCAGTTTCGGCATCACCACTATGGGACCTATAGAGGCACGCATAGACGCGGGGATGGTCGTCGCTGTCTACACGGAGCCATAAGATGGAGAGGTCCCTACCTTCAAGGTTGCTGAGGTGACGAGAGCTGACATCGTCTCTAACGTACACGCACACTCCGGCCTTAGAGATGAAGGAGTGTTCAAGTCCGTACCCAGGCTAAGTTAGGTAGGAAGTGTCCGCTGGAGACGCTATCTGCGTCTCGGTCAAGAAGAGCAAGGCTGGCTTTGCTGTCTCGAGGTGGTGATGGACAGCGTTAAGGTTGCTATGTAATCCCCTGATATTGCAGAAGTCCAACACCAGCGTGGTAGGGGATGCCATTGTGTTACTGCTCTTATCCCGAGCATGATTAAGCGTAGTTTTGCCCCCCCCCCCCCAGAATACGAGGGGCAGCCTGGGCGTCCACGCTCAGGCGCGATGTGTTCTGAGTCTGGACGTGCAGAGAGGGATTCTCCAACGCAAGCGCAGTTGGTACCTTCCTGGGGTAGCATCTGTTTCAACTGCGCCATCATAGTGGGGACTGGGGGGGTGGGCCTCCGGTATCTCACTCGGTGAAACACAGCGTAAGCGCTGTTTCACACCGGTTTTCTGTGAGGCCGTGGTATCACTCCGGTCGAGCCGGCCCATTCATGCCGAAGCGTGGCTCTCCCACGGGTGAAATATATGTAATTTAATAACAATGTAAGTACATCATTTAAGCGTTTTTTTGGGTTCCGTGCCAAAGGCAAAAAAACGGAACCGTTATAGATTCGTCATTTCTGTCTGTCTGCCCGTCTGTCTGTCTGGCCGTCTGTCTTTCCGTCCGTATGTCACTTAACATTTACACAAAATTATTAAAAAAAAACCCGACTGCGTCAATATTTAACAATAAAAACATAAAACTTTTATATATATTCGTAATCACCGTAAAAATTCTTTATTTTGATACCACACTCGATGTATTTTGAAAACATAATTTTTTATATTACTTTTTGGCGCCAAAAACCCTTATTTTTTATTTATTTTTATTTTGATGTACCCAGTGTCACTCTCACGACTAAGACAAGCCGTTTAGGCTCTAGGGCGTGCCAAAGAAATATACATACATACATACACTCCAAAAACATTACCCTCCTTTCGCAGTCGGGTAAAAATAGAAAAAAAACAGTAAATTTTTGGGGTCCCCATACCTACACATATACTTAGAACTGAAACCCAAAAAATTTTTTTTCGTCAAAAATGATATTGAGGTTTCTAATTTGATTTTTTTCCAAACTGAATAGTTTGCGCGAGAGACACTTCCAAAGTGGTAAAATGTGCCCCCCCCCGCCCTGTAACTTCTAAAATAAGAGAATGATTTAACTAAAAAAGTATATGATGTACATTACCATGCAAACTTCCACCGAAAATTGGTTTGAACGAGATCTAGTAAGTAGTTTTTTTTTAATACGTCATAAATCGTAAACAGCAATTTATCGATCAAAGTTACAACGAACTACAAGAACTTTAATTATGTTACTTGTTGCTACGGAACCCTTCATACGCGAGTCTGACTCGCACTTGGTCGCAAATGGTCTCTAATATTAAAGATAATAATCATATCATCATAATCAGTAAGTACTCAATTGAACTGAATTTACCAATAATATTTTCGGCAAACGTGAAGAGTTTTTAATAACTTTTCTTGTAACTCTTTATTATAATTAGTACCTAGATGACCGAGTTTTGCTCGGTGTCTCTTTGTTTGGTAAATTTTCTAAATATGAATCCTATAATCGATTTATCGCCCAGAAAACCGTTACACTAAATTTCAAAAAAAAATATTGGAGCCGTTTCCGACAGTATAATGAAATGTGCTAGCTGACCCACGCAACCTTGTTTGCATCTCCTATTGCCCGCAGCGTGATAATTTTCCCCCGTTTTTCAAACATTCTTCATTGGTGCGCCTCTTCTGTTAGTCTTAGCGTGATGATATATAGTCTATAGCCTTTCTCGATAAATGGGCTATCTAACACTCAAAGAATTTTTCAAATTTGGACCAGTAGTTCCTGAGATTAGCGCGTACAAGCAAACAAGCAAACAAACTCTTCAGCTTTACATATAATAGATATTAATCAACCGCAGTACAACCACGGTCTAACAGAAAACCTGCTTATGTTAAGCTCTTTATTAATATTGTCTATCAAGGCACCACACTTGTGACCCATCAGAACAGGTATCTTTATGTTGCAGTAGTCACTTACCATTAGGTGAGCTGTCTGCTCCTTTGATTCTCATCACCATCTGAACATTGGACTCGCCTTAGTAAGAGGTCCTACTATATGACGCGGGCCATATATATACAGGCATAGGATTTGTTTCAAGTTTTCCTTGTCTTTCAGTGATGTTGCTCTGCTTAGTTTGTCCCCTTATAGACACCCATGGAATAAGTAGAGGTAGAGATACATCGTATTCTTAATCCGTCACCAAACGAAATTTTGCCCCATTATTTTAAGAAAAAGTTATCCCCTTTATACTTACCAAATACGGTCTAAAATCAGGAGGTGTCAACTACAGGTAACATATTGAAACTACTGCAGATCGCCACGCCGCTTTCTACTGCGCTAAGGTGTTGAGGGTCCAAATCTCACATGGGATACTACTTTGTATGATCCAATGGCCCACAAATTGTGTTCTTTGAGTTCATTTCATGAATGTTTGTAAACTCCCCGCGACACAGGATATATCCCTAATACGCCTAGTGCCTTTCTAAAAAAGAAACATTAATATCATTTATGTATAAAACGTCATTGTAACTAACAATAAAAGCAGTCGGTCACGACACTAACATTTTAATCACCTCTTATCTCTGATATAAAATCTTGTTTCAAGCGACAGCAAGAAGTTAAGAGGCCGTTTATGGTTACCAAGATTACATTCCTGTAGACTGTTATCAGAGTTCCAAAGTTACGGAACGCTCCTACAAAGTTAACCCTGATTATGGCTCAAAGGGTAGGAATACTTGTAGGTATTTTGCATTTCTTTAAGTCACTTGAAATGGCTGATATTATACTAGTTGGATTAACTTTTATATCTATACTAATATTATAAACGCGAAAGTTTGTAAGTATGGATGGATGGATGGATGTTTGTTACTATTTCACGCAAAAAGTACTGAACGGATTTAGATGAAACTTTACAGTAATGTAGCTTAT
The DNA here is from genome assembly GCA_949125395.1 of Diaphora mendica. NCBI lineage: Eukaryota > Metazoa > Arthropoda > Insecta > Lepidoptera > Erebidae > Diaphora > Diaphora mendica. Next base: position 39,859,339 of record OX421311.1, on the reverse strand, counting down.
ACATCAGAATAACACATAGGCTACTATTTGCCGCGATAACCGACATATACGCGGGCGGAGCCACGGGCAACTACTAGTGGATTATAGTTACAGAGTACCCACACGTATAATAAAAACCCACCAAAAACATAAAAATGTAAAAAAGGATCCAAGTTCAATACAAAAATTATGATTGGCTGTGGGCTTCGCCGCAAAAAGAACGGATATCTAAATGAGTGCAAAGTTCTATGCAAAACCCAAATATAAATATTTTATAAATATTTCGGACATCTAACACACAACGTACATCTAACACACAACGCCATCTAGTCCCAAGCTAAGCAGAGCTTGTGTTATGGGTACTAGACAACTGATATAAATACTTATATACTTTTTTTTGTAAATACATACATATTATTCATAGAAAACACCCAAACTCCGAAACAAATATTTGTAGATCATACAAACACTTGGTTCGATCCGGGAATCGAACCCGAGACCTCATGATCAGCAGTCGCACACACCAACCACCAGACCAACGAGGCAGTCGACACAAATATGTATTTATAGAAACAAAATAACATTAAGAACAAGTATTAAACTTTGTTTCTTTGCTTTATTGGATACCTATGACAATTGCTGTTATTTAAAAATGTGAGATCTTAAAGTAGGTTAGATTTGACTTGGTCAGTTTTCATTACATCAGTCATTTTATAAAGTTATTCAACATATATATATATTTTAATTCTAATAAAAACTGGCCTTGTCAAATCTAACCTACTTTAAGAAAAACACAAACTTTATATATTTTTATTTCCTTGTTTTCGTTTCCTATTGCCCGTAGCGTAATAATTTTCCCCCCTTTTTGTAACATTCTTCATTGGTGCTCCGCCTTCCTCGATATGGGCTATCTAACACAGACAGAATTTTTCAAATCGGACCAGCGGTTCCTGAAATTAGCGCTTTCTAACAAACAAACAAACTCTTCAGCTTTATAATATTATATATATTATATAGTATAGATTATTTATTTAACTATGACACTGAACAATGTTTCTGGTTTTATATTTGAGTTAACAACACATTTAACTTTTAATTAGACATTTGGTTAAATATATTATATGACATCTTTATGATACAAGGCTTCTTCCAAATCAGCAAAATATCCTATTTTAACACATACATTATTGTAGTTCAAAATATTTTTGAGACACCAAATTAAATCATGTCAGAACCTGCTACCACCTTTTCTAATGCATATGTAATTCATGTTTGACCAGGCGCCTGACCAAAATGTACAACATGACATCGTGTCAAGACTGGATGTTAACATTACCACGACCGCAACGGACGAGCTTTTACTAGACATTTCTCTATGTACATTTAAATTATAATAAAACTGACCCACTAATTATTTAGAAGACACGATGATTTTGAAAAACATTGCATAATCACTGCAAACACTAAAGGTATCATAAATTTCACTAAAACGCAAGTTCTTGAAATTAAACTTATTTGTAATATAATTTAAAAAAGAAAAAAATACGATTACTGATTTATAATTAATTCTTCACGTCTAAAAACCAACAACTGAGGGTGCATAGACACAATGGTGTGCCGGTGCAAGGAATTCTCCCCGAAAATACTCAAAAAAAAATGTTTTGTCTGGGTGTAATATATCTAATATGTGGGTATGTATTAAGAAATATATAAATATTGTGTTATTCAGCAGTCTTCTTCATATAGTATAAAGTCTGGCTCAGGCCTAGTTTAGAATCAGATGTATGTGTGAAATTATTATTGATATCACACAGGTTTATATGTCGTAAAATTTCATTTATATATGGTGTTTAGACGTACGTAAAGTTACATCGCAGTTTTATTAACCACTAGTTGTTTCCCGCGGCTCCGCCCGCGTGTATGTCGGCTATCGCTGTAAAAAGTAGCCTATGTATTATTCTGATGTATAAGCTATATTACTGTAAAGTTTCATCCAAATCCGTTCAGTAGTTTTTGCGTGAAAGAGTAACAAACATCCATCCATCCATCCATACTTACAAACTTTCGCGTTTATAATATTACTAGTACTAGTATAGATAAATAAAAAACAAGGCCTTCAAATTTCTCGAGAGACCTCATCAGTCTTCTCCGCAAAACACAATTAGTTCCGATAAAAAACGTGGCTCCAAATTTGTCTTCAATTTCCTACACTAAATGCTTCATCCAAGTTTCCGTTAAGTTCCGTCGACAAAGATAAATGGTAGCCAAGGTTTGCATCCAGATAGTGTAATAACTTTTGTTCATGATGCCACCCCGAAGTTTCTTCACTGTTTTCTCTGTTCTGGTAAGAAGTATATAAATTGTTTGCTTCGTTGAATTTCTTCAAGCTTACTGATTTTGTTTAAATTTAGGTGTTTAAAATTTTAAGTAACTTTATATCCTTCTCTGTAGAGACGTAAGTAAGTTTAAATATTGCCTAAAAGTTAATTATTTTCTTTGCGAATGTTAGAATAAATATACTGGCTATTTTAGTTAGTTAATTTGAAAAAGACAACTCCCGCACTAGGAATAAATCCTGTGTCGTGGGGGACTTTACAAACATATATGAAACGGGCACAAAGAACATCCAGACTCAGAACAACAATTTTTGGATCACACAAAGTGTAGTCCTACGTGGGATTGAACCCACGACACTTGGCGAAGTAGGAAACGGCGTGGTGACCGTTAAACCACTAGGCCAAACGTGCAGTCATGCTATGTTTTTATAACAGTTTCTATCCAGTTTTAGTTAATTTCAAAACAATGTAAGTTTGGAATCAAAGAACTACTTTGAAGATGTGATTACTTTGATATGATTTCTTGCCTATTCTTACTGTTCCAAAAGTGATTTCTACTCACTCGCCTATTAATTCAGCTGTAAAAAGTTTTTAAAGTTAGTCCGTAAATACCCTAAACTCAGAGCTAGAGAAACTCGTATAAAAATGAAATCCCAGAACCAGGATAATGCATCGGCATATTAAATGAAATACAAATATGAATATAAATAAATATTAGCAAAATCTAATTTTAATACAAATTTCAAAATCTGATTAATCCTTTCGTTGCTTCAAAAGACTAATGTAGTCAGGTAAAATCTTTGCTGTACCATCAGATAAATAATTCGAGGCTGACTGCTAAATAAATGAGTTTGTAATAATAGCGCTTTCAAGGTCCGTAATGTGCCTGCTTGAATCAATACTATTGGTACTTTATTAAGATAAATTACGGAGACATGACTGAATTATAATTATAAGAAATGTATTGCTAAGTATTACCATTTGTTTTTGACGTGGTAAAACTTTTATCACAATATAACTAGCGTTCAACACCCAAGAGAGCTTATTTTGTTAGCTATATTCCTAAGCGATAGCAAAGCAAACCAGTTGCTCTGACAGACTGCAATAAGACACCTTTATTTTTTTTACTGTGCGGAAATCCCCCCAGATACCAACTGCTGGTGGCTATATCGGACTCAAACCGACTAAAAACCACACGCCGTCGCGGGTACTAGAAGCCGGGGAACCAGGTGCACCCTAGAAAGAAAAACCCTGGAATGTATTAAGACACCTGTACAAGATCTACTGGTTGTCGTATAAGGCCATCACCACCTTCGGGTAGTACCTCTGAATTAGGCGATAGTGTGTGGCATGTTGTGACACCGTAAAATGTTGTGCATTTGAACTAGTTTTTTTTTTTTTTTTTTATGTATGGCCCGCCAAAATGACTCTACTCTGCCTGATGGAAAGCATAAGCAGAATCCAAGAGTATTGGTCGCCATACTCACTGCGAATGCAGACAATGCAGTATGGCGACCCACACCATGGCGGCCTAGTGATGCTGCTGCATCTTTTAGTCTAGTCAACAAGTATGGAAGTTGTTGACTAGACTATTTGGGCCTCCGGTCCGGCCAATTTTTTTAGACGTTGTCACTTCAAAAAGGTAGGTAATAGTTCAAGGCTCACATCGAAGTGTAATACATATGTTTAGAATGGAATCTGTCAGTAAGAGAAGAAGAAGAGAGAAGCAAAAGAATTACTAATTAGAGTTATTGAGACTGAAATACACACATCAAAAGTGTCTAGGGATCAACATATGTGTCTAGAGATCAACATATATTTTAGCAATAACTTTTCTCCTGATTGATATTAATTAAAATTTTCTTTAAGGATTCATCAAATAAAGTGTTTTCGTTTGTCACGGTAACGATAAACCAAGTCACCTTTGCATTAATAAAGAAATTTGCCATTTTCCTAATAAAGGGATTTTTGACATTTGAACCACTAACATTAAAGTTCTAAAAAAAGACTGAAATAACAGTTTTCTTTAAAATTTTATTAGGTAACTTAAACAATTAATAATCCGTGTTTCTACCGCGAACACTAACAACACAAGAACATCGGTTTGGCATACTCAAAATGAGTTCATCCAAACACGCTGTGGAATGGCCGCCCATGTTCGTTGCAACAACAAAAAAAGGTCTTCTTGCGACTGGATACCCTCCATATTCGGCAGAGCTCTTCTCTGTAGCATATCCCATGCATGCTTAATCGGGTTCAAGTCTGGCGACTGAGCAGGCCAGGGCCAAAGCCACATCTCAATCTCAAGAAATCCGCATAAAAATGCTTGATCCCTAGACACTTTTGATGTGTGTATTTCAAATCAAATCAAATCAAATCAAAATCATTTATTCATCTAAGACACCAAGTGACACTTATGAACGTCAAATTGAAGCTATAGTTAAAAATCATAGATCGACACAAACAGAGGCCACAGCATGTGCTGTATTTTTTAGGTAAGTTAGGCGAAAACACCAAAATCTACTGCCTGCCTGTGTCGATCCATAACTTCCAGTTTCCAAAATGCGTAGAGCTCATGAGAAGAATACTGGCAAAGAAACTCATGGCTACTCTTTTTCAAAATCTGATTTTCAGGTACAATAGTGTTAGTATTACATGTAAGGTAAACAGTATGCAAGCTGTTGCCACCTGAAATTCCTTTTATTAAAAAGCTCCAAAATCTAACGCGCAAACAAACAAAAAACACTCAGTGATAACGTTGAAGGCTTGAGTCTATTAAACATAGAACAAAATAGAAACAAGGTGCACATCCACTTACATTCAGTTGCAAAATCTACTGTTGAAAATAATTCGTGACTGGATTAAGAGGCTAGGGTTGCAGTTGAACGAACCAGAATAATAGTATTGTCTAAAGAATCGCTGACTAGGCCGACCAGTCACCCCAAGCAGCACCCGTTCACGAGTATGACGCATGGACCAGCCATCATCTCCTTCGCCATATCAGAGGGAAGGAAACGACCCGCCCCACGACGACACCGCAAGCAATGACATTTCAGTGAGCATGACAAACCATAGTCTAGATACTGATAAAAATCACTACTAATTAAATTACCATGATAATCGCCACGCATTACTTTCAACTAACAATGGTTTGTTAATATTTAGCTTTATTAGAAGACAAAGAAGTTTGTGTGTATCTATTTAAATTCTAATGACACCTTAAGCCCATGACTGTTTGTCATTTAGATAATCGTTGATCGTATAGTAGGCTTTCCTAATAAGGTGATTTTTTACAGTTAGCTTGAATTTATTTACAGGAAGGTCGATTACATGTATAGGAATTTTATTATAAAAACGTACACCAAGACCTTTGAACGAGTTGTGTACCTTATGTAATCGATGATAGGTACCAATGAGTTTAGATTTGTTTCTAGTATTAATATTGTGTACATCACTGTTTTTCTTATAGTCATTAATGTTGTGTCTAACAAACATAATATTAGCAAATATATACTGTGATGCAACAGTTAAAATACCTATATCTTTAAACAACTCTCGAAGAGAGACTCTAGCACCTAAATTGTACATTGAGCGGATGGCTCGTTTTTGTAGAATAAAAATCGTTTCAATATCAGCCGCCTTGCCCCAAAGTAGTATACCATAGGACATGACGCTATGAAAGTAGCTAAAATAAACTAACCTAGCTGTGTCCGTATCAGTGAGCTGACGTACCTTCCATACTGCATAAGCTGCCGAACTAAGTCCACCCGCAAGGCTATCTATCTGGGCTCCCCATTGAAGTTTACTATCTAATGTAATTCCTAAGAATACTGTTGAGTCTACAATACTTATGATTTCATTATTTATAGTTAGATTAGTGACTAGTTGTTTTACATTTGGCATAGTAAATCTCACACACTTTGTTTTATTTGAATTTAGTAGGAGATTATTCGTTGTAAACCAATTCAATACATCATTTAGTGCCCTATTCACATCGTCAAAAACTGTTTTCTTACGATCGACTTTAAAAATAAGTGACGTATCATCAGCAAATAGAACTATATCACAGAGATCTTTTAAATAATATGGTAAGTCATTTATATATATGAGAAAAAGTAGAGGACCCAGTATAGAGCCCTGCGGAACGCCCATAGTAACAGGTAATCCAGATGACCTCGCACCATTGACATCTACATGTTGAATTCTATCTTTCAAGTAGGAAACGATTAGATCCAAAGCAATACCATTAACACCATAATGCCTAAGTTTAAGAAAAAGCGTGTTATGTTCTACACAGTCAGAAGCTTTTGAAAGATCGCAAAATACACCTATCGCATCTTGCGAATTCTCCCATGCACTAAATATATGTCTCAAAAGAGTTGCACCCGCATCAATTGTTGAACGACCCTTTGTAAAGCCATATTGTTCTTTGTGAAATAAATTATTTAGATTAAAATGGCTTTCTAGTTGTTGCAAAATGACTTTTTCAAAAATTTTACTAATAGCCGGTAAGATTGAGATTGGCCTAAAGTTACTTGGTTCGGTTGTACAACCCTTCTTGAATAAAGGTATTACTTTACTATACTTCATCAGGTTAGGAAAAACCCCAGAATCAACACATCGATTGAATGTTATTGCTAGAAATGGTGCTATATCAATTATAATAGTTTCTATTAATTTAACTGAAATCCCCCATAAGTCCCCTGTTTTCTTAGAGTTAAGAGACTTAAACGTTTTTATAATATCTGTGGGGTTTATGTATTCAAATTTAAATAGATTCTTACATTCATTTACATTGGCCCTTAACAACAGTTCAGACCCGGACGCACAAGAATTCAAGGTACTCGTTGTACTAACTGGTACACTTGTGAAAAAGGTATTAAAAGATTCAGCTATGTCTAAATTGTTTGTTATAAACCTATTATTGATATTTAATTTTAAATCATTATCTCGAGGTTTACAACGTCCCGTTTCATTATTAATAATGTTCCATGTAGCTGTTATTTTATTATTTGAAGACTTAATTTTATCACTTATATACAAAGACTTCGCCACACCACAGGCTCTCCTAAAAATCCTTGAGTAATTTTTTACATATTCGTGAAATTTTGGGTCAAAATTACCCTTTTTCACAGCATACAAATCATACAGCCTTTCCCTACTTTTGTATATTCCTGTTGTCGCCCAATCACAGAACGTCATTTTGGGCCGTTGCATTATTGTTTTTGTCTTAAATATACTGGTAAATTCGATTTCTATCATGTTGAATAGGTAGCCGTAAAGCTTATCCGGATCCCTTTGAGTCCAATCTAAATTGGAAACCTTATCCTTAATGTTATTACTAAAATTTAATAATCGGTTACTAGTAATGGGCCTGCATATGGTTTTGTTTACTTTATTTTCTCTCATACAAGGCAATGTAACAAATTGCCCACAGTGATCAGATGTTAAATCACTTAAAATTGACCTATTTAAATATTCCCCATTGCAAAAGATGTTATCTTAGCAAGTTGCCGAGTGAGAAGTAATTCTTGTGGGCTCAGAAAATAAGTGATTCAAGTCAAATGATTCAAATAGGCTTACTAATCGTATACTGATAGGACACTTTTCTAATAAATTAATATTAAAATCTCCACAAACTACCAAAATCTTACTACTGACACATAAACGTTTCAATACTTCTTCCATAACTATCTCAAAAATGCTAAAGTCACTCTGTGGTGGCCGATACACACTAACTACAATATGGTGTTCCAGTTCTACACAAGAAAGCTCTACAGTGCGCTCAGTAGACAAATTTACAATATCTTTCCGTTCTTTAGACTTAATACTATTACGAATAAATATTAAGGACCCTCCATGGATTGACTTCTTTCTTACATACACACTTCTAGCAGAGTAAAGTTCTTTATCAAGAATTAACTGGTGAGCCTGAAGCCAGTGCTCTGTGATGCAGAGCACATCAACATTATGCTTATCAAAAAATAATTCTACTTCTAAGTCTTTCCTAGATAATCCTTGAATATTTTGATGTACTATGTTTATGGTCATTAATTTTTTCACTTTATTGATACAATTTTTATTTATTTTTAGATTTCTACTAACAATACTATTATTGAGTAAATGATTTGATATGCAAGAGATAGGCTCTTTTGTCTTAGTAATTAATTTAAAGAATTTATGTCACCATGTGTGGCCAAGCTATTGCCTGAATTAATATTAATAAAGTCATTATTAATTAGCTCAGAAGGAGCAATATGTGAAGCCAAATGTTTGGCTACAGTGTTCTTACATACTAAGGGGGCTACAGTGTTCTTACATACTAAGGGGTGCTCTATAGGAGCTGTCAGGTTAGCCAAGTTCTTGGCTGTTATACTAAAATAATATGATAGCGAAACAGCTATTTGTCTTTTATAATAATGGGGCAGATAATAACTATCTGTGTTCAAAAAAACATTATCATAGACAATCCTATTAATATCAATTAAATGAAATTTATGATAAAATCTACCATTAATTTGGCTTGTCAAATTAAACATAGTCATGTTTAAACTAATCCTAATATTTTTTTCGTGTTGAGACAACCCTTTGCTAATGGGCAGTGTAAATAGTACTATTTTATTTGCATTGAGTTCCGATAATTGTTCAAAGTATTTTATAAATGTTTTTTTATTTACACTACCTCTATTGCCACAAAAAATTATGAGACTAGTATTTTTGTCAAAAGTTGCACTAATTGCATTTTCTAGAATCCTATTATATGCTAGGTTTGGCATACAGAAGTTGCTAAATGCATATTCTTTATTTGAGTTTGTCATTAACATACCTAAACCTTTACCAATTTCATCGCTAAACATTATTACATTACTATTGGTACAGTATAATTGATGTTGAATAGTTGTATTCCTATTCTGTAAATTAACTACACTCTTGTTATTTGCTGCTCTAGGAGCACATGTTACAGGTAAACTGTCTAAAGAACTAATAGTTTCATTGTGGTTATCCGAAAACAACAATGAATCATTCCTACAATTGCATGAATTAACTAACTTACCTATTGCCAAAACTTGTTCCCTACTTTGTTTTTGTGAAATCTCATATTTACCACTAATAGTTCTCAGTTGCTCCTCAAGTTTCTTAATTTCTGTTTGAAGAGCTCGTGTGTCATCAAAATATTGTGAAGACATGTTATCTACTTCTATGGAGTACATATTAACCTGATCAATTAAATGCAGCCTCTGCTTATTTAATGCTACACTATCTATGAAGAACTTATGTTTATAAATAAGCTTTTTTGTTTTTGTAATAAATCTTTTAACACGAAGGTACTTTTTTAATTTATTCTTGCTACATTTGATGACTTTTTGAGAATGATTAACTCTGAAGGAGTCGTTGTCATTAGTAAGATCTATAATGAGAGCTGAATGGTTGTTAACCACCAATGGTGAATTGGGAGCGACCAGCTCCTCGTACAGACTCTGATTTGATGCAGCTACTATCCTGTCCTTGAAGTCTTCAAATGATGTTATGGTGCTGTGTGCTTCATATAGTTGGCGTTCTAAAACCCTGATGTGTTTCAGAGCTTGCTCGTACTCATTCCTGCATGTGTCGAATGAGTTAACGAGGAGCTGTAGTCTGTCCCGAGCATTGGTAATCTCAACATTTTGTGAATGCAATGAAGATAGCTGAAGTCTTAGATTATCGTTTTCATGCAAAGTATCTAGGAGTGTTTGTTCACTGTCATTCCTCTCTTTCATCAGTTGATCACACCTCTCCTTGGTAGCTTTTAGTTCTTTTAGTGTCATTTGGAGTTTGGCCTCCTCCTGACGTGCCAAAGCTTTGCGAGTTTGAATCTTTTTAAAAAGGTCTGAGTTAAAAATAAAATAAGTTATAACTTTAAAACAGGAAGAATTGCAATCAACTAATGGGAGGTAGTTTTAAACAGTATAAGATTGAATTACTGTTAATATGTCTGTAAAACTGTACTTAACTGTGAATACAGTATGTTTATAAGAATGATGAGGTAATAAATACCTTGAAAGAGATAACAATAAATGCACAGTGATCACTTAAAATAAACTTTTCACAATATCAGTTGCAACGCAACTGTCACTTCAGAATTATCCGTAAACTTACAATTACACTTATTAATGATGAAATTTATATTTTTCTTATAATTACTAGGATGTTTAGCGTGAAATTGGTTATTCAATGTTATATTTTAGTAATTAATAAATTATTTTTATAAAAATTATCGGAACAAATTCTAATCAGCTGTTGACAGCTCGGGGTTGCCAGCCCAAAAAATTTACTGTGATTACTAATATTTTCATGAGCCAAAACTACATCTTCACAATGGGAGTAATATTCAAAGACGTTATCGTTTCTGGCGTCCAGGTTAGTCCAAATGTTCTGCGTTAATAGATTATGAGTATTTAGTAGTATTGTTAATTGGAACATAATACCTTTTTTATGGAATAGGCGGCAAACGAGCAGACGTATCGCCTGATGGAAAGCGATTACCGCCGCCCATGGACACCCGCAACACCAGAGGCGTCACAAGTGCGTTGCCGGCCTTTTAAGAAGGAGTACGCTCTTTTCTTGAAGGTTTGAAGGTTGCATTGACCCGGGAATACTGCAGACAATAGTTCATTCCACAGTTTTCTTGTGTGAGGCGTTACCTATGAGTAAAGAGATCTAGTTATCTACCAATAATAATAATAAATATTCCGGACATTTTAACACACTACGCCGTCTAGTCCCAAGCTAAGCAGAGCTTGTGTTATGGGTACTAGACAACTGATACAAATACATATAATATACTTTTTTTTGTAAATACATACATATTATACACAGAAAACACCCAATCTCCGAAACAAACATTTGTAGACCATACAAACATTTGGTCCGACCCGGGAATCGAACCCGAGACCTCATGATCACCAGTCGCACACGCCAACCGCAAGACCAACGAGGCAGTCTGTGTGGCACCAATGATGCAATGAGCGTCAATATCAACCACGATCCCTGTTCTCAGAATTCATGATAATGCATAGTTTATTGGAGTATTAGAAAACGTCCATCAGTTTGGCAAAGAGTAATCACATGCCCAGACTTTATTTATTGCTCTCGACGATGAGGTTAAATCGCGTAACCCACAGACAAAACATGTACATTTTGTTATTCAACGCACGCTAGATTAATGATGTCAATGAATTGTGTCCATACAAGTTGGCCTAGATTTCAAATTAGTGTCTAAATCTGATGTATGTAATTTTGGGATCGGTTTCAGCTGTCTGCAGCTACGTTAATTTAATTTACTTTTAAATTGTTAACAAAATATATAAATACATACAGCGGAACATAGAAGCTCATCCTTTTTGAAGTCGATTAATAAGAGCCAATGATCGTGTGAATTTGAAATTTCACTCAATAATTTAATATCTTATATATATATATATATTTGTCCGAATGGTGATGGAATAAGAATACGGTCTCACCACTCCTATTCAACCCGTGGGTGTCGTAAAAGACGACTAACGGAGCAAACTCCTCGGGACAAAAGCCCTGAAAAGAGAAGAAAAATTTGACACAAACCCTATACCAACCTGTGAGGTCAGCGTGACATAATATAAGTCGAAAACCACTTCCTACTACCATTTAATAACTATAAAAGGTTATTGATGTGATCATAGACGGTTTTTTTCGAATATCTCTTAGCCTTTGAGACATTTATGAATATATTATGTGTCTCATGTAAACATAAGATGAATTTTTTTTATAAACACGATATGAAAACACTGCATGCTCAGAAGTTATCTGAGCGGAATCAAAATTACGCTGTATAACTTAAAGCGTAATATATATTTCAATTTCGTTTAAAGTGCAATCAAGCGAAACTGACTTTTAGAGAAAAAAAACTACTTAAAACTCCTGTCCTACTACTTCTAAACATTATCCAAAAATATACGTCCATAAAAAATTAAATACAAGAACAAAAATCTTAGCAATATTGTAGATTGTAGACACTAAATAAAATGCAACACAAAACAATCGAACATAATTTATTTTACTCACATAACAGTATTAATGTAGAAATAAAACCATTTAAAGCTTTAATTACAAAATAAAATGACCAAAGTTTTAAATTATTATTCAACTCATCTAATAAAATACAAACTTCGACTTCCTATACCATTAATTTGAAAATGAACTAATTACTCGTAAAATAATCAGATAACCTAAACATACAATCATAGAATGAAATCTATTTCGTAGTTATTTTCTCCACTTATTTACGTAATATTCCTGTTTAACACGATAAAACTAATGACAGCGTTCATGCTGTCGTGTTTCGTTGGTGAGTGCGAGACCGGAAGCCCAATGATGGAGAAGCATCACTAGGCTGCCACAATGTGGGTCATCATGCTGCATTGTTGCATTGTCTGCACGAACAATGAGTATCGTGACAACCACTCTTGGATTCTGCTTATGCTTTCCATCAGAGAGAGTAGAGTCATTTTGGCAGTTGCAGGCATTTGGCCATACATAAAAAAAAAACACTGTTTATTAGAACGGAGAAAACATATTGAAATATGTACAGAAAGCATTCTATATAGCTATATATATAAAAGTTTGAAAGCCGGAGCAGGCTACTATTTTTATGCTGAACTAATGAGTTTAACGAGAAAGTAAAAAAAGAAAGTACGTTTAACTTAAAATTTTGTCTAAATAGCTATACTTCCGGAAACTAGCAGTAATGATATATTTTTTTTAATAATAATAATCATTTATTTGCTGATCAAAGGTAATATTATGGTGTTACATGATATGGTAGTACTATGATATTAATCCGAAAACGCTCATCTGGTGGCCCTACTGGAACTTTATAACAGATCTCTTTTTTTTTTTACGGACTACTCACTTTGCTACACGGCAGAAAATTCTTGACAAATTTAGTAAACCATAAGTTTTTTCAGTTAGTTATAAACCGGAACCGGACCGCATTCTCAGCTTTTGTCAACGTGTGTGAAAACGATTCTTTATAGGGCCATAGTAAAAACCCATTATTATTTATAGTAATTTCCATTCTTGTACGTGATTATGAAAGCAAATGTTAGTACAATAAGTTACGTCGGTGATTTGTCTTAGACATTGTTATGACGTAAGTTCGCAGTGGGAGCGATTTTGTTCAAACGGAAATCTTCTTGTCCCATAATAATTCATCATCATTATTAACAGCATTTAATAGTTCACTGTATAACTGTTAATGATATTTTTTTAAGATTTTCACAAAAAATAAAAAGAAATCATAAAAAATGGCAATCCAGAAATCTTCTAGGGTTATTGCGATTTGCCGTTCATTCTACATTTTTTTTTAATTAAAATTATTTCAGTTTTTAAAGTAAATTACATCAAATAACATTAAATTCATAAAATACTGTCCCGTCTCCTAAACCTGTCTTGGTTCAAAACTTGGGAAGGCATTTATTTAGATCCCACTAGAACTCTATTTGAATCATGATTTTTAACGCGAATGAAAAAATTCCTTCACCTTTTACATTTAATCATTCAATATTTTTGAAATGGTAATATTTTTATTTGATTTAAGTTAATAATTAATAATTGAGTACAAAGTATTCGTTATTCATTTCTTCCTTTTTTATTTATCATGGCATTTCAATTATTATATACGTAAAGTGCCTTGATTGTGATTACTGCCTGTAGGTACTAAATTAAATCAGAACCTAAATCTTGACAAAATAAGAAGTAATTTAAAATAAACCTAATATGTAAGTAATTTAAAATAAACCTAATAAACCTTCTAGAATTGTCGCGGGTCCAGTGACATAAAACTTTGACATAACTGTTTTGTGTGTAATATTGTTCGTTTTTATTTAATATCTAATTTATTTTTATTTAAATTCTAATATTTAAGGCGGGTTGCCTTTACTGAGACCACTCGCCTCAGACACTCATGCTGGTCGTTTATATTACGAGACACTATCCTGAAAGTAGATAGTTTCTTATTCACTGTCTCGTTTTTTTAGTAGCAGTTGTAGTATGTTCGTTTTGCTAAATAATATAATAATAAATCTTTTTATTTACTCTCACAAAAGTTCCTAGGGCAAAATACAGAATGCCACGTCATATTCAAGCAACTTTCTCAGAATCTGGTGTCTGAAATAGGTTTTTAAAAAAACCTGTAGCTACAGGTCACCAGATATAACTAATATTTCTTATTAAGCTGTTATATAAAGCATAATTTCTTGTAAAAAGTTGTAAAAATGTTCTTTAACAGATTTTCACATTTATTTCAAATAATTTTTACAATTCCTACCAACAGTTATATAATAATTCACATATATATATTATGATTTACATACTAGTACACTCCGCGATGTTACGCTCGGTTGTAGTTGTCGACATGGCGAGTCACACCGCGGGGTGAAACTAGTATAAAATAAAAATAACCTAACTACTTAAACAATCAGCTATCTGGCAGTGAAAGTTACGTCAAAATCGATGCAGTCGTTCCAGAGATTAGACCAAACAAACAGATAGACAGACGATTTTTTTTTTACTATTTTGATGTAAGTACTGTATATGCTTTCATATGCATTTAGTAATAAGTTGTTACTTTTAAATTACAAACAGATAGTTCAATTTTATTCATTTGTATAGATTGGACCAATTTCTTTACTTCACATAAAAAAAATGTTATTAATAATTTCTAAGTCACAATTAAAAGCCGTAACCTAACAGTACTATATTTATGATGATTTCTTGCTTTTATATAGCTATAGTTCCATACAATTCCTAATATACAGCACACGAAACAATAGCAAACTATGTTTTCACAAAGTTAACAGAGCTTTTGGATGCAAACGAGTACAGTTTCAGGTGTTTGTGTTCTTTGTACAATCAACCATCCTATAATACCCTCTGCTTCGCGTTGCACAACAGAACGCTAACTCTTTGGATCACAATGCAGATTGTTTGACGTTTTTGAAATTTTTGTTTTACTGTCTGGATGAGGTCAAAAATTGTTGGAGTTTCTATAAACAGTGAGCCATAGTGTAGTCTATTTAATTTTTTATGAAAGCGACCTGATCTCAGTCTTTGAATTCACTCTGAAAAACGATTTGAATTAACTGACCCTGATTACTGGATTTTGTATGATTTTCAGTGATTCACTTGTAACTTGAGTTGAAGGTGTCCTTGATGGTAGTCACTTAAAATCAGGTGTTCCGTTTGATCTTTCAACCCATCCATACAAATAATAATAATATAATAATAAATATTTTCGGACATCTAACACACAACGTCATCTAGTCCCAAGCTAAGCAGAGCTTGTGTTATGGGTACTAGACAACTGATACAAATACATAGATACTTTTTTTTTTTTTTTGTAAATACATACATATTATACATAGCAAACACCCAAACTCCGAAACAAATATTTGTAGATCATACAAACATTTGGTCCGACCCGGGAATCGAACCCGAGACCCGAATAAATCAAATTGGAGTGTCTGTTTATATGTGCTACCTACCCTGTTACACCACACTGGTCAGAATAGTTGACATGGGGTTTCTTTCTAATTTTCCATCTTTGCAGTGATCTTATGTAGATTGTTTCTTTAGTCGACTCTTACGACACCTACGAAATGAATGGGGGTGACACTCAGTATTCTTAATCCTATCTTTTTTAATCGCTTCGGTTCTTCCTTCCCGTGCCGAGCGGTCAAAACCTGGAACTCACTACCAGCGCACGTGTTTATCTCCCATTATGATCCTGGTTCTTTAAGCAGAGCATGAAAAAGCATCTCACTAGGCAGCCATAGTGTTGATCACCATGCTGCATTGTCCTTATTTGCATTGACCACTACTCCTGGACTCTGCTCAAGCTGTCGATCAGGCAGAGCAGAGTCATTTAGCAGCACAAAAATACCCGTCTCCATACGGAAGAACTACAACTCGATAACCTTTTGTTAATAATTGTGGAATACCCAATATACCCATAAACATTCTGTTCAGAAATATAGCATAAAATATAAACTTAAAAGTCAAACATTGGTATTAAATAATAACAAGTAAGCCGCTTCGGGCATCGTTTTAAGACTATCATCTAAATACTCAACAAAAGCCTTCTCATCAAATATTGTATAAAGATAATAATTATCAAAACATGATTAATATTACATAAAACTTATTATAAACAGGCGATTGTTAACTAAAACGGCAGCTGAGATGTAATAAAATGATGTATAAACTGTCTAGCGGATTCTCATTAAGATAACTCGGAACAGTGAATTTTATCTTATTCCCCCATATTATGTTTTAGCGTTGTTTACACGAGCATAATGAAGTTATAGCTTCTAATGGCATCTTTAAGTTCTTATATACTATCAAGGGAACAATAAATTGGTGGATCCGTCAAGGATGTTTCTAGAAATGGGTTGTTTTATGCCACTTTTTATCATTCATTACTTGAATCATTAGTTCAACTGATGCTTCACACTAAAATTATTTGAAATTAATAACGGTTCAATAAATTACCCTTTAAGGTTTAACGTAATCATGTATAATGTAATATGATAATAACGAAGCCGAAAAATTTCACGGGGAATTCGTTAATTTAAAAATACTAGATTTGATGAAAAAAATACTATCGGCAATTCTAGAACCAGCTGTCGCAATCACTTTCTTTTGAAAACCGTCCATTTATTTGTTTTCATTGCCTTAAACGAGCCAAAAAGAGCTTCAGAAATATATACGAATATTTCAAAAAAGGAAGAAGGTTTGAGTGCGGGATACACAGGATCAGTTGTTGTCAAGATCCTTCCTTGAGAGAGGCCTATGTCTGGCCATAGGCCATCATTTCAGCCAAAAGACGTCTACGTTTACATCTGGATGGGAACGTCTTTTGGCTGAGATAAGGATGGTGTTAAGAAATCATATAGTTAAAGAAAAGTAGTACTATAAGCAGTGGCATAAGGAATGGTCCGGCAATATTTGAAGTACACTATCGTAAAATACTCAAAGCACCGAGAGGATTCTCAATGCGGCGTAAAACAATTTACTGACCACTTGTTAGATAAATGAGTTCTTGAGTGTATTAAATGCTTCATCTTCTTACATAGTATGATATTGTTTAGTAAAATTATATACCAATATAAATAAATAAATAAGTTATGTCCGAAATATAAATATATATTTATATAAATATTTTTCGGACATCGAAGACATAGTCCATAGTCCCAAGCTAAGCAGAGCTAGTGAAATGGGTAAGTAGACAACTGATATAAATACGTATATACTTTTTTTGTAACTACATACATATTATATATAGAAAACACCAATATAGAATAAACAATACATATAATATGTTCACATAACCAATCACTATAAATTAAATAAATTTTAATATAAGTGGTTAGAAATCAAACATACACATACTTGTAATAGTAATTTATGCTATTAAATGTTATATCCGATAAGATATTTATTACAGACCTTTAGTATACCTATGTGCTACTACTGTAGTATACCCAGATATATTATCTTTATTAATATAAATTTTCTGTGCGTGTGTATGTGACTAAACTCCTCCTAAACGGCTGAACCGATTTTAATTACATTTTTTGTGTATATTTCTGAGGATTCGAGAATGGTTGAGATTCTCAATTCAGTAAAAAGACATTAACAATCTATTTGTGTAGCCAATTGTTATCGCGGCGTTACCTGCGGGTGAAGTTATACCGCTTGCATATTATTGACGGTCATATTGTTCAGTGGTTACCTATATATATACCTACTAACCTAACCTAACTGCTAAGCCAGAGGTAGTGTGTTCAATTCCCAGCCAGGACGAATCTTTGTGTGATAAGCAATATCATTTCTTCTGTGTGTATCATCACTACATAGTATAAAACAAAGTCGCTTTCTCTGTCCCTATGTCCCTTTGTTTGCTTAAATCTTTAAAACTACGCAACGGATTTTGATGCGGATTTCTTTAATAGATAGAGTGATTCAAGAGGAAGGTTTTTAGGTATAATAAATGCATAATATAGTATGGCAACATTATTAATTTTCGAGGTTTCTAATGTGATGTAGCAAATAAACACATTTTTTTGCGCTTACATTGCAAGCGCTGGTTGCACCCTACGAGATAGATCAAAATAATGTACTACAGTATTGTACACCTTAAAAAGTACTACAAACTACTACGCGACGGTATAGGTCTATCTCTTAGGGATAACCCACAACAACCATTATTTATTCCTTTCTTTTTACGAGAAATAATGGCTTATTTACGAAGTGATTTTAAGCAATACAGAATGAATCCTTATACAATTAAGTAAATTAAATACATTGTGCGTTTAATTTAGATCAAAATGGCCCTTTACAAAATTAAATACATTGTGCGTTTAATTTAGATCAAAATGGCCCTTTACAGTATCTAATTTAAATGAATATATTCGAAGATACGCCGACGACACGATTAGTGCATTTTAAATCTGTAATTTAAAATGCACTAATCGTGTCGTCGGCGGGGGCATCTGAAATCCACCCGTGCGAAGCCGGGGCGGGTCGCTAGTAATTGTATATGTTATTTATCTATAACATGTATGTTTAAAAAAAAATAAGTATGTTTATCAGCAATCTGATTACCATAGCACAGGCTTTGCATAGTTTGAGACCAGATTATCCTACTAATATTATAACGTGAAAGTTTATAAGTTGCCAATATGACTGCCTCAGTGGCGCAGTGGTAGCGTATGCGACTGCTGTGCTTGAGGTCTCGGGTTTGATTCTCGGGTCGGATCAAACGTTTGTATGATCTGCAAATATTTGTTTCGGAGTTTGGGTGTTTTCTATGTATAATATGTATGTATTTACAAAAAAACAATTTATATGTATTTATATCAATTGTCTAGTACCCATAACACAAGCTCTGCTTAGCTTGGGACTAGCTGGCTTTGTGTGTTAGATGTCCAAAAATATTTATTTATTTATTTATAAGTATGGATGGATGGATAGATGTATGATTGTTACTCTTTCACGCAAAAACTACTAAACGGATTTGGATGAAACTTTACAGTATTATAGCTTATATATCAGAATACCACATAGGCTACTATTTGCCGCTAAAAAGCTAGTAATAAATTTATATGTATATTTTTACATATACGGAGTTTTTGATACCAAAGCATATAATTCTATTACAAACAAACCTCAAATTTGTTCTAATAGGTAATATAAGCCGTACACCTCAGTATTTATTCTGAAACATAGATACAGTACCACGTAACAACCACCTTTGTAGTAGAGAAACATTGGAGCACAATCTTTAATCAGGCTCGGGAGTCTTAACACCAGTCTTACACAGATCTATTACGTGAAGTAATAGACATTGCATATAGGTATGATAAACTTCCTTTCGAAGGCCATGTGGCTAAGACTTACTCTAGATTGTTGTTTTTATATTTTACAAGCTTTTTATTAACTTGCAATGTATGTACTATGTATGTATGCTTGTATGTTCGGGTGGTATCTTGCAACTCAATTTTGAATCAGATATCTTCAACCGATTTTGCTGAAAATTTTCAAGCATATGTATACAGCGTGACAATACAATATTATAATGACATGGAGCTGATCTGATGCTGGAGCTGGAAGGTGGCCATCGAGGCATTCCAGTAAAAGCTTGTTTTTAAAAAGCTATTTAATTTATTATATATAAGCGTGCCAAAGTGACTCTACTCTGCATGGTGGAAAGCGTGAGCAGAATTCAACAGTCGTGGTGAGAAATTCAAGCCAATAAAATAAATTATAGCATAGTTACCCACACTATGATGGCCTATTGAGATGCTTCGGCAACTTTGGGCCTCCGGTCTCGCACTCACCGACGAAAGACGACAATATATATATATATATATTGCCTCTGTGGCGCAGTGGTAAGCGTATGCGACTGATGTACTTGAGGTCTCGGGTTCAATTCCTGGTCGAACCAAATGTTTGTATGACTGCAAATATTTGTTTCGGTGTTTGGGTGTTTTCTATGTATAATATGTATGTATTTACAAAAAAAAAGTATGTGTGTATTTATATCAGTTATCTAGTACCCATAACACAAGCTCTGCTTAGCTTGGGACTAGATGGCGTTGTGTGTTAAATGTCAAAAATATTTATTTAATAAGAATGCTGTATTTTAGATTGATTTTCCATGAGAGTTCATGATGCTTTCTATGGTTAAATTATATCGTGCTGAGACAGCAGATAGTGTGCATGTTCAGTATCATGGCTAAAAGCTTTGTTAACACTCTCATTAAACTTCAAGGTTTTCTTGTAATTATTATATAATTAGAGTCTATATCTTCTATTGTATTCGTGTCATACGACTTCATTAGGTTCTATTTCATAAGAAGAGCCACGCTTCTGCATGAATGGGCTGGCTCGACCGAAGTGATACCACGGCCTCACAGAACCTAACCTAACACGGCCGGTGTGAAATAGCGCATGCGCTGTGTTTCACCGAGTGAGTGAGGATACCGGAGGAGGACATCAGTTAAAATACGAGTTGTATCGAATTGACACTTAAAACTTTAGATACTACAATATATTATTGCCAAAGATTAAGTTGTCTTAAAAACCTTTGTGATCTTATGTATCAAACAATAATTAACATTATAATTAAATAATAATAATTAACTCAACGTAAATTTTAAGTAAGAAGAAAAAAATAAAAGTACTATTTCTGTGGCAAGCACATTACCAACACGTAATACAACTTAACACACTCTCTACTCCAATGTCTGATTGTGACAGTAAATTACACGCTAACGACACAACACTAATTGGTACAACACTAATGTTTCGAAGCTAAAAATATGGCGAAAATTAACGAGGTCTTGCACGAACATTTCGGCAATAATTTTGGGAAACTTAATCGTCTTTCAAATTGTTATGGATAGAACTTCGTCTCTGTTATATAGGTTGTAATATTTATTATGTAACTAGCTTTTATGCGTGAACATCATACAAATAAATAAAATTGGAGTGTCTATTTGTAACACTAAAAGAACCACTTTTTAAAGGCATATGGTACATATACCAAAATAACATTATTTACAATTTTTGTCTGTCTGTTTGTTCCGGCTAATCTCTGGAACGGCTAGAACGATTTTGACATGACTTTGACTATCAGATAGCTGATGTAATAAGGAGTATCTAAGGCTGCTTTTTCTTAGAGTAGCTTCACCCCGTAGTGTTACCCGCGGTTGCAAAGGTACAACAATAGCCGCGGGTACCACCGCGGGACTCAGCTAATCTATACTATCTATACTATTATTATTATATTATAAGATTATAAAGCTGAAGAGTGTGTTTGTTTGAATGCGCTAGTCTCAGGAACCGCTGGTCAGATTTGAAAAACTCTTTCGGTGTTTGATAGTACATTTATCGAGGAAGGCTATGGACTATATATAATCACGCTACGACTAATAGGATAGGAACGCCAATGAAAAATTTTTCAAAACCGGGGGAAAATTATCACGATACGGGCAATATAAGACGCAAACGAGGTTGCGTGGGTCGGCTAGTTTATAATATTAGTATGGATTAGCTATATTTATATTTTATTATATATACTTTATTTAATGATTAAGTGTGATCTTGTTTGGATAACTTATTTATTTATACTATACTACGATTATTTTTGACGCCATTCGTACGTATGCAGTCAAAAACCATCAAGACATCCTTATCTTACAAAATTCCGGAGTTAAAACAAATGTTCGTGCAGCGTGCACTCTAGACAAATAATTATTCGAACAAATACGGGATTATGTTAATATCAGGCATCAGTGAGCAGTTCGCGCAATCCAGTACGTACTTTTGCAAATACAAAACAATGTAGTAGAGAGGTGATTAGGCTTATATCTAAGACTTGATATTTTCTTTCTTTTCAGCTTGAAATGCTGTCTTGAAATTAATAATAAAGAAAAAACTTATTTAAATTGTATTAAATAAGGAAAATAAGATATTGATCTAGAAGCTCTTTCATAAACTGTTTTGTATTTATTCATGAAATTGACTTCCTTCATGTCATAAATCCAGAATAGTTGGCAATTTGTGCTCAATAATTATCAGTTAAATGTCAAATGATACCTTTTTAATGTCAAAGATGTAAAGAGGTGATGGTTTGAGTGTCACCATTTGAGCTCTAACACTTTTATAATGAATTATAGATTTACATTCTGCCTCGTTGGTCTGGCGATTAGCGGAAGTGTGGCTCGATTTCCGGGTCGAAACTCTGTTGGGTTTTTCTTACAAAAAATTCTCAATAGCAGCCTAGAGTATGGAAGATAGCGCTGTTTCCGCCTCGCCCGTGCCTCGGAGAGCACGTTAAGCCATCCGTCCCGGTTGTCATGAACACGTATGACAATCATTATTCGGAAGTCATTGCCCTCGAATATATTGACAACTAGTTCAACCATCGAATTTAGTTCACCCTCAGGATGCGGAGGTCTGATGCCTGTCGCTCTGTGGAAAAATTGATATTCAGGTAAAACCGGTTAAAATAGTAGCCGACTCCAATTAATCTTAGGAATAATAAAGGCGAGAAAGATGATGACATACATTTATCTTCTAAGAATTCATGCACAGCAGTGAGAAACGCTACTGAGCCACCGAGGCAGTCAATATATTTCCATAATTATATCTACTTTTAGTGAAAACTGGTAATTTGAAATTTCAAACAAATACTTCAAGTCTATTTATTAACCGACTTTAAAAAAGGAGGTGGTTATCAATTCGACGGTTTTTTTTCTGTTTTTTACCTCATAACTTTTGATGATTCTTTTTTTATTTGAAAGCTGGTGCTTCCCTAGTGGTCCCATTTCAATTTGGTCCAGTTATTGAAATTTCTTTTTCTTTGTAAAAAATTGTGATTATTTGTATAGATACGAGATATTTCGAAATTTATTGAAATATCCACATTCAATAGAACTTCTGCCAACCCTAACTGAGAACACTTTTATATGTCCGTAAGTAGTTAAGTCCATTGTATCACCAAGTTTGGACAGGACTGGAACACGAACTAGCACTTCATGTGCAGTGAATCCATATTTAAATAATGTTTTATTTAAATGTTGGAAAGACCCAGTTGTCGAATTTAAAACACATTAAATACTCTCTTATTCGAAATAAATGTTGGAAGTTTAAGCTACTTTTATTCCATTTCAGGGATACTGTTATATTATTAAAATATTTTCCTATATATTTACATTTAAGTTCTCGTGTGGGTTTTCATCAACAACCCATAACGTCCTACTGCTGGGCTCGGGCCTCCTCTCAGGAGAGGGTTAAGGCCATACGTACATATTCTTTGTCTTCTTCAATAAATAGGCTATCTGACACATTTTTTTTTCTACTGACAAAATGACTCTGCCCTGCCTGATGGTAAGCATGAGCAGAATCCAAGAGTGGTGGTCACCATACTCATTGCGAATAAGGACAATGCAGCATGGTGACCGACACTATCAAGGCCTGGTGAGATGTATTTTCACGCCCCGCTTAAAGGACCCGGAATCACAGTGGGAAGGAAACACGTTTGCTGGTAGTGAGTTCCAGGTTTTCACCGCTTGAATTAGAAACAATCAAGCTTTTCAGCTTTATAACGTTAGTAATAAAACAAAAGCACGCTAGTTTTTATATGTATATCATAAACAACATCCAGATTCATAACAACATTTGGTGGACATAATATATAATACTGTCCCATATGGGTAATGTACCCATGACAGTGCAGTAGGAAGCGGCGAGCTGACCGCTGAAATTATTACGCTATCCGTGCACTATTTAAATAAAACAATAATGCGACACTTGTTTGTTCCGAATTAATTATTCATAATCCACACAATACAGAAATTTAAATCTCAACGTGTTTAACATATGGATCAAAATCAATCAACCTCTCAATATAATAGCAATTTATGACTATGTAACCAGCTGCAAAGTTGATCCCGTATTATAAACATGTTTTAAAATAAGAAAGAACAAACGTAAATTAGCTTCCTCTTTGCAACCTGTCTAAACATGTTGTTGAGCTATTTAAATAGAAAATGTTCAGCTTTATTACACGAAGCGGTAATCTTCCATGTTTCTAGATGCGGGTTGTGGTTAAAAGATTTTATATTGCATTTACTTGTTAATATTTAAAATACCTTGTGGCAAGAGAGGACTTCTGCATTAAGCTATTACCAAGTTCTAGTTCCTCTTTTTATATAAACTAGAATTTAGTTTGATTATTTTGACGTCATCGTATTTAACTTTTGAAAATTTCGCTTAAGATTTTGGAATAATTACTCCTATAAATTATATTGAATATATTTTTTTTTATTGAATAAGGGGCAAACGAGCAGACGTATCACCTGATGGTAAGTGATCACCGCCGCCCATGGACACCTGCAACACCAGAGGCGTCACAAGTGCGTTGCCAGCCTTTTAAGAAGAAGTACGCTCTTTTCTTGAAGGTTTCAAGGTCGTATTGGTCCGGGAATACCGCAGGCGACAGTTCATTCCACAGTTTTGTTGTGCGAGGCAGAAAGTTCCTAGAGAACCGCACAGTTGTGGACTGCCAACCATGTAAGTGATGGGGATGAAATTGCTGTCGCGTAGGATGATGGCGGAAAGAGGCGGCAGGAATCAGCCTGAACAATTCCTCGGAGCATTCCCCATAGTAAATGCGGTAGAAGATGCAAAGCGAAGCCACATCTTTACGCAGCGCCAAAGAATCCAGCCGAATTGAAGATTCCTGGCAGTCGACGATTCGAGTCGCTCTCCGTTGAATGCGGTCCAGAGGGAGGAGCTGGTACTGGGGTGCCCCCGCCCAAAGATGAGGACAGTATTCCATATGTGGCCGACCTGCGCCTTATATAGAAGAAAGCGGTGGGCCGGAGTGAAATACTGTCTCGATCTGTTGAGCACGCCAAGCTTCTTCGAGGCCAATTTGGCCTTATCGTCCAAATGGCCACGGAACTGGACTTCGCTCGATATCTCGACACCAAGTATTCCAATGTTGGCTGAGGCTGATAGGGGAGTGTCTTGAAACCGAGGGCATACGACCCACGGCAGTTTTTTAGCGGTGAACGCGCAAATTTGTGTCTTGGTGGGGTTAAAGTGGACTAAATTGAGTCCACCCCAATCTGATACCTTTTCTAAAGAGGTCTCAATTTGGGACACAAGTTTGTTTCGACTTTCAATGACGTTTTCCCGAGAAATATTAGCGCGGCCGGTGTAGAGAGCATCGCCTGTACTGTCATCCGCATAGCAATGAATGCCGCTAGTTTGCAGCATGTCATTGATATGCAGGAGGAACAGAGTAGGCGATAGCACACAACCTTGCGGGACACCAGCATTCACAGGTATAGAGTCAGAGCATTCACCGTCGACTACGACCTTTATCATCTACCTGCTAAAAAGCTGGTGACCCATTCGAATAGTTTCTCGGGAAGCCCATAGGAAGGGAGCTTCGAAAGAAGCGCTTTGTGCCAGACCCGATCGAAGGCTTTCGCAATGTCCAAACTAACTGCCAAGGCTTCCCCCTTTAGTCTCAATCGCCTGGGCCCAGCGATGTGTCAGGTACGCCAGAAGATCACCAGCTGATCGACCCTTACGGAAACCGTATTGCTGGTCGCTAAGCAGATGATGATCCTCTAGGTACCGCAGGAGTTGATGATTGATTATGGACTCCATTATCATGGACATCAAGGGATAAAAGTGTTAAGCGCACTGAGCGTTGGTGGAACTGGATTTTCAGCATACAGCTCTCGCACCGCGGTATGGTAGGCGGCTTTTGTTCCCCGTCATCCAAGGTCGAGTTAGACGCAAAGTGTTTTGCCAGAAGATCGGCAAAACACTTTGCGTCTAACTCGACCTTCGATCGATCGGAAAGGATGGCTTACAAAAGTTGCCTTCGATAGCCTTGGCAAGAGACCAGAATGCCCGAGTTCCCGAAGGAAGACGCTCAAGCCTCTCGCCAATCCTGGCAATGTGCTCCGACTTCGCCCTTGCAATGTCTCTTTTGAGGGATCTGGAGGCAAAGTTGTACTCCTTTTTCAGAGCGCTGGTATTTTGATCCCGTAGCGCCACCGCGTCAGTCTGGGCTGCTGCGTCAGCTAGCTAGGTCAGCTTGGGCTTGGTAAGCCTCCTGCTTTATGCGAGAAGCTTTTCTGGAAGATTGACCAAACCAGGGCCGACATTTGCCACCAATGGGGACCACAGTCGATGGGATGAAGAGCTCCATACCCTGTAGCACAACATCGGCAACAAAATCAGCAGCGGCGTTGGGATTATCCGGCGAGAAGCACAACTGTCTCCAAGGGTAGGACGCAAAGAAGGACCGCATCCCATCCCAATCTGCTGACCTGTAGTGCCACACACGACGGCTGCTTGCGACTCGTGGTCGCGGCGAGGGTGTGATAGGCACTTTACTCCGGACAAGACAATCGTCTGAGGAGCCAAGTGGAGTGTTAACGGATACACGGTAACCGTCCAGATGAGAAGTCAGCAGAAGATCCAACAGTGAAGGATTCTGGTCCTTCACATCTGGGACTCGCGTGGGCGTGGCAACCAGTTGTGTCAGGCCATATGCCAGGGCGAAGTCGTGAACAGATCTCCCCGCATGATCAGTTTTACTGGAACTGAGCCAGTCGGCGTGGTGGGCGTTAAAATCGCCAAGTACGATGATCTCTGCGGAGGGGATCTGCTGCTGCACGAAGTCTGCAGCCATCTGGATGTGCTCAATGAGTCGGTCAGTTTCGGCATCACCACTATGGGACCTATAGAGGCACGCATAGACGCGGGGATGGTCGTCGCTGTCTACACGGAGCCATAAGATGGAGAGGTCCCTACCTTCAAGGTTGCTGAGGTGACGAGAGCTGACATCGTCTCTAACGTACACGCACACTCCGGCCTTAGAGATGAAGGAGTGTTCAAGTCCGTACCCAGGCTAAGTTAGGTAGGAAGTGTCCGCTGGAGACGCTATCTGCGTCTCGGTCAAGAAGAGCAAGGCTGGCTTTGCTGTCTCGAGGTGGTGATGGACAGCGTTAAGGTTGCTATGTAATCCCCTGATATTGCAGAAGTCCAACACCAGCGTGGTAGGGGATGCCATTGTGTTACTGCTCTTATCCCGAGCATGATTAAGCGTAGTTTTGCCCCCCCCCCCCCAGAATACGAGGGGCAGCCTGGGCGTCCACGCTCAGGCGCGATGTGTTCTGAGTCTGGACGTGCAGAGAGGGATTCTCCAACGCAAGCGCAGTTGGTACCTTCCTGGGGTAGCATCTGTTTCAACTGCGCCATCATAGTGGGGACTGGGGGGGTGGGCCTCCGGTATCTCACTCGGTGAAACACAGCGTAAGCGCTGTTTCACACCGGTTTTCTGTGAGGCCGTGGTATCACTCCGGTCGAGCCGGCCCATTCATGCCGAAGCGTGGCTCTCCCACGGGTGAAATATATGTAATTTAATAACAATGTAAGTACATCATTTAAGCGTTTTTTTGGGTTCCGTGCCAAAGGCAAAAAAACGGAACCGTTATAGATTCGTCATTTCTGTCTGTCTGCCCGTCTGTCTGTCTGGCCGTCTGTCTTTCCGTCCGTATGTCACTTAACATTTACACAAAATTATTAAAAAAAAACCCGACTGCGTCAATATTTAACAATAAAAACATAAAACTTTTATATATATTCGTAATCACCGTAAAAATTCTTTATTTTGATACCACACTCGATGTATTTTGAAAACATAATTTTTTATATTACTTTTTGGCGCCAAAAACCCTTATTTTTTATTTATTTTTATTTTGATGTACCCAGTGTCACTCTCACGACTAAGACAAGCCGTTTAGGCTCTAGGGCGTGCCAAAGAAATATACATACATACATACACTCCAAAAACATTACCCTCCTTTCGCAGTCGGGTAAAAATAGAAAAAAAACAGTAAATTTTTGGGGTCCCCATACCTACACATATACTTAGAACTGAAACCCAAAAAATTTTTTTTCGTCAAAAATGATATTGAGGTTTCTAATTTGATTTTTTTCCAAACTGAATAGTTTGCGCGAGAGACACTTCCAAAGTGGTAAAATGTGCCCCCCCCCGCCCTGTAACTTCTAAAATAAGAGAATGATTTAACTAAAAAAGTATATGATGTACATTACCATGCAAACTTCCACCGAAAATTGGTTTGAACGAGATCTAGTAAGTAGTTTTTTTTTAATACGTCATAAATCGTAAACAGCAATTTATCGATCAAAGTTACAACGAACTACAAGAACTTTAATTATGTTACTTGTTGCTACGGAACCCTTCATACGCGAGTCTGACTCGCACTTGGTCGCAAATGGTCTCTAATATTAAAGATAATAATCATATCATCATAATCAGTAAGTACTCAATTGAACTGAATTTACCAATAATATTTTCGGCAAACGTGAAGAGTTTTTAATAACTTTTCTTGTAACTCTTTATTATAATTAGTACCTAGATGACCGAGTTTTGCTCGGTGTCTCTTTGTTTGGTAAATTTTCTAAATATGAATCCTATAATCGATTTATCGCCCAGAAAACCGTTACACTAAATTTCAAAAAAAAATATTGGAGCCGTTTCCGACAGTATAATGAAATGTGCTAGCTGACCCACGCAACCTTGTTTGCATCTCCTATTGCCCGCAGCGTGATAATTTTCCCCCGTTTTTCAAACATTCTTCATTGGTGCGCCTCTTCTGTTAGTCTTAGCGTGATGATATATAGTCTATAGCCTTTCTCGATAAATGGGCTATCTAACACTCAAAGAATTTTTCAAATTTGGACCAGTAGTTCCTGAGATTAGCGCGTACAAGCAAACAAGCAAACAAACTCTTCAGCTTTACATATAATAGATATTAATCAACCGCAGTACAACCACGGTCTAACAGAAAACCTGCTTATGTTAAGCTCTTTATTAATATTGTCTATCAAGGCACCACACTTGTGACCCATCAGAACAGGTATCTTTATGTTGCAGTAGTCACTTACCATTAGGTGAGCTGTCTGCTCCTTTGATTCTCATCACCATCTGAACATTGGACTCGCCTTAGTAAGAGGTCCTACTATATGACGCGGGCCATATATATACAGGCATAGGATTTGTTTCAAGTTTTCCTTGTCTTTCAGTGATGTTGCTCTGCTTAGTTTGTCCCCTTATAGACACCCATGGAATAAGTAGAGGTAGAGATACATCGTATTCTTAATCCGTCACCAAACGAAATTTTGCCCCATTATTTTAAGAAAAAGTTATCCCCTTTATACTTACCAAATACGGTCTAAAATCAGGAGGTGTCAACTACAGGTAACATATTGAAACTACTGCAGATCGCCACGCCGCTTTCTACTGCGCTAAGGTGTTGAGGGTCCAAATCTCACATGGGATACTACTTTGTATGATCCAATGGCCCACAAATTGTGTTCTTTGAGTTCATTTCATGAATGTTTGTAAACTCCCCGCGACACAGGATATATCCCTAATACGCCTAGTGCCTTTCTAAAAAAGAAACATTAATATCATTTATGTATAAAACGTCATTGTAACTAACAATAAAAGCAGTCGGTCACGACACTAACATTTTAATCACCTCTTATCTCTGATATAAAATCTTGTTTCAAGCGACAGCAAGAAGTTAAGAGGCCGTTTATGGTTACCAAGATTACATTCCTGTAGACTGTTATCAGAGTTCCAAAGTTACGGAACGCTCCTACAAAGTTAACCCTGATTATGGCTCAAAGGGTAGGAATACTTGTAGGTATTTTGCATTTCTTTAAGTCACTTGAAATGGCTGATATTATACTAGTTGGATTAACTTTTATATCTATACTAATATTATAAACGCGAAAGTTTGTAAGTATGGATGGATGGATGGATGTTTGTTACTATTTCACGCAAAAAGTACTGAACGGATTTAGATGAAACTTTACAGTAATGTAGCTTATACATCAGAATAACACATAGGCTACTATTTGCCGCGATAACCGACATATACGCGGGCGGAGCCACGGGCAACTACTAGTGGATTATAGTTACAGAGTACCCACACGTATAATAAAAACCCACCAAAAACATAAAAATGTAAAAAAGGATCCAAGTTCAATACAAAAATTATGATTGGCTGTGGGCTTCGCCGCAAAAAGAACGGATATCTAAATGAGTGCAAAGTTCTATGCAAAACCCAAATATAAATATTTTATAAATATTTCGGACATCTAACACACAACGTACATCTAACACACAACGCCATCTAGTCCCAAGCTAAGCAGAGCTTGTGTTATGGGTACTAGACAACTGATATAAATACTTATATACTTTTTTTTGTAAATACATACATATTATTCATAGAAAACACCCAAACTCCGAAACAAATATTTGTAGATCATACAAACACTTGGTTCGATCCGGGAATCGAACCCGAGACCTCATGATCAGCAGTCGCACACACCAACCACCAGACCAACGAGGCAGTCGACACAAATATGTATTTATAGAAACAAAATAACATTAAGAACAAGTATTAAACTTTGTTTCTTTGCTTTATTGGATACCTATGACAATTGCTGTTATTTAAAAATGTGAGATCTTAAAGTAGGTTAGATTTGACTTGGTCAGTTTTCATTACATCAGTCATTTTATAAAGTTATTCAACATATATATATATTTTAATTCTAATAAAAACTGGCCTTGTCAAATCTAACCTACTTTAAGAAAAACACAAACTTTATATATTTTTATTTCCTTGTTTTCGTTTCCTATTGCCCGTAGCGTAATAATTTTCCCCCCTTTTTGTAACATTCTTCATTGGTGCTCCGCCTTCCTCGATATGGGCTATCTAACACAGACAGAATTTTTCAAATCGGACCAGCGGTTCCTGAAATTAGCGCTTTCTAACAAACAAACAAACTCTTCAGCTTTATAATATTATATATATTATATAGTATAGATTATTTATTTAACTATGACACTGAACAATGTTTCTGGTTTTATATTTGAGTTAACAACACATTTAACTTTTAATTAGACATTTGGTTAAATATATTATATGACATCTTTATGATACAAGGCTTCTTCCAAATCAGCAAAATATCCTATTTTAACACATACATTATTGTAGTTCAAAATATTTTTGAGACACCAAATTAAATCATGTCAGAACCTGCTACCACCTTTTCTAATGCATATGTAATTCATGTTTGACCAGGCGCCTGACCAAAATGTACAACATGACATCGTGTCAAGACTGGATGTTAACATTACCACGACCGCAACGGACGAGCTTTTACTAGACATTTCTCTATGTACATTTAAATTATAATAAAACTGACCCACTAATTATTTAGAAGACACGATGATTTTGAAAAACATTGCATAATCACTGCAAACACTAAAGGTATCATAAATTTCACTAAAACGCAAGTTCTTGAAATTAAACTTATTTGTAATATAATTTAAAAAAGAAAAAAATACGATTACTGATTTATAATTAATTCTTCACGTCTAAAAACCAACAACTGAGGGTGCATAGACACAATGGTGTGCCGGTGCAAGGAATTCTCCCCGAAAATACTCAAAAAAAAATGTTTTGTCTGGGTGTAATATATCTAATATGTGGGTATGTATTAAGAAATATATAAATATTGTGTTATTCAGCAGTCTTCTTCATATAGTATAAAGTCTGGCTCAGGCCTAGTTTAGAATCAGATGTATGTGTGAAATTATTATTGATATCACACAGGTTTATATGTCGTAAAATTTCATTTATATATGGTGTTTAGACGTACGTAAAGTTACATCGCAGTTTTATTAACCACTAGTTGTTTCCCGCGGCTCCGCCCGCGTGTATGTCGGCTATCGCTGTAAAAAGTAGCCTATGTATTATTCTGATGTATAAGCTATATTACTGTAAAGTTTCATCCAAATCCGTTCAGTAGTTTTTGCGTGAAAGAGTAACAAACATCCATCCATCCATCCATACTTACAAACTTTCGCGTTTATAATATTACTAGTACTAGTATAGATAAATAAAAAACAAGGCCTTCAAATTTCTCGAGAGACCTCATCAGTCTTCTCCGCAAAACACAATTAGTTCCGATAAAAAACGTGGCTCCAAATTTGTCTTCAATTTCCTACACTAAATGCTTCATCCAAGTTTCCGTTAAGTTCCGTCGACAAAGATAAATGGTAGCCAAGGTTTGCATCCAGATAGTGTAATAACTTTTGTTCATGATGCCACCCCGAAGTTTCTTCACTGTTTTCTCTGTTCTGGTAAGAAGTATATAAATTGTTTGCTTCGTTGAATTTCTTCAAGCTTACTGATTTTGTTTAAATTTAGGTGTTTAAAATTTTAAGTAACTTTATATCCTTCTCTGTAGAGACGTAAGTAAGTTTAAATATTGCCTAAAAGTTAATTATTTTCTTTGCGAATGTTAGAATAAATATACTGGCTATTTTAGTTAGTTAATTTGAAAAAGACAACTCCCGCACTAGGAATAAATCCTGTGTCGTGGGGGACTTTACAAACATATATGAAACGGGCACAAAGAACATCCAGACTCAGAACAACAATTTTTGGATCACACAAAGTGTAGTCCTACGTGGGATTGAACCCACGACACTTGGCGAAGTAGGAAACGGCGTGGTGACCGTTAAACCACTAGGCCAAACGTGCAGTCATGCTATGTTTTTATAACAGTTTCTATCCAGTTTTAGTTAATTTCAAAACAATGTAAGTTTGGAATCAAAGAACTACTTTGAAGATGTGATTACTTTGATATGATTTCTTGCCTATTCTTACTGTTCCAAAAGTGATTTCTACTCACTCGCCTATTAATTCAGCTGTAAAAAGTTTTTAAAGTTAGTCCGTAAATACCCTAAACTCAGAGCTAGAGAAACTCGTATAAAAATGAAATCCCAGAACCAGGATAATGCATCGGCATATTAAATGAAATACAAATATGAATATAAATAAATATTAGCAAAATCTAATTTTAATACAAATTTCAAAATCTGATTAATCCTTTCGTTGCTTCAAAAGACTAATGTAGTCAGGTAAAATCTTTGCTGTACCATCAGATAAATAATTCGAGGCTGACTGCTAAATAAATGAGTTTGTAATAATAGCGCTTTCAAGGTCCGTAATGTGCCTGCTTGAATCAATACTATTGGTACTTTATTAAGATAAATTACGGAGACATGACTGAATTATAATTATAAGAAATGTATTGCTAAGTATTACCATTTGTTTTTGACGTGGTAAAACTTTTATCACAATATAACTAGCGTTCAACACCCAAGAGAGCTTATTTTGTTAGCTATATTCCTAAGCGATAGCAAAGCAAACCAGTTGCTCTGACAGACTGCAATAAGACACCTTTATTTTTTTTACTGTGCGGAAATCCCCCCAGATACCAACTGCTGGTGGCTATATCGGACTCAAACCGACTAAAAACCACACGCCGTCGCGGGTACTAGAAGCCGGGGAACCAGGTGCACCCTAGAAAGAAAAACCCTGGAATGTATTAAGACACCTGTACAAGATCTACTGGTTGTCGTATAAGGCCATCACCACCTTCGGGTAGTACCTCTGAATTAGGCGATAGTGTGTGGCATGTTGTGACACCGTAAAATGTTGTGCATTTGAACTAGTTTTTTTTTTTTTTTTTTATGTATGGCCCGCCAAAATGACTCTACTCTGCCTGATGGAAAGCATAAGCAGAATCCAAGAGTATTGGTCGCCATACTCACTGCGAATGCAGACAATGCAGTATGGCGACCCACACCATGGCGGCCTAGTGATGCTGCTGCATCTTTTAGTCTAGTCAACAAGTATGGAAGTTGTTGACTAGACTATTTGGGCCTCCGGTCTCGCACTCACCAACGAAACACGACAGCACGAACGTGGTCATTTTACGTTGATTTTCTGTGCGAGGGTAGTACCGCCCCGGTCGAGCCGGCCCATTCGTGCTGAAATCAGCGTGGCTCTACTACCTCTAGCCGGTAGCAGCAACTGGTTGTCCCAATAAATAAATAAATATTCAGTCATAGGTGACCACAACTGTTCATAATTCATCTTCCTCGCAACATTTTTTTTTCTTATGGAATAGTGGACAAACGAGCAGACATATCGCCTGATGGTAAGCGATTACCGCCGCCCTTGGACACCCGCAACACCAGAGGCGTCACAAGTGCGTTGCCGACCTTTGGGGGATAGGGAGGAGGATGGGGGGATGGGTTTGGGGTATGGGCCTCCGGTATCCTCACTCACTCGGTGAAACACAACACAAGCGCTGTTTCACACCGGTTTTCTGTGAGGCCGTGGTATCACTCCGGTCGATCCGGCCCATTCATGCCGAAGCGTGGCTCTGCCACGGTCTCCAACTCTTTCTCAATTCTCTAATGAACATGTTACCTTTATAACATTCTACACAACATACTACACAATGAATAATGTGAGTTCTATTTGGCTTTCATGTCTTTAATAAGTATTCATTTTCTGAAGAAATAACCTATAATTGTTATTGTACAAATTAAATTTTTGTACGTCCTTTAAATATTTATTGTTAAAAGAAAAAAAAAAACTAATATAAATAAACAAATACGAAAAACATTGTAAGTAATAAGCGTTCGTTCTATGATAAAACAGCTTTATTAGCATATTAGGGAAAATTTTACCCAAACTTTGAGTAGCAGGTGTTTTAGAATGTACCAGAATGTACAATTATTTTCTTTTCTCAAATCGTTGTCATGTTTTTTTCTAGTTTCAAAACAATAATTATACTTTACATCTAAAATATTGTAAAATATGTACCTATCTATAAATACACATATTTATAGTAGTAGGAAATACACAGTTGTATATGTTTCATTGACACAGTCACACAAAATTCAAATATATTCAAATTCCATTTATAAAATGTAGTAACTTGGAATATTGAGTGCAAAATACAAGATATGCATTTCATGGTAATAGTTAATAACGGCCCCTGAAGTAATCCTACTAATAATAGGTCTTTACCTATGAAATTGCCGTTTTGTATGCAATAAGTGTACTTATTTTTTCAAACTTTTTTATTTCTGTTATTCGAAGTAATCACCCATGCAATCGACGCATCTTTGCCAACGCATTGGGAGTTTATTGATGCCCTTCTTGTAAAAATCAGCTGGACGGGAGGCAACAAACTCTTCAAAGGCATTTTGTACTGCCTCTCGGGAATTGAATTTTTTACCCACTAAAAAGTTGTCTAAATTTTGGAAAAAGTAATAGTCGGTAGGTGCAAGGTCTGGTGAGTACGGCGGATGAGGGAGAGCTTCCAACCCCAGCTCTTGCAGCTTGGAGACTGTCTGTTGCGCAATATGGGGTCGCGCGTTGTCGTGAAGGTGCAGTGGGGACGACCGATTGACCAAAGCTGGTTGCAGATGTGCAAGCTTCTCCATCATTCTCTCCAGTTCTTCACAGTACACATCTGCATTAATGCTCATGCCTTTTGTAAAAAGCTGTGGTGAATCACACGGTCATTTTTGGTTTAGGGCATTGCTTTGGTGCTGAACCAGGGTCTAACCAACTTGCTGAGCGCTTTCGATTGTCGAACAGAATCCATTTTTCGTCGCACGTAACAATTCGTTTCAAAAATCCTTCATTTCTTTGCCTGTTGAGCAGCGCAAGGCAGGTCACGACGCGTACGTTGCGCTGGCGATCGTTAAGGTCGTGGGGCACCCATCTATTAAGCTTTTTTACCTTGCCAATTTGTCGCAAATGGATCAATATTATTTTGATGCTTACATTAAAAGCTGCTGCTAGCTCAGCTGTAGATTGAGTTTCATCAGCTTCCACAATCGCCTTTAATTCATTATTGTTAACCAAAGTCTCCGGACGATCACGAGCTTCATTTTTCAAAACAAAATTTCCAGAACGGAACCGGGAAAACTAATAACGTGTTGTGCGTTCGTTTGTACAGTTCTCTCCGTAAACGTTTTTGATGTTACGTGCCGTTTGTGTCGCGTTGGTGCCACGACGGAACTCATATTCCATAATTACACGAATTTTTAAAGTATCCATTATGACGAAAAATGTTCAAATGTAATGAAAATACAACGCTAATCAAAAAACAAAAGACTGAGTTTGTAAATAGAATGTCATGGTTTTAAAACAAAATTAATTTGAATTTAGAATACAGAGCCATTACAAACTTTTTTTTATTTGTAATGACCAGCACTGAAAAATGGCAATTTCATAGGTAAAGACCTAATATTATAAACGCGAAAGTTTGTATGGATGGATGTTTGTTACTCTTTCACGCAAAGCTAATGAACGGATTTGAATGAAACTTTACAGTAATATAGCTTAAACATTAGAGTAACACATAGGCTACTACTTGCCGCAATAACAGACATATACGCGGGCGGAGCCGCGGTCAACAACTAGTAGAACAATAATACAGAAAACACCACATTTACTTGTTCTATTAGGGTTAGGGTATTAGGATAGTGGCACTGGAAAGGGAAGGATGAAGTGAATGAACCGCCAAGTTAAATGTACAATAACTTTTACGAAAGTAAAAAAGTATAAAATCTCAAGAGGCCTACAATTATCCTAAAATCTCAACTGAAACTTGGATCATAAATCTAAAAAACTACACAGAAACTTTCAATAAACGAGCATTTAGAAGTTATTGTAACATGTAAGAGCGATATGTGTGTAGTAAGCCTAATAGGAAAAGTTGGAAATTGCTAAAGTTTAATGGGATCTTTAGCTATTGTGACACTTTACAAGCAGCGAAACTGCTTAAGTGCTTTTATTGCAATTATAGTGTTTCTACTTGAAGTCATTGGCTGGCGTCCCAGAACGCGTTTAGTGTTGTTGCTTCTTTATACTTTAAATAGCCATTCTCATCGTCTTAGTACCTTTAGTGAAGTTTTAATGTTATAATGTTTTTTTTACGTTAATTCATGAAGTAATTATTCTGAAGTTTTTTTTACCTAAAATCGGGCTATAGAGTTTAACATGGACACCTATCTTTGGACATTTTTAATAAGAATGGACTTATTTAATACTCAATGAGGCGTGACAAAACATCTCACTAGGCCACCATAGTGTGTGTCACCATGCTGCACTGTCCGCGTTCGCATCGAGGATGGTGAGCAAGAATCTTAGATTTTACTCATGCTTTCCATCAGGACATCTAGCACACAACGCCATCTAGTCCCAAGCTAAGCAGAGCTAGTTTTTTGGGTACTAGACAACTGATATAAACGTTTTTTATATCAGTTGTCTAGCCCCATATACTTTTTTTTTTTTTGTTGTTGCATTCGAACCCGAGACCTCAAGCACAGCAGTCGCATACGCTGCCATTACGCCTCCGAGGCAGTTAAAGTAAAGTCATTTTGGCAACTAAAACATACGAAAAAGAAATCAAAGATTATTAAGTCATTGTTCCACTACTTAGTGACGTAATTTTATGACAAACAAGCATTTTTAAGCGATGCCAAAGAAGTCTTTATAAACGACTGCTACTTATTTCTTTTAGACTTATGATCAAATCAAAATCATTTATTCATCTAAGACACCAAGTGACACTTATGAACGTCAAATTGAAGCTATAGTTAAAAATCATAGATCGACACCAACAGAGGCCACAGCATGTGCTGTATTGTCGAGGTAGGTTAGGCGAAAACACCAAAATCTACTGCCTGCCTGTGTCGATCCATAACTTCCAGTTTCCAAAATGCGTAGGGCTCGTGAGAAGAATACTGGCAAAGAAACTTATGGCTACTCTTTTTCAAAATCTGATTTTCAGGTACAATAGTGTTAGTATTACATGTAAGGTAAACAGTATGCAAGCTGTTGCCACCTGAAATTCCTTTTATTAAAAAGCTCCAAAATCTAACGCACGAACAAAAAAAGTAAGATCAAGTAAGAGAACAAATGTTTTGGCATATATAAGTTATAAATAATAACACACAACGCCATCTAGTCCCAAGCTAAGCAGAGCCTGTGTTATGGGTACTAGACAACTGACATAAATACATATATAAGTTTTTTTTTGTAAATACATACATATTATACATAGAAAACATCCAAACTCCGAAACAAATATTTGCAGATCATACAAACATTTGAATACAAACGGGAATCAAACCCGAGACCGCAAGCACAGCAGTCGCATACGCTACCACTGCGCTACGGAGGCAGTAAATATTGCACACAAGACTTTATATTCGTAGTTCTTTTTCTGTTAGTCAAAAATCGACCTTAACGCATCTTGATCAATAACCTCGTACCCAGAGAAGGAAACTAATGAAGAAAAAAATATAATATCTCAGAAGCCTTCATAAAGCCCAAGTTTATTACCCACACACTTTAATTAAGAGAAATCATAAAAATGTTAATTAGTTTAATGGCAGTCTGTACAAACGTGCTTGCTTATTCGTATTTTATAAAGCTTACATTTTTCATTAACTTTTTGAAGTATAAGTTATTTATTTTGAAAATTTAAAACGCGTTATTAACGCACGTCTTGTATTAAAAGTTGAAAATTCTTAATATTTTACTACTGAAATGCTTTGTTGCAATAACTTAATATTAACTATTAAATTCAGACATACATAAAACACCCTCTATGTTTAACTGTTATAAATTGTAAAAGTACGAGTACTAGGTATTTGACAAGTATTTGGGGATATTTTCAGTAAATAAAATTCTCAGGGCTCACTTATAGCTAACTGTCTTGAATAAAAAAATACCAAACAAATTGAGAACCTCCTCCTTTTGGAAGTCGGTTAAAATAAACAATTCTATTCATAAAAACTGCCTATAGAACAATCCTGGATTTATGAAAAGTAGCGAAAGTAATGTAAACAATTTTAAAAGTTCTATAACAGCATACTCAAACTTAGCAACTAGCTAAAATATTATGAGTTTCTAATCGTCTCTCTGTTCCCGCTCACTTTATTTGAACATATCTCGATATTGTTATCACATGACCTCAATCCAAGCCGCAGTTGCACATATTTTATCCCACACCACCCACCCACACCATGGCGGCCTAGTGATGCTTCTGTATCTTTGGGCCTCCGGTCTCGCACTCACCAACGAAACACGACAGCACGAACGCTGTCATTTTACGTTGATCTTCTGTGCAAGAGGAGTACCGCCCCGTTCGAGCCGGCCCGTTCGTGCTGAAATCAGCGTACCTTAGTATGAGATTATATGAGAGATAGATGCGGCGCATACAAAGACGTACAGTGAACGTAACAGGAAATTTGACGTTACAGGACAATGTACGTAACGGGACAACGAGTTCATCCTTTTTCGTGCATGTTGCCGGCGTTTATCAATTTATTAGGCGTTGTCACGTCAAAAACTAAAAAAACAAACTTCAAGTACTCAAAAATGCAATAACATAATTTTCAAAAAAAGCAACAAAAATGTAACACAAAGTAAAGTAACTTATAAAACTCGTAGGTATTACAAGGTATCGCGGCCTTATCGTTTTTGGCGATCTCTTCCAGACAGCCTTTGCAATGATCAAATTTAGCAGAAAAAATACTTAGTACCTGTTGGTAAACAAGCAAAGACTTAAGTACAATTTAGGTTCTAGAGTCTCTCTTCGAGAGTTGTTTAAAGATATAGGTATTTTAACTGTTGCATCACAGTACATATTTGCAAGTGTTATGTTTGTTAGGCAAAACATTAATGACTATA
Source organism: Diaphora mendica (assembly GCA_949125395.1). Lineage (NCBI taxonomy): Eukaryota > Metazoa > Arthropoda > Insecta > Lepidoptera > Erebidae > Diaphora > Diaphora mendica. The sequence continues at coordinate 39,819,234 of OX421311.1, read as the reverse complement.
AGAAAAACACTGATGTACACAATATTAATACAAGAAACAAGTCTAAACTCGTTGGTACCTATCATCGTTTACATAAGGTACACAACTCGTTCGAAGGTCTTGGTATACGTCTTTATAATAAAATTCCTACAGATGTAATTGACCTTCCTATAGATAAATTCAAGCGTACTGTAAAAAATCACCTTGTTAGGAAAGCCTACTATACGATTGGCGATTATCTGAACGACAAAGAGTCATGGGCTTAAGGTGTTATTATATACACACTAACTTCTTCATCTTGAAATTGAGCTAAAAAATATATATGTACCTATATGTCGGAATGAGGGTATACGAATAATAAAAGTGTTACAAACATTTGCCACTATCGAACGGTTCCATGAGTCGGTATCTCTGTGTTTTATATCGTGTGTACGAGGCTATATTTATCAATGGTGGAATTACTAGCCTAGGTGGCGAATTCCACAGGGCACCGCGGTGAAGTGAGCGTTGCCCCAACCCCCTCGTGAGGGTTGCTGATGGTGTTAGGTTGATTCTTATCCGTTTAGTAGTGATTAGTGTTTGGCTTTGGTCCAGATTGGCTGTATCTGTCATTCATGTTCTCGTTTATTCCTGTGTCTCCGACATATATATATATATATATATGTCGGAATGAGGGTATCCGAATAATAAAAGTGATACAAACATTTGCCTCTATCGAACACTACGGAACAGTCTATATAAAGCGGCGCGATCGGAAACAGGACACAGTTTCTCTTCAGATCTCGCGACGACCATATCTATTATTTGATTTGTGATTTATTGTATCTCTGTGTTTTATATTGTGTGTATGAGGCGATATTTATCAGTGGGGGAATTACTAGCCTAGGTGGCGAATTCCACAGGGCATCGCGGAGGGGTGAGCGTTGCTCCAATCCCCTCATGGGGGGTTGCTGATTGTGTTTAAGTTAATTCGTATCCGTTTAGTAGTGATTAGTGTTTGGCTATAGTCCAGATTGGCTGTATCTGTGATTCATGTTCTCGTTTATTCTTGTCTCCGACATCAGAAGTGCGATCTGAATCTCATTTGCCCACAATGTTTGAGAGTGTAACGGATCGTCAGTCGCGGCGAGCGGTCAAACTACCCTCCGCTCGAAAATCGTACGAGGTGTCAATTGTTAAATTTTTGTAAGCGAGAACGCTCACATAGTGTCAAAGTGTCGGTATAGCCATTTCGCGTACGAACGGTTTGTGAGACTACGTGCGGCCTACAACAGCGGCAGCGTGCGGTGGTAGTATACAAAGCATCGATTACTGGGAAGTAACCGGTATGTACGGACAACTCCAACAATCCGGTGAGTCGTACTATTTTTATTTTGTGCTGAGTGCTCTTTAATAAGATAAGTTCTGTCAGATGAATTTCTAGGCAAACGACAATATTGTGTAATTTATACTCTCGATTGTTTGTTGATTTTTGTGTAAACAAAAATAAAATAGTGGAATAAGTAAAAGTGATTTTAATTCAAAAATGGACAATATTGTGCAGTAACATTATTGAGGGTAGGTAATGCCCGCACTTATTGTAGCATCGAAATTCTATGTACAGTTTTAATCCAGGTTTATTTAGTGTGGTTATTGTTTCATGTAGTGTACGATTGCTGTATTTCAAGCGACATAATTATTTAAAGAAAAGGATGAGAATCTGTTTTCGAAAAGAATATTTTTTTTAAATAATAAGATCGTTTCTAATGGTGACATCGTTACAAAGGTAGACGATTTCGGAAGTATAGTGTAGTATTATATCATAGCAGAATATCTGTGATGGAGGTGGATTGAATTACCCGTTCTGCACATGCTGTTTGTTTATTGTTTAAATTTATTTCTTATTTTTAACCCCCGACGCAAAAAGAGGGGTGTTATAAGTTTGACGTGTCTGTCTGTCTGTGGCACCGTAGCTCGCGAACGGATGAAGCGATTTCAATTTAGTTTTTTTGTATGAAAGGTGAGTTACGTGCGAGTGTTCTTAGACATGTTTCATGAAAATCGGTTGAGTCGTTTAAAAAGTTATGGGGGTAAAAGTGGGGAAGAATAACCGAATGTCTGCAAAACGTGCCAGTATAATCGTTAAATGACAATTGTGTAATTGAGAACTTCGACCTGATGCTGCATAAGGGGTTTTTTTATTTATTCAATTTTAAATTTATGATTGTGATGTGATTTTTAGTTGAAGCGGGTTCATCTTTAATTGTGGCTGTTAACATTTTTTTAGATTATTATTTTTACCACTTTGTGATAGTTGTGACTCGAATTATAATTACCGTTTTTTTATTTTGTGATGAAATGTCGATATTTTCAGTAAAGATAAAAAAAAACTGGTCGGATTTCTATTTGGTGTCAGCTATCTCACCAGCAGCGGGTGATTGTAGCTGGCATGTCTATGTAGTTGGCAGATACACTTGTGGTGGTCACAGGGATGACCTACGATACTATTTATTTGGATTGCTTTGAGAATTTGCAGCGGTAGTCAATTATTAAATTTCTTATTTTGTTATTTTGATTTTAATAACGACGTTACTATTTTCTTTTGCTGTTCAGTAGTGTACTGTTTTATTAAGACAGAATAGACAGTCAGGTCAGATAAGGCCGAATGAGAGTGATACTGTGTGTACACTTATGTGACATTTTATAGGAAAAAGGGTAACTTAGTAAAATTTAATCTCGGTGACAAAGTTAAATCCTAAATACAAAGGACCGTTTAAAATTGTAGTTACTCGACAGCGATCGTTATACTTTGAAATCTTTAACTAGTAACAGAATCTACAAATGCACTTGCGTTCGTATACGAGAGTCTCCTTTAAGTGTTATACCCGAGGAGGTAGATTTGTCTGGCATTGATAATAGTGAGGAAAATCCCCGTAGATCAAGTCCCTATTGATGTTGATGATGATAATCAAGGGTTAATTAATGCTGATGCAATGGAATGAAATTGCGTTGTAATTGTGTGGCGAGTAGTCTCTATAATGAGACTATGAGATATCCTAACAGCGTGGTGGTTGTTAAAGTTTAGTTAAGTTTTGTTAAAAGTAAGTAAGTTAAGTTTTTGGCGAGGTGGCCACTGAAAGGCGAGGTGGCCATTGAAAGGCGAGGTGGCCATTGAAAGGCGAGGTGGCCATTGAAAGGCGAGGTGGCCATTGAAAGGCGAGGTGGCCATTGAAAGGCGAGGTGGCCATTGAAAGGCGAGGTGGCCTCTGAAAGGCGAGGTGGCCATTGAAAAGTGAAATTGGTAGAATAAGAGGCCATGTAGATATTGTTAATAATAATAATCCAAAAATGTGTAACGCGATAAATGGTGAGGTGACTGTTGCGATACTACTTACTGGTGTTATTAATTTAGTATGTAGCGAGAAGTCTATTAGCATTCAGATTTGATAACGAAAAGCCTATTTTATGAGAATGTCCTAAATGAAGTTGTTCCACAGAAGATAAAATGTAATAATGTACCCAATGTCCTTGGTCAGGAGTGGCCGAACAACACAAAAATCTCTTTCTTTTCTGCGGATAACGATGATGATGATGCACTGCCTTCAACATCACACGAGGACGTGTAATACGTCAGGACGGCCGTGTCGGAATGAGGGTATCCGAATAATAAAAGTGATACAAACATTTGCCTCTATCGAACACTACGGAACAGTCTATATAAAGCGGCGCGATCGGAAACAGGACACAGTTTCTCTTCAGATCTCGCGACGACCATATCTATTATTTGATTTGTGATTTATTGTATCTCTGTGTTTTATATTGTGTGTATGAGGCGATATTTATCAGTGGGGGAATTACTAGCCTAGGTGGCGAATTCCACAGGGCATCGCGGAGGGGTGAGCGTTGCTCCAATCCCCTCATGGGGGGTTGCTGATTGTGTTTAAGTTAATTCGTATCCGTTTAGTAGTGATTAGTGTTTGGCTATAGTCCAGATTGGCTGTATCTGTGATTCATGTTCTCGTTTATTCTTGTCTCCGACATATATATTTTGAATAATGTATTAAAAATTGACATGTTGGTACTCCGGTATGAATATTGTTTTTATACTCTAACCTAACGACATCTAATTCCGACATATAATTAAGTTAAGATTTTGTTTGGGACTATTTTCTGTATAATTTTTTTTAATCATTTCCTTTTTCTCTTAATTAGTTTGTTCTTGTTTAAATTTTCCTTTATTTTATCTTTTTCTTGTATCAATTCTACTTAATTTTCATTTATCTTTTTTTTTTCTTAAATACAAATTGTTGATTGTTTTAGTTGCAACTTATAAATAAAAACATACACACATACTTGTATAATGTAAATGAATACATGATGGTGCTTTGGTACTTATCTAGCAGTGTTTCCCCATTTATTAAATACGCAATTGTTGTTGTATGAGCGCCTTGTCGACTATGATTATTATTAATTATTAACTTCTTTGATATTGACCTGATGATTTGCTGTGCGGCCTGAGTACGCAGCTCAACTATGGTTGAATAGGTCGATGGCTGATCCATGCGTCTTACTTTATTTTACATTTGTGACATTTATTGATTATTTTATATTTGGACCTATTACATCTTTTTAAATTTGACTGTGAGTGAAAGTGCTATTTGGATTTTATTTTCCATAAGTGGTCCCCACAATATAACAATACAATGTCACAATATAACAATGTAAAAATCTTGCAGCTATCAGTAAGAACGGCGCATGATTGGTTATTGGCTAAGCTCATGGCTGTGCAGCAATGACTTCAAACCTTTCATTTTGTTTTCTTTGGTCGACTTCGTTCTCATTCAAGTCTCTTAGTGAAAAAAAATATAGCAAACCGTATTATTATTTTTTAAAAGGAGCAACAATGGAGTTTCTTGCCAGATTCTTCTCCATTAAGGGTAGGCTGCACTTGGAACTGGCGACTAGAATCACTCGATTTATTAATATTAAATATTGACTATTCATAAGTGCCTGTAAAATAAGTGCCTATATGAATAAAATCTTTTGAGTTTGAGTTAAAAGGGATAGATTTTATCAAAAGACAAATACATTTTACGTACGCTTTACGTACGTAAGCAGTAAATGTTGAATAAATGTTGAATATATAATATTTTTGTACAGAAAACTTTTTGTATATTTATAACATTTTACAAGTCGTTAAATTGGTTGCTATCGTATAAGAAAATTCTTCTGCGATATTAAAACATTGTTATTTTATCGCGTTGGAAGTTTAAGAACTTCGGTACGTGACTATGTCTGAAGTTTTGTTAGACGATGTACAATAACACATTTAGTGGTTGTTTCGACGTTTCGTACATCGTACGTGGCATTTAAACGTCTAGTTATTTCTTGTTTTAATAGTGTTATTTGAGTTCCAAATATTGTAGTTTATTTTAGTACTAGTGTTTCATTTTAACCCAATTAGGTTACAAATAAAGGGTCTAACTAAAGTTTCATTTAAATACTATTGAGTTCGCGATATCGCGAATAAGTCAACAACAAAAACTATGTGTAAAAGTTGCGTAAGTCTAAAAAATAGTTACTATGGAGTTTTTCTTTCCTTTAAAAAGCTTCCGAAGCTAAGCGTGAAGAAGACTAAATACTCATCATCATCATTTTTATAGCCTTTAATATATAGTCCACTGCTGGAGCGGACTCTAGAAAGGAGAATTTAAACTACTATGTACCGTAGAAGAGCCACGGCATGAATGGGCCGGTTCCACCGCAGTGATACCACGGCCTCACAGAATACCGGTGTGAAACAGCGTGTCACCGAGTAAGTGAAAATACCGGAGGCCCACACGTCTCCCATCCCCGTCCCCATCCTCCAAAGGCCGGCAACGCACTGGTGACACCTCTGGTGTTGTGGGTGTTTATGGGCGGCGGTAATCGCTTACCATCAGGCGATACGTCTACTCGTTTGCCCCTATTATGTAAAAAATAATCACAAATTTTAACAGAAAAAAACCGACTTCAATCTGGCCTATATTGAAATGGGAACATCAAATAAAAAAAAGTATCATCAAAATCGGTTGACCCAGTAAAAAGTTATGAGGTAACAAACATAAAAAAAATAGTTGAATTTATAATCTCGTCCTGTTTTGAAGTCGGTTAAAAAAGCTATGCCTCGTTGGCAAAACAGCTGGCTATAATTGTGGATGGTTTAATGTAAAGTTTTCTTTCCTTCTGCAGTGCTATTTTCCTGCGTAGTTTCCTTCCTCGGCTCTTATAATACGGACACACACTCGACGAGTGGCGAGACAAATAGCTAGCGAAATGGGCAGAGACGTAGTGTGGCTGCGTTACTCGTCATGCTGCTCGTCCTGCCGCTCGTCGTTTAACATATTGTATTTTCCCTCCAAAAACACATGTTAAAATAATACTTTTATTTATGCTGCATTTTTAGAAAATTCGGTTTATTTTTCCTATCTACGGCAATTTGAGATAGGTATCTTTTTTCGATTATTTAATGTGCAAATTCTTAGTAAGTATATTTAAACTTTATAAAAATCAATTCTAAGAAATAAAAAAAAAATAACAGATAAACATTTCTTAAAATATTATAGTTGAAATTTCGTTATTTAATGTTTATTTTACTCCTTACTCCCGTTCACTTGTTACAAATATAGCACTTAGGTATATTTTAATTCGTTCTAGCATTATTAAATTCCTTCAAAGAAGATTCCTGGAAGCAATAATGGCATTCTTTGGCGCAGTGCCATTCTCGGCAAGCCGGCGGTACCGTCACACGCGTACGCCGTTCGTACATTGATTTTTATTTTTAACTACCCTCATTTTGTAGAACATTCTTAAACTTATTACTTTTGTAATGTGGTTTTAATGAATTTTGTAAGATATAAAGAATGTGAATGAATACAGGCATTGGTATTGTAGGTGTCCATGGGCGGCGGTAATCGCTTACCATCGGGCAATACGTCTGCTCATTTGCCCACCTATAACATAAAAAACTGGACGGTTGGCCTTGTGGTTTAAGCGGTCAACACGCCGCTTTCAACTGTGCCAAGTATCGTGGGTTCAAATCCCACTTAGGATAACGCTTTGTGTGATCCACAAATTATTGTTCTGAGTCTTTGTGTCCGTTTCATGTGTGTTTGTAAAGTCCTCCGCGACATAGGATGTAAGAAAGAAAGTAAAGGAATTTTAAAATGATTTTCATCTCATTCAGTGTTCAAAGGAAGTTAGAAAACAGTCAATTAAAGATTATGAACTCACTGCTGCAAAGGTAGGTTATTTAATTTTTCAGTATAAAAATTATACCTATGCCGGAGAAATAGTAGCTCTACGAAAAACATAAATGGATATTTTGAATGTTCTTTGCTTAAAACACGGAGTAGGTTAATGACTTTCCTACCAAAGTTTGTTAACCCATTACCTGTATTGTCGTAAGAATAATCACTTTATAGTCACCACTTTAAAAAGAAATCTAATCACATGATCGTTGGATTGTAAATAGCACGCCCGAGTAAAAGTGCCAGGTAATAACTTAATGTATTATGCCGCATGAAATATTGAACTTTACACCTATATTCTGAGAGTCTGAATTCAAATATATTATTCATAAAATGCATTTCTACTGTAGAAACTGCTTTAAAAATATTATTTACTATCAATAAATATTTTAACCTCGCAAAGCCACAACTGTGGCATGATTAAATGATGACACATAAGGAAATTAAAAGCTTACCTCGAATAACGTGGAAAGCAAAACCGCGTTACTAAAAGGCATTACACGAGAAAATCTCCATTAACCGAAATTAACACGACTTTGACATCGGCTGTGACGTATGTATGTCGAACAGGGGTGCCGTGCGAAGCATCTGCATAATCAAATTGAATTTAAATGAAGACTATCCGCAAAGGCACGCCCCTACCTACTTATGTGGAGAACAATTAGGCCCTTTTAAGATAAACCTCCACGTTCACGGGGCTGGCTGAAAACTTGGTACTTTGAAATGAGAATAAAACAACACAAAGCAGAAGTGGTAACTTAAAACTATACAAAAACTGTTTTTATTTTTTGATATTCAATAAATTGTTTGGCCTTAAATTACAATTACAGTATCTTTCGATTACTTTTATTAATTACTAGCTGAACCACGCAACCTCGTTTGCGTCTCCTATTACCCGTAGCATGATAATTTTCCCCTGTTTTTGAAACATTCTTCATTGGTGCTCCGCTCCTATTAGTCTTAGCGTTATAATATATAGCTAACATTGAAATAATTTTTCAAATCGGACCAGTGGTTCCTGAGATTAACGCGTTCAAACAAACAAGCAAACTATTCAGCTTTATAATATTAGTATAGATTCCATTATTAAATTGAATTGCCATTGTGTATATAGTTTTTCTCTCCGCCGACATCACCAACACCTGTACGTCGGCAGAGGAGACTCCGGCCAACAGCTGGCTTGGGACCCCGAGGACCACTGACCTCGAATAGGGCCCCGATTACCGATAGTGATGTGCGCCGCATGAAATGGACTCGCTCTATACTTTTTTTCTGTTCTACACGATTATAATCTACACATTTATAGACTGCACGGTTAGGTTTAACCAGTCGCCACGCCGCTTTCTACTGCGCTGAGTGTTATGTGTTCAAATGTGAGTGGGGTTCATACCCCACACCGGACAACACTTTGTATGATCCACAAATCGATGTTCTAAGTCTGAGTGAGTTTGTACAGCCCTCACAGTTTACACAGGATATATTCCTATTTTTTTTTTGAACGAAGTTCCTTATGGCGCGTTGCAAAAGGGGGCTAGACGGATTAAAACCAAAAGTTGTAACGACAATTTCCGTTGTAACGACACTTTTAACATTGTTCCATACGGGTGTATCCCTTGACACCTCTCAAGTTTTTTTTTCCGGACTTTTAAGACACAACGCCATCTAGTCCCAAGCTAAGCAGAGCTTGTGTTATGGGTACTAGACAACTGATACAAATACATATTATATACTTTTTTATTTGTAAATACATACATATTATACATAGAAAACACCCAAACTCCGAAACAAATATTTGTAGATCATACAAACATTTGGTCCGACCCGGGAATCGGACCCGAGACCTCATGATCAGCAGTTGCACACGCCAACCGCGAGACCAACGAGGCAGTCAAAAGTTGTCTTTTAAAAACAAAAAAAAAGAAATGAAAAAAAAATCGATTACCGTAATTGATTGAGTCATCCTCGAAGAACATAAATCACTGTAGTTACAAATTAGAGATTTCATTAGCTGATACTTTCCATGGTATTAACACTCACTTAGAAGCTTTTTGGAAATTGCACCCCTATCGGTATAAAATAAGAGATCAACCGCTGAAAGAAGTATTTCATTTTCAAAGTCACAAAAACTAAGTCAGTTGAAGTCACACGAGCATAGCCGAGAGCAATAGTTAGTAAACAGTACATTTTAAGAACCATAACACATACGAAAGATCCATTATCAAAACAACAGCTCTCTTGATTCCCAGCCACATGTTTCGGCAATCATTTATTCGTAGGTCGCGGGCCACATTTAGCACCCAATAAATTTATCCGTTGTCAAATAAAGCCGATGGAGACTAGATTTATAAGGGCCTTGGTAACCGGACGCTTACCTTTGCTTTTGGCTGGTAAAATTATTTAATTTAAATCGTTTTATTTAGGTATTCTGTAAACGTCTGCAAATTTTGATATTTTTCTTTGTAAAGCTTGTGTATTTATTTGGAAATCTTTAATTCATTAATTTTCTAAAGTTTATTATATACGTCGTTACTCGGGACCTAATACAGAGCTAAAAGTCCTTTGATCTGGTTAAAATTGTTGGTATGGATTAATAAATCATTTTATAAAATGGCATATTTTCATAGCATACTGCAAGTTTCTTCTATCTACGAGTATATGAAAATATTTACTTTCAAAATAGGGATAGACTTAAGAAACCACTAATAAGGCGTGGGTCTTTTATTTTATTAATTTTGGGCATATAATTAATAATATAGTATACTACACTGAACTCAATGGTCGAGACAGAAACACAACTATGTTTTACGTTATATAATATATTCATTCTCTGATTCATGCAATGGGAACAAATCGCTTGAAAAATAAAGGAAATTAGTTCTATATTCAACATGTGTAGTGACTAACAAACCTACTTCCTACATAAATATTCACGTTCTCAACAAACTAAATCCATACGTAGAATTATGCATCAACACAAATATTGAAATCCAATCATGCAAAACCTCGCTGGAATTGATGAAAGCGTATTTTAATGAAATTATAATTAATGTATACGTATTGTATTTACTGCGTTTATTTGGATTCATGTTCATGCGACAAGTTTGGTTGGTTAACCAATTCGTCAGCTTGAAATTTTGATAGGATTCTTACTACAAGCATGAATGTAACTTATCGCTTATCGTCATTAATCAATTTTGGAATAGGTACCTACTTGAAATTATTAGGTCATTACTTCTATTAGCTAGTAGAATAACCATGATAAAATGTCAGGTAAAGTAAGGATAGTGTATTATTAGTAATCTAATATTGAAATATATCTAAAAAAAAAATCTTAAAATTTTGATTATTTATGGATCTAAAATAATTATGGTTCAATATCAGGGAGATCCTTCCTTAACTTTTATTGCGAAATAAACTAAAAAAATATATTATCAGGGGAAAGTGATGCTGCACCACAAATGCGCTATCTCGACCGGAGAGATCCTACACCTCATAGGAACTTATTTTAACAAATTCTTTGGTTACTTTTCACCGCATAAAGGAGTTAAGGGAGATCTGAATTTCTTCTCCTCCTAGTCTTGGCTATATCTAGTTGAAGGTGTCCATGAACTAAATAATCTAGTATTTTTTTTGGCTTGCTGCACTTTCACGCTCTGTTCATTTAACTAGAAACCGGGAGATTCGAATACAGGGTCTTATAGAAACAGGAAAAGACTAAGATTTTTCATTGAAAAACAAAACAATTTCTGAGGGATATAAAAATAACTTCATTGTGAGTAAAGCGATAAACTAATGGCTAGTAAGAATAAAATTACAAATGTGTAAACCTACATTTTGAGCCCATAAATAAGTATCAATACCCCACAAGTTACCGGTTTACCTCAAGTAATCTACCGATTATTCATGCATTGTATGTCTTCCAGATATTTGGCACTGTGTTTACATTCAGTAGGTACCTATGCTAAACAATAATACACTTGCTTACAATGCCAACAATATGGAAGAAATAAGTTTACCATGCTGGTGGCCGTCTGACCGAATGCGTAAAATATTTGTTGCTGTATTATCCCCATAAATATCACTAAAATAAAAGTCTATAGTTATTATTTTATTTATTTAGTTTTTATTTTCGACAACACAATCCCAAGCTAAGCAGAGCTTGTGTTATGGGTACTAGACAACTGATATAAATACATATATATATATATATATATTTTGTAAATACACACAAATTATACATAAAAAACACACAAACTCCGAAACAAATACTTGCAGATCATACAGACATTTGGTCTGACCCGGGAATCGAACCTTAGATCTCAAGCACAGCAGTCGCATACGCACCCCACCGCACCACCGAACCACTCGGTGGAACACTAAATTAAGAACAACAGCATGTTGGAACTTTCAGTAAACAACATATCTGTACCATTATTATTGGATACAGAGCCACTGACGTCATCTACCATCTCTCCACAAGTGCTATGATTTCCTGACCACTTTTTTATGCACTTGCAGTACAGATATAGTCCCCGTAACTTAATAACTTATCTACATTTTGGTGTATAACGAGATTGCGCTAATCTCAGGAACCGCTGGTCTGAGTTGAAAAAATATTTCAGTGTTGCATATAGTACATTTATCGAGGAAGGCTATAGGCCATATATCATCACGCTAAGACCAATAGGAGCGGAGCACCAATGAAGAATGTTACGAAAACGGGGGATTTTTTTACGCTACGGGCAATAGGAGACATAAACGACGTTGCGTGAGTCAGCTAGTTGGGTTATAAGATTTTTATACCCCTCGAAAGTTGACTGGAAGAGAATGCTCTGGGCGTTAAGTCTGCCGATGTACAAATTTAGTGCATAAAGTTTCTAACCAAATAAATAATACATGGAGGGTATCAATATACATTATTCACAGTACATTCTGTAACAGGTTTATAACCTGAACACAATAATTTACGTTGAAATCAAGATGCCCAGTGGATTCAGGTCTTAAGAATGTTTTTCTCAACAAAAAAGAAATGCAAGTAAGTACTTCTAATCTTTTAAAACCCATATATCACAAATAATAATAGTTAATAAAAGCTTGTTTAAAATATATTTTCATAACTTGGCTTAAATGAAACAACATTTCCGAGTAACAACACAATAACCTTTTGTTTAAAATATTCAAAGGTGCTTCAATTAAAACATCATTTCCTGCAAAATTTTCAAAAGACTTTCTTCTAAGTAATGTAAAATTCTTCTAAATATATAAAATAAAATTTATTTTTAAACCACAAGGAATTTGTATATACATTGAATAGGTGTACACCTGCAGGTTTAACGCGACTAACGTAGTTAAACGGAGTTGGTGACGGTTATATTATAATCACTTTAAATTTAATATTATTAAAGTACTTTGAAATATCCATCTATCTACGGCATATACATATAAAGTAGTAGACGTGCGAATTTTGTATTAAAATTTACGTCGAACGGTAGATAAATTAGTTTGTTATTCAGAGCACGGGCCTGAGGATTTAGAGCCAATTCCCTTTTTGATCTCTCCTGTGCAAACAACAGAAGTCTGTCACGGCGGTAGACGGGCCTCGTCTTTGCATAAAATATTAGGCGGGACTGTGTTGCCGCTGATGTAACACATTGATAAAAATTTCGAGCGTTACCGTTCAGAATTAAAAGAATTTAGAGAAACACAAACTACAGCTTAAGAAGTTTATTTATACATTGGCCAATACTATTGGTTAAAAAAAATACTTTTTATACTAGACAGATAAATACATGTTTATCTGTAATCAAGTATTTCCTGGTTGCACGTTGGTGACCTATTTTTTTTATAAATAAGTAGCTAGAACATTATCTTGTGCAATGTTTTTTTTTTTTGATGTATCACCTTTAGTATTCAGTAACTGCATTTGGTTTTTCTTTAACCTCCGCAAGTATGAACATGCCTGTACATATCGTACCCAGCCGTTTTGGTTACCTAAACGTCAACGCCGTATCTTGCAGGCACTGACTACCGTTCACTTTTCACCATAAGTCCAGTCATTATAGTAAGTTCACCTCGGAATTCGAGATACCCAGCTGTAAGTCTGTAAATACTTGTATATTGACCCCCTAAAAGTTGTCTCAAAACCTACATATGGTAGGGTGTACGCAACTATTAAATTTCCAGGTCAAAGGTCACAAAAATCGTTTTTTTGCGCTTTTTTTGTAAATATCTCTCTTCCTATGGGTTTTTGCTGTATGTATTTATTATCAATATTGTACAATACAAAATACTCAACAAATTTTGTTTAATTTTTTTTTTTCATATGGTGAACCGTTATCGAGATAGAGGGCGGAGAGCGCGCGGTCACAGCATCACTTTAGGTTCACCGGTGCATCCGGTCGTAAACGCGCCATATATAGTTGATGAACTAACGATATATCAATGATTTTAATATTTGTAATTTTTTATTAACTATTATATTATATTTTATCATTTTCTTCCTGCATTAAATCTATATCTATTCAAGCCAACTTACATTGCCAACACTGGCTGTAACCTACGATATAGATAAAAATAATGTACTACAGTACTGTACTGTACAGTACTGTACTCTTTAAAAAGGTCTACAAAAAAATCCGCAATGGTTTAAGTCTATCTCTTAGGGATAACCCATAATAAACATTTTATACCTTTCTTTTTACGAGAAATAATGGCTTATTTACGAAGCGATTTTAAGCAATACAGCATTAATCTTTATTCAATCAAGTGCATTAAATAAATTGATCATTTAATATAGATCAATATGGCCTTTAATAGTATGTAGTTTTAATGGATTTATTCGAAGATATTACAGCTTTAAAATGCACGAATCGTGTCGTCGGTGGGTGCATCTGAAACCGACCCGTGCGAAGCCGGGGCGGGTCGCTAGTTACTTAATAATGCTACAGTTTCCACTTATATTACTTCACAGCTTAAATTGCTATGTTCTAACCATGAAGAAAGAGAGAGATCTTCGCTCCACTGATAATCTTCCACTTTTATGTCCTCGCACCTCTTCTCTAGTTCATTCTTCTTTTACTGACCAATCTGCTGTGAAATTAACTAACCGCATTTAAAACCAAGAATATGCCACAAGAGACAACTTTATTTTCAGAAATATCTGCTTAAACTTATCATGTTAAATAATACTTAACATATTTTATTATTTAAACTAAGATTAAAGTTTCTTTACATTTAATAATCAGTGTACAATGTAAAAAAAATACATATGAAATTGAGAACCTCCTCCTTTTGGAAGTCATTTAAAAAAAAAGATTGTTATCGTTATATTTGCGGATTAGAGTGTTTTTCTCTTCATAATACACGTACCTCCCCTGTTCCTTACTGAACCATCTAATTGTATAAATAACTATCTTCATTGTATTTCATAATTAATAGATATTATTAATCCTATTATAGCGAACCTAAAATGTACCTAAAGAGATATAGACTTACTAAATTTTATAGTTTTAATAACTTCAGCGTTCATCACTTACAAACTTTACATTTTACAGCGTTCTGTAGCAAATTTATGAACAGTGTGTTTTCAAGTTTTAAAATGTTATCAACCACAGTATAAGGACTAAACGACGTGCTTTCATTTTATTAAATACAGTATACGTCAAAAGGCTTTTTATAAAGTCAATGGCCCCAATTACAGTGCGTTATTAAATTATAAAAACTTTAAACTTAAAACTTTAAATTATAAAAAAATTAAAATTAGAGCTTTGACGTAAAATTCACTTATTTGTGCACACAATAAAAATAGTGTTATCATGCTTCTATTTATATTTGAATAAGTTTACAAATATCACATAAGGGTATGTTCACACAGACCGGCTCGGAGAGCATCGGTCCGCATTTTTCTTTTCACATATACCGGATCGTTTACGCTTGGAATTGGCCGGAGTGGAGCCGTCAACTATTTTACATGGACTGGCTAGAAGAGATCTGCGCGAGTGCGAGCGAGAAAGAGCACGCAATCGGAGCCGGTCGGCTCCTCTTATTATTTCACACAACACACGTTTAAGCATTCTTAATGACAAAAGAAGTGCACATGCAAAAATAAACTTTACTACAATTACACAACAAGCTATGTTTCCAACGTGATAAAAATGTGCTCTCCTCTCCGAGCTGGTCTGTGTGAACGTACCCTTACATTTACACTGCACAGTTGGCCTAGTGGTTTAAGCGGTCGCCTCGGCGCTTTCTTTTCTGTGCGCCAAGTGTTCTGGGTTCAAATCCCACATGGGACAACACAACTGTGTGATCCACAAATTGTTGTTCTGAGTCTGGATGTTCTTTGTATCCGTTTCATGTTTGTAAAGTCCCCCGCGACACAGGATGTATATTCCTAATGCGGAAGTTGTCTTGATTTTTTTTCCATGTTTTAATAAGTCATGCTTTAGTGTGTCCTTGCACGAAAAGCAACGCATTAGTTTATAAAAATATTTGAAATCAGCAAGGGGAATAAGTTCTTAATAACAATTTGTTCTTTATTTTGGTAACCAGATACCAATTTCCATTAGGTACACTAATGTCGAAACATTTGAAAGTAAATTAAATAAAGTTCAAACTCACCTACTTTATATATTCTGTTTATTTCCTGTGTGAAGTGATTTATAATCTTTGAAGAATTAAGAATAACGTCATATCGTTTATTTATTTTTTATTAATTGACGGGCAAACGTATCGCCTGATGGTAAGCGATTACCGCCGCCCATGGACACCTGCAACACCAGAAGTGTCACAAGTGCATTGCCAGCCTTTGGGGGATGGGAGGGGGGAGATAAGGGGAGGGGGTGGGAGAGATAGGGGGAAGGGTGGGGTATGGGCCTCCGGTATCCTCACTCACTCGGTGAAACACAGCGCAAGTACTATTTCACACCGGTTTTCTGTGAGGCCGTGGTATCACTCCGGTCGAGCCAACCCATTCATGCCGAAGCGTGGCTCACCCACTGTCAGAGATTTCCTGCAGCGTTAGCAACTGTTAGTTCGTTTATTGCAAAAGACTAACTACACCCGGCGGTGATACTCGTGATTTATTTAAAAGAGTAACAAATATATTTCAATTCCTTGCTCGTTGCACTGGAACACATTTTTCTGGGTATTTCCCAAAGAAACTCAAGCTCCTGCAGACCAAAGTTAGTTTATCATAACTACATGTTTAGGCATGACAAATACAGATTACTTACAATAATGAGAAAAGTCGCAGATAATAAGGACCTTGGCTTACGATTAACCATCAAAGCCATGACATACAAAGCACATTAAACAAAAAGCGCTGCCTTTTTTTCTACCCGCTTTAAAAAAATACATTCAGTCCGGTCTATATTTGGCATTGCTGCCAAATATAGACCAGACTGAATGTATTTTTTTTTCTGTAGAGACCTTGTCTTTAAGGTTGCCTTTGAATAAAATAGCTTTCAGTATTTCAATGAAATCCTTTAACGTTGCCACTTCATGAATAAGACAACCCACAATCTATTGTCAACTCCAATAGATATCTCCCTTTGTGTGGGTGAAGCGAGATCATGATATAAACTGAAATTGTTTAAAATGATTGGATGAACTCTGGCTTAAGATATTTTTGGTCGTTTAAGTGACTTTGAAATGTACTGAAATTGAGTTGGATGGCATATACAAATACTACTTGTTTATTTTCTATATTTTTGCTTCTTGGGTCAGCTAAATTTATAAATAAATGAAAATGTGTAAGTCTGACACTTTTGCCAAGTTGTATCCTATGCATTCTCAAAATTCAATATACTAAAACTGCGTTTTGGTAGTATAAGGCTACGTTCAGATGATGAGCGTTCTACGTGACCTGACCGTAAGACGGTGGCGCAGGACGCTTGCGCAAGTGTACATGGTGACAGCTGATGGCCCGACTGTCTAAAATGACATGACTGGTAATATGTTTATACTGTCTAGCATTAACCTATATTTTTATAACATCACAATAAGCATTTTTTTTACTTATTTTTATCGCGCATTTTATTTAAAGAGCAAAGAGTTTCAAATTTCAGGTGAGCTTAAACAACTGTTGGTTTATAGTTTTGAGTTTTCACTTATGTCGGCAGTCCTCATGACTGCTTTGTGTTTTTTTGTATTATTAGGTTTTTAAACAAGGATTTCTCATACATTTATATTTTTTTGCATTTATTAAGTTAATGGGCACAATATTTATACAAAGCTATGTACTATGTAAAATACTGTTTAATTGAATAATTATTATTATAAAGAAGTTTAAGAAAAAGTTGAAAATCTGGGAACATTTCAAACGTTTCTCTTTACGAGTATTACATGGGATTGAAATTACCAATATTGTTCAAATAATTATGATAAATTGTGAGATTATTTGTTACTCTTATGCGAATGAAGGGCTGAACAATCATCAGAAAAACTTTAAAAATGTACTTAAGAGAACAAAAAAATAACTGTTTGAAAATATGTCCATCTTGATGGAGCTAAGTAAAAATGGTGAAAAAAGCTAATATATTAAAAGTCATGTAAAATAAAACGGATGTTTTGTTTAACTTTAATCATACGAGCTCATTAAAACAATTAATACCTATTTAATTTAAAATACACCTAATTGCGTAACAAAAAGCCTCGTTTGTCGGTTTGTTGCGTCGAATTCGCTTGTTATACGCCAGCTTAATTATATTAGGGAGATTGTATGGGACTGGCTTCTATTTCGTTTGGGAGTATATGTTATTTGCTACGTACGTTTTAACTTAGTTGTTAACCGGGTTCAGAATGTTGGACGTTATTTCATTTCGTTTCATGCTGTTTAGTTGAAATGAGGTTTTTGTAGGAGTTTGTATTTCTAGATCAGGTTTGAATTGGGATCATTGTAATTGAATTCAAAACTATATTCGTTTATTTTAGGTATTATTAATAAGATATTGTATATAAATACATGACCGGCGAACATACGCATAAGCATACATACATGTGCGCAAATAGCACAGCTATGAATACAGTGTCTTTTTACTCGACTACGACAAAGCCAAAGGAGGGTTATGAGTTTTACACGACTACGGCAAAGCCAAAGTAGGATTATGATTTTGACAGTCTATGTATATGTATGTATGTTCAACATACTCAACTACTTATTAGAACTGGATAAATGAGATATCGTTAGAAGCGTCTTGACCGTCCGCTGGTTATAGGCTATATGACGTGACACTGAATCTAATGTGGCGCCCTCTAGTGGTCATAAAGCACTGTGATAAAAAATAAAGAGATAAATATGTTTGGGCGTTGCTTGTACATTTCAAAAATAGGTATATTATTAATATTTGCTCATGACTTCGTCCGTATTTATTTGATAATTGTGATATTTCTACGGTATTTAAAATATATTTTGCAAAAAAAAAAAAATATAACGGCACCAAAACATTTTGAATAAAAAAAAAAGTATATTAGTAGTAGTTGGTAGTTGGGTTTTAGTTTTTACTTTATTTTATTAGTTTTAATTTTTTGTTCCTTTTTCCTGTGTGTGTCCTGTTACCAAAAGAAGTTATTAAGTAGTAGTTAAACATTATGAAACCTAAAGACAAGAACGACATAAATACCAACTAATATTATAATAGCGAGCGCAAGTTTCTTAGTTAGGTACACTTTCTCGGATAAACGACTAAGTTATTTCACCAATGTAAAGCTACATTATCAGCGAGTGACATGGCCATTTTTATTATGGAGCAACTGAAGCTAGCACAAGATACGAAATTCCTTTCATAAATAGCCCATTTTCTTAAATGACTCCTGTCCTGAATATATTGTGAACATTTTTTAAATTTAAAATAAAAAATCTTGAATCGATGAAGCTTAAACTAAACGAATTGAGTAACAAATTCATACGTCGATGCTGAAGTCTTTAATTAGCAGCGCTTGAATAAAATCGCCGAGATTTTACTTCAAATGGGGTAATCAATTTGAAACGATCGCTAGCAGGAACTCGAGATATACGTCAAAAGACCCCTAAATGAAAACAAATGAACTGGTTAAGCTTTAAGGCGAACAATAAATACTTTTTGGATTGGAAATAAATTTGGTTGATTTTTTGTGTAATCAGAGTCATTGTCTTTTAGGCTAAAAAACTTTTGAATTTATCAATTACGTTTATTTACGTTTTGTGTCAGTACTTTAGTGTTAGTAGTATCGGTTTACCAGTAGACAACTACTGGTAAACCAACATTCACAACATATCACTATGTATAATATATGTATGTATTTACAAAAAAACGTATAAATGTATTTATATTAGTTATCTAGTATCCATAACACAAGCTCTGCTTAGCTTGGGACTAGATGGCGTTGTGTGTTAGATGTCCGATTTTTTTTATATTATAGCTGCGCTAAAATGACTCTGCTCTGCCTGATGGTAAGCATGAGCAGATTCTTATTATAAGTTATTTATGTTATTTATAACCAACGTCCACTAAAATACTCGTACGAAACAGAACACAGTAATGAGTTTTAATTTAGATGAAAGCTTGTATAGGTAAACAACACATATAAGTTTAAATTCTAAAAAAATTAGAACAAAAACACTATTTACAAAGGTTGTCTAAAAGTGAGGTAACCTATTACATATAACTCTCGTATCACGTTGCTGTTCACGATGAGATCCAAATCTGTCTATTTAAGTGATTTTTGGATTTTTAATATTTATTTTACTGGCATGCCTGAGAAGGGATAATTAACATCACGCTTAGACCAATAGGAGCCGAGCATGATAGAAAAGAGACGCAGATGAAATTGCGTTGATCGTGTAGCTGATCTAAAAGTAATTTTGGGGCAGTCTTTACACTAATGACAAAATAATAAAGCCTAGTAACGTCATTATAAAAAACAATGTAGGTAGTAGAGCCACGCTGATTTCAGCACGAACGGGCCGGCTCGACCGGGGCGGTACTACCCTCGCACAGAAAATCAACGTAAAATGACAGCGATCGTGCTGTCGTGTTTCGTTGGTGAGTGCGAGACCGGAGGCCCAATTAGTCTAGTCAACAAGTTCCATACTTGTTGACTAGACTAATAGATGCAGTAGCATCACTAGGCCGCCATGGTGTGGGTCGCCATGCTGCATTGTCTGCATTCGCAGTGAGCATGGTGACCACCACTCTTGGATTCTGCTTATGCTTTCCATCAGGCAGAGTAGAGTCATTTTGGCGGGCCAAACATAAAAAAAAAAAAAAAAAAAAACAATACTTCTCTATGATATACCACTATCTCGATTTTTTATAAATCGGTCATCACAGAAAATAACTTTTGGTACTGTCATCAACTTTTAAACACAATTGTTAGGGTAACAATTATTGCTACCAACTCAATTGATTTTAAAGTTACATTTCAATTGTCAATTATTACTATGTCATAAATATAATATTTAATTTTATTTAAAATAAAATAACATTAAAGTTAGCCGTAACACAATATTTCTTTTTACATTCACATCCATTCTGAAATTAAAAAAAATACAAATACTAACTTTTAAACTTTCGCGTTCTATGATATACTAATTATTTTAACGGGAATTAACGCTATCACTTATTTAAAGGTATTACTCGTATATACCAAGTGATCGCGTTAATTCTCGTAAAAATAATTAAAATACAAATACATTCAGCTCAATGCTACTTCAAATAAAATCTGTTTCCTGTTATGTCTTATTGCTGAAATATGTTAAAAAACAAAAAATACAACCAAATATGTTGATATTGTTAGTTGGTAATACGTAATTCGGAGAATAATTTATGCTTCAGGCAAATATTTTGTTTGTTTCTTTCTTTGATTTTTCACGTTACAGTGAGTGTATAAATTGCAGAGTTGAATTGGCATAAAATATCATTAAAATAAATATGTGGCGACTTCCACTCACAGCGCATCAAGAAAAATATAGGACAGCGCCATCTACAGAAGATGCACTAAACTACGGAGTAACTAACAATACGAAGAAACTACCAATCCTGCATCGCGCAATAGAGGTTCTCGCACCGATAATCATATATACAACATCCCAACATCAACCGTTGGGCAGTTCGCCCGCCAGGCATGATCACCTCGCCTGGTAGGAGGATCCTCCCTTTGTCTTGGAGGGACATGTGACCCGTTCCACCACAGTGGTGACCCAGACGTGATTTGAACACGCAACCTTCTGACCCGTTCCACCACAATATTAATAAAATCACATCATAAACAGTATCTAACAGTCCATTGCTGCACATAAGTCTCTCATTAGCAAGGAGATTTTCGGCCACTATGCCAAGCTGTTCAGATGGGTTGGTAGAGGGTTTGTTTTAACTTGCCCTTCTCTTTGCAGTGATGTTATTACTATTTTATTTTTAAACTTATTGCACAAGTTGTACAAAGGCGGGCTTAATGCCATGAGGCATTCTCCGCCAGTTACGTGTTGTAATAACTATAAATTCTCAAATTAAAAAAAAAGCCTGACTTAATAACCTGAGTTCCCTTTAAAAAGTAAAAAACACGATATGCGCTTTCATTTGACACCCCACTCGATGATATTAGGTCTTTACCTATGAAATTGCCGTTTTGTATGCAATAAGTGAATGTACTTATTTTTTCAAACTTTTTTATTTCTGTTATTCGAAGTAATCACCCATGCGATCGACGCATCTTTGCCAACGCATTGGCAGTTTATTGATGCCCTTCTTGTAAAAATCTGCTGGACGGGAGGCAACAAACTCTTCAAAGGCATTTTGTACTGCCTCTCGGGAATTGAATTTTTTACCCACTAAAAACTTGTCTAAATTTTGGAAAAAGTTATAGTCGGTAGGTGCAAGGTCTGGTGAGTATGGCGGATGAGGGAGAGCTTCCAACCCCAGCTCTTAAATATACAAAGAATTGTACTAAAATGGCATTAAACCAAATGGTGTCATGTACATCGAGCATTAACAGTTACTCGTTTATTGTATATTTTATTTGAGTGTTGGTTGTATTGGTCAATAAAGATGATCGCAATAAAGCAGAGTCAATTTTAAATTGGATTGGAAGCTGTGACGCTCACATTAAATGTTATAGAACAAGGGAAAATTCGAACCAAAATTTAAGGACGTACCAAACGGACTGATCCTATTGCCCAGATTGTAATCAACATTCAGGGATTTGTTTATTCTGTTTTTTAAAGTTCATCTACACCCACAGGTTGTAGTTCTGTTACGCGCAAAAGCTGGTAAATAAATATGTACTTAATTGAATTGAAAAATCTGAAAACGTATACAATTCAATTTCTTTTTAGGACGTACAATAAGCAATATAAACTGTTGAACAACGCAACTAGCACCTCACATCTTACGATTTTATTGTAGCAATAAACATTAGTACATTAGTACGAACTATCATTTGCAAAAGGATAATACATTATTCGTTTTTCTAAGCTTTAGTAAGTTCTTCTTCTGTTTCCATTTAATGAGGCTAAATAATTCATGAACACTTTGATTAGAATCAGTCTGAGGTCAACAGTTAGTCCGTCATAGATTAGATGTATCCTTCTTACAACAGTATTTGACATACATGCGTATTGAGGGTGAACACATTAATTTTGTATATAAATAGCATTTGGCAGCTTAGTCTAGCAGGATCTATCTGGATCAATATTACGTACTCCATGTGGTGACTGATTACGTAATCCATTTGGCGACTGATTAATACTCAGTGTCATTACCATTATTGTAAATATGGTGTTGTAAGTGCGATTAAGAAATCAAACTACACAGTGTCACAGCACTGCAAAAAAAGGGAAATCTTGAAAAACCCTGTATCAAGCCGTCTAGGCAGCGTATATAGTAGGCTAGAACCTCCTTTCTAAAGGCAGGTCTATGTCAGGAGTTGACTATTAAAGGCTGTTGATCATCATCTTCCTAGCCATTATTATTCCCAAGACTCTTTTGGGTCGACTACTAGTTCAACTGGTTTTACCTGAATATCAGTTTTTCCACGGAGCGACTGGCATCAGACCTCCGAAACCCTAAGGGTGTACTGCATTCGAAGGCTGAACTAGTTGTCGGTATATTTGAGGGCACTGACTTTCCAATAATGATTGCCATAGATGTTCATAGCAACCGGGACCGACGGCTTAACGAGCTCTCCGAGGCACGGGCGGGGAACTCCGCCATCTTCCATACTCTGGGCTGCTATTAAGTATTTCTTGTGAAATATTAAGTATATTAAAAGCTGTCAATGATGATGATAAAATACAAAAATAAAAAAAACATTTTGCAGTTACTATTAGGCCTCCTACTCACTATGCGGTTAGCTGCGTTGCGGCTGCCCGTCCGGCTGGCCAAGCGGCGACTAGCCGTAACCGCAACCGGAGAGTGCGTATAGGATACGTTGTGATTTCGTCGAACATTTTCCAAGATGGACGTTGAAGAAACTGCAGCTATTTATAATATTTACATGCGATTTGCAAACACGAGATAATATCAAGCATGTTGAAATAGTTTTCGAAGAGCTTAAAAAGTATGACGTGAAGATTTTTGGATACACTAGATCTAGTCTAGTCTTAAATCATTTCAAAATATTTTAAGAATACGTGCGCCTTCAATGGCTAGCAACCGCAAAGTAGCAAACCGCAGTGCATCCGCATGGTGCGTATAGGGATCGTCCGGATAGTCGTCAGCCGGGCCGCAGCGCTACGAGCAACCGGAGCGGTTGGGCGGCAGCCGCATCTCAGTGCGAGTAAAAACAATTTTTTCGTACATATTTTTGATTGCGGTTGACCGGACGGCTGACCGCATTCCGGCTAACCGCATAGTGCGTATGAGGCCTTACTACTTGTATTATATTAGGTACCTATTTCATTTATCGTGGTTTAGATTGTTCGTCAATTTATTAATGGTTGCTCATTAATGCCTAATGAGTTGGGGTTCGGTTACAACATAGTTGTGTTTGTTATTTATGTTAACATTTATCTGTTACTAACTAAAGGTCTATTTAATTTTATATAGTATATTGTAAGTTGTCCTATTTAGATAGAAATATGTTTTACGTACTAAGTATTTTTTTTTATAAAGTTAAGCTTTTTCATGTTATAGTGCCAAAAACGATTTTTGAAGAAGAGATTGATGATGGTGTTCATTTGAATTTCTTTTAGTTGTTCACGGGTCACAAGGTTTTGGAACTCCAAGGGCACATTTTCCGCAGGATGAGGGTGTATAGAAACTATTATTGTCGCTCATGAATCCATCGACTCAAGAGTTGCAAGTGTTATTTTTCCTGTAAATACCGTTGCCAAGATTTTATTTTAGGGGGAATTATCGCACAGACGAAATCTAGTAAGATACAGATATACATGAATAAAGACCAGAGGAACAATGTTTCTTAAACAACTTCAAAAAAGGAGGAGGTTATCAGTTTGATTGTTTTTTTTTGTTACCTCGTATCTTTCGACTGGGTGAACCGATTTGGATGATTCTTTTTTATTTGAAAGCTGGTGCTTCCGTGTGGTCCCATTTCAATTTGGTCCAGTTCTTGAAGTCGGTTTTTTTTTGTTAAAATTTGTGATTATGTTATGTTTAATTGCTTTTCTATTTTTTTTATTCTGTGTCCAGCAGTGGACTGTTAAAGGTTATTAATGTGATATGATGGGATGATTAATTTACGCCAAATTTTCACAAAACCTCAACGAAATACACACGTCAACGTTCCTCATAAATCAAGTATATTGGTAACGATTCTGTAGGTAATGTTTGGAACAGGCAGTAGTACTCTCAATTTAGACTTTGTACCTACATATCTATTTATCTAATATCTCTATATAAGCATTAATTTTTATTATTATTATGTTGGCCCTGCCAAAATGACTCTACTCTGCCTGATGGAAAGCATAAGCAGAATCCAAGAGTGGTGGTCACCATACACATTGCCAATGCAGACAATGCAACAATGCATGGTGATCCACACTATGGAGGCCTAGTGTTTTCCATCATTGGGCAATTCATGTAACTCATTCAATCATCAATTCTTGTATATATGTCATATATAATACTTCAGATTATATAATCTAAATCTTAAAAACGACTGGCTATGGCTTCAACGATTTTCATGAAATTTAGTATACAGGCTGTTTCTGGGGCGATAAATCGATCTATCTATGATTCATTTTTAGAAAAAAAAAACCTCATTATTTATTTATGCATGTATCTAATTGCGTGTGTAGTAACAATTGTGAACGAAATATTAATAAACATTATTTAAAAAAATAAATGAATCCAAATTGAATTTGTAAGACAAATTGTACAATACGTTATAATATTTCCAAAATATTGACATGAAACTTTGCTTTCCCAGTACTGGTTTTATTCGTTCAGAAAGCTTGAAACGCTGTCTAACGACGCAACTGATATGCTAATAGCGCTCGTCAGCCGCCATTGTGTTCCTGAACGAGTAATTTTATGTCATCACTTGCAAAAAAAAAGCATGTATGAAAATGTGAATAGTTCATTAGACGCAATTTTCATAAATAGGAATGGAACTTTTCAGGAACACCTTTGGCAAATTACAATGTATTCTACTAGAGTGACGTACTTTTTAATCAAAATTTGGTTTTACTTGTCGTACCTTCTCTTTTTAGGATTCCATAAACAAAGGGTAAAACGGGACCCTATTACTAATACTCTGCTGTCCATCCATCTGTCTGTCCGTCTGTCACCAACAGTGATAGTAAGACAATTGAAATTTTCACAGTTCTGTAAAAACTAAAAAAACAAATAAAATAAATATTTTAGGGGGCTCCCAAAAAAAAAACGTGATTTTTTTGCTCGATATTGATAACGGTAACAGGTAGATGTTTGAAATATTCAAAGCATATTTAGTTATATATTCACTTTTTGTAAAATAGTAATGTTTCGATAATGGGACAGGACCCTTCGTGAGCGAATCCGACTCGCACTTGGTCGGTAAAAACATAAATAAATAAAAAGGTTCATAATTTATTCTGCCATCGTTCATATATTTCAACAAAAAGTTAAAACTGAAATGCATTAATTAAGTCTTATATAGATCTTATTTAGTAATGTTATTTGCCTCCTGATTTTTCAATAAATTTACACGGCTCATAGTCTTATACAAACTATAAACTTTAATAGAACCTCTTCCTTATTGAAGTCGGTTAAAAAGTCATTCAAAACATTTATTCTTCTAATCAAATATTACAACAATAATGCTTAACATTTTCATCAGGGAAGTCAAGGGCCATATCTAACAATTTAAAGGACGCCACATTATGTGGTTGTGGTCTAAAACCGTCTTTACCCACAATATACGGTGTACCCATCTCACTATTGGAACATATGACCATATTTTAGGTGGGATTAAGCCAAGATCAAATACTGGAGTTAATTGTTTAAGGATTATAAGGGATAATTTAAAATGAGATGCTAAGATTTTAGTTTCAATTAAGGTTGCGGTTGAAAGGTTATTAAGATAATAATGCTTTAAGTTTGGCTTATTTATCCTGTTAATTAGTAGTCCGCAATAAATTTAGAGCGACTGAAAACTTAATACAAATGAAGGGAAATTACCTCTAATATATTTTTTAATGGAAAATGCCGACAAACGAGCAGACGTATAACCTGATGGTAAGCGATTACCGCCGCCCATGGATACCAGAGGCGTCACAAGTGCGTTGTCAGCCTTTGGGGGATGAGGAGGGGAGATAGGGGAAGGGGTTCAGGTATGGGCCTGCGGTATCCTCACTCACTCGGTGAAACACAGCGCAAGCACTATTTCACACCGGTTTTCCGTGAGGCCGTGGTATCACTCCGGTCGAGCCGGCCCATTCATGCCTAAGCGTGGCTCTCCCACTTGAAGTGAAAACAACTTGTGTGATGTATACATCCATCGCGGCAACAAAAACGCTAGAAAAGTGATGTTTGAGAGCTTAGACCGAGATCCCGCTGTTAGCTAGCATCGTGCTCTCCAGCAGAGCTGTTTATTGATCGAAAGAAAAAAGTAACCCGTTAATAGATTTTTTTTGTAAATCAAAAAGGAAACTAAATTCTACTAGAGTAAATTGATAACCATTCTTGACTGCACGTTTGGCCTAGTAGTTTGGCGGTCACCACGCCTTTTCCTAATTCGCCAAGTGTCGTGGATTCAAATGCCGCATAGGACAACACTTTGTGTGATCCACAAATTGTTGTTCTGAGTCTGGGTGTTTTTTGGGTCCG
This sequence comes from Diaphora mendica, assembly GCA_949125395.1. Taxonomy (NCBI): domain Eukaryota; kingdom Metazoa; phylum Arthropoda; class Insecta; order Lepidoptera; family Erebidae; genus Diaphora; species Diaphora mendica. The sequence continues at coordinate 39,791,744 of OX421311.1, read as the reverse complement.
TTTCATGTATGTTTGTAAAGTCCCCCGCGACACAGGATTTATTCCTAGTAGGAGTTGTGTAAAAAAAACCCATAAATGACGATGATAACAAACTTCTATCCAGCCGCCGCTCATAATATGTTTATTTTATTTTCTCAGTTTTAAAATATTTTCTTAGTAAGTACTTATAACATAAAAAGTTTTAGCTACTAAATCTGAAGTATGTAGTAATTCAGTCAGGTGGTTTTACATATATAAATAACTAGCTGAGCCCCGCGGTGTTACCCGCGGTACAACAACAACCACGGTACAGGCCGCGGGGCAAAGTAAAAAAAAAACTTATGTAATATCCTATTTATATATAGATATATATATATATAGATTGTAAGAGAGAAGCATGACTTCAAGAAAACGAATTAGTTTAAAGACTATTTTATTTAAAAGCTACGAAAGAACATAAAATACAGGAACGCTCTCAATTTTCTTCAATATCGTTGCCAATACATTTTCTACAGCATAATTCTACTTAAGTCACATGTACAGGAAGCCAAGGAAGGATCGGAAGCTTTACATAGCATTTTAAATCCGCCGGTTTTACAGCGTAACAAGTTGTACTGTAACTAGTTGTCAGGCGCATTCGTTCAGTTTGAGCTCGTTGCGTTTTGTTACAAAAAATATATAACGCTTTAATTTATAAGCGATAGCGTTGTTAAACTAGACAATAAGAGGTATATTATTTTGATTGTCGACCCTCAGAGAAAATCACGTGATAACGAATGATACATTTTCGACGTGATAACGTCTTATAAATCAATAAACGTCGGCTCCACGCACGAAAAAGCATGACTCATTGTCACGTTCCGCCTAAGACGAACGTGCAAACGAGAACGCGGAACAAGCGATAGAAAGGCACGATCGGTCTAAGCTTTCGGCTTGTGACGCATGTAATCGTCCGTAAGCCGACTTTACAGACAACCATGTTTTATTTATTTTTGACTGACCTGTGTGTTTACTGGTTGTAAAAAGGAGTGATCGGCTAGAGGTTAAAGTTACAAATCACAGCCAGAATAAATGTTTGTGTGATGAGTAGAATCATATTTTGTTCTGTGTCTGGGGGTTTGTTCGGGGCGGGGTGGTTTTTCTTCGATAAAGTATTTAGAAATAAGTATAAATATTGTGTATGAGTGACTTTTAAGTAAATCATACATCATTTCATTAATTAAATAACGGTTATCTCAAATCACTACATCTACTAACATGACCCATGACTTCCTCTAGATAAATCCGGATATGAGCCACCCAGTTAGTTTTGTAGGGCGGATTTAACTGTGCTTAACAATCTGTATTTCGGTACAAAGGCGATGCGAACACTTGTGTTATGTAGGCGAAAATATGTTTGTAAAACGTATTTTACATATGGACCAGTTATTACGGTTTTAATGTTTTGAAAGTTCTCTCAGATACTATTGTTGGGAACACTCGTTTCAAGTGGTTTAAGTTTATTATATCATTTTCTTTTATATAATCTACAAATAACACGAACAGATTTTACTTAACTATCATAGAAATAAAAGGAAAAGATACATCTTTTCATTACAGATAAAACTCATGGATGTGCAGATTCTAGTAACAAACCTTTAGAGGACGTTACGTAAAGTTTATACGTATGTATCGATTATAGCATTTTTATTGTATAAGTTGCAAACGCACAAGTGCTTTACTGGTCTACTGAGTTCCTCTACTCATAACTTAGATGGGTTGATAGATACTCGGTGCAAAGGCAAAGAAAATATTACTAGACGCTGATCTTTATTATTAACTAGCTTTTACACGCGGCTTCGCTCACGCTGACTTTCATACCCTGATTTAGTGCCTTTTTTAGTGCTCACTTACGTTGTGTAAAGAACCTACATGCAAAATTTCAGGATTCTAGCTTTAGCGGTTTGGGCTGTGTGTTGATCTCTGGGTATGTCAGTCCTTACTCTTTTACCTTACTCTTTTATATATATAGATAAATATTAACTAGCTGACCCACGCACCCTCGTTTATGTCTCCTATTGTTCAACTTCAAAAACAACAAAAACTCTTCAGCTTTATATATCAGTATAGATTGGCGAAAACGTATAGGAAGAGCGAGCAAATCAAGTTACAGTAAGAGAGTCTACAAGCTTTGAATTAAGTAATATGATCGAGACTACAGTAGCTCCAACAGCCTGTTTTACAAATCTGACCAAGGTTCCTGAGATTAGCGCTTTCAAACAAACCAACAAACTCTTCAGCTTTATAATATTAGTATAGATATATAAAGATGGGCCTGAAAAGAAATAATTTAAGAGTTTATATTTTAACTTTAACTAAGATCTAAGTATTGTACCACGGAAAGTAGTTACACACTTTACTTACTTTAGTAATTAGCCTTCAAGTAACTCAAGTTCTTTGGAAAGAAAACTCTAGTACTGTAAGTTATTCACATTGGATTGTCGTAAACTTTGCACTTTCCTAAGAAAACAATAAATTAAAAATGTAAGTTTTACTTTATTCAGCACTTTAAAGTGAAAACTATTGTTTTAAGTTATTTACTTAAATTTATTTCTAGCTACATTTTTGTTTGAGGATGACATGGAAGGACCATATAAAAGCGAAGCGCAATGAAATCAATTTAAGATTCAAAAACCTACTCTGGCTCCTCGGTAGACAGTCTGCCTTATCTCTATCCAACAAGCTGAGGGTATATTGTTCCATAATAAAACCGATTTGGACCTACGGCATACAACTGTGGTCGACAGCCAGCAAATCCAACATTATGTATCTGCAGAGAGCCCAAAACAATATTCTAAAGGTACTTTACTCGGCGCCGTATGCTCTCAACTCGGAAATCCACGAGTATTTGGAAATCCCAACCATTTTGGACGAAGTAAAGCGTTACTCAGCCAACTACAAGGACCGCTTGACAACTCACCCAAACCCATTATCCAGTATGCTTCTGCAGCCAAATACAATTAGAAGACTCAAGAGAGCCGATGTGCCGCTTACTAAGGGGAGAGGGAGCAGTGGCTGTACCTCTCCAAACTCCAACCTCATGCAACACACCTGATTATAGTCTAGACGACTGACGCAGGTAAAAAAAAAATGATGATGGTAAAAAACGAACGAAACGTGATGAACCTTGGGAGGGCCTATATCCAGCATGGAATCTATATCCTTTCGGCTGAGACAACGATGAAGAACCATAGAAATCCGTAAGTCATCCCCCAGTTTCACCCACTTATTACACTAAGGTCATAGTCCTACCTTGACGTTAGTTACCTTTATTAAGAAAGGCTCCAATACATCAGATACAATTAATCTATACTAGTATTATAAATGCGAAAGTTTGTAAGTATGGATGGATGGATGGATGATTGTTACTTTTTCACGCAAAAACGACTGAACAAATTTGGATGAAACTTTACAGTAATATAGCTTATACATCAGAATAACACATTGGCTACTATTTGCCGCGATAACCGACATATACGCGGGCGGAGCCGCGGGCAACCACTAGTTAAAAATAAATATTTCGGACATTTCACACACAACACCATCTAGCTTCAAACTGCATAATACACGCTCTGCTTAGTTTGGGACTAGATGGCGTTGTGTTAGATGTCCGAATATATTTATTTACTAGCTGAGCCCCGCGGTCTTACCCGCGGTACAACAACAACCGTGGTAACGCCGCTAACGCCGAAAGCTAGTCAAAAAAAGGTGGAAAGTTTAAGTTACTAATTATATCATCAGCTATCTGCCAGTGAAAGTCCCGTCAAAATTGTTCCAGCCGTTCCAGAGTTTTTTTATTATTTTTTTTGGAATTTTGGATTAACTGGAAGAATTGGAAGAATTGGATTAACTGGAAGAAACAGACAGACAGACAAAAATTGTAGAAATGTTAGTTTGGTATATGTGCGTATATACATATACATTTAGTAAAAAAAAAACAGACACTCCAATTTTATTTATTTGTATTATATCTATAGATTTACACTAATCACAGCTTACAAGCATAATACATTATGATAGCTAGATTGACTGATAGAATACTTATATACTTTTTTTGTAAATACATTCATATTACACATAGTATACACCCAAACTCCCAAACAAATATTTGCACATCATTGCACATTAGTTCCGATCCGGGAATCGAACCCGGAACCTCAAGAATAGCAGTCTGATACGCTACCACTGCGTCATCGAGACACTCAAATCAAAGAAATATTTATTTATTTAAAGGCAGTCAAAGACAAAAAACAGACTACAACAATAATTAAAGAAATAAACTGTACACATAATGGCATTACGTGCCATAACTAACAAATACACTGAAAAATTGTTTTGCTTTATGATATCAGTTGTGTTTTGCTTAATGAAGATCTTTTTATTGCATTACACTGACGCTGAGATGTTGACACTTACAACATCATCCTTTAAAAGTCTAGGGCATATCATTGAACCCAGATAATCAATAACCTATACGCTAAAACTAACAACACCCTAATCAATGTTTACTCTATAGTTGCTAGCAATAATACTCACTAAATGATATACAATAGATATACAAACCAAATACAGCCTTGGTTACATTTTCTGTGGTGTACACCTGCGGCCCAACAAAAAATATACAGAAATCTACGTTAGTATTCTCTAGAGAGAGAGAAATTGAAGGCAATAATAATAATGTAATGATAAATAAACATGTATCTTAAAAATATGGGCAAATAGAAATCAATATTTACTGGTATGTATCAAATTATGTGTATTTCTCCACTTTCATCAGACCTTCACCACACACAGATCTTATCTTACAGCTTCAAATATACAGCAAATTAAACACCCTTCCACTCATACACTCACAAACTCAAACATATATAACAACACAAAATTAACTTAGAGTCTACTATTCTAACTATTGTTTTTTTTTTGTCTACGCTACGGAACTGACCCCCAACTCCTAGAAATTTCTCAGATAGATGAAATCATTTTAGATTTCGTCATTATTTTATTTTACCAGGAAATACACCGACAACGAGTTGAGACTCCCGTGATTATAAACTCGTAGGTCAACGTAACAATTTAAAACCAAAATGTATTCATTCAAACAGCCGGCAGCAGCTCTCCTTACAGCAGCCAAGATTTATGCAAAACTATTCACATAAAATATTACGTGCACGTTCATCCTAACTAACCTTAAGAGCAAGCATAAAATAGATCAAGACATATCAATGCCGTAGCGGGCAGAAACAGTTCACAACTGCATTATATATTCTCCAGCATCTCCGGCCACTTTGCTAACTGTGAGCACTATGACAGTTGCCCAGGGACTACCCGAACTCCAGTTATTAATTTGATCTGTCAAGTTGGTCCGTCACGCTGAAGCTAAACAATGGACTCGGCGTCTAGGGAATTATTTGTTTGTTCGCTTCTGATTGGCCGTTGCGTTTGATTTGTGTTGTTGAAAGAATAATTGGCTCTATTGAAGACTTTTTTTGTGTTTTTATATCCCTTGTCTGTTGTTGTATTAGTACTAGTCACTGGATTGGCAATTAATTTGAGGTACAAAAGATAATTTTATACGTTTACTAGTTGTTGCCCGCGGGTCCGCCCGCGTAAATTTCGGTTATCGAGGCAAATAGTAGCCTATGTGTTATTCTGATGTATAAGCTATATTACTGTAAAGTTTTATCCAAATCCGTTCAGTAGTTATTGCGTGAAAGAGTAACAAACATCCATCCATCCATCCATCCATCCATCCACCCATCCATCCATACTTACAAACTTTCGCGTTTATAATATTAGTAGGATAGTAGAAAGTAGGATAATACAATATTTGTACACACAACAATATTGGTTTATATCCAAACATGTGCTTAAAAATTAAAAACTTTAAACTTCATCTCTCGATATTTAGATAAAACCATTTTAAAACTTTAGTCATCTTAAAAGAACTACCTACTTATTAATTATAATGCCACGTTAGACGCGTAGATGGAGATAAAGTTAAATTATTTCCGTTGATAACATTAACAAATAACTCAAATTCCAATATTTTTTTAATTCTTAATTCTTGTATATAGCATTTACGTAACTAGATCTAAGACAAATCATTTTGTGATAAGGAAAAACAATCGATATCAGACTACGAATCTACACTTATCTCACCTTGTATTTAGGATTAATGGAACGTCTATAAATATGTCTAAAATAAATATAGAATAAAATAAATCTTTCGACTGTCTTCTATCAGGGCCAAGGCCTAGTGATGGACGGAGAGATAGTCTATCGTAACAGCAACGTTTATGTAAAACTGAAATAGAATTTTTCATTGTGATTCCAAATGTAACATTGATATAAGGCTTTATCTCACCTTTCCTGGCATATTACATAAATGCTTGCAATGCATATATGCTAATGCAATATTATCAAGAATTACTTTAGCAACTAGTCTCACCAGTAACAAAGCTGTAAAAAAATTATATGTTTATATCAAGTAGGATGGATATGTACCTAACCTACTTGATGTTAACCACATATTAATATATTACAGCTAAAAGGAATAAAAAATATTCTTCTAAATATTTTATGAACCTTATAGTCTGTTTGGTCAGAATCACAATTCCCATTTCCCGGACCTCATCATTTTATTTCAATCGCCCGTATTGCAGCTCTCGGTTAAGTCGGTTACATCCGAATACAATAAAGAGTCTACCAATCACGCTACCACATGCTCAGCGCAGCACAACTTTAGAACCATTGTGTGGCCAGTATCTCGTTACTGCACACAAGGAGAACGACGAATATGACCAACATTGGATGAAATGAACACCAGTGAAAAGTATTTCATATACAGATATAGTCCAAGGCCAGTTCGGTTTAAATACGTAGACTTCCTACAGATTTTTTAAGTGAGTTTCTTCTTCAAAAACGGTTAACAAAAGTGTATTCCCAATTTGTACTGCCATAGCTGGGAAATAACTTCTATACTCTGTCCATTCGTTTATTAGGGTTCCGTGCCAAAGGTAAAAAACGGAACCCTTATAGATTCGTTATGTCTGTCTGTCTGTCTGTTCGTCTGTTTGTCAGTCCGTATGTCACAGCCACTTTTTTCCGAAACTTTAAGACATATAATGTTGAAACTTGGTAAGTAGATGTATTCTGTGAACCGCATTAAGATTTTCACACAAAAATAGAAAAAGAACAAAAATTTTGGGGGTCCCCATACTTAGAACTGAAACTCAAATATTTTTTTTCATCAAACCCATACGTGTATATGTACATCTATGGATAGGTCTTCAAAAATGATATTGAGGTTTCTAATATCATTTTTTTCTAAACTGAATAGTTTGCGCGAGAGACACTTCCAAAGTGGTAAAATTTGTCCCCCCCCCTGTAACTTCTAAAGTAAGAGAATGATAAATCTAAAAAAAATATATGATGTACATTACCATGCAAACTTCTTACGAAAATTGGTTTGAACGAAATCTAGTAAGAAGTTTTTTTTAATACGTCATAAATCGTTAACTGCAATATCCCTTTCATTCAATCAACACAAATATAAAAATAAAATAAAAATTATATTATGTTACTTGCTGCTACGGAACCCTTCAGGGGCGAGTCCGACTCGCACTTGGCCGCTTTTTTCTTTTTGACCGTTCAAGAAATTTCGAAATTAGTGACGCCTTCACACATTACCCATTCGATTTGAAATGATAAGTAATTTTATTTATGAGGAACTTTCAATCGATTTAATTAAATATTTTTAGTTTAAATATTAATTATTCCTTTATCAGTTTTTATATTATGTAAGAAATAAACAGAAATATAAATCAGTAAATTAGATGAATGAACAGAGTTATTGTTCTTTACTCTTAATTTGATCCTAAATTCCAAGATTTCAACTTAATTCCTTGCAAATAGTCAATCTTGGAGTCATAGATACTATCTTTATTTCCTTTTTTTATAAAATTTACAGAAAAAATACTTACATGAAGTCAAATTATTTTTATGATATGATCGATTTATCGTATTTCAAAAACTGTTTTATAGTCTGTGGTTATTTTTTATGCACAGGGCACTTCACTAAAGTACCGTCACCGTCAATAAAGTACGACACTACTGTAGTACATTTTTCCCAAATAATTTATAGACGTAAACTGTCAAAAAGAAAATAAACGAATGGACACAGTATAATAAAATATTAGGAGGAAAAATATGCAGAGGTGTATTGAAAGCCAACATTATGTCAATTATATAATTTTAGATTTATTTCCATAATAAGGGACAAATCTCTTATCTTATCAACCGGGCGCTGGTAGAGAATTATGATTATACTAGCTGTTGCCCGCGGCTCCGCCCGCCTGTATGTCGGTTATCGCTGCAAATAGTAGCCTATGTGTTATTCTGATGTATAAGTTATATTACTGTACAGATTTATCCAAATCCGTTCTGTAGTTTTTGTGTGAAAGAGTAATAAACATCCATCCATACAAACTTTCGCGTTTATAATATTAGTAGGATTGAAAAACGAGGTTGAAAAGGAGGTTTTCTCATTTAGTTTTCTACATCTACACTATTATATAAAGAGGTAAAGTTTGTGCGTTTGTGAGTTTGTGACGTTGTAGGGGGTAATCTCTGGATCTACTGAACCGATTTTGAAAATTATTTTACCAATAGCAGGCTACGTTATTTGAGAGTGACATAGGCTACATAATAACCCGAAAAGTTGAAATACTTTTTCGTGGTAGCTGAATTTGCAAAGTAAGTCGGAGAAAAAAATGTTTACCGCCCAACGAAGTGGGCACGGGTCAGCTAGTAGGAAATAATATGGAGATTATATGATTGAATTGAGAAAATTAAACCAATAGCTCTAGTATATCCGGGTTTCAAATTGGCTACGGCTAGAAAGACCGAGTACTCTGCCTCTGTCATTAGTAATCTATCTATATATATAAAAGAGTAAGGTGACTGACTGACTGACTGACTGACATACCCAGAGATCAACGCACAGCCCAAACCGCTGAAGCTAGAATCCTGAAATTTTGCATGTAGGTTCTTTATATAACGTAAGTGAGCACTAAGAAAGGAATTTTTGAAATTCCACCCCTAAGGGGGTAAATCAGGGGATGAAAGTCTGCGTGAGCGAAGCTGCGTGTAAAAGCTAGTATATCATAGAATAGTGAAACGTGTGTAGCATTTAAGCCAAATCTTGATGAAGTGTGGTATATATTTGTCAAAACCACATTGCATCTAACCTAACGACACATCGCTGCATTAATATTGACAGCAGTACCATTTTCGTTTATATCCATGACAACAAAGAGTGGACTAATCATACAACCGGTTGTAACGCTCAACAACGCGGGTAATTCTACAGCAGTTCTACCACAAACCGCTGGTAATCAAATTAAAGGGCTGGTGAATTGGAATTTAGCAAAACAAGAATTAATTGAACAACATCCGCGGGTTTCGAATTTACATTTATATTGAAGTGATTTAAAGGTACAAGAAGCTCGTTTAGATCAAATATTTTTTGGGATGTTTTTAACTTTTGGATTGCCTTTTTTTTTTAAATCTAATAATGAAAGTTGAGAAATACATAGTACAACAGTTGTTAAGGACAAGTTTGAAATTCTGTAGAATTTAGAAGAATCAAATTGTGCAATAGAATTTCCGCTTAATTCATGATGCTGTAAATATATTAAACGCAAATGTTTAAACCACCACTATTAAAAGTTATTCTATAATGCTTCATCTGAGAAACACTGTCAATGAACACATCTTCAATAAAGAAGGTATCTTCATAATATTACAAAATTTATGAAATATTTACATCATACAGTTTTTAAGAATCTCTAAATATATATTTATTTATTTAAATTATATTTTATTTAAGACAACTCCTGCTTTAGGAATATAGAACCTGTGTCGCGGGGGACTTTACAAACATACAATCAAACGGACACAAAGAACACCCATACTCAAGACAACAATTTGTGGATCAAACAAAGTGTTGTTCCGCGTAGAATTTGAACCCACGACACTTGGCGTAGTAGAAAGTGGCGTGGCGACCGATCAAACCACTAGGCCAACCGTGTAGTCCAAGAAGTACCTAAAATTTTTTTTTTAACGGATTCCTCGTAGTAAACAGTAGTGCTCTTTATATTGTTAGCTTATTAGTTTAAGCTAGTACTATTGGTATTATTATTTTTACTGCATAAATGATACATCAGAACACCTCTCATAAGGTGTCAGGTTCTATAAGACAGTACTATGTGAATGATTTGTTGGAGTAATGCTCATAAAATGTCAAGTGGTTGCTCAAAGCTCTAAGGGCAGAGCTTGGGATTGTTAAGGAAGGGGCTCACGAGCCCGTGTCTTCCTTTTCAGCAGAGAAACAAGTGTATTAATTTAGAAAAGATTGTAAATAATGATTGTATTGAAAAGGTGTGCTAAAGTATATAATACAAGGCTGTATCTTGACGTTTTTAACTGACTTCCAAAAAGGAGGAGGTTCTATGTTCCACTGTATGTATTTTTTTTTTCATTCAATTGTTGAATCCTGACTGTACCCAACAATAAATGTATTCTTAAGCATATTTCCAGAGACAAGACTGTGCCTGTCTAGAAAATTTTCACAGAACATCAATTTAGCTGATGTCTATATCTTCAGAAAAATCTGTACTGAATATTTATTTTTTTCTCTCAAGGTGACATTAAAATCTCGTCACCAAGAAATGGGTCGATATCTTTAACAATTCAAAACGCGTCCAAAGAGAACAGTCTCGTTCGTTACATAATGTGACACGTAAAACAATTTCCAAGACCCTTATCCGAGGCTATGTCGGGAATACAATACACGTTACAAAAGCCCATTTAAGCCTGACCTCTCTTGAGAAACTGACACTGAAAATATTTGGCAAGCGCAAAAGCTCGATGTAAAATGGTGCCGTTATGATGTCATTGAGCTCTGATGTAGGGATGTAAGAGTACATCACATAGCGTAGGTTGATGGAGTAGCTTAATAGCTAAATGATTACGTTGAAGCTGTGATAGGCTGGGCACGGTACGCAGTAGATGATTTTAATTCCATTTATATTAAGTTGGACAGTTGATGTTAATGGTAAATAAACGTATGTAAGAGCATACCAAGAATGTAATAAAATTAAGAACCAGCATACAGAGACTTAAAATAATAATAATAGATATTTTCCTGTTGGGATCTTCCATTTCAATATTTTAACATCAAAGATCTGATTTGCAGATGGTTAAACTTGACTTTTATTCATGTAAGTTTTCTCAAATGATGTATCTAGTAAGCGAGAAAAATAGTTACTTGATGATAATCAGTGACCGTCTAGTAACTAACCGTTTATGGAACCTTTCCATTAAAGTTTAGAAAATCCTATGTAACGGATTCATTCAAGTGAATTTTCACCAAATTATTTTTTTTGCAATACATTACATTTTCTTTGTTATTAAACAAGCACATTGTGTAAATAGTGTAAAAAACAATTGCTTAATGGGTACAGTAATCATATTATACTTTCCAGTATAACATTTCAAGCGTTCAAGCATTTTATATTTCGTTTACCCAACCCAAAACCTAATAAAACTTCCTCGAATAACCTCAATACACAAAACCACTTAGTAGCTGGAAAAAATCAATTTATAAAATCCATTGACGATATTTACGTGACTTGTGCAACAGAAATACTCACACCGTTCGATGGATGCCGCACTCGTTCGGGTAACTGCCTAACTTGTCCCATTTCGTACACTTGGTCTATTTACAGCTTGTCAATGTTTTTGCTCTTTTTTTGTTCGCAAACTTGTTAAGCGATTTCTGTAGAACGAGTTATATTTTTATTTTTTATTTTTTTAAATAAATATTTCAGACATCTAACACACAACGCCATCTAGTCCCAAGCTAAGCAGAGCTTGTGTTATGGGTACTAGACAACTGATACAAATACATATATACTTTTTTTTTTGTAAATACATACATATTATACATAGAAAACACCCAAACTCCGAAACAAATATTTGTAGATCATACAAACATTTGGTCCGACCCGGGAATCGAACCCGAGACCTCATGATCAGCAGTCGCACACGCCAACCGCGAGACCAACGAGGCAGTCGTATTGTTTTACTCTTTGCGCATGTTAGTAAAGATAGTTGTCTTGTGAAAGTTTTCCATATTTGTTGTAAGTATGCTAAAAGGTAGCTATATATATCTTTTTAAATAAAAGGATCATGGACTTGTGAGACTAAATTTTGGATCAAATGAAAACGACTTTAATATTATTAGTTGTATACATTGTAATTTTATTTCTGAATTCCTTTTGGACGACTGTAAACATTTGGATAAATAATTTAACAAGTGAATTTCCTCTATCTTCATGAGGCCTTAAATTTCTCTACCACATAGTTTATTAATTTGATGCTGAAAGTGCTTGAACCAACGCTTCCTAATTACTTCAAGAGTTACGTTACTACTCATATGCTTTACGATATACAATAATAATGAATTATTGTATTCCAGACTTGCCGAACTTAGTTCAATACAGCCAAGACCACGCTTCTCACGAAAGGTAATACTTAAGCTCGTATCATACACAATCGTTAAACAACAAGAACAAGAAACATTACTTCTCTAGTTCAAATATCGAACGCTAAATGAAAACATACGGATGATAAATTTGATAGTGACAGCAAGAGTTACGTCGAAACATATAAATCTATATTTTGAGGCCACAGATACAGTACTAACAGACCGTAAAAAGGTCCTTAAGTCATTGTATTGCGATTGATTGTTGCAGGTTTTTAACCCACTCCCTAAATAGTACACAATAAGACTGGCACAAAAACTAGAAAATAAAATAAAAACGTGATGGACTTACACTGTTCTGCAATCGACACAAATTCAATAATGTTTTATTCCTAAAAGCAATGAAAAACACTATTTATTTTAGATAGCAATTGGCTTTTCTGGGACTTTATTTGTATTTTAAATAATCGATTACATAATTTCGTCCTCAATTCTGCGTTCTCGTTTATTGTTAGTATTTTGACTTAAATTGTTCGCTTCAGATGCGTTATTACAATTAACTTAAACTATATATCTATATATATATTAATTCTTAAAAATCAATAATTAAGCTCCATATTAATAACATATAGAAACTGTAATTTTCACCAAAACTGTTCAGTTCATCATTTATAATCAACCTTGTATCCCAAGACACGCCTTAGTTCAACACGAACACCAGTTCTTGTTAGACTATAGCAAGTTTTGGACACTCCAAAGACAATGCTGGACGGGTTGAGCCAGCCTGACACCATGATGGATGATTGCAAACGATTCTACGATATCTAATCAGTGTGAGTGGATATGCTGCTTTTTGTTAGCCTTATGTGGATTTAAGTTCTGATGAGATTTAAGTGATGCATGATTAAATATTCATCTTCTCTTGCCTTAAAATAATGTATATCTGCTGGTTAGCAGACAGGCATTGTAAAGTATAACAAACTGCTCTTATCGCTTATGAAAATTTCTTGCAGGCAAATTTTGTCCTGCCTGAAATAAAATAAATGAATATGTATAATTTTTGATAACGAATTTATTAGTACAGTTATTTGGTTGTTAACAGAGCGACAGAGCTCAACGAGAGATGAATGAAATTCAACTTTTGGAAAAAAATAATTTTATGATATAATATGTTTGTTGATTCTTAAACGAATGATTATTAACTATTGCAGTGGTTTTTATAACTATGTATATTCCTGTGTTTTAAATTTAAAAAAAAACTTATATCAGAGAAAATAAGGTTGCTGCTTTCTTTTCTTTTTCCATCTGCCACGTGACGATAAATTTGTGTAGGCACAAAGCGTAAGTTGGATGTTCGAGACGAAAAATATATTTTTATCTTTTATAATTTTACCAGAAACACATAATGAGATTAAGGCTTTCTTTTTATAATAGTGCACTAAAGTTATAGCCATAGATAATCAAACCATTAATTATGTTTGTTAAATGCAATCAGTCGCCAGAATATAACCAGGTGCGTTGGAAATGCTTTGAAAATCATTACTCGTTAATGGATTCCTCTATAGTACTATTCAGGTATTTTCTATTTAAAGCATGAATCTTTTGAATTTTTTAACTGTATTAATGTCATTAAGTAAATTTGAAAGGAACAAATTTGGGAGATGTATAAGACGTTCGGTGCAGTGTATCATTCATCATCAAACAAATTTTGTGATATGTAATAGACATATAAAGAGCTAACTGAAACACGAAGCCAAAATATTTAAAATACTTCCATCAGTTGTCAGACAGTTAACATTAGAAAGCAATATCCAAAACCCAGACTCGGTAATGTTTGCAGCATATAGATACTTGCTAAGCCTTACGTATACTGTGTTATGCAGTGAAAATAGTGTATCGCATTAAATTTAATTGCAACGGTACTTTTCAGTGCAGTCGTGCACTTACCGTAATGACGTCATTTCTGTAATGCCATTACTTGTGACTGAACTCGCGACTTTAAGCTGCAACTGTTTTGTGACTCGCGGATTTTAAATATGAATTCCTCAGAAACCAAGTAAAAATCACACTTGGCTCTTATAGTTTTCTGACAAGGATTATTTATTTAAGGAGAAATTTCCTTAAATAAATAATAACATCTTTCAATTACCCTTATTAAACAGAAGGAACATAATAATATTTCTAATAATAATTATTTTTACGGGAATTAACGCGATTACTTATTTAAAGGTACTATATAAGATCAGGTAAAACAGAGGTATACCTCTGTTTTGCCTGACGTTTCGACCAGGTTGCACTGGCCGTGGTCACAGGCTGACTCAATCAGCCTGTGACCACGGCCAGTGCAACCTGTAGTACCTTGAAATAAGTAATCGCGTTAATTCCCGTAAAAATAATAATTATTATATCATGGAACGCGAAAGTTTAAAAGTTAATAATATTTCTGTAATCAACTTATAGTAGGGGAGCCCACGATGCTCAATGGGGATTTACTCGAGCGTCATAGAGACCTATTGGGTTGCAAAGCTTACATGATAAAAAGAAAAAAAATATATTACTGTATACCATTACATCGGTGGGGTGAGCAGCTATGGATGTTCAAAAATGTAAAAAAAAAACTGATGCATGGACATACTCGAGCGCGTCAGCTATTGATAGCATCCACGTTCTGCGTATTTTTAATAATGTATGAATGTTAATCTGATCGTTTGCATGGTGGGGGTGGTCGTACGTAAGGTTTGAAAATGACAAAAAAAATATTTTATCGAGCGCGTCAGATTTTGAAAGGGGATGTTAAGTGAATCTTAAATAAAGCTCTCATTCAATAATCTGACGATTTGGATGTGACGCAAACTCACGGCTGTTATAAGAATGTGCAAAAAAAAATCGTCATATTGACATACTCAAGCACGTCAGATTAAGATATATATGGTTCATCTTTATGTCCTAGACGTGCTGTCTCATAATCTGACAATTATCTGGAGGGGTTCGCTTAATCTGACAATAAAAAAAAAAAGATCCCAAATTCAGACGTGTTTTTTAGAAAATTACCACAATATCAGTATCAGAAGTTCTGATAGTAATAGTAGAATCTTCATTTTGTTGGCAAGCAGTAAATGCTATGTTCGTCTTCGCTGCTTCATGATCAGGGCATGACAAATCATAATTAATTATCAGTAACTGAATATTTATGACACAAATCGAGGCAATATATATATATAAAATTACCTTACTACCTATAATCGTTGCCATCTCCTGATCAGCCCAATGATCAATCAACAACTTAGTTACTTCAACTTTTACTTAATTTGAAAAATTTATATCAAGTCAAATCAAGTTATTTCAATTACTTCATTAACACAGGTAAATCTCGCGACAAGCCTTTGTATTCTATAAATTGTGTAATGACCACCTTCCGGGACCATCATCAGACCCTGGATACTATCAAAACATAAAGTACTTGTCAAGATGAATCAAACGATTCGAAACTCGATGGTGTTGCAACATTTCTTTACAGAATTCCTATAGCCACCTTCAGGCTTCATCATCAGACCCTGAATACTATGAAAACATAAAATACTCGTCAAGACAAATCAAACGAGTCCAAACTCGATAGTGTTGCGATGTTTCTTTATAGATTTCCTATGGCCACCTTCCAGCTCCAGCATCAGATCAGTTCCATGTCATTATAATATTGTATTGTCACGCTGTATACATATGCTTGCAAAATTTCAGCAAAATCAGTTGAAGATATCTGCTTCCAAATTGAGTTGCAAGATTCCACCCAAACATACATACATTGCAAGTTAAATAAAAGCTTGTATAAAAGAAGCCATCTACAATTATAAGGTCAATTTGGGATGACGGTTGCTCCATATCTTCGACTTATTTCTCTAACACATGAATAAGTACTGACTTATCAGTGTGAATATAGGCATCACATCATCAATATAAATTAAACTGTATCGACGAAATTTTGTTACTTCGGCTTGTGGCTGTCGTCAGATTATATATTTTTCGTTATCCCTGAATGATTTCCCACAAAATAAAAAAAATTAGCCACGCTCGATAATGTCGAGATGACTTTTTTTTACAACTTTATGGCTCTCCCCTTTCCTTACGTCACTATCAAATTGTCAGATTAGTGGAATATACACTTTTTAGCATGTAATTAACTCACCCTGTCTTAATCTGACGCGCTCGAGAATGTCTGATGATCAATTTTTTTTACTAATCTGATCCTTTATTCCTGACAGGCGGCCATATATACGGGGCTTATATTTGGTGGAGGTACTTAACCGGGTACAAAGTATCCCCCTGTATATTAATCTGCCGCGCTTGAGTAAATCCCGAAATTCCTTCTAGGGCTCCCCTACTATTACAAGTTGATAATTGAAAGATGCTATTATTTATTATATATTTTAGGAAATTTACGCCTAGCTTGTAAGCAAACAAAAAATTAGTAAAAAACTCACATACAGCCATTCGATTTCAATAGTAACTAGACTACTGATAAACACATTTATATATTGGTATATACATAACATTATGATCGTGCTCATTACTTCACGACTGAAAAATAAACGACTGCTACATTCAGGAGCACTACCTACAAGACCAAAAGATTACTCAATGTGTTTTAGATTTCACTCTGTATGTGCATTATGCGGTAAAAAAACCGAATTCACTTGGGTTCAAGAGACATGAGTTCGGGGCCAATTTTACTAATGGGTTATCGTATCAATTCTAAAAGTGTCAAACTCTTACCAATGCTCCCGGCGCGGCGCCCTAAATAGTTAAAAGTTTTACTGCACCTCTGCCAAGCTAAGATGGTTAATTGATTAAGAATTGCGCATTGCAATGCGCAAAAAAAACTAACGGTTTATTGAGATGCTTCTGAATCATCATTATGTACACACATCAAAAGTGTCTAGGGATCAACATATGTGTCTAGGGATCAACATATATTTTTGCAATAAATTTTCTCCTGATTGATATTAATTAAAATTTTCTTTAAGGATTCATCAAATAAAGTGTTTTCGTTTGTCACAGTAACGATAAACCAAGTCACCTTTGCATTAATAAAGAAATTTGCCATTTTCCTAATAAAAGGATTTTTGACATTTGAACCACTAACATTAAAGTTCGAAAAAAAGACTGAAATAACAGTTTTCTTTAAAATTTTATTAGGTCACTTAAACAATTAATAATCCGTGTTTCTACCGCGAACACTAACACAAGAACATCGGTTTGACATACTCAAAATGAGTTCATCCAAATCACGCTGTGGAATGGCCGCCCATGTTCGTTGCAACAACAAAAAAAGGTCTTCTTGCGACTGGATACCCTCCATATTCGGCAGAGCTCTTCTCTGTAGCATATCCCATGCATGCTCAATCGGGTTCAAGTCTGGCGACTGAGCAGGCCAGGGCCAAAGCCACATCTCAATCTCAAGAAATCCGCATAAAAATGCTTGATCCCTAGACACTTTTGATGTGTGTATTTATTAAGCATAATGACATTCATATATTTTTATCGTAACATAAAACATCGTCTATTATTTCATTAATAAAAGCTAATATAAGTTTTAGGATTAACTACACAACATCTTCTCTCCATGTAGAGTGGTAGCTACATATTCCGTTTATGCCAGATGTACACAGATTAATTGACACTTAGTGTTAAAGATATTGTATCAAAGGTAAAATTAAGTACCACTAACGCCATCTATTGTTCTCTTTTGTGAACTAAAAGCGTCACTGAAAGCGTTGTTTCCTTTATACTTAGAGCAAGTAGCTCTTAGATAAACTAATTGACGAGGTGCTTCAAAAATAAAGGGTAAACTTATTCTTTGTATTGCACTCTTTGTATCACAGGTCTGTGTAATTTTCCATACAATAGAGACAGAATATTTGTGAAGATTAAGATTAAAGAAAGAGTAAATACATAGGTACTAATTTCACAAAGCTACTCATAGAAATATTTAAAAAAAACATTCATAACGAGAGCAAACAAGTACAAATGATTAAAAATAAAAAAAACCCGACTGCATCAATATTTAACAATAAAAACATATAAGTTTTATATATATTCGTAATCACTGTAAACAATTCTATATTTTGATACCACACTCGATGTATTTTGAAAACATATTTTTTATATTACTTTTTGGCGCCAAAATACTTATTTTTTTTATTTTGATTGATTGACTGATGACACGACTAAGACGAATCTATTGACATCACTCACATTAAAATACGACAAGCCGTTTAGGCTCTAGGGCGTGCCAAAGAAATATACATACATACATACATACACTCGAAAAACATAACCCTCCTTTCGCAGTCAGGTAAAAAGCAGTCAGCCTGTGACCACGGCCAATGCAACCTGGTCGAAACGACAGGCAAATCAGAGGTATGTAATACCTTTAAATAAGTGATCGCGTTATTTCCCGTGAAAATAATAATTATTATAAAAAAGCAGATATTAACAAAACTATATTTAATAAAAAAAACCAGCGAATAATGTAATGTTTGTCAAAGAGCACTTGTCAAAGCATTAACATTTCGCAAAGTTAAGTCCCCTTTAGCTAAATTTTATAGCGTTTTATGTGTTAATAAGTATGCTAAACGTTGTCTAGTGTCAAGTTTAAAGTCTCGTCTATAAATTCGTTTAGATTTAAATGTAAACAGAATATTGTATTCGTAATAACTGCAGCGTTTTTGTCACTCGCATAAGACCGATTGTCTCTCTAATGTGACTGCAAACAAAGAGTAAAGTATTTTCGAAAACTTGTGATGAAATGATGATTTAAATAGCTGCCATTTAATTATGCTGGATCGAATTGCACCTTTGTATATTGTTGACGAAAAAGACGATTCGATCGATTTCTATTTTAGTAAATTCAGCAAGTTTGGTTCACTACTAAAATTTTAAATTGAGTACTTAAGGGATTGTTAAAACGAATGTAAATTATGTATGCTTCAATATGAAGAAAGAGCGTTACCACAATTATATAAAAGGTAATAAACGGCAACAATAAATATCAATTTTTATGGGTGTTTTATGAGTTTTAATGTCTTCTACGTGAGCACCATATAAAACCTCCATGACGGTTTTATTGGACGATATATTTATTACTTAGTTACTACTGTCTCTGTAAAAAAAAAACAATCAAAAAGTGATGTTATACTCTCTCATTATAAATAAAAGGGTGATAAATCGTTTTGTTTTTTTTTCAAAGTACTATACTGTATTAATAGTCAATAAACTATTGACTGATTAAGTTGCCAAAATGAAAAAAAAACTTGTACGACCCATTCATTGTACGTCTTATTGCTTTATAATATTTATTTTGTAAAATGAAATGAAATAATTTATTCAACAATAAGGTTACATGAACACTTTCGCATGTTAAATTTATAATGTCGGCTTTCCTAACTAGACTAGTCCTGAAAAGAAAGGACGAAATAAACTCAGGGCTCACCGTCTCATTTAAAATCCAGACAATCCACGTAAAATGCAAAGCACATTCTATCACTAAGTAAAAAATAAACAAACCCTGATGTACTCATACAATATTATCTATCTATATTAAGTTGTAAATAGGTATATTTAAAAAAATTTTTAACGTTAAGTCAATCTGAGATATAAGGTATACATGTAACGTAAAAACATTTACATTGTTAACAACGAGACAGTTAAAACTCCATTTATGGCCCTTTATTTTGCCACAGGTTAAAGCCTAATAAAAATAAATTATTGTGGAATATAAAAAATGGCATAAATTAAGTCACCTCAATATTTCTTCACTGACTTGCGTGTTAATGTTTACAAGCAAATGAAACATGGAAGTTCTTTAATCAGTATTTGCACCAAAGTATCATTAAACAAAGTCCCGTTAAACCTTTAATGAGACCAAAGCACAGGAATGCGGATACTTTATTTCTTGCCAAATGTTCCCGTGTCGTCACAAATTCTTAACATTTCTCACTGGGAATTACAAAGCGCGAACGTTAAAACCAAACCGAACTCCTTTTGCAGTTAGCCAAATAATAGCTATGCAAATATGACTAATATTACAGTCCACATAGAGACTAAAATTGTTTATTACACGTGAATGTTATACAAATAATAGGTGAACTGGAAAATTAATGTTGTCATCCCAAACCCCAATTTCAATCCTACCAACAATATTCACTTGAAATTGTATAGAAATTTTACAAGGAAAATTTATTATACATATGTAAAAGCAATTATTGTCTTATTAGAATGAATTATATTTTTTGATTTGAAATTGATTGATTACAATAAAATCGATATCATTTGCATAACGATATTCTGATTACGTGTGGATGAATTTAGAATACGGAGTCTCAATGCATCTTATCAATTCATCCCGTGGGGTGCAGGACAACAGCACTGCAAGAGAAGGAAGAAACAAACTCTATAGTCTAAAGTGGTATAGTTAACCAAAAGCTCCTTTCAGAAGACAGGCCTATATAATCCAGCAGTCGACTATAAAAACTATTGATGATGTTTACTGGGCAAAGAAGAGCTATACTTCTGCAAATATGGAGTAGCTCAAAACCTAAACCGGTGTCAACTTTGTTACCAACAGTTCGTAGTGCTAATTAACCCTAAACCGGTGTCAACTTTGTTACCAACAGTTCGTAGTGCTAATTTAAAATCAATTTCTCAATTTTCTTTACATCAATATTCAGACGTAATCAAAGTTCAAAACTTATAAATA
The DNA here is from genome assembly GCA_949125395.1 of Diaphora mendica. NCBI lineage: Eukaryota > Metazoa > Arthropoda > Insecta > Lepidoptera > Erebidae > Diaphora > Diaphora mendica. Next base: position 39,770,427 of record OX421311.1, on the reverse strand, counting down.
ATTCTATAATCCAATTATAAAGCAACTTCCTACTGTCATGAAACCCTCACACCCCTACCTAATTTACCCGGCATTAAAAATTCATTTCAATTTAAGTTACCTACTCCTATATTTTAAATCCACTTATCTACCCACTAATTAGGGTTAGTTTAGTTTCTGGTACGTTTGTAATTACTAGCTCCGGACATTATGTTGGCTTAACCGGTCCTAAGCGTAACGGTCTTTAAGAATTCATTGTCGTTAGAACACTTAACTTTGAAATTTTAATTATTCTCATTTGTATATTTATAGCATTCGACAAGCGCGGTCAAACAATCGTTATTTACGTACCCGATCAGATTATCATCATCGTTATCCCAACCCTTTTTTCAACTTTTCAATCAATTCTTCTTCAAACTTCAATCAACTGAACGGGATATTATCTTTTTCTTCTTCGTCATAAGGATGTAAATAATCAGATGGGTTACGGGGTAACTGACTGCAGCTACCTTTCATGGATAACTGCGACTCCAAGTCACTGGGCCTTTTACCCAAGAACCAGATAGGGAGGGGATGGGCTCTAGTCACCTTACTGAGTCCATGGAAGTTAAAAAACAGATTTCTTAACGCTGGTTTTCTTAAAAGCCGCACATCACTCGACATAGTGAGACTTTCTTATCTATATATTCAGTTTTCAAAACCACTAAAAATCAAATAGTATTTGAAATTAAATGAGTTTTTTTTATTTAAAAAAAATATCGTTTTGGGCGTTTTTTTCTTTAACAAACCTTGTAGAAAATCCATTCCGAATATAATATCATTAATGCCTCAATTATATAATAACCTCTTAGTAAAAATATAATGAGGTTTTGTATAAGAAATGACATTAATACGACGTCTTATTATCAGTTATTAGCCTCAATCAATAAGTTTCGAAGGACCCGAGGCGGAATATTAGGTCAAAGGTCGGACAAGATAATAAGAGTTGAGTAGAACATTTTAATCAATCAATATCGATACTGATAAATATATGCTTATGACATTAATCGTCTGTTATGTAATCATATAAATTTATATTCACTTCACTAATATTACTGTTTATTAATAACTTACTTAGAATGCATACGTTTATTAAAATGATTGACGATGGTACTGATTTGGAAATAATAGGTATGTTTATCTGACAATAGTATTTCAATTCTTATGGTCAAGTGGTTAGTGATCCTGACTACTCAAGTCGTGAGTTCAATCCCACTCTGTACATGGCGATAACCATCGTCATCATCTTAGCTGAAAGACGTTCGCAGTTGGCAATCGGCCATAACCTCGGGATAGCCGCAACAACCGCTGTTGCCCGCATCTAACGCAACGAATAATGCCGATAACAAAAAAACTTTATTTATTGAAAAAAAAGTGGCAGAATGTGTTCTACCTGCATTTAATATTTACAGTCCATTCGCTTAGATACGGTCACATTGATAGCGCCGCCGTTGCACGTGCGGCAAGCCGCCACAAAATCAAAGGGCCCGCCTTCGGCGTACACCCACAAGCATGTATGATTTGTCAGTTTACGCCGTTGTATGAATTAATATATTCTTATTTCACAATAATAACCACAATTGCGTGCGGGTGCACTGACAAAACGAATGGACTATATTAGTGGTGGGCCAGGGTTCGAATTTTTTGTCCATCTTTTTCTTTTTTATTTAGCTTCTGCACTCCTCCTCTATATTAAATGTCAATTGCATACTCCTTGTTAACATAATTTTCGTAAAAAAGGGTACAACAAAGCTTTTGCTTCAAGTTTTAATATTTAGATAAGCTGGTCTATCCTAGCACTTTAATAAATGTTGACCTTTTTAATCTGCATTAAGCGTAGGTACATAGCATTCATGCCATTAAGCACTACTTTATTTATACTATACTAAGGCTAGTGCAGTGAATTCGGTCACTATTTCATTTATATTATTACTTTAATTTCATACTTTTATTTGACAAGTAAAAATTTAACAAAATAAAAACCGACTTCAAGGTTCGACTCGATTTCTCTTGGATGCCATCATCAGATCTTAGTGTCCTTATCATGGTACCACCGTTGGGATATCTTCTTTCCATTAAAAAATAATCATCAAAATCGGTTCATAAACGACGAAGTTATCTCCGAACACACATAAAAAATAAAAAAAATACGGTTGAATTGAGAAACCTCCTCCTTTTTTTGAAGTCGGTTAAAAATAGACTAAAGGGAAATTGATTAATTTCTATTACCATGTCACCATAACTCTCGATTTACATCATCTAATTCAGGCAAGAGATTTCTATAAAGCACAAAAAGTAATTAATGATTTTTTGTCTTAACTGCGTCACAATTTAAAACCCTGTGTTTAAATCACAATACATATTTAATGTTGCAAATATAACATGCAATAATAGGACTGAAATAGCCTGGCATGCAATTTCACAAAAGACATGCCCGACTAAGCAAAGAGTTAGCTCTTTCTCTCAAAAGAAACTAGAAGTTTTTAAAGTATTATAGGTCGTTCATCAACTCAATATAAGGGACTGGTGAGTGAGAGATGGTGAAACTAAATATTTCAAATCACTTGAAATTTCATATCTACATACGTCAAAAATAAGTTTATGCATGTCTACATAGTGCAACTTAATTTAAATAGTTTTTATTTGTTCGTCACCTGGACACAAATAGTTTTTTCTTCCAAAAAAGGGCATAGTCACACATGTGTGACCAATGCCTATGTCGATGAACTCCTGAAACTACCACTAGTAATTAGCAGTTGATATACAATATAAGTTTACTAGCTATTCAGAGCAATGATAAAAGAAAATACGTGTCAAAAACTATCCTATCGTAGGCACGCCAGCAAAACACACTTTAAATAATAAATTAAATTTAAAGCTTTTTAAAAACAAGCTTTCACTGAAATGCCTCAAGACGAATCAAACTAGTCCAAACTCGATGATGTTGCGACGTTTCTTTACAGAGTCCCTATGGCCACCTTCTAGCTCCAGCATCATATGAGCTCCATGTCATTATAATATTGTATTGTCACGCTGTATACATATGCTTGCAAATTTCAGCAAAATCGGTTGAAGATATCTGCTTCAAAATTGAGTTGCAAGATTCCACACGAACATACAAGCATACATACATACATTGCAAGTTATTAAAAAGCTTGTAAAAATCGGTTAGAAAGTTTCGGAGTTCATCGAGAGTCATAATATGAAACGAGAATTATATATTTTAGATATTTAGATGTTTCATTCACATTCATAAGATACATTTCCTTCGGTATCCTATTCATTAATAATACATTTCTAAGTTAATTGGAAACGTCACTCACTTAGTTACGAATCAGAAAACACAAGTTCCTGTACTTGACTTAATGTGTTGGTAATCAGTAAATGAAAATTCAGTCGCACCAAACAATTGGTAACTTTTTGAAATGTTTATAAATGACTTTGATTTTATAATGTAATATTATTATTTATTTAAATTGACTTACTGTTTGATAAAAGGGCGTAGATTCGATTTCCACCCAAGATAAATAATCGTGTTATAACATGACCATTTGTTTTTAATGTTTGGTTGTAATCGGGGGGCACGGTCGTGCCCCCGCCAAGACAAGACAAACGAAGCATAAGGGCACTACCGAGGGCCTGGCAAGACTACTTTGTGGCTACGCAATCTTGCCGTTGGATGTTTTTATGCCGCCCAAAGGCCTCCAACTAAGCTTCAAAATCACGACTGTTATCCTAGGATAACAACCGGGACCGACTGCTTAACGTGACCTCCGAACCACGGAGTCGCTCATGGTATCATGCCACCAGCGGTCACAAATTCTCCCTCGGTGTCTCTAATCACCGAGTGCAACTGAGCTATGAGCGCCTCACTGAGCTATGAGCGCCTCTTATATGCATATTTCAAACAGTCTCAGTTAATATGCCTTTTTTTTTTCAAAGTCCTTTGCAAGGACAGAGGTCCTTGACTGGTTCTGGTTTGTTTTATGGGCAGCTACTTGTCTGAATGGGAAACAGGACTAAACATACACATCTCTTAAACAGCAAGGGCACATGCACTTATGTCTGCACTTTTTATCGAATAACTCAACAGTGCGTATTAAATCAAGTGCGTTTGTTAGGCCTATTTATTATTTTATTGATGATTGATTAAGATAACATTAATAAATGATAATGTTTAGGTGAGATATTTATTGATGTCATATAAATTTTAACGCAATAAGACGGTGATACTTGTTGTCGCGCAACCAATTACGTAATTACTATTTATTTGTTTTGGAGTTTGGGTGTTTTCTATGTATAATATGTATTCACAAAACTATACTAATTTAAGTGTTATTTCAGTCAATATAGTTTCCAAAAATCAGTTCATCAGTCTAGTCTATAGTCTAATCAGTCTATAGTCAGAAAATATCATTTTTAAACCTCTAAGTGAGAAACAAATAAGGTGATATCTAATTATTTTTCAAACTAAACTACTGCCATGGTAAAGATTTTATTTTTGAAGTGAAAACTTCTTTAGGTGCTTTGAGCACTTTTTAGGTATACAAAAATTACGGAACTAGGTACGTACAAAGAAGCGTAGTCGTAGTGAATAGTAACATTAGTATGTGAATAGCAGTAAATAGTGAATATTAGAGCACAAAAACAAAGCAAAATTCAGACAATATTATGTAATACTCACTTTCTGGTGTTTAGGCAGGTTCGTGAGTGAGCATTTAATCGAAAGGTTAAGTAATAAGAATTTGTCAACGCTGTGTCGATATCAGATTACCCTTGTCCGTGTAAATGGATACCAAGTCTACGGAAAGATTAAATATCACTACATTTCCGACGATTTGTATTCTGTTGTTAACATATACTTCGTTCCAAAGAACTAAAGATTGACCAGTTGGTCTAGAGGTTAGTGAACTAGACTGTTAAGCTAGAGGTCGTGGTTTCGATCCCCATGTAGGTCATTTGTTATGTGTCTAGTTGTATGTACATCCTACTAATATTATAAACGCGAAAGTTTGTAAGTATGGATGGATGGATGATTGTTACTCTTTTACGCAAAAACTACTTAACGGATTTGGATGAAACTTTACAGTAATATAGCTTATACACCAGAATAACACATGGACTACTATTTGCCGCGATAACCGTCATACACGCGGGCGGAGCCGAGAGCAAAAACTAGTTTTATATAATATGTATGTTTTTAGAGATATGTATGTTTATAAGCAATCTAGTGAGATGTGTAAGTGTAATGGGTATTAAAGGTTATTTTCAACCGATTTCAAAAAGGAGGAGGTTCTCAATTCGACTGTATTTTTTTTATTTTTTTTTATTTTTTTATGTATGGCCTGCCAATATGACTCTACTCTGCCTGATGGAAAGCATAAGCAGAATCCAAGAGTGGCGGTCACCATACTCACTGCGAAAACAGACAATGCAGTATGGCGACCCACACCATGGCGGCCTAGTGATGCTGCTGCATCTTTTAGTCTAGTCAACAAGTATGGAACTTGTTGACTAGACTAATTGGGCCTCCGGTCTCGCACTCACCAACGAAACACGACAGCACGAACGCTGTCATTTTACGTTGATTTTCTGTGCGAGGGTAGTACCGCCCCGGTCGAGCCGGCCCATTCATGCTGAATTCAGCGTGGCTCTACTACCTACTTTTTTATGTTTGTTACGTCATAACTTTGGACTGGGTGAACCGATTTTGATGATTCTTTTTTTATTTGAAAGCTGGTGCTTCCCGAATGGTCCCATTTAAATTTGGTCCAGATTGAAGTCGGTTTTTTTTTGTTAAAATTTGTTACTACAACGTTACGAGATAATAAAACAATCTAAAGGGATTTTACATTTATTTGCATTTAAAATAAGAAACTAATTAAATTTCTCAAGGAATGGAACAATACTTGCTAGTGAATCAGCATAATAATCAGGTCTAATTTTATGTGCTAGCATGTCCTCTTTAGATATACTACTGAGCACCATCAACGTCTTGAAACCAGCTGCTTTGCCTAAACCAATATCTTGATCAATTCTGAAAAAGAAGAAATTAATAACAAACGCTTAGAGTGGCACACAAAAATAAATTAATTGTAAAGAAATGATAAAGATTTTTGTGAGATACAAACACACGTACAAAAGTATTTATAAAAAACTTCCAAATAAATCCTAAAAGATCCCCTGGGGGATCAGTGTAGACAAAAATTCCAAATGAATCCCCAGGGAATCTAAGCAGAGGATCCTATTTAAAGGAGCCGTTTCATGAATGTTTGTAAAGTTCCCTTTCGACACAGTATGTATATTCCTAATGCGGGAGTTCTCTTTGGAGGTCTAGAGACATCCAAGAATGATGTTATAATGAAATTTTGTGAAATCTATAACATATGTATACACTAGTGTTTATTGTCGTTTCATTTCGTTTAATTTATCAAAGTTAAGTTCAGGATTGCTAGTTAATGAGCATGTTAAATCTTAACAAACAATTATGAAATGATGATATTTTGTTTTCTTTAAAGCATTTATTGTTAGGTTGTTTGAATGTCAGTATAAATGTGTAAAGAAATCTACCAGTTAGTGATTTTACCAGTTAGCTAAAACAGAGGACGCTGGTTCGCATGGGTGTTTTAAGAACTTAACTAAGGGAGAAAACTAACAAGAAAATGTTACACAAATTCAATGCTAACCCGTCTGGCCAACATGGTGTAGTAACCCAAAATGTTTTTGACGTGACAACGTCTTATAATTCGATGGATTCGGCTGCACGCACGAAAAAATATGACTCACGTGGCGTTACCCCGATCTGAGGCGTTCCATTTAAGGCTTGAAGTGCAAGCGAGAGATAGATGTAGACATTTATCTCTGGTCATTTAATCAATGTTTCGTTATGACGTTGTCACGTTAAACTATCGTCCGTAAACAGACTTTACAGACAACCATTTTTCTAAAGAAAGACAGAAGAGAACAAATAAAGGCTGTTGATGATGATGACGAAATACGAAATACTTACATGTCACCAATAAACAGAACTCGACTGGCATCAGTAACACCTGCTTTTCTCATTGCTGATTCTGCATATAATTTGCCAGGCTTGCCCAATACTATGGGATCTCGATGAGCTTCTGCAGCTATAATTTCGGTGAATAAGCCACAATCTAAAAGTAAATGGTATTTAGTGAAGCATTTTTATACACAAATTTTAACTCAAACGATTTCTTTTAATTCTCGAACAAAATTTAGTCTTTGATATTTGCAATACAATTGACTCAATGATTCTTGATGATAGATAATTAATCATAGGACTGAACAAACGGCACTTAATTTTCCCGGCACAGACATGTATAGATTTTCTTCGAATTAAACTCAAGAGGCCGAATTTTCATTGAAAAAAAATCCGATTAAAGGTTTTTCTAAGATACTTTCAGTTTTTTTTCCACAACATTATTTAAATTAATGCCTTTTGAATGTGAGATATCTTTTATAGTTTTAGGTATTGAATAGGAATGTAGGATAAGCATAAGCAAATACTACCGACCCGTTTATATTATAAACGGGTCGGTAATATTTGCTTGCTTTTTTTTCGGAAAGACTCCCGCATTAGGGATATATAAGGTGTTGCGGGGGACTTTAAAACCATACATGAAACTTACACAAGGAAGACCCAGACTCAGAATAACGATTAGTGGATCACACACAATGTTATTCCATGTGGGGTTTAAACCCACAATACTCAGCGCAGTAGAAAACGGCAGATAGATAGATAGATAATAAACATATTAGGTCTTTACCTATGAAATTGCCGTTATGTATGCAATAAGTGAAAGTACTTATTTTTTCAAACTTATTTATTTCTGTTATTCGAAGTAATCACCCATGCAATCGACGCATCTTTGCCAACGCATTGGCAGTTTATTGATGCCCTTCTTGTAAAAATCAGCTGGACGAGAGGCAATAAACTCTTCAAAGGCATTTTGTACTGCCTCTAGGGAATCGAAATTTTTACCCACTAAAAAATTGTCTAAATTTTGGAAAAAGTAATAGTCGGTAGGTGCAAGGTCTGGTGAGTATGGCGGATAAGGGAGAGCTTCTAACCCCAGCTCTTGCAGCTTGGAGACTGTCTGTTGCGCAGTAAGAGATGAGAGAAGACCCATTATGTTTAAAATAGCATAACTATAGCATATCAATCCTCGTACGAGACACAATAAAAATTTTAAAAAATGCTCTAATAATCTAATAATTAAAAAAAAAAAAAGAAAATCTAAAAAAAAATCTAATGACACCCGAAAATCATAATAAATACACTAATTACCTAAAGCTGAATATCCTGGCTTATGATAAACGTATCGGTCTGTGGCTCCTCCTAAAAACAATACGTCAGGTTTCTTCAAGTAAGTAACAGCTCTTTGTATCTTCGCTAGATTTGCATTTAAATCGTTATCAACGACCACTGCACCAATTTCTGGATCCTCTTGTAAATATTCAAAATAGTCTTCAAAGTTCTCATAACCTACATCTGGCTAAAATCAAAGAATTGTGAAGAAATATGAATTACACAAAACATAATTTTTATTTTAACTATTTCAGTTATCTGCTGGTCCGATTTCAAACAAAAGTTAGAGTTAAAATTTTATGAGTGTTATTTTTTATGGAATATGGGTAAAGGAGCAGACGTATCGCCTGATGGTAAGCGATTACCGCAACCCATGGACACCCGCCCGCAACACCAGCGGCGTCATAAGTGCGTTGGGCGCGTACGAACCTTTCGGGGAGGGGGGGGGGGGAATGAGGAGAGGAGTTGATATTATAGGTATTTAAGCATTTATATTATACTGTGGTAGTTGTAAGATATATTAGATCTTGTAGTACTTTATACATTTGTAAATATACTATGTTACTCACAGTATCAGTTTCACGATAGTTTGAAACTATGTATTATTATTTTTTATAATTCAAATAAATTACATATGCCTGGGTAACATTTAAGTGGAAAGAAAGTTTCTAATTACAATTACAGTAGGTTTTTTCAAACAGCATAGGATTTGATTTAGCTTTTACTAATTTTTAACTGGACTAATCCAGGGTTATAAGGTTGACTAAAAAGTCAACTCAAACTTTCGTTGAAATAATATATCATTTTATTTCCTAACTTACCCCCTTTTTACATGCATAGCCATAAGATTCTAATACTTTAATAGTTTGATCACATGCTACCGCATATATTTTCTTGTTTGTATTGAAATTCACTGCTTTTAAATACTCGGCTATGGCTACAGACGGAGTGATTAAGCGCTCCTGAAAAAAATACAAATTTAATAACATTTTAAGTCAGCTAGTATCATTTCGCAAAAGGGACATCCATTGTTACGTTGAAGCATATGGTTAATGTTAAATTAATTACTTCAAACAAATAAAAAAACAGGACTGCTTAAAAATAAACTAAAGAAATAACAATTTCAGTCCAGAAATCTAAAAAGCAATTTAATTACTACAACATTTAAATAATTGCGTTATACACATAAAGTAGAAGAAACAAAAAAATTCTAATACGGAAGATATTGACTGTAACAGTTGGGATTCATTAAATAATCAGAAATAATTATCAGACAGAAATTAACATAAACAGACAAATTACATCATCGTCATTATCTACAAGATACGCGCCAAAAACTTAACCCTTCCTAGACAACCGAGTCTCAAACCATCAAGGTCTCTGTACCTCTACAAGGTTGTCTGTCAACATCTTGTGAGTCCTCTGCTTCCTACACCACTATCCGTTCTGTCGGTCTTAATTCTAGAAATAATATTTTTTTCTTGCCTGAAACAATCTAAATGTAATCTAGAAAAAATAAAATACATAGAAATTCAGTATACTCGTATACTCACAAATCCATTTTCAATTTTAGCGTCTTTAAACTTCGCCTCGTAGTTTGCTTTTGATCGCATACTATTATTTGATGCAAAATGAATTGTTTTGCCATGTTTTCTCATCAAATCGAAGAATTCGCTGACTCGTGGTAGGGCTTTGGACCTCCATACGACTCCTATTAAACATTATAAAACAAATTAGAATAAAATTAAAACCAAACCTAAAGACGCAAAATGGTGAATTTTTAATTTTTCATACATTTGAAGTTAACGAAAAAAATCCAAATGAATATTTGACAAATTTTCTAACACTAAGTTAATAGGTGTAGTCTAGCGTGGATCTAGTTTCCCAATGTTTTTTGTAAGCGGTTAATCAACATCTACGTAAGACCAAGGAATTAAAAGAAGAAAGATGATTAGCAGTCTACCAAGTATTATATTCTTACTAACTTTTGCCCGTGGTTCCGCCCGCGTGTATGTTGGTCATCGCGGTAAAACGTATGTCCTTTCGCAAGAATCGAAGTATTTCCATGCCATATTTCATTAAAATCGATAGAGCGGTTTAGCCATGAAAGTGTAACAGATAGTGTTACTTTCGAATTCCAATACTAGCGACGACCGAAGTCTTTGAAATTTTCGAATACCCTCTGCTAATAATGCATGCCGCGGGAGAGCCACGCTTCGTCATGAATTGGCGGGCTCGACTGGAGTGATATCACGGCCTCACAGAAAACCGGTGTGCAATAGCGCTTGCACTGTGTTTCACCGAATGAGTGAGGATACCGGAGGCCCATACCCCAACCCCTCCCACCATTCTCTTCCCCATCCCCCAAAGGCCGGCAACGCACTTGTGACGCCTCTGGGTGTCCATGGGCGGCGGTAATTGCTTACTATCAGGCGATACGTCTGCTCGTTTGCCCCCTCTATAAAAAATAAGAATAAATATCTAGGCGAACATATAGCGGAACCGATTTCATTTTATATTGTGTAAAGATTCGCAGTCCATTTGAAGTTCAGTTATGTATTTCGAGATTTAATATTTCCACTCTTGAAACAAGAAAATCTTGCGTACTAATAATATAAAAACACAAAAAAAATAGAAAACATGCGAGAAAGCAATGTGCATTTAGATCAATAAAATTTAACAGTCATTGTTATAGATCGATCGGGTTAAGGCCGAACCATCTGCGTTAGTCGAATTATCTCAATGACTGCGGTCATTAAGTAGTATTTAGTGTTTGAAAATGTGATTCTTCGAGTATAGCTAATATTTTCTTGTTATAAGTCCTTGGGTCTGTCAATAATGATAGGATAATAACATTTGAAGGTATATTTAGGTATATATTTAAAATATATATCTTACTTAAAATCTGTTTCCCGAGAAATTTTCTTTTTGACATACATATAATCACAAATTAGAATATTAACAAAATTATTGTGTTTACTTTCCAGTAGGGACATGTGTCTAACTTGACTGATTAATTAATACGTCATTGTATACCAGTCCCATAAATCAACAGGCAGACAAAACAATGCTTGTTTTGTTGGTATTAGACACGAAATACCCCTGCATTTTCATTATGGAACTTTTTTCTCGTAGCCTAAATATAAAACTTTTATATCATCTTTTATACTCTGTCCATTTCTTTATTTTCTTTTTGACAGCTCACGCCTATAAATTACCATATTTTTTTTCGGAATTATGTACTACAGGACTTACTATACTACTACAGAACTATGGAATTTAGGATCAAACCAAGAGTAAAGAACAATAACTCTGTTCATTCATCTAATTTACAGATTTATTATTTATATTTTTGTTTATTTCTTACATAATATAAAAAACTAATAAAGGAATAATTAATATTTCAACAAAAAATATTTAATTAAATCGATTGAAAGTTCTTCATAAATAAAATCGCTATTCGTTTCAAATCGAATCGGTAATGGGTGAGGGCGTCACTAATTTCAAAATTTATTGAACTGTCAAAAAGAAAATAAAGTAATGGACAGAGTATAGTTAGTAAACACACGCGTTAACGCACACACATGCTAAGAAACTACGCTACTGTTCGTCAGTATCATACAAGTTGTCGATACTTGTGCAATACTGACGAAAAGTAGCGTAGTTTATAGCTTAGTTGAGATTTGAGATATGATGAGAACATGAGGTTGAGATTTGATATACTATACTAATAATATAATATTATCAAGCTGAAGAGTTTGTTTTGTTGAACGCGCTCATCTCTGAAAGAAGTGGTCAGATTTGAAAAAATCTTTCAGTATTAGAAAACCCAGTTATAGAGAAAGATTAAGAGCTATATGGCATCACACTATAACTAAAAGGAGCGTAGTATCAATGAAAAATGATGCAAAAACGGAGGAAAATAATTCCTATTGAGTTCTTTCATTGCGTGCGCTGCCTAAATGGTTAAAGGGATTAAAGTTTTAGAGAAACAATGTAGAAAGAATTGTTTCTTTTTAAATGTTCTACAAGTGTGCGACAGCATATGTCTATCTTTTATGGTGGGTTCACTAGAACCTTTTTTATGGCAAACAAATTTGTTCACGCTGCAGAACATCACGCTACTTGCAATAGGAGCCGCAGACGAGGTTGCGTGTCTCTTCAATTATGCTCGATTCCTATTGATCTAGGTGTGATGTTAATTATCTTAGGTACGCCAGCAAAACGTTCATCGTGATCAACAACGTGACAAAAGAGTTATATAAATTTAATAGATGTATAGACATGTCTCAATACTCGTATGTATATGTTTTTGTGATATGTTAGTGCAATATAAATGTAATTTTGTGTTAATAGTTTTAGATCAGTGTTTATATTATGTGACAAGTAAACCATTAACCACTATCTGCCTAATCGTTTGACAAAAAATTATATCGTTCAAATTTTAAGAAATAGAAATAATGTTTGACTGCCCGTTTGGCCTAGTGGTTTAACGGTCACCACGCCGTTTCCTACTTCGCCAAGTGTCGTGGGTTCAAATCCCACGTAGGACAACACTTTGTGTGATCCACAAATTGTTGTTCTGAGTCTGGGTGTTCTTTGTGTCCGTTTCATGTATGTTTGTAAAGTCCCCCGCGACACAGGATTTATTCCTAGTGCGGGAGTTGTCTAATAAAAATAAAAAAAATAAAAAAAAATGTTAGTATACTTACTATTCTTATAGTTATGCAATGCAGCAGGTATGTATAAATTAACAAAAACAGAACTAGGCAGTGCCTTGAATATACTGAAGTAAATCGAACTAAGTATTATAAACTCGATAACACAGACTGACAAAAATCAACAAAAGAAAAGGTTATCATTACTGTAACAAAAATATGGATTAATGAGAAAATATCAAATAACAATTAGTAATTTGGTGTCTTCAATAGTGTGGTGTGTTTCTTAAAATATAATTAGTTACATAAACTTACCATCACAATCCGAAAACACGTGATCAAATGAATTCAAGAAGTTCTGAAACTCCTCCGGGGTAATATTTGTGACGTCTATAGGTGTCGAATCCATCTCAAATGGACTTTTTATTTTAATATCACCAGCATATTCACAATAATTGTACGCGGGCGCATGTAACCCCGTCGCGCCTGCTACTGACCAATGAGTGCCAATAACATAATTATGCTACATGTGTGATCGTTCATTGGGGAATTATATACGGTACATCACCTCTCTTTCTCTCTTCCTCGAAGCAAATTATTGTGAACAGTTCATATTTGTTATTCTCTCAAGTAATGAACAGTCGATCTAGTATTATTTTTTAAAATTCTGTGGTATTTAATCAATCAATATGTAATTTTTTCACTATTTGCCAGTAGAAATTATAATAATGACATAGGTTTCCAATTATTATAAGAATTAAAAATAAAAGTTAGAATCAGCGTTACTAGATAATTCAGATTCAATCAAAATAAAAACAAAGAACAAAAAAAAAATTAGTCCAAAAAATATTCTTTTCTAAAATATTAACACTTGTTTTTAAAAACATGTCTTTTTCCCACATGTATTATGAATGTAATCATCACTGTATGTAATCAACTGATTAAAAATATTATTATTGATTTATGAATGACAATCATTGATTTAAAATAATTCAAGTTTCAAGATTAAAATGCATACAATTTTCGAATCCAACTGACCATAGACCATGACAGTAACTATGCACTATTATTTTTCTATAAATTATTAATAATAATAACCTTTATTACTAGTTTTTTTTTCAATTAGGTACACTTATTTAAGTCCATAGAATTACTTAATTAAATCCACTACACTTTCTTCACCCCTAGTATATCTTGATAGACTCATAAGATTTACTCAAAACTTTTTGAATACATTTTGTGTTACTTTGACTAATATAATTACTAAAACAGGACGCAGTTGTAAGGAATGTATTAAGGAGTGAACTGACTGACAGCGATATTATGGAGATTAGATATATAAGACTAGCTTTTACACGCGGCTTCGCTCACGCAGACTTTCATCCGCTGATTTACCCCCTTAGGGGTGGAATTTTAAAAATTCCTTACTTAGTGCTCACTTACCTTATATAGAGAACCTACATGTAAAATTTCAGGACTCTAACTTCAGCGGTTTGGGCTGTGCGTTGATCTCCGGGTACGTCAGTCAGTCAGTCACCTTACTCTTTGATATATATAGATAGTGAATTGCCGGCAACAAAAAATCCGAAGCAAAGTTTTAGTTTGCCAATTAATATCTTATCAATCATACAATCATATTATATAATAACTAGCTGACCCACGCAACGTCGTTTGCGTCTCCTATTGCCCGTAGCGTGATAATTTTCCCCCGTTTTTGAAACATTCTTCATTGGTGCTTCTCTCTCCTGTTGGTCTTAGCGTGATAACATATAGCCTATAGCCTTCCTCGATAAACGGGCTATCTAACACTGAAAGATTTTTTTTTATTGGACCAGTAGTTCCTGAGATTAGCGCGTTGAAACAAACAAACAAACTCTTCAGCTTTAAATATTAGTATAGATGTATTTATTATACTCTTCTAAGATCTAATACTCATAATCAACAATACATTTATTTGGATAAAGATTAATATTAGGTATTATGTTATTAAAAACTCTTTGACAAATAACTCATTATTAGGTACCAACTCTTAGCGTCTTATACTCGTGATAACTTCTAAACGAAATGTCCGAATGGGATGAAACAAATAGTATTTTACTTCTACATAAAAACCCTTGATAACATAATGCTTTATTTGGATAACGATTAATATTACTATACATATTTAACGTAGTTTCTATCTTCAGACGATTTAATCTTTTTTTTAACACAAAAGCGGTTATTGTGACTAAACCATGATAGGTAGATATGTGCTCTTGCGGACTTTTTTGTAGATCTTAATGGGACCTAGAAACCCGTAATATTTTTTTATTTTTTTTATGATATAGCGGGCAAACGAGCAGACGTATCGCCTGACGGTAAGCGATTACCGCCGCCCATGGACACCGCAACACCAGAGGCATCACAAGTGCGTTTTCGGCCTTTTAAGAAGGAGTACGCTCTATTCTTGAAGGTTTGAAGGTCGTATTGGTCCGGGAATACCGCAGGCGACAGTTCATTCCACAGTTTTGTTGTGCGAGGCAGAAAGTTCCTGGAAAAGCGCACAGTTGTGGACTGCCAACCATCTAGATGATGGGGATGAAACTTCTGTCGCGTAGGACGATGGCAATTCGAAATAGCAATTTTCTTACGGGTTTCACTAAACTTCACCCTAAGGGGATAAAACAAGGGTTGGAAGTTTGTATCAAAGTTCTATGTTTTTGAAGTAAGAGACTTGAAATTTAAAATGTATGCTCTATAGATGGTGTGGAGGTGTACTAATAATGTATCTTTAGAAATCAAGCCCATTTTGGGGTTAAAACGGGGGATGGTAGTTTGGACGCAAACGAGGTTGCGTAGGTCAGCTAGTGACTCATAAATGTTATTCATTGATTTCAAATAAATTAAAGTATCAAGATGATGTGGTATAGTAGGCGTAAACCTCCTTTTTAAGGGGCCTATCCTTGCAGCAGTAGACTGTTAAAGGCTGTTGATGTGATGTGAAGTATCGTGATGATGCTTATAATTTTCGTACCGTACGGAGGGGAGAAGCCAAAGCGTCTTTGTCCGTTACAAAATAGTCTGTATTTTTTTACGGGGGAAAATCTTCATACACTCACCCCCTTACAAAAACAATCACATGTCGCTATGAACTCACACATAAAAATTAAAATAAAATAGTTACCAATAAATACCCAAACTGATGCATAGGTCTACATATTTTGTTTTCCTACTAATATTATAAATGCGAAAGTTTGTAAGAATATGTGTGTTTGTTACTCTGTCATGCAAAAACTACTGAACGGATTTAGATGAAACTTTACTGTAATATAGATTATATTATACATTAGAATAACACAATAATTTTCCGCGTTAACCGATATTAACAGCTAGTATCCATATATTTTACTTCAGAGAGAAACAAATTTTAACAGATTATGTAATTTTCCCTATGGAAAGTTCCAAAGTATTCTTACTGAGACGTACTAGAAAGCTAAAACTCATTACACTTACATTACAGATAAACATTACTGAAACTAAAACACACCCAAATACCGAACTGCCAGCCACGCATTCCCAATTTCAAGTTTTTACGAACGCGCTGTAATTTCGTCTCAAGCGTGTGCTAATGAATTTCTGAAGCCGTGCCTAATCAAAGTTTTCTCGTTTACGATGATGTATACCGTTATCTTGTACGGCTGAAACCAAAACTGAGAGTGACTATGCGACTAGCGGAAAGCGAGGCGTTTATGAGATGCTTTTGAGTTCTGGACGAGCTCAAAGTAATGTTAAATTAGAGTGAAAAGTGGGGTACAATTTTCGTTGTACTAGCGATTGTTTTACCAGTAATAATACAGGTAGGTAGGTAAGCTAGCTAGGTAAAATGTACAAGATAACGAGTAATGATCGACTACCTCATTATTATAATATACTAGTGGTTGCCTGCGGCTCCACCCGCTTGTAGGTCGGTTATCGCGGCAAATAGTAGCCTATGTGTTATTCTGGTGTATAAGCTATATTACTGTAAAGTTTCATCCAAATCCGTTCAGTGGTTTTTGCATGAAAGAGTAACAAACATCCATCCATCCATCTATACTTACAAACTTTCGCGTTTATAATATTAGTATAGATATAGATTTTAATATTGTTAAAATAAAACGAATGAATGTTTGAATGCTGGACAGCATTCAAACATTCATTCGTTTTATCAATACTAAAGTTATGATGATATAATTTTCTTCATCGCTTTTCTACAGTTTCTGTGTCTGAAGCCTTATATTTTGACAAATTTCCTCTTTCGTGAATGTTTTAAGTTTGAGTTATAGATGAGAAAAAGAATTGTTCTTTCTTTTTGCCTCCAGTTTTGAGATGACGCTGTCTGTAACCATAATCGAATTTGTGAAAAATGGATAAAGGATTTGTTAAGGATTTATTGTTTTTGTATACATATAATACGACAATTATGATTTAATAATTAAGAACTTATTGTACTGGTGTTATTGTTTTCTAAAGGTTTTCGTCGATACTATTTCTGATCGTAATTAAGAAAGATGACAAATAAAAAAAAAAAAACAATATTTCTCTACAGCTGTAGAATGCCTGTTTCTTTTGAAAGTTATGTTCAAAAAGTTCTTCAGCTCATATATCTAACATGCTATTATTTATTTTTAGCTCCTGACGCAAAAAGAGTTTGACGTCGATGTCTATCTGTCTTTGTGTATTTCCTTGCGGTGGTTCTTAGCTATGTTTGGTTAATATCAGTCCAGCAGTGCAAGAGTATCAGCTCTTTTCCAAAATGATGTAAGGCATTTCTGACATATGATTACTCTATTAAGTGCTTCACGCATGCCAGTATAATCATTAAATGACAATTAATTGATAGCTTCGACCTGATGTTTTTTAATTTTTAATTAATTATTATTAACCAAGTATTAATGGTTAAGAAGATCAACTTTGATTTCACTTATACTCCACAATAACAGTCCAAATGAATGTACTAGTTTTTATAATAATCCATCAAAAAGAGTCAAATCAAAATATTTTAAGGACACCAATCTTGGCTTGAACTGAGCTAATTTGCTAATAATATAAATTAGATATAAATGTTCTTATAAATTTAACAAATTACGGTCATAATCTTTAAGTACCAAAGTAATAAATATTAAAAAGATTTAAATGAGATTTTATTTGATTTACGATGATATAAATCGTTCGTGTTGCAACATAAATAAGTTATCAAATGCAATGTTTTATGTCAATTCAGTCTTTATTACCTTAAAACGGCAATTTCATACTTTAAGCATTATTATTATGTTTGGATGTAGGCTACTGATAAATAATATTGTTATTTCAAGAATTATTTGTCCATGTCTAAGCCAGAAGCCGATATAAATTAGTCGATGTCGTTTCTGCAAAAATTGTTCCGCTTAGTTTAAATAGATATTAAATTAATGAGTTAATATAATCGGAATATTTGGGATGGCTATTTTTACGATTTGCTTTCTGATTTTTTTTCACTGAAGTGCGCGTAAGTAAACTTAAATCAATACAATTCCAATCTTGTATTCAATAAAAGTTAGAAAGAAAATAAAAAATAATAATACTTTTGTATTTCTTTAAGCTAGTAAAGTTTTCGACTCTTATTTATGAGTCCCTCGAGCACAATCTATCTAATGCACAAACTCATCAGTTTCATCACGCATTTCAGTCTCTCAAGGAATACACGTTGTTCGTCATGCACATGTATAAAATTTCTTAGCTTTTTTTTTATGTTCTAGCTACCAAAATGACTCTACTCTGCCTGATGGAAAGCATAAGTAGAATCCAAAAGTGGTGGTCGCTATCCACAGGTGGACAGAGAAGCATAGTGACCCACACTATGGCGGCCCAGTGAGATGCTTTTTCACGCCCCGCTTAAAGGACCCGGGATCGTAATGGGAAGGGAACACGTGTGGTGGTAGTGAGTTCCATGTTTTGATCGCTCGACACAAGAAGGAAGAACCGAAACGTTGCGTCCGAGAGCGTATGTCTTCCACACTAAAAGGGTGACTGCGAATGCCGGTACGTGTTGTCCTGTACAGGAAAGGAGAAGGGGGACCAGTTGGAAGAGCTCTTCAGAACACTTCCCATGATACATCATTTTGATATATCACATTTTAAATAAAGTACGCAATTCCTTTAAGTTTCTGAAATTACTTACTAGAACGAACTCTTTCATTAAAGCATTTGGACACTCAAATTGATTGAGTTGCAGTGTAGCTATTTGTGTCTTCCTAGCATTACTATGAAGCTTTTTACAAAGCTCCCTATCCCGGGGCCTTGATCTTTGTATGTTCTACTTACGTGCGAACATTGACTCTTACTTATCTAATTACGGGCGGGAGCAAAAAAGTATAATTATTGGTGTAATTGGTATCAAGAAATCTCGTACTTGTATATTGTTTGATACCCGTCGGCAGAATATATGGGTGTATAAATTCATTAATTAGTATATTCGGTAAACAAACTTCGAATTGTCTTTGAAATTTTTATGTATTATGGCTACGAATACAATTATTAAAGCTATGTAGCGTACTTCTATCAGCAAAACACTAAGCGGAAAAACATTTTTTTTTGTATACATTGTCTTGCTTGCTTTGTCAAAATGTTATAAATGTTAGTACCATAATGGGCAGCAATTAGAAACAATTGCAGCAGCTACCGGCAAAGATAATATCATTTTCCAAATTTTGTCTGCCGTTAACTTTTGTTCAATCGAATAACTAAGCTTATATGTACATACATCAAAATAATGAACTAGGTCCCTCTTAAAATCTTAATAAATCATTAAGTTTTTACAACTTATATTGCTCGAGTTAATTTGATGTAATGATACTACTTAATTTGCTGCCTTATTTGTTTGTAGCCAGTTTAGAGAACACACTGTGATAGACAAAAACGAGGGCGGTATATACCTACCAGTTCATAAAAATTCTAAGTACATAAATGCTCTTTGCATTATGAAGTAATAAAAGTTTTATTGTGCTCCAGACGTTTCGGGATGAATTATTTCTGTGGGTGTAAAAAAAATATTTCAACCCATTGTTTTCATTGTTCTAGTAGTGGCGGGGAGGTTTTTAAGCGTTCATTTGTTTAGGTCTTAACTTCAGCGCTTATAAACGGTCCTTAATTTTTTAAACAATGGTATGTTGTTTAATAAAAAGGCGCCTACTGTTTTTGTAATACTTCGGTATTATTAACTTTACATTGTCTCTTTTTCTTAAGGAGAGAAGTGGATCTTCGTGAACTGTCTTCAACTGTCTTCCGTTTTATTTTTATTGGAACTTCCCGAGTGTCATAAGTCTATGTGTTTAAGGACCACTGCTGTTGATCTTGGTGTACGGGGATTTACAGTGGTGGTAGTATGGCATAGATTGGTTTCATACCCAGGAATAGTATTTTGTGTCACTATGTGTTTATTTCTATTCTATTTATATTTAGAAAGAGTGAAAAAGAAAAGCTGCTGATATCTCCTAAAGAAATAAGAAGGGGCAAGATGGTAGGTCACCTTATACGCCACGATAGCTTTAAAAGTAACATCGTAGAAGGAACAATGGAAGAAAAGAGAGAAAGAGGAAGACCGAGACATAATTATATCGACCAGATTAAAAAAAAAATGGCGATTGCGACGTATGAGGAGGTTAAGTTTACGGCTCTTGTTCGGGAGAGCTGGACAAAGAAAATTAAAGAAATTCTTACTGGATCTTGTTTGATGGCAAATATATATATATATATATATGTATATATGGATGTAGTTAAATATATATTATACCCACATATTATTATACGTTTTATGTTTATTATATAGTGTTATGTGTATCGCATGTACCTATGTAAATATGCATTTCTGACTGTGCATTGTGCGTAGGACTGTACATGCGCACGTATCATGTATCTGAGGTATCTAATGCATGGGTGTGATGTGTACAGTGTTGCGTACAAGCATATTGTATATGGAGACTGAATTGAGTTCTCAGACAAAATGTTTAAAACAGTTTTGTGGACCTTATGTTTTAGAATAAGGTTTCATTATTGTGAACAATAAATTTTAAATTTTAAATAAAAAAAAAAAAAAAAAGCTGTAGCGACAAGAGCGTAGCTAGCTAGCTAGTTGATATTTCGTAAATGATAATGTAAGTAGTATTTAAAACGTATTATATTAGAAAACTATACTTGTTACTTGTTAATAGTACCTACTAAGTTCAACTTGATAAGAACAACGGTCTTCTATAGGGTAAATAATATTTTGGACCAGCCCAAAGGAAAAGTAATAATTTTTGCAGTCATTGTATATTCGTATGTTCCATCATAGCGCTAAAACTACTGAACCAATGTTAAAGAATGAGGTGTCAATAGATTTACTTATTTTAACATCCTGCATGATCTGTGTATGTATGCTCATGTTTTGGACAAATAAACGATATTGTATAGCGCCTAAACTTACGTTTATAGTTTTCTAAACTTATTTTTGTTTATTATGGTTTCTAGAATAAACATTCTCAAATCAACCGAGGTTTTAATCAATTCTCTAGAAGAGAAAAAAAAACTGGTAGTTTTAATTTCCACAAAGTTCTCTTTCAAATGAAAAAGTCTTACACAGGGTAAAATAAATCCTATTTTTTGTAAAACAAGAAGATAGATTTGTATATAATAATATGATAAACAGGAATAACTTTAGTTGACCAATTGTTAGCCAACTATCTGTAATTCTTGTCATCCAGATACTCAAGTACTCGGACTGTCGGTTTCTTGAAAGTCGGAGGCAACTGCGATCCAAGGACTTTACTTTAACAACTGTTGTCATTAAACAAGCTAGTTATTTCAAAGAGCATTGTTCCGTTTATCCTTGAACATTATTTGAAATGTAACTTATTTCAATACGGATTAGAAATGTCAAGAGTATTTTCTTATAATTAAATTAGCTTAGGACCGCGGTTTCGCTAGCGTGTAGGAATGTCGGTTATTGCGGTAAAAAACACTATGTCATTGTGTCTTTTCTCAGCAATTAAAGAGACGTTGTATTATTCAATCTGACGGTAACATATATAAACATACATGTTACTAAATCAAAATAAATATATAAATAAGGTAAAATAAAATAATCTAACTGAAAATGCATGGTAGGAGTCCTAAACAAACTTTTAGTTTCAATTCATTAACAATTTATGAAGTAAAAGTTTTTAATGCTAAACCCCCGTATTTGTTTGGGCTGTAACTCAACTTTTTGCGCCTGATTAGAGTAAATATTTGCAGTTTACTGTCACCGCAACGTATTTTGCATCGATAAGGTTTCTTTCCAGAATATATTAATACCAGAGTCAGTTTGTTCGGAAGAAGATAGTAAGATAATAAAAAAAATACGCGTCAAAAATATGATATACTTTTTTAAAGTCCGCTAAAAGTTATAGGTTAAAGTTAAAGAATGTGCGGAGAAATAAATGAAAAGAAAATAAAGCGACCTTAGTAAATTGACAATTTAATGTCACAAAACGAATAGCTATTTACAAACTATTTATCAATTCACGCCAGAAGCGCTGTCGCCGCATCTACAGTAAGTAGTTCCTAACAAAGGACTTCTAGTTCAAGTCACGTAAAGCATTCTTGATCTACTTGACCCACAGCTTGATTGAGCTGGCCTATTGGCTTGGCCTAGAGGTTAGTCATTCTGATCGCTGTGTCGATGAGCACGATCATTTGTTCCGTGTCTGGGTGTAATATATCTGTTTACCCCTTTCACCAGTGCCAGCGTTCCCTTAGAAAACTTGTGCTGGTCTATAGGCCCATAGTATAGTTAGATAATCGCATACCAATAAACTGGTAAAAGGATTTCAACTTAGAGGCGATTCACCCCTTTTTCCTAACTAACAATTATATGAAGAAACTACTAACGGATTGTGTTCTGGTGGCCTGTTGGCTGCGAAGTGACGAGAGGTACAATTTTTGATGCCACGTAGATCCCGTCACACACCACACAACTGAATCACTTCGAGTATCGCGAGAAGTCTCAATGCTCTTACATTAAGGTTATAAATCAAACATGGTTCGAACGATTGTCACCCGCTTCCAAAGCGAGGAATTCACAATTTGCAAGTAAGACGGCCCTAACCGAATTATACAATTGCCGCCCGACGGCTTTTAACAATTTATTTAGACGGTCAAATCACGATGGTCCTAAAATCTTCATCGAGCTAAATACAACAATTAACCACGACACTAATTTGCATTTTGTGGGCAATGCTTTATTTTTATTTATTAAAATTCGTATATATCGATTAGTTGACACGTATATTGCATTGATTCAGATGCTTCCGACGATTTAATGTTATTTATGACTAATAATGAGTAGTTTGTCGTGTTAGGACCGACCAAGTGTGCTCAGACACATTTTTACTTGTACTCCAGTGCACTTCTTTTAGTTAGTGTGTAGTTTGAACTTCTTAATGAATGAACTAAATCCTGTAAAAAAAATCAGGTTTACAGGAACAACTTCTTTTTTCTTATTTTTTTAACACTTCCAAAAACATATTAGTTGATGATGTGCAGGACTGAGGCCTGCCAGGCGATGGTTACGTACTTAGCACGTTATGACTCATCTCTACAAGAGTTTCTAGCCTTACAGACACACCGTTAGTCGAAAGGTTCAGTAGCTCTTGGTCCATAATGGACCAAGGTCCACACATGATCAATGAACGTGTTCAGAGGATTTCATGTTCGAGTAACAATATACAATAGAATTTTTAAAATAAAATTAACCACCAAAATGAACTAAACATTTTATTCAAAATTACTTCTTGTTCGTTACAAGAGTTTATTATACAAAATGTACTAATTCAAACATTAACAACCCTTTGTGATACTCAACCAACATCTCTATGGATCATTCCTAGTGTTGATGAAAAAAGTTCCTCTTAGGACTTATTACTAGAGTTTGTGGTGCAAAATTACGAAGAAGTTTGAACTGCGATGATAACTTTATCTTTCGTCGCGATTGTATTAAAGAGTTGTTTTTGGAAAACTTCAGAGCTATGTGATTGTTTCTGAGTGAAAGTCATGTTTCTGTAAAAAATGTGCTATTGGAAGCTTTGAAATGTTGAAACTCCTGTATATAAAAACGAAGCACCAAAATCGATACACCCGCGAAGAAACTAAGGGTCGGCTACTAGATCAACCAGTTTTACCTTAATATCAGTTTTTAAACGAAGCGACTGGTATCAGGCCTCCGCAACCCTGAAGGTGAACTGAATTCGAACGTTGAACTAGTTGTCAGTATATTTGAGGGCACTGACTTCCCAATAACAATTGCCATAGATGTTCATGACAACCGGGACCGACGGCTTAACGTGCTCTCCGAGGCACGTGCGGTAAACACCGCCATCTTCCATACTCCGGGCTGCTATAAAGAATTTCTTGTAAGAAAAACCCAACAGCAGTCCGATCCGGGAATCGAACCCGAAACCTGTAACCCCTGAACTTGTCAGGTGGAAACTCACCGGTTTCGACTCAGGATAAATATGAGACCTCAGGGCGCCGTAAGAATTTTAAGAAATTTAAAATGAGGGTGCCGGTACCCGGGTTCCACGGGAGGCTTCAGGGAAACAACTTGAGACACATACAAACTTTTATTTTGTTAAAGTAATTACTTTATAAATTACAATTGTTAAATTAAAATTATTTATAAAGATACAAGGTAGTATGCAATAAAAAATATACAGTCTTTTTTCTTTAAATAATAAGCCTGTAGTCTGGACAGCACAGGATAGCCACCCTCAGGATCACCTTGCTGACTCGAGGTAGTCAGCCGAAGACTCTCTCCAGCTCAAGGTAGCTTGAGGAGACGTCTACCAGTGATCCACTTGTAGGTGCTAAGTAAAAGTATTAATTGATTAAGTTTATTGTTACGTGAACTTCCCTCAAGGTAGGGCAGAAATCTTGAGGAGTGAGCTGTGAGCTGCCAACAGTCAATCCTCCTCAGCAACAAACCGCGAACCACAAGACGGGTACAATGTAGGTAGACTTTCAGCTGTAATCTATCGACCCTATAAACAAAATTAAATAACCTGAGGACATTTTCTACATACATAAAGATATTAAGGAAAACCTTTTTGAGGTTAACTTACCACAGACAGTGGGACTTGAACACTCACAAACACTACCATCAAAGATATAAATATTCACAGTAACTAAAGCTTCCTCAGAGTTCAAAAGAGAAGATTAAGAAATGAAGAATCATCTGCCACACATCCATTTTTATAGACTCAATATCGAATCCTCTCGATGAAACCCCTTCCCCATTTCTTGATGTGCGAACAAGACGTACAACTTCTATACTGCTTGTTTATTTGCGATCAATTTAAAATGTATTGAGAATCGTATGACATACATATGATAATGTCTCACTGTTACTATGTGGCCTAATGTCAACCAAAAAAAATCCTTTAAAACATACGCCACCTGGTGCAACCTAGGTGCACCAAACAGCCAAACAATTCGATCGCGCTCCGCACCCAATTGTAGTTCGAACTACAGTGAACGAGAGGGCGCTGAAAACAAAAAAAAATTAAAAGATTGAAATCCAAAAAAGCGATGTTACAAACCTCTTGATCTGCAGTCGCTTACGCTAACCACTAGACCAACAAGGCAGTGAAAATATAATAGACACGTTATTGTTATTGACTTGAAGAGCCCTTTATGGTTCCTTAAAAAATACGGAACAATTTTGTCTTAAAAACACCGCACACTCAATGATTTTCATACATATTGTGGTTTACAATAAGGTTTGCAACTGCTGTTTGCAAAATCCTTTTCATTAATGCTCCGTCTATTTCAGAGAAGTGTAACTTAAAAGTTCTAAGACAAAAACAAATTTTAACAAAAAAAAAACCTCTTCAAGAACTGAACCAAATTGAAATGGGACCACACGGGAAGCACCAGCTTTCAAAGAAAAAAACAATAATCAAAAACCGTGGGAGAGCCACTAACTCGACTGGAGTAATACTACAGCCACACAGAAAACCAGTGTGAAATAGCGCTTGCGCTGTGTTTCACCGAGTGAGTGAGTGAGGATACCGGAGGCCCATACCCCAACCCATCCCCACATCCCTTTCCCTTTCCCCATCCCCCAAAGTACCCCAACCCCTCCCCACATCCCCTTCCCCATCCCCCAAAGGTCGGCAACGCAATTGTGACACCTCTGGTGTTGCGGGTGTCCATGGGCGGCGGTAATCGCTGACATCAAATGTGAAAAGAGAGTCCACTGAAAGTCATTTAAAAAATGATGAAGAAAACACGGTATCAAACATATGGATTGTTTGATACCGTGTTTTCTTCATCATTAATAAAGTATGCTTATAGAAAATTGGTTAAGAATCGTAATTTTTCTCTTTCATAATCTGTAAAAAGCAGGTTAAAACAGAAAACATCTATTAATAATATACATCCTTTACGAGAAAAAAAAAAGTTTAATATCTTCCTGCGGATCCGAGCATTAAACCAGATAAAGTAAATTATCAACAATTACTGTTGTAAATTGTTGCTAAGATGGCCGTCTACTCACTGTAGCCCTAAAACGCCTGTGGTCAGAAATGAAGGTCCCTGCTGACACTATAGATAACATCAAATGCTTTTTGTCACAGTCACCAAGAAATCCAACCTCCAAGAAAAAACTTAGCAATTAGGCCGGTCGTGCAACCTCTTTAAACGCAGGATAAAAAATATCTTCCGGAATTCGCTATAGGTTTCAAACTTCCAAGATAAGGTTTTTCCTGGACATACTTTTTTAGACTCATATTCTAAATTGTTGTGACTTAAGATACATTTTTCATATTATTTTTCATAACTAGATAATTCGTATAGTGAAGTAAAATTAGTATTTACTTAACAAATACCTTCCAAATAAAATTGGGATGCTTTTATTAGTTTATATCTACTGCCTCTCTGTGATAAAATTGAAATGCTTCGTTGTAGCTGAAGACAAACTTGAATGCATAATAAACTTCTGTTTTTAACCCCCGATGCAAAAAGAGGGGTGTTATAAGTTTGACGTGTCTGTCTGTGTGTCTGTGGCACCGTAGCTCGCGAACGGATGAAGCGATTTCAATTTAGTTTTTTTTTTGTATGAAAGGTTAGTTACGTGCGAGTGTTCTTAGACATGTTTCATGAAATTCGGTTGAGTCGTTTAAAAGTTATGTGGGTGAAAGTGGGGAAGAATAACCGAATGTCTGCAAAAATATCATTGAGTGGGGTCTCAAATGACCTGAGGTGACAAGATGACGTGTTTATTTACTTTTTAAAGGGAACTCAGGTTATTATGTCGGGGTTTTTTTTTTAATTTTGAGAATTTGTAGTTATAAAGAAAAATAACATAACAATAATTTTGAAAACGATTCCTTATATTTTAAACATTCTCAAATATTGATATAATACCGTTTTGAAACTAAAAAGTTAGTAAAATTATCAGCGATTTGAATTATCAAAGAAAAACATACTCATAACTTGATATTTCGGGCAACACACTTTTTCTACTATTCTTTGCCACTTGTTTTTTTAGGGTTCCGTACTTCAAAAGGAAGAAACGGAACCCTTATAGGATCACTTTGTTGTCCGTCTATCATTTAAGACCCTTTATCTCAAGAACGCGGGGAGGTATCAATCTGAAATTCATATCAAATAATCAGGTCTACTGACCCTTGGACCTGTGAAAAATCAAACTTCTAAACCAACGCAATCAAAAGATACAACGATAAGGTGCACGAGACCGACGGGGACAACAATCAGTTACTACAGATTCATTCTTGCCATGGTGCCAGTATTGCGAAATACATAATTATATACTAATAAATATCTATGTATAACTAAGGTTGTGATGTACCGTTGTTACTACTAAAGTTTTTTAAATGCAGGACAATTATAAGCTAGCGATGAAACGAAGAACACCTTCATTTTATAACCACCTTCCGGCATATCAAAGTTAAATAATAATAATAATGTATCATTTGTTCTCAAAAGGACAGTTTAATACAAAAGAACTTAAGACATACAAGAGCTCTTGATCATTTTTATATCAACAGACCACAGCTAAGTCTAAGCTGGTATAATGTAGGTACTTCCTTTGCAAAGCTTTCATAAAGTACGACCCCGCAGTTTTTCATCATAGTGAACAAGACAAAAGCGATAGGGAGGTGATTTATTGACGTGTTTGGACAACCTTTTGCACCTGGTAATATTATCTTTAAGTTACATTCCTATACCTTCATTGGATGTAGGTGTTCAATTAAGTCAATGGTACAGTGCTTACACAGTTTGGTTTTTTTCAAAGATTTTATGAATAGTACTTAATGGTTACTATTAATTAAATGCTATGAAATTCCGCGAGACAATTGTGTGTCTCGCGGAATTAAAGCTAAATATATTTCATTTAATGTCATGGATTTCCGCAAAGTAAAGCCTGATTCCATAACTTACTATTAATGAATTCTAAATTCATTTGATTGGTTTTATTATTTATATAGAGAATTAATACTTTTCTAGGTGTAGGCGAGCAGCTGGTGCTAAAAATGATTTCCAGAAATCCAGTTTATCAGCGCAGTAACTACATAGGTACTTACTCTATTTTTATCCTACTGCCATAGTGATCGTTCATATTTTTACATTTTGTGCTGCTTGCACAAAGTATGAATTAACACAATCTTAATATATATATTTCTTGTGTGCGTGTGTATGTGACTGAACTCCTCCTAAACGACTGGACCAATTTTGATGAAATTTTTTGTGTGTGTTCAAGGGGATCTGGGAATGGTTTAGATTCACAAAAACGACTGGACCGATTTTGATGAAATTTTTTGTGTCTAAAAAAAAGCAAAACAACGTTTGCCGGATCAGCTAGTAACCTATAAATATTTTACACTTGGAAAATTTATCCTTTAAAAAGTTTTCTCTATAAATAAATTATAATGAAATTATTGATACAAAATTATTTTTCTCATTATTTAATTCAAACTTTAGTTGAGCAAAACAAAATAAAACTAAACTAACAACAAAATTAATTAAGGTTGAACATTCATAAGGGAATATTTTTGGTATTTTTTACAAGTTTGAAATAAATGTAGAACGCCTGACAAAATTTTATTAAACGTGAGTTTGTATTTCTTTGCTTGTTTGTATTTGTACACAAAAAATGACGATACAAAGAAATTACGTTCCTATTAAGGAAATAGAATTTAGGAAAAAAATTCACCATGGGAGAGCCACGCTTCGGCATGAATGGGCCGGCTCGACCGGAGTGATACCACGGCCTCACAGAAAACCGGTGTGAAATAGCGCTTGCGCTATGTTTCACCGAGTGAGTGAGGATACCGGAGGACCATACCCCAACCCCTCCCCACATCCCTCTCCCCATCCCCCAAAGGCCGGCAACGCACTTGTGACGCCACTGGTGTTGCGGGTGTCCATGGGCGGCGGTAATCGCTTACCATTAGGCGATATGTCTGCTCGTTTGCCCCCTTATTCCATAAAAAAATGGAAATATAACGTAAGTTGATGGCCGGTTGTCCCGTTTGCTCTAGTGGTTTAAGCAGTTGCCATGCCGCTTTCTACTGAGCTGAACGTTATGGGATCCAAGCCCACATGAGACGCACTTATTATAAAAACACGTAAAAATCGTTTGGGTACTTTCGGATTTTATCGTGAGCAGCAACATGATACAAGAATTACGTAGATTTCGGCTTATTAAAATTGTAATAATTAAATTCATAACACCGTACCTTACGGTGTTTATTAAAAAAAAAACGTGTGGCACTCGGGGACTGTGGCGGTAAAGCTATTGCATAGCATTTTTTATCAACTTATGCAATTATAATCATTTATTTATTTTTTATTTATGCAGTTTTTTTTTCTTGTAAGTATACATGCGGTGAGTGTGGCATTATAAAGATTGTAACAACTTTTTTTCTAGAAAACAGAAATTATTTATTCCAATACCGTAATCATGCCATCTGTTAGAATCATTTCGCACTGATACTATAGATGGCGTCCATTCAGCATATTGATTTAATTGATAGTTCACCGATAGTACGAGAGATGACGTAATATTGGGAGTTGAGTTAATGTGCTGTATGGTTTGGTTATTAAGCTATAGATGGCGTTCACGATACTTTGATGTGAAGTTAGAGTTGAGTGAATATAGTCATGAATGAGGAGATGCCTTGTTAAAATTTAGGAGGGGTATTGATTTAATTCTGGAAGGTTCGATCAAGAATATATAAATTAGGATGTTTTGTGTCTCAAGGTTCTTTTCTGTTCCTGTCTTGAAGAAGTGTTGATACCTACTGTCTGTAATAATGTAGACTTTTATTATAGTAGTTTTGACATACCCGCTACATAGTGGTAAGTTCAGTTTGATTTTGATAAATTAGGCTGTAGAAGTCTTTTTTTCTTTTTAGAAACATATTTAGAAAGTGTATTTGTTTGTAGGGTTCAAGGGTCCAGCCAATGGTTCCCACTTCAAGGGTCTGGCTATAGGATCCAGCTTCAAGGGTCCAGCTAATGGTTCCCGCTTCTAGATTTTAGCTTCAGGGATACCACTGATGGTTGCCGCACCATGTAACCTGACCATGGGTGCGTCATCAGGTGTGCCAGACGGTTGTGCCGCATGAGGGTACGTCACGGTGGCACACGGTTTCCCTGCTTTGTACAACCTTCCTTAGAAAAAGGTCATGTATTTTTTATTATTTATTAATATGAGGAGATAATGGTGAAGTCGATCCCCAGCTACCTCGAGCTGGTGGGGAGACACATTTGGCATCAAACCACAAGCTATCTCGAGCTTGTGGGGAGATAAAATTTATACTTTAATTAATTATAATTTCTTAGAACATGTGATTGTATACTTACCCACTTTTAATTTTAGGGTGTTAGTTTTTTAAGATAAAACTATATTATCTAATAATGTACCTAATGTTGTTTTTGAAGAAATATATACTGTGTTTAAGCTTATTGTTGTTTTCTCTGAAGCGTACCTTAAGGAACCCTCCCACACACACATTTATCTATTTAATTAATTTCTTATTCTCTTTTGTTGAGAAAATTAGTATTTTTATTTTATAACGGCGCCCTGGGTAACTCTTGCTCTTACTGACTGACTGGGTCTAACCGGTGAGTGGCACCCCCTGTTCAGGTTTAGGGGACTGCAGGTTCGAATCCTCCTCCATGGTAGGTCTAGGGTTGCGACATGACATCTGCATGGTTCGAATCCGCCTCCATGGTGGTCCATGGGTTGCGACTTGTTCCCCCCTGACAGGTTTAGGTGTTACAAGATATGATAGATACCTATATACTTTCTCACAAACAGCTGCTTACGTATTCGTCCGATTTCGGAGCAGCACGACTCGATCCATGCGAGCTTCGGGTGTTAGGTTTTATATTCGTTACGAAATTTCTTGATTTGGTCGCCGCGATAAAAGCTATGCAATAGCTTAAAAATTATTTTGTTCATTCAATACAGAAGATTTTTCTCAGAGAAGACGGAAGAATGTTTAATCCGATCGTTTTTCTTTAGGGCCAGTACTAAGCCTTAGTTGAAATAGAAACTTAAGAGCATGAGTCTCGGGTAGACGGCCTTTAAGATAAAATTACTTTAATTTGGCGTAGACCAAACTTCATCTCACAGTTAATGTTTTTCTTCTAAACTACAAATCTTTTACTAACTTACCATATTTCGAAAAACATTGTGACAAAAAAAAATATATATCGAACCTCGGAAAAGCTGCGGCATTTCAAATTCATAACATTTATAACGTTTCTAAAAGACCCCGAGACGTTTTCAGAATGTCATTTCAAAAATATACCGCGCATTTAAAGTATTTTAGTCATAAGTGCGGAAGCTATTGGGAGTCACTATCCTCATGACTTGTTATTCCGTTCAGGTACAGGCTACCACCATACGAGGTATACCCTTCCCAAACTTCTATTATCAACCCGTTTCTTTATTTACCACGTCCGTTATAGAAATATTCAAAAGTGCTGGGTCATTTTACCTTCCGGGAAATAAATATGAATATATGAATGCTTGCGAAAGTCTAAGTGATGCCCCTTACTGTGGCTATTTATTACTTTTGCCAAAACCGGTTAATATTTTCTTGAACTTAGTGACGGTAAAGGTGGTCATATTTCCCTTCTAATACAAGTGTTTAAGATTTATTTAGAAGTAAAAAGTCTATATAATATATAAAACAGCTTTTCACTAAATGTCTTGGAAAGTATATACGTTATTTACATTAAAAAAAAACATTTCAAATGTGACTTACGGTCGTTTCCAATAGCCTGTCTCGAGTTTTAACTATATTACTATTTTTATAAAATAAATAAAAAGACGTATTGCACTCGGGGCTGGCACAGTGAAGCTATTGTATAGCATTTTTTATCAACTTATGCAATTATAATAATTTCTTATTTATATGCAGTATGTAATATTGCGAATGAAAAATACTAAACTATTTTTCAAATGCTCCATCGCATTCGAAGTACACCGCCATCTATATAATTGGTGCCATACTGACAACAAACAAATGTATGTTTGGAATTAGTGTACCGTTGTCGTTCGGAGCAGCTCGTCTCGATCCGTTCGAGCTTCGAGTGTCAGGTTTTTGTATTACGGAATTTCTTGATTCGGTCGCCGCGCTCAAAGGCCTCAAAGCCCGCGATTAAAGCTATGTAATAGCTTAAAAGCCTTTTATTTTCATGCATGTGAATAATGAGAACCCAATGACAGTGGTACAGAGCTTTATCACGTGTACATATTAATTTTTTATCATTAATATAATTTCAATGAAATGTGTTTTAATATTTATTAATAAGAAAACTTGAGTTTATTGATAAAATATTGGATTTAAAAGCATTTTATTTATTTATTTAAGCTTTATGCACAGATGTTGCAAAGGCGGACTTAATACCGTAGGCATTTTCTGCCAGTCAACCTTAGGGCGATGCAGAGCTAAATATGGTAGATGTACGAAAATTCTAAATGATATGCTAAAAAGAATGTATTTATTAAATATTGCTTATATGCACAGAATATAATATAAAATATTGATACTACTACTATATACTATAATATTTAATTTTCAAGGTAATTTTAACATTACCATTTATGAGACTCATTATTATATTATATTTATTTTTTAAATAAATTAAATATAATTTATATTTTAAACATGCAGAACCCCTCTTAGGTGAGGGTGAAGGTCTCCTCCAAATTATTCCACTTTTTTTTATTTTATTTTTTTATGTTTGGCCCGCCAAAATGACTCTACTCTGCCTGATGGAAAGCATAAGCAGAATCTAAGAGTGGTGGTCACCATGCTCACTGCAATGCAGACAATGCAGCATGGCGACCCACACCATGGCGGCCTAGTGATGCTTCTGCACCTTTTAGTCTAGTCAACAAGTATGGAACTTCTTGACTAGACTAATTGGGCCTCCTTTCTCTATATCTAGCCAAAATCTTCCAGTCTCTACCAACTATTCTTAATAAGTCGTCTTCCCAACGAGTTTTCGGCCTTCCTCTCTTCCTGATTAAAAACCAATGAATCAATCAATGAAAGTATTAAATTAATCATATTGAAAAAAGAAATATAAATCCTACTAATATTATAAACGCGAAAGTTTGTAAGTATGGATGTTTGTTACTCTTTCACGGAAAAACTACTGAACGATTTTGAAGAAAATTTACAGTTATATAGCTTATACATCAGAATAACACATAGGCTACTATTTGCCGCGATCACCGACATACACGCGCGCGGAGCCACGAGTAAAAACTAGTAAAAAATAATGTAAACACTATCTTCAGTTTTAACCAGAGATAGGTTATTGAAAACGACTATTACTCTACAGCTGGTACCATGTTTAGTATGTTGCCTTTTAATCGAGGTGAATATTCTTCACAAAACTGAAAGTAATTTTTTTATTGGCAAGTAAATAAAACAATCAACGCTCTACTTATTATGGTAATTATCGTAATTATTCACGGTAAGTTTAGCTTCCGCCTGTTTCTTTTTCAAGGCTGACGTTGAAACAAATCAATTAGATTTGAATGAAAAATTAATGGGCCGTCTGTAATCAATGCTGGATAGATAGTACCACCTTGATGATTTGTATAATTGGACAATGACATTTGTAATCAATCAAACCTTTCAAGGTAGTAGAGCCACGCTGATTTCAGAACGAACGGGCCGGCTCGACCGGGGTGGTACTACCCTCGCACAGAAAATCTACGTAAAATGATTCAGCATCAGCATTCGTGCTGTCGTGTTTCATTGGTGAGTTCTAGACCCGAAGCTTAATGCAGAAACATCGCAATATGTCGCCATAGTTTGTTTATGTTAACTGTGGCTTATCTGGTGTTTTTATAAGTGACTACTTTAGCAATAAATTAAACACTTAAACCGACCCATAAACTTGTATCACCAAAGTGTTTTTAGAATTTAGTCGTTGTTTGATATTGTTGGGTCCCTATGCTGCATTGTTGCATTGTCTGCAGTAGTAAGTGTGGTGGTCACTATTTTCAAATGCTGTTCGAGTTTTCTATCAGGCAGAGTTGAGTCAATTTGACAAGCCCAAATAAAATAAAATAATCGCAAGCGCTACCACTGCGCCACTGAGGCACACAGATATTAGACAGAGAAGTTATATTATATTATGTTCGATGCTTCGACGCGTTAAGAATCGTGAAACGTGATTTACGTCTAATTAATATTAGAAATATTAATAACACCTTACCCATATTATTTATACTCTTTATCGTCGGCACTTGGTGAAACTTGTTAAGATACATTCTAGAATTAAACACACAGTGAAATAAGTACAAGTGAGTTTAATTCTAGAATACAGAACTAACAGGTTAAGAATATTTCTCTTTGTTCTTCAGGACGTTTATCAGTGTTTTATCAGGGTTCGTTTAAAAGTAGAAAATAAAATACAATATAAGTTGGATGCACTGACAAGACCAACTATGCTCACTTTAAATAAATATATTATTAGAATTATTTAATTGTAATTAGTTAGGTAGTTTTAAAATAAAAATTACAATAAAACTTATTTGTTATTTAATAAAGTCAGTGTAGAATAGGTATCGTTATGCTGTCTAATTACATTAATCATAGCTCAAACATGCAATAAACATGAATTAAGTAATTAAGAAAAATATGAGTTTTATTTTTATTTTGACGAAAACCAGGCTTACGCGGATTCGTCGCGGCAGGACTTTGTAGTGGGAGGACAGAAATTTCGGCGACATTGTCAACAACTGGGCCCAAGCGTAATTTTTTCTTCCAAGCCTTCTCCGCTGCCTGCTATTACGAGCTTACGTCTTCCAAAAAGGTGCAACGCGATAAAACCTCTGTCATCACTGGTTCTGGAACGTATGATGATCGGTAGCGAGAAATAAGATCCATTGATTGAAGTGAGAATCTGATGCCGGGGGTAAACGGGGCAATAAGAACTTACAACCCAACAGAAAGTGGCACCAGATTGAACAATGGACTGCCCATCTTTTCGAGAATACATGTATCTCTAAATTTTTATAGTTTAATACAAAACTTGAATAAGCAAATATATTTTTTTTGTTTATGACCCTGCCCAAATGACTCTACTCTGCCTGATGGAAAGCATAAGCAGAATCCAAGAGTGGTGGTCACCATACTCACTGCCAATGCAGACAATGTAACAATGCAGCATGGTGACCCACACCATGGCGGGCTAGTAATGCTTCTGCATCATTGGGCCTTCGGTCTCGCACTCAGCAACGAAACACGACAGCACGAACGCTGTCATTTTACATTGATTTTCTGTGCGAGGGTAGTACCGACCCGGTCGAGCCGGCTAGTTCGTAATATGTACATGTACCTATGTGTATATACATCTATAGTTTATTACTTAATATAGCAGTTGATTAGACTATTGGTACGTGCTCCACGCGTATCCTTGTGAAAGGGAAATATGTAGACAGGTGCGGAAATTACTCATACCAATAAAACGAACTTTTCAAATTATCGTTTGTAAAGTACCATTATTACGCTTACAAATATTAAAGTTATCGTAAAAATGTTATATTTATGATTCCATTGCTTTTTTACTTCATTTTCATTTCACTTAACTTTCGTGTCGTGTAGATATAATGAATAATAAATATTTATCGGACATCTACCTCACAACGCCATCTAGTCCCAAGCTAAGCAGAGCTTGTGTTATGGGTACTAGACAACTGATATAAATACTTATTTGCTTTTTTTTGTAAATATATACATATTATACATAGAAAACACCCAAACTCCGAAACAAATATTTGTAGATCATACAAACATTTGGTCCGACCCAGGAATCGAACCCGAGACCTCATGATCAGCGGTCGCACACGCCAACCGCTAGACCAACGAGGCAGCAGAGGTGCACAGAGGTTACTTGCCTATTATGTAGTCAAGTTAGCCAAGTGGGCCTGCCAAAGTGACTCTGCCTGATGGAAATGAATCTAAGAGTACCTACTCTCTACTCTACTCGGGTCATAGCGTAAAGTTATCTTTATTGCAATTACGATTTACGAAGTAAGTAATTATTTTTTATGGAATAGGCGTGCAAATGAACAGACGTATCGCCTGATGGTAAGCGATTACCACCGCCCATGGACACCTGAAACACCAGAAGCGTCACAAGTGCATTGCCGGCCTTTGGGGGATGGGGGGAGGGGTTGGGTCTCCGGTTTCTTCACTCACTCGGTGAAACACACCGCAAGCACTATTTCACACCTGTTTTCTGTGAGGCCGTGGTATCACTCCTGTCGAGCCGGTTTATACCGAAGCGTGGCTCCCCCACGGTTTTATTATTTTCAATCCAACTTCTCAACAAGTCTTCGATAACTTCGAGTAAAACGCAATTTCTGGTTAAGATTATAATGCATTGGCTAGAATCTAAATCTTCTAATAAAATACCTGTTACGGCTTCAAACTTTTTAGGCAACCTTATTAAGTGGTGACAGGCAGACGACTAAACGTCGCAAGATGTACGTAAGACGTCTTTTGATACATTAAAAATTGTCTAGAATTGGTCATTATGCGTCTAAACCGAATCATTCATGTGAGTTAGATATATTGTGATAAATAAATATGTGTCGATTTCATTATGGAGAAATTAGGTAATGTGTAGATTATGATTGACAGTCTCAAAATTTGTTGTCAAAATCGCACAGGCACAATTAACCGACCACCTATATTTTTCGTCACCCTGTTTGTTTATGTTAACTGTGGCTTATCTGGTGTTTTGATAAGTAACTACTCTAGCAATAAATTAAACACTTAAGCCGACCCATAAACTTGTATCACCAAAGTGCTTTTAGAATTTAGTCGTTGTTTGATATTGTTGCAGTTATGTTGCTTTGCTTATATTTCTTGGTCTTTTTTCCCATCGTGTTATTGTTTAATTTGAGTTTTTAGTGTATGATTATTCTTTGTGACTGAAAAAAATGCCACTCGATGCAACTCGTGCAGCTAGGGCAGTGGCTTAGGCTGACGCTGGGTGTAGCCTACGTCTCATACGCATATCTGTCTCGTACGCTTGGAATACCTCAAACTACGGTACGCTATGCCATCAGACGCTTTCGGGAGACTGGTTCTTATACAAGGAGGCCAGGCCAAAGCCGACATCGGTGCACTTCGGGTCTGGATGACCGCTTTATTGTCAGCTTTTGCACCGTTACTGAGCGCGTACACGTCTGTTTGAGGTAAGAAGTGTCACTGTAAGTGAACGTACATTAAAATAAGAGTGGTTGAAAAGAATCTGAGGGCTTTTCGTGAAGCTCAAGCTTCACAACTGCTTCCACAGCATCGTATAGCTCGACTTGCCTTTGCGCGAGAATATGCTGACTGGACTATGGAGTAATGGAAGAACGTACTGTTTTTATATGAGAGTATCTTATATCACGCAGTCCCGAACTTAACCCAATTGAGCACATTTGGGACAACCTAAAAAGACATGTCCTAGCGAGAATACCAGCCGTAGGGGCTGGTATTCTCGCTAGAAGAGCTCACCTTAGAAGAGCTCAAAACGGCTGCGATAGAGGATTGTCTCAATATCTCTTAGTCGGATATTCAAGACATCATGGATGGATCGCAAAACCGGCTACAAGAAGTCATTAGGGGCCGAGGTAGTAACACCCATTATTAAAATTTAAATTAAAATAAAGCGGACGATTTTTTTTTCAAAATAAACTCATTACATTTTCATGCATTTTTTTAGCAAAATCGATTGTTTCATTTTTTTTTTAATAAACGGATTTTTTCAAGACTCGTGATTTTATTTATCCTTAATGGCGACTTTTAACATAACTTACTTCAAATGTGGTCTAAATTTGACGACTACTGTAAACTGAAAGAAATACAAGGTGGGCGATTAATTGTGCCTGTGAGTGATAGCATGTTATAGTGTGATAGGTAGATGTTAGCAACGGTTACATACAAGAAAAACGATTAGAAGAGCATGCCAAAATGAACCTAAGTGAACGTACTATAAGGAAGGTGTTCATTTATCAAGCTTCATGTATGGTTTTGTATTTTTATGCATATCCAAAATGTTCAACCATACATTTTGAACATTTTGCATATGTATCTTACGCAGTTTCGAAAAATAGAAAAAAAACAGCAAAATTAATAATAGGTCTTTACCTATGAAATTGCCGTTCACGACAACGCGCGACCCCATACTGCGCAACAGACAGTCTCCAAGCTCCAAGAGCTGGGGTTGGGAGCTCTCCCTTATCCGCCATACTCACCAGACCTTGCACCTACCGACTATTACTTTTTCCAAAATTTAGACAACTTTTTAGTGGGTAAAAATTTCAATTCCCGAGAGGCAGTTCAAAATGCCTTTGAAGAGTTTGTTGCCTCCCGTCCAGCTGATTTTTACAAGAAGGGCATCAATAAACTGCCAATGCGTTGGCAAAGATGCGTCGATTGCATGGGTGATTACTTCGAATAACAGAAATAAAAAAGTTTGAAAAAATAAGTACTTTCACTTATTGCATACAAAACGGCAATTTCATAGGTAAAGACCTATTATATGCTATTTGTAGTTGTACGTTTAGTAAATATGGCAATTACTTCATTGCGTACGTAGAGTATTGCGTCACCCTCATCTATCATTGTACTTTGTCATCACTCGTTATCCCCTTTTACGCACTCTTTTTTTTATTAGTAAAATAATTTTGAATTTTCTTCTGCTGCTTAATGCTGATCATCTGCCTGACACCAACTCTTCTCAGGAATGTAATCGTTTTTCATGGCATTTTACCATTTGATCATTCATTGGTTGTTTTTCCTTAGGTAAACTTGATACAAACCCTATAACAACCCGTCTGGCTAGCGAGGTATATTAGGACAAAACCTCCTTTTCAGAAGAGGCCTATCTCAAACAATGGACTATATTGTCTTCTTCTGATCGTAGAAGAAAGATAACCTGTGTTGTGTGGGTCTTTACAAACATACGCGAAAAGGACAGAAAGAACACCTTTTTTTTTATTTTAACGTGTGGAAATCCCCTCGGACCGTCACCCCACCGGGGCTTGCGGCGGGGCGGTGTGTCGGACTCGAACCGACTAAAACCACACGGTGTGCCACTCTGCGCCTGAAATGAGAGGGACCCGGGAACTGCTGTTATTAACACATCCAGATCCCTCCCAGCGCCTGCCCGCACAGAAGCGGGCACCGTCTGCTGGTTGACTCTCAATTAGGCGACGTACGGCACACGCGTACGTCGCCCCCTCGCGGGTGGCCACTAGAGCGGATGGAGGGGAAAGCCCGTCCCGAACAGAAAGAACACCTAGACTAACTTTTAAACTTTTACGTTCCATGATATAATAATTATTATTTTTACGGGAATGAAAGCGATCACTTATTTAAAGGTATTACCTACCTCTGATCGTAGAACGTTAGGTAAATTCGAGGTATGTAATACCTTTAAATAAGTGATCGCGTTAATTCCCGTAAAAATAATAATTATTAGAGCACCTACACTCAGAACAATATTTTGTGGATCACATAAAGTTTCGTTATCGAGGTAACCGCTTAAACTACTAAGTCATCGATGCAGTCGGTTGATGATGCTGATGGTCCTTCTTTACTGTTGGGGAAAGTTATTATTTTAAAATATTCTTAACTTATATTAACGTAATAGATATCATCTAGGACAAAAATAATACTATTAAAAAGTCTAAAAGTAATTTTAGATCTGTAACTGTACACCTAATAGGGCTTTGACCTGTTCGCATACAGTTCTTCGCGCCTGGCTGCTACAATATTGTTTAAAAGTACAGTGAGTTCTAATTAAATCTAAAAATATTTTTCATGCGTTATAAATTAAGTTCATTACTCGCGAATCTCTGTTAGGTACATAATTGGAAATAATTAGTATTGGATCAAATTGTTGATGACTCAAGTTGTTGTATTTATAAATTGCTAGAATATATAATATTTTAAAATTGTATGGTGTCGCAAAGTACATACATTTATTTATATACAGTCCTTTAAGAAGAAGACAACAATAGTCATAAAAATATAATAAAATAAAACAATACTTAAACATATAAATTCAAGTCAAAGAGTTCTCCGCCAATTACTTGATTTTGGGTTTTCACCCAATTACGTGCATGCGATCATAAATCCTTTGTAGTATTGTTTGTTTACACTCCGTAATCAATAATTATTTATAAAACCCCTTTTTTCTCTAGATATCTCTTTGAATACAATGTTTTATTTACAATAAAGATACCTTATCATTACTAATCTGTAATCAAACAATCAACGGAAATTAATTTTACTTGGCAAAGTATCGATGTTTAATATTCCTCTAGTCCTAGTCCTTCGGAGGTACAGTCAGAAATATAAATCTGTCATCATCAGCCATTAGAAGACTTCGGCATCTCTAAATATTATGTTCTTTTTTCATTTTTTTTATTTTTTTATTTATGTATGGCCCGCCAAAATGACTCTACTCTGCCTGATGGAAAGCATAAGCAGAATCCAAGAGTGGCGGTCACCATACTCACTGCGAATGCAGACAATGCAGTATGGCGACCCACACCATGGCGGCCTAGTGATGCTGCTGCATCTTTTAGTCTAGTCAACAAGTATGGAACTTGTTGACTACACTACTTGGGCCTCCGGTCTCGCACTCACCAACGAAACACGACAGCACGAACGCTGTCATTTTACGTTGACTTTCTGTGCGAGGGTAGTACCGCCCCGGTCGAGCCGGTCGATTCATGCGGAAATCAACGTGGCTCTACTACCTTTTATGCTGTTTTCTTGTAATAAATTCATAATTATGATGTTGTCGGACTTACATTACAGTTTAGACACCTTCTTATTCGTATACTATACTTTTATTTAGTTATGAGTGGCTATTATTTAAGTTTATTTAAATCAGTATTCAAAAATAGTTTTACTTTCAGTTTCAGTTGGTAAAATTCCAGCTAATTAAGATTAAAGGAATTCCTCATATATTATATAAAAGTCAACCTTGATTGGTAGAATGTCCGGCTTGAAAGAGGAAAACAAAAAAGATCCTTCGTTAGACACTCACTTATTTTTTTGCTGCAGAAAATGTATCATTAAAACTAACATATATCCAAATTATTTTAATTGATTATTGTACATACTTGCGTTTCCCAATTAAATTCCAGCTATTTACTTGTCTAATAAAGATATAGTGCTAACTCAGATAAAATAAACTTACTATGCTATAAACTACGCTACTTTTCTTCAGTACCGTACAAAAGTAGCGTAGTTTATAGCATAGTTAGTGCGTATCGCGCGTGTTTACTTAGAACTATGCGCCTTTTTTCTGCTTCAACAAGAACAAGGCGGTGCGTTATCTACCTTTTTAATTTGATTTGAGAGTGCTAAACAAACTTCAGCTAATAATAACAACTGTGTGTATAGTGTTTTAAGGTCGCCACTCTGCTTTTTACTGGACAGAGCGTTGTGGGTTCTAGTTCTAACTCTTCATGGAACAACATGTAATCCACACAAATGACGAACAACGAAGTTACCTCAGTACCGTGGGAGGGCCACGCTTCGGCATGAATGGGCCGGCTCGACCGGAGTGATACCATGGCCTCACAGAAAACGAATGTGAAACAGCTTGCGCTGTGTTTCACCGAGTGAGTGAGGATACCGGAGGCCCATACTCTAACCCCATCACCTATCTCCCCCATCCTACAAAGGCCGGCAACGCACTTGTGACGCCTCTGGTATTGCAGGTGTCCATGGGCGGCGGTAATCGCTTACCATTAGGCGATACGTCCGCTCGTTTGCCCGCCTATTCCATAAAAAAAGTAGTACAGATCTATCATCTTCCTGATTCTGGAGGGAGGAACTCTAAGGGCGAAAATGCACTTGTAACTCTTGAATTCTAGGTATCCTTGAACTAGTTCCATAGTATAATGATTTACTAAAATACTTGTATTTATTTACTATAACTATTATTAGTATACGTGTCGTATACAAATATGGTCTCGTTTACTGCACAACTCTTACGGTATTCTTCCATATCCATTGACTTTGCCTTGTTAACTTTTATCTCTCTCGTGCCTATAAATTACAACATTCTAGGCCGCTGATTGCGTCATCCAGATAGCTCAAAGAGTACAAGAAACCAATATTAGGTTCCTTTGCAATGCAAATTTAACTTACCCCAAATACTTTAGTAATTCAAAATGATGATACACATTGTTTTTAAAACAAATAGTACTATACTACTAACTATAACACATTTATTTATCTATTTCCACCGGATACCAGGACCATGACAATAAAACAATTATTCGCATATTTTATTTGGCTTATCTGACTGAAGTAACCAACCACCTTAGCCAAGGTGTAAGTGTTTCGCGTCAAATTTTTTTCTACGATCGCTAGCGCCTTCTATTTTCTTTCTCTTGTATTATTGACCAATATTTTGTTTCTATCACGTGACTTAGTATTGAGAGACGTTATTCCTAATATCGTTAACGTTTGTAGATTGTCAACTTGGCTAGGGGGACAGAAACGGAATTCTGACTTTATGACTCTGGAAAGAGGAAGAAATTCGAAATGCGGGAATGACCTAGTGTCTCTTTAATTACTGCTGTCCTTGGGTAGCGATAGTCACTAACCATCAAGAGACGATTTCTCGTATAGTATCAACCTATCGCCGTCCATGGCTAAACGAAGCTCCCCAAGGACAGCTAACCATCCTAACCAGTCTGCATTAATCCGCTGCCAACCACTTTCTTTAAATCATCAGCCTTACCCTACGTTTGCCTAATCGCAGTCTCCACTCTAGCACATTTTGACTCC
The DNA here is from genome assembly GCA_949125395.1 of Diaphora mendica. Lineage (NCBI taxonomy): Eukaryota > Metazoa > Arthropoda > Insecta > Lepidoptera > Erebidae > Diaphora > Diaphora mendica. The sequence continues at coordinate 39,727,030 of OX421311.1, read as the reverse complement.
AGTGACCATCAGTTCATCTGGAGACGTGACCTGGAAGTGTATATCCTTTTTCAATAAAAAGATAAATATTGTTACGTATAAAATTATCACTAGTATTAATGTTAGCATATTGACTTTAGATATGTAAATCAAGGTCATCATGAATATTGGATCGATAGTGTTGGGTGTATTTCCATTATTATCGCGGGTAAATTCACTATCGATCCAGATTGAAGTCATTTTGTGTATGCATCTGTATGTTCTACTGTCGAAAAAGTTTAAGTAATTTTGAAGTTAAAAAAAAAATTAAACACAAAAATAACAGCCTGATGAAAATATTGGTTTCGGCTTAGGTAATTTAGTTGACTGTATAGACTTAGTTTACTTTTTAAACGACTTCAAAAAAGGAGGAGGTTCTCAATTCGACTGTATTTTTTTAATTTATTTTTTTATGTTTGTTACCTCATAAATTTGGACCGGGTGAACCGATTTTGACGATTTTTTATTTGAAAGCTAGTGCTTCCCATGTGGTCCCATTTCAATTTGGTCCAGTTCTGCCATGTCATCCATGAGAAAACAATATCTGTCTTCAATTTGCATTAAGTATGTGCGCGACAAATTGACGAATAACTCAATATCACGCTAACCGGTTTTGATTCTTCTTTTTTTAATTGAAGGCTGGTGCTTCCCGTGTGCTCCCATTTAAAATGGGTCCAGATTGAAGTCGGTTTTTTTATTGTTAAAATATGTGATTATTATTAATTTTTGTTGTTATAATAATAATAATAAATTTATTAATTTCAAGAATTAACATATCACTTATACTATTTACAATTTGAATAATTGGTAAAATCAATAATTGTGATATGGTGAACGTTGACAGCTGTATTAACTGTATGACAGCTATCAGCGCCTTCCAAGTATGGTAATTTACAAACAGTAGTTATATTAATTCGAAAAAGAAAATAAAACATAAAAGAAAAAACAAAATAGAGAAACTATAACTAAATAAAGTGTTTGCGCGCATGTTTGTGTTTGAGTGTGTGTGTATGTGTGTGACTGCGTGTGTGTTTGTGTGTGTGTGTGTGTGTATGAGTGTGCGTATGAGTATTTCTACGGGATGTTATGTTACCAATGTTTCCGTTTCTGAGTGGTTTAGTTGTAAAAGCCACTGTTTGGTTACCGATTTGACTCGACTGTAGTTTAAAGTGGAAATGTTTAATTTATTGTTAACTCTGTTATAAATACGTGTGCTTATAATATAATATTGTCTCCTTGCTAAAGTTGTCCTATGAGATTCTGTGAAGCATAATCCTACATTCCTATGACCCGTACCAGTAAGGCCACTGGAGATACTATTGTGCCTTCTCATTACTACCGGCAGAATAAATAACTGTCTAACTGTGAGGGCTTTGATTTAGCGTCTCAGGATCAGCAGAATATCTTAATTTACGAAATATTGGCATCAATTTTCTAACGCGATTTATAATGTTATTGATATGCGTTTGCCAGCATAGAGAGCTATCTAATGTGACGCCCAGATATTTAATTTCATTGACGCGTTCAATGGTCTGACAGCTGCATGTTTGAGCTTTCGTATAACATGAATGTGCAACGAGGTGATTTGCATCGAGAATGGTGTTCTAACGCTGGAAAAAACAGGTTTTAATAATATTTAGTGTTAATAGATTGGAACTAAGAAAGTCCATAACGCTTCTTAGTGCATTTTCAGCGTTCTTACTAGTCTCATCCCAGCTCTTTCCGTTAACCAATAACGCGGTATCATCCGCATATGCAACTATTTTGCAATTTGGGATAGCTTTGGTACACAGGTCATTGATATATATAAGGTCGAGCGTAGGTCCTAGTACACTTCCTTGAGGTACGCCGTAAATGGGGCTTGCAGAATCACTTAACCTCGTATGATTACCTATTTTCACATGTTGGGTTCGACGGGTTAGGTAACTTTTAAATATATCGAGCACACTACCCCTGACACCAATACATTCCATTTTAGTAAGTAGTTTGGGAATTGAGACAGTATCAATGGCTTTAGAAAGGTCTAGGAATAAGCCAATGACTTTGGAGTTTCGGTCAAGCTGCCGCACAACTGTTTCAGTAAGTTCAACTATCGCGTCTTCAGTTGACCTGCCTTGTCTAAAGCCAAACTGTGTCTCCGCGAGTAGGTGGTTAGTTTCTAGGTAATTTATTAGTCTTTTATTTAGGATCTTTTCTAATATTTTTGATAGAGTGGTTAGCACAGATATAGGCCTATAATTAGTGATGTTGTCTTTTTCACCACTTTTGAAAATTGGACTAATCAGGGCTCTTTTTAGGATATCGGGGAAAATGCCGGTTCTCAGACACATATTGCACACATACGTTATATGTGGAACCAGAATGTGTCTTGCAGATTTAAGTACAGAGACGGATATATTATCAATACCAACAGCGGTGTTGTTTCGCAGGCCGAAGACAATTGCCTCAACTTCAGCTTCATCGGTATCCAACAACCCCATAGAGTTGCCTACCGGATTTCGCTGTAGATTACAACTATTCGACGTGGGTGCAGATTGTGTTGTTTGTATTTTCTGAGCTAGGTCGCTGCCAATATTAGCAAAAAAGTCATTAATGTGATTTAAAGATAGCTGTTGGTTTTCGCATATTTTCAATAACTCGAGAGGTGGCCGGTTGCCACTATTCATATTTGTAATCGTCTTTATAGATCGCCACATACCCTTAGGCTTGTTTTTATTTTTAAGTAATTCAGTTTTCTCATGTTGAGTTTTAAGTTTTTTGAGTAAATTATTGCAGAAATTGCGATATCTTGAGTATGTTGTTTGTAAAATCATGTTAGTGGGGGACAGTTTCGATTTGGCGTGAAGACGATTACGGTGTCGTATATATCTGAGCAGGCCCGGTGTGATCCAGGGTTTGATACAACGTTTTCGGTTAGGAGTTATTACTATGTTAGAGTTATTGTGAACTGCACTAGAAATTAAATTAATTAAATTATGAGTTGCAAGATTGGCGTCCGTAGTAAAATAAACCGAACTATAGTTAATGTAAGCTAATTCTGTAATTAACTTAGGGTAATTGATCCGTGTATAACTTTTTACGTCATTATACCGTGATAACTGGGGAAATGTAGAAAACACGATAGGGGCATGGTCGGTTACATAAGAGTCTAACACAAAGATGGCTGATTTCTTATCAGAACGTAACATAACGTGGTCGAGATATCTATCCATTCGCGTCGGTAAAAAATGACCAGGAAGTAGACCATGTGAGGCTGTTAAATCTAAATACTTGTCCAATAGTATATCATTTTTAATTTCTAGAATATTAATATTTAGGTCTCCAATCAACGCAACCGTTTTAGTCGACGAATAAGATGTTAAGACTTCATCTAGACTCTCCGTAAATTTGTCAATTGCCCTGTATGACGGAGAGCGATAGATAGCAACAACTGCTATTTCATGGCCACAGGTAATCACTAAATAGGTTATCTGTCAAAACTACTGCAGACATCGAAATTATTTTCTTTGTAAATGTAACTTGTCACTGATGTTTCGTTTTCGGCAGAAATTAAGACAAAGGCGAAGTTCAGTGTCGCTTTCGATCGCAAAAAATATTTTTAGTCGGAAATAAAACAAAAAAAAAATTGAAAACAGCAATAAGATCGATTATATTATACATCCGTTATTTTCATTTCATTAAAATAATTAAAAGATACAACAGTTCTTTAACAAAGTTGCATTTCTTGGTGTAAATTTAAAAATCGATTCAGATAAGTAAAGGTGAACAGCCTCGGAGAACAGGGGTGTATAGATTTATTATCCATTAAACTTTAGTTGCACCCCCGGGATAACTTAAGCTACCGACAGGTAAAGAAAATTTATTTGATTCAAGTAGAAAATGATAGTTAGGTATTTAAGAGTGAGAAAGATTTTTTCATACCATGAAGGGTCAAAAATCTGATGATATATAACTACCGCTGCGAGTCCCATGCAACAACTGAGAGCCTAGTGTAAGTTTATTGCAGTTCTTTTCTATCGTCAGAGACTACTGAAGAATCACTATGCAAGGCCGTGTTATTACTCCAGTCGAGCCTAACTATATGTGGCAAAGCAGGCCATGCTTTATTGTTTTGATTTGTATTTTTCTTTATTTTAATTTGCTTTTTTTTCATGTTTGGTCATCTGTTTTTTTCTTTGTCTTTAATTGTGTATAACTAAATGACTCTTCTAAGGTAAGGTAAGTGCTCCTCCAGCAACTATAGTCACCTGACCTATTCAGGATGTCTCCCCTTTGTAATAAAGTTATTCTACAAATATTTGATGTGAACACATACAAATTGAGATAGAATCAGACGGCTGTGGATAATGAGTCTCGTGTTACGCCTATTAATTTTGCCATATGTCAATGTCTTATGAAGTATCATAAAAAAAGTTTAATTATACAACACAACTCCAGTGTACACATTGACTTGTCATGGTACAAGAAATCAAGACAGATTAAATTTTTTATGAATTGTGACTGAATTTTTTTAATTCTGTTATCTCTAGTATTTGTTTATAGATATATTGATATACTATAATTAATCTATTAATAACACAATTATGTAAAATTAATCACGATCTTCTCTAACATAAGAGTCTACTAGATTTTTTTTAATGTAACCATACTAGGTATGTAACTACATAGTTAAGTTGTGTAAAGTTGATACAGGGTTTTTCATTACTGTTAAATTGTTCTAACAAGTTACATAATATGTCACAGGTAAAATAAATGAAATAATAGGCAAAGGATACTATCTGACTGTCTTATGTGTTACTGGGTTTTTTCTTCAGCGACAATTTCCACTAGAACGTGAGTGACTAATAAAACTACTAGAGACTTTGCAATTTTTACGTTTTAAAACTTAGTTAAATCTTTTTTATTATTTCTTTACTTCTTGGTAACATGAGATTTTGTATCTGTCACGTGTTAAAGTTATATTGCAAAAGTAATCATATTTTTTTAAATTATTTTTAAATTTAATGTAATTATTTAACGACTACATATCATTAAAGATTAGTACATATATTTAGTAATTAGTATTACTATGGAATATAAATCATTATTAAAACTAAATGCTCAGTTGCGTAATATGCATTAAAAAAAACCGACTTCCAAAAAACATCCAACGAAAACTCTCTGCCAAAAAAACACTTAAAAGCGTAAAATAAACTGGTTCTTCATAAATTGCCTATGCCTAATTCTTTATTCATTTAAATAGTAGTATTATAATGTGTGCTAGGTACCTAAAATCTGTTGAAGTCGGTGCCAAGTGACTATCGCTTAGACTTTTGTAATTGTTCGTTTGTATTCTTTTTGGCTTAGCACCGACTTCAAACAGATTTTAGGTACCTAGCACACATTATAATACTACTATTTAAATGAATAAAGAATTAGGTATAGGCAATTTATGAAGAACCAGTTTATTTTACGCTTTTAAGTGTTTTTTTGGCAGAGAGTTTTCGTTGGATGTTTTTTGGAAGTCGGTTTTTTTTTATTTCTCAGTTTTTAGTGCAAACAATCGTAGGTAAGTAGTAAGTAGAACTATTTCATCATCAAGAATACAAATGAAGGTCTAAACGTACGTGTAATATTGAAATCATCCTCTAATTCCTAACTGTTGAAGAGTTTAACCTTCTATCATCAGTTCACCTAAATAACTTGAAAGTATACTACTGAAGGTCTTTGGATACGTATGAAATTGAAAGAATTATCCTCCAACTCCTAACCGTTGAGAAGTTGTACCTTCCACCTTCCATCATCAGCTTACCAAAATAATTTGAAAGAATACGACTAAAGGTAACATATATACATCTGATATTTAAAGATTTATCCTCCAACTCCTAACTGTTAAGGAGTTGTACCTTACATCATCAGCTCATCATCATAAAATGATGACTACCAGACGCAAATACGGGTGTAACTTCAGAAAATATACGAAAAACATAGTATATGCCTATAAAAAATGAGTTTCCCTCGATTTCCCTGGGATCCCATCATCAGATCCTGATATGCTGGCAATGGTGGTCGGAAGCATACCCTTTCGAATTCAAAAAAAAATGTTTAAATCGGTCCACAACTGACGGAGTAATCGGGTAACATACATGAATAAAAAAAAAAAAAAAAAATACATACAGTGGAACATAGAACCTCCTCCTTTTTGGAAATCGGTTAAAAATTTAGACTGTCGCGTCGTCTCTACACTGTCGAATATTTCTTATCGCCTTACTTTGTTTGTAGAACGCGTTGAACGTTTCCGTGAATCAATGGAAACGCACACATCAAAACATCAGGTTTATATTTACACGCATACTGACGCAAGCGCAGTAGGCAACGCGCCGAGGTTATGAGCACATGTGTGACATCTCTTTTATTTATCGATAAAATAATAATTACTTTATAATCAAATATGCATTCGATGCCCGTGAATCTATTGGATTTAAGTCCAAAAGAATTTAAGAAGTTTTTGGATTCATTTGACCATGTGTTTTCAGATTGTGACGGTAAGTTGCATCATTTTCTTATGCCTGCTAGCTATTTATTTGTTTTTTTTTTAATCGTAATACCATGTAATCGTAATGTTAACCAGTTTTCTTGTGGTCAGGTATTTTATGTTTTTGATTTAACGTTATTTCATGATCATACATTTTTACTGAGATGTAGAGTTTGTGAAGTTAGGGTTGGTAAAGTTAGGGCGTGTAGATTCAGAACCTTAGCTCTACATGAGATCTGATATCTTTTTCACAAGGTAAGCCATACGCAGTCGTCTTGGCAACATTTTACATGAAAATGTTTTTGGTGGGATTTTACTTGTTAGAACATTCTTCAAGCTATTAAAACTATCACCAACAGCCTTTAATGGTCCACTGCTGGTCTAAAACCTTTCCTTAGAAATGAGGTTTTGGCCTTCTTATACCAGTCTCTCTAGATGGGTTGGCATAGAGTTAGTTTTCCTTCTTTTTCCTTCTTTTTGTAGTGATGTTTTCCTGCCTCGTTTGTTCATTTAGTCGCTTCTTATGACACCCATGTGATGAACAGGAGTGGTGATACTCCGTACTCTTAATCGTTCACCACGCGAACAAAGAAACAACATGTACCTATGTATAAAAACTATAGATAAAAAATATTAAGGTTTGTCTTGCACCAAGCTTCTTTTAAACCTATTATCATGCGATAATAAGAATCATTTTTAGAGTTCCGTGCCAAAGGCAAAAAACGGAACCCTTATAGATTCGTCATGTCTGTCTGTCCGTCCGTATGTCACAGCCACTTTTTTCCGAAACTATAAGAACTGTACTGTTGAAACTTGATAAGTAGATGTATTCTATGAACCGCATTAAGTTTTTCACACACAAAAAAAAAACAATTTGGGGTTCCCCATACTTAAAACTGAAACTCAAAAAATTTTTTTTCATCAAACAGCGTATCTATGGATAGGTCTTCGAAAATGATATTGAGGTTTCTAATATGTTTTTTTCTAAACTGAATGTTTGCGCGAGAGACACTTCTTAAGTGGTAAAATGTGTGTCCCCGCCCCCCCTGTAACTTCTAAAATAAGAGAATGATAAAACTACTATGCAAACTTCAACCGAAAATTGGTTGAACGAGATCTAGTAAGTAGTTTTTTTTTAATACGTCATAAATCGTAAACCGCAAAAATACACTATTAATAGATCTTTACCTATGAAATTGCCGTTTTGTATGCAATAAGTGAAAGTACTTATTTTTTCAAACTTTTTTATTTCTGTTATTCGAAGTAATCACCCATGCAATCGACGCATCTTTGCCAACGCATTGGCAGTTTATTGATGCCCTTCTTGTAAAAAGGGGCAACAAACTCTTCAAAGGCATCCCGTCCAGCTGATTTTTACAAGAAGGGCATCAATAAACTGCCAATCTGTTGCCAAAGATGCGTCGATTGCATGGGTGATTACTTCGAATAACAAAAATAAAAAAGTTTGAAAAAGTAAGTACTTTCACTTATTGCATACAAAACGGCAATTTCATAGGTAAAGACCTATTATTAAAACATCGATCAAAGTTACAACGAACTACAAGAACTTTTATAGTATGTTACTTGCTGCTTCGGAACCCTTCATGGGCGAGTCCGACTCGCACTTGGCCGCTTTTTTAAGGTGTGGAAATCTGACCAGGTGCTTCTCTTCACTGATTGCACTGACGTACATTGACATCACATGGTTTATGTTGTATATAGTTAGAGGTCAAGATATACTCTAGGAGAACTGAGAACATTAGAAGAGGGAAGGAGGAGGCGAGGGGTCAGTGACCCCAGCAGACTTGGTCTGTGTCAGAATGTGAGGCAATGTTGATTAGATCAAGAAGAAATAAAATATAGTATGTGTACTTTGTAGTTATTATTCAGCTTCTTAATCAGTAAGTAGTTATTACTGGATTTTATATTTACTACAGGTGAATTTCTCAAAGAATTAGAGTTTTACAATTATGCACTGCATTCCGTTTTTAACCCCCGATGCAAGAAGAGGGGTGTTATAAGTTTGACGTGTCTGTCTGTCTGTGGCACCGTAGCTCGCGAACGGATGAAGCGATTTCAATTTAGTTTCTTTTGTATGAAAGGTGAGTTACGTGCGAGTGTTCTTAGACATGTTTCATGAAAATCGGTTGAGTCGTTTAAAAGTTATGGGGGCGAAAGTGGGGAAGGGTAACTGAATGTCTGCAAAAATATCATCGAGTGGGATCTCAAATGAAAGCGCATAACGTGTTTTTTACTTTTTAAAAGTGAAATCAGGTTATTATGTCGGGGGTTTTTTTTTATTTTGAGAATTTATTGTTATTATGAGTTGGTATTACTAAATTAATCTATTCGTATAAGTAGATAGATAATACTTTATTTGCACACCAGGGTTTTGAAACAATATACAATCCTAATTAACAAAAAAAAGAAAATGTGATATACTTGTGGAGGAACGGGTGAGATGTCCCTCCAACACAAAGGGAGGATCCTCCGACCAGGCGAGGTGATCATGCCTGGCGGGCTAACTGCCCAACGGTTGATGTTGGGATGTTGTATGTATCTTAATTGGCGCGCGAACTTTCACTGCGCGATTCAGGATTGGTAGTTTCTTAGTTTCCTTCGTTACTTCGTAGTTCAGTGTAACTTCGGTAGATGGCGCTGTAGTATATTTCTGTTGCGCTGTATGTGGAAGTCGCCACATCACTCCCCTCCAAGACTGGAGGTCGATATTATGATGTGTCAGATGTTTGTGCTCTGTTGCGGAGCTTGCCAGTGCCAGGAGTGAGTAGTTCCAGTGAGTCGGAACTGAGTGCCGCAAGTTCCAGTGAGTCGGAACTGAATGCCGCTAGTCCCAGTGAGTCGGGGCTGAAGTCCGCTGATCCCAGTGAGTCGGGATGGTAGGCGGTGGCGGTGCTGCGGTGAGGTCCCCAGTGAGTCGGAGCGGTTGCTGCGTAGTGGCTGGCTGCTGCGTAGACGGGAGAGATATGCTCTGCTTACATGGACCGTAGGTGCAGTGTGCTGTGCCTAGACGCTGATGAGGCCGTAGGGGTAACCAGGTTGGAGCGGTCGCTTCCTGCGAGTGGGTATCCCTGTTGAGACTTGCTGTGGGAGTGAATATGATGGTGGCGTGCTGATGCTGCTTCGAAGGCTGCTTCCAATCACGTCGGGGTCACCACTGTGGGGGACAGGTGTCATATCCCTCCAACACAAAGGGAGGATCCTCCGACCAGGCGAGGTGATCGTGCCTGGCGGGCCAACTGCCCAACGGTTGATGTTGGGATGTTGTATGTATCTTAATTGGCGCGCGAACTTTCACTGCGCGATTCAGGATTGGTAGTTTCTTAGCTTCCTTCGTTACTCCGTAGTTCAGGGTAACTTCGGTAGATGGCGCTGTAGTATATTTCTGTTGCGCTGTATGTGGAAGTTGCCACATACTTTAAGCTATTTAATGAAATTGTTCGACCAAAGTAGCTAATTTTAAAAGTAATTCGCAAAACACGGAATTTCTGGTAAAAGCCCGTTCTGGTTTTAGCGGACTTGAGTTACTAGAGCTATATTCGCATAAGGTATCTTCCATTCCTGATGGTATTTCCTGCTTTTTTTTTCTTTTTTTCTATACACCTATAATCTTTTCATTTAATCCCCAAATCAAGGATCTGGTTGATGACAATAGACTTGCCTTGTGAAATGCGTGCGTTTAAAATGGATCTCTTTTATGTCCAGGGTTATAAGCATGAACGATCATTATTATTAAAGTCTGTTAACCGCTAAGCTAGTGAATTTGTTGCAAAATGAAATAGTTTGAATTTTTTGTTCAACACATACAATCTTTCCAGACTTGGGTATTACTTATGAGCTACGTTATGCGTTCTTTGGACTTTGTATGTTGTTATTAATAATGATAGTAATACACCCATATCAAATCAAATGTCTGTTCAATGTTCATATTTGACTTGAGCAGGAATCGAATCGTTGTCCTACTTTTATAGCATATCGGTGTCATCAGTAAATTATCGTATTTTCATACAATTTTAATTATGCTTTGAAAATATGATATGGGTTACCATGCTGCATTATTGCATTGTCAGCATTCGTAATGAGTAAAGGCGCGTCATCACCGAAATTTGACAACACAATAAAAGGTTGAAAACACAATAGTTGCAAACTTTTGTTCGGTAGAGACTCGGCTTTACAGAAACTTTTGTCACCAACAGGTGGTGACAACACAATAGTTGCCAACTTTTGTTCAGTGGAGACTCGGCTTTACAGAAACTTTTGTCACTAACACGTGTTGACAACACAAAAGTTGCCAACTTTTGTTCGGTGGAGTCTCGGCTAAAGATTACGTCCACTCTTGGATGCTGCTTATGCTTTTCATCAGACAGAGCAGAGCCATTATGGCAGGCTTATACATAAAAATACCATAACGTATTTATCCCCTCAAAGAAATGGTGTGTTGAGATGTGACAGTCAAGTGATGTCAACCTAGAGTACGGACTGCTGAACGGATATCAAACTTGCGACCTCTGATGTCAATGTCAGATCGACAGGTGAAAATTCATCAATTTCATAATACTAAGTACGATTACCCATTTCACGTTATCAGTGACTAATAAATGCTTACCAAATTTTATAAAAATTGGTTTAGTAGTTTCGAAGTTTATCGCGCACATACATCGTGACACGACATTTTTATATAAATAGATAAAAGTAAATTTTTCGAACAAAAGTAATTCATTTTTGAAAATAATTAGCAAAACTCGATATCTCTGATAAATGCATGTTCCGGCTCTGGCGAACTTGAGTTTTTCATACAATTTTACTTATGCTTTGAAGATAGTGTAGTCACCATGCTGCATTGTTGCATTGTCTGCATTCGCAATGAGTATGATGACATCCACTCTTAGACTCTGCTTATGATTTCCATCACAGAGCAGAGCCATTATGGCAGGCTCATACAAAAAAAAAACATAAAATATTTCGCAAACTTTCTACACCTCTCATTGGTTGACTGGAGGATAAAACTTTAAGCATGAAGTCCGCCGATGTACAAAAGTGCACAAAGTTGTGTAAATCAATAAATAAATCAAAATATAATAAAGATTTGTTGATAATCGTGTGATAAGTTACGCTAAAGATTATAATTATTATATGCTAATACATAACAGTATAACATCGAATGATTGGCAAATCTCGTATTTCTTTGTAAACTGAACACGATGTCACGTCTCTAACACATGATCAAATAGCGTGGCTTTTATGCTTTGCATTGTAAATTAAAACCTATATCTATACTAATACTAGCTGACCTGGCGAACTTCGTACCGCCATATTTACTTATCTGTCTCAGCTTCCCGTCGCGGACAAAAAAAAAGACTTTTCCGCTATCTTTTAATTTTTCTTATACACAAACCTTGTCCTAACAATAAGGAACACATACAAAAAGAACTGTTTAATTTGGTGCAGCCAATCGGAATTTATGCGCGTACATACATTTCGGTGACACATTTTTATATAAATAGATATGTTGATACTGAATTTTAAAAATATTATCTAATATCATTACCATTTACTTGATTAACCATTTTGATATTAAAATAATATCCATCTACTCCCTGCTAGAAGATTAATGGACATTGTAACGCGTCATAAGACCTATGCGTTTCAGACACACGTTGCAATTTATTGTTCCGACGATGAAGCATAATATCTCTAGACTGCAAATTTCTGCAACAAAGACAGTAGCCACTTCGTCGAATGTCGTTGAATTAAACCTCCTTGCATGCTCACCAGCAGGTGTTTTGTCAGCTCTGATTATAATATTATGGTTGTCCGATGGCATACGATCTAAGGCCGTTTTGAAACATTTTGACTAAATTATTGTTCTAATGAAGAAACGTTTGCAGTTCTTGGACAATTTTTACTGTTGGGTTATGGGCACAACGCGTTTCAACTTCCGCACCTTGATTGCCCATAAAATAAATTTGTAAAATTGATTGTCCACATCTGGCAGTGGCTACAGTGCTCCCAGTCAGTGATAAATTGTCCTTGTATCTGCAATTATCTTGTTTAATTATTATTTGTGATACAAATGTATTTTAACGCTTTACAATATTGACAAATAATTGTCATATCCCCAATTGTCACGGATTTGTCGGCACAATAATCTACTGCCGGATTGCAGCGGAATGCTACTCATTCCAGGTTCACAGGAGCACTGTTTCTGCGGTATCGCTCGATTTCATTGCGTCGTACCATTATAAGCGGCTCCGTCCACTCGATCCCCTGCTTAGATCCCCTGGGGGATCCATGTGAAAATTTTAATGATCTGATCCCGTAGGGGATCTATTTGGATTTCGATTCCATTTTGATCGCCCAGGGGATTCATTTGGAAGTTCGTCGGTATAGTGTAGGACTAAATCAGCTCGATGTCTTTCATCCGTCATGATAAAGTCTATCTCACTTTTAGTCACGTTGTTGGAAATCCGCCAGGTCCACTTTTTCTGGGGCTTCTTCTTGAAGAACGAATTCATCAAGAATAGCCATTCTCGTTCCAACAAGTTGATCAGCCCCCTGTGATTTCTGCTCCCAATACCATGTGGCCCCATAACCGATTCGGTATCCGTGCGTACTCCCATTTTTGCACTGAAGTCCCCCATGACAACATTGAAGTGTGCCCTTGAGTTATTGTGCAGGGCTTTCTCAATTTCTTCGTAAATAACTTCCAAATCATCGTCAGAGTGTGTGGTAGTTGGCGCATATACCTGTACGACCTTCAGAGAGTATCTTTCAGTCAGTTTGAGTACGAGATACGCTACCCTTGTCGAGACACTAGATATTTCTACAATGTTGCTAGTGATGGCTCTGTTGACAAGAAATCCGACACCGCCCTGGGAAAGACTATCACATTCTCGGAAGCAAAGTAGATGGCTTGATTCCAGGGTCACTATGTCCTCTCCCTCTCTCCGGACTTCAGATAGCCCCAAAACATGCCATCGTATCTTGTCTAACTATACTTCCAATTCGATCAGATGTTCGTTAAGCCTCAGAGTTCGTCCATTATACGTAGCCAAGGTCAATTTATTGTAGATATGGTAGCCGTCCGTAACCCAGGGATTCTTAGCATTCCGCGCCCCACCGATGCTGTGACCGCTACCGTAGCCAAGCCTGGTGAGGCGGCCGGGAACTAGGGGCCGTTTTTTTGGTGTGCTTGCTATTGGGAGGTAATGTCCTAACCGCCACGCTGGGCAAGCTGGTCGGCGATCGCAGTAAATAAGCTTACCAGAAACGCTGCTGCCCGTTTTCTGGTCTACGGAAGCTTCAGGATTTCTGCTTAGTACATTTAGTCGCCTCTTTCGACACCCGGAATGTGATGGGGTTGGTGCTATTCTACTCTGCCGGACACCACGTGGCATGGCATACTTAATGTTATGATATAAAATTTCAGGCTTCCTAAAATGACGTTAGTTAGCATGTTTTTTTTTTACCTTTGATACCTGCTAACTCTAAAACGACCTCGATTTCAGATTAGTGAGTATTCATTATTTTCTGAGTATATGTTAGACTACCGATCCTAAAACTTTCATCTCCCCCCCTAAAATGACGTAACTGACTGGAATCTTGGACTATAAACACAATATATCACACAGTCATCAATTAAACTGAACTATAGTTAGACGAATAGAACCGATAACAGACATTAATAAAGTTTCTTGATAATTAATCTGAAAATACTTCATAACATATTCACGAGGACGTATAAACTATTATGTACTCGTATATTTAATCACGACGCGAGCCATGCATAACACAACGATCGATACATATCACGAGACCGTCAGGCATGATAATGAACTTCCCACGCCTGTATGTGTGTGTTTCTTAATTATTTAGATAGCGATAGGCTCCAAAAACACACTATCATCACACTAGTATCTGATACTCTGAGACTTTTAATTTATTATTGTTTACTACTTTTGATTTTCTAATGTCAAATATTTTTTAGACGAAATCTGGAAAACTTATATCTTAATGTCCCATGTTTTGATAAGTAAGTTAAACCCTCTGTCATGATTACCTTACGAAGATCTGTGGCAATCTTAAAAAGTCCAACAACAGTCTATTGATAAAACTTCGACTATTTAAAGAACTGCTTGATACCCGGTTTGGGGGATGGTTGGCAGTCACTCCAAATAAAAAAATAGTTGTCTGTAAAGTCGGTTTACGGACGATAATTTAACGTGGCAACGTCATATCAAAACATTTATAAGATGACTAGCTGATCCGGCAAACGTTGTTTTGCCTTAAAATAAATTGGTATAAAAAATAGATGTTGGTCGATTCTCAGACCTACCCGATATGCACACCAAATTTCATAAAAATCGGTCCAGCCGTTTCAGAGGAGTATGGTAACTAACATTGTGACACGAGAATTTTATATAATAAGAAGATGAGAGCAACGACTCAACCAACGACGTACAATGAGCGCAACGGGACTTTGAACACAACGGGATAATGAACGTAATGGGTCAATGAGCGTAACAGGACAATGAGTCATCCTTTTTCGAGCATGGAGCCGGCGTTCATCAATTTATTAGACGTTGTTACGTCAAAAATTGGAGTTCAGCCTTGTGGTAGTCGATTGAAAACAAATCCCAACTTTGTTTGAAAAAAAAACTGTATTAATGTTAAGTGGAAGGTTAACCTTAAAAGAGTGATATATTAACACCTTCGCTGTGTCAAGCAAAATCACAAACCTTCATCTGGTGCGGCATTGGGTCGAAATGTGCCCCCACCGATATTTTCGCCAGTGCGTGTAGTGTCTTTTTCAACCCACAATCACTAGGGTAAATTAAAATGCTATAACTTTGTGAATACTTGATGTATATAATTTTTTTTATACTGTTAGAATAACCTTGAACCCAATTTCTTTAGTTTTGATTCGCCCCGGGATCTACCAAACAGGAAATGAGAAATAAGCAAGGAAAAATGGTGGGCCGATATCGACCTAAACCGCACTAGAAAGTATTTTCAGTAATGATGGGACACAAAAAAATAAGGGGATATCGAAAGTAAAACAGAATTATCGTAGAAAATTTTTAAAGGGTTTCTATTTATTTCTGACTGTCTTTAAAACATTTCACTTAAAGGTTCAGGTAAAATTTATTACAAAATCTTTAATTTTTTTACAAGCGTTTTATTAACTTGCAATGTATATGTATGTATGTGTGTGTTCGGTGCAATCTTGCAACTCATTTTTGAAGCAAATATCTTCAAACAAAAGTGATAAAATTCTGCAAGCATATGTATATAGCGTGGCAATGCAATAATAAATATGATAACATGGAACTGATTTGATGCTGGATCTGAAAGGTGGCCATAGGAAGAGTCCTATGGCCACCTTTCGATGGTGTTACGTTCGTTTCATTACAGAGTGTAATGAAACGAACGTAACACCATCGAATTTGGAATCATTTGATTCGTCTTGACGAGTACTATATGTTTTGATAGCATCCAGGTTCTAATGATGGCGCCGGAAAGTGGTTATAAGAACTCTATAATAATATGACGTTTACAACACACTCGAGTTTGGAATCGTTTGATTCGGTCTTGACAAGTACTTTATGGCTTGGTAGTATACAGTGTTTAAAATTTTCAAACTAAGTAAATACTGGTACTGAAATCTCGCAACAAGCTTTTGTATTAAATAAATTTTATAATGACATTGTAAGTTAATAGCAAAAGTTTTCAAGGAATCCTTTATTTTATTTTATTTAGAGCATTCCAATAATAGCTTGTTTAAAAAAAAAAAAATTTACTTAATTTTTTGCTTTGGTATGATTAAATTTGTACTTGCTTTTCCATGGATTTCTGGATTTGTTAGGATTTATCCTTTTAGTAGAAAATATTTCTTCGCTGCTGTCACTATCACCATTAATATCCCCTGGGCGAATTACTCTATTTTCCAATATTTGGATTTTTCTTCTATTGTTTGCCATCGTCGTTTATCGAGCGTATGCTACGTCATCAGCTAGAAAGCCCAACACTAAATGGCGGGGAGCGCGCTCTGTGCGGCATAGGGTCGCCGGCTGCCCGTCGGGACGCCGAAATAGACCCGTTGCCGCACTGAGCGGATGTATTTCACCGTCAGTGCGTGGTGGGCTGAAAAAAGGCCCACAGTGATATTTTTATACAAAATACCTACATTTTTAACTATAAGTTGAAATATATATTTGTCTCCGTCAAACTCTTACAAACATGTGAGATAATCGTTCCGCACCAGCGAGAGGGACATAGTTTTCTTTGTCCGCACCAGCTGAACTACCGCGTAGGGTCGAAATTGGGCCCGATACGCAGTGAACGTGTTAATAAGTCAAATTTGTCTTAGAGTCGCAAAAATTGTGTTGATTTCTTTCTTCTTGTCTAAAACCTTGTCTGTTATTGTTCTCAGGAGTCGTGTGGGCCGGCAAAGCTTTACCTCGTGTTGGCGAATTCTTTAACCTGATGAAGAAACATGGCAAGACAGTACATTTTGTATCAAACAATAGTGTTCGGTCAAGACAAAATTATGAAGACAAATTTAAAGAAGCCAAAATTGAAAATGGATTTGTAAGTTCATAATAATATTTTAAGTGCATTATATTATTATATTAATATTGAAAAGTGTTCATAATAACACTACAATTGCCTTAAACTATGAAATTCACTAAATCACAGTAACCACTATGTTAATCGTTCTCGCACCTGTCATGAATAAGCGAACTTAATAAACTAAAATGCATATGTATCCTTCCTTCTATCCAGCAGCCATTTTATCAGATCAATAATATTTTAATTAAAAAAAAATTACAAATATACAAATATTTTGTAATTATTTTTAGTGCGTTTAGTTACAGGTATAAACTTGTTCTTCTATAAGTAATTTAGGCTATATTTATCTCTAAAATCTGTAAACTACTTATCGCACAGAAAATCAACGTAAAATGACAGCGTTCGTGCTGTCGTGTTTCGTTGGTGAGTGCGAGACCGAAGGCCCAATTAGTCTAGTCAACAAGTTCCATACTTGTTGACTAGACTAAAAGATGCAGCAGCATCACTAGGCCGTCATGGTGTGGGTCGCCATGCTGCATTGTCTGCATTCGCAATGAGTATGGCGACCACCACTCTTGGATTCTGCTTATGCTTTCCATCAGGCAGAGTAGAGTCATTTTGGCGGGCCAAACATAAAAAAAAAACTTCTCTGTGAAAACTTTAACTAAATAAAACCAACGTATAAAATCTTAAAATTGTTCATATTAAAGATGTCGGTTGTATATTGTCTAAGAATAGTAATCGTTCAATGTAATAAGGATTTTGGACAGTATAATATTGGAAATGGTAATTATTCCAACGCAAGTATAGCAACGCATCTCCATATCAGATTACATTGACTATGGCAGTGTAATACTTCCTAGTGACAGTATGTCAAAGATAAGCAGACCTTGCTAAAGAAATAACTGAGTAGATAATATTTACTTCCGCACATTCTAAATCAATACTAATATTATAAATTCGAAAGAAGCTGTCTGTTACGGTTTACGGCTAAACCGCTTAACCGATTTGGATGAAATTCAAAAATGAGATCCTTTGATTCTTGAGGAAAGACGTAGGTTACTATTTACCGTGATAACCGACACACATGCAGGTGAAGCCGCGGGTAAAAGCTAATATTTGATAAGTTCCTAATTATGAGTAAATTTTACCATGCTTCGTTTGATCGCCACTCACTTACGCGGTAAAGGAAACAATAGGGTAGATGACACCTTAGTCAAATTAGTTACTTTTTATCATCTGTCAAAACAATAACTTTGTATGGTAAATGTACTAAATACAAACTCGTGACGTCACTGTTTATTTTTAATTTTATTTTTTACGTTTATTTGATTAAAAATTGTAATAGAAATGAAAGGCTGTAATATGTACGTTTTCCGAGATGTTTATAATATTCGTTTTAATGAAGTAGACATCGGTATTTATTTACGAAACAGTCAGCTACCCTATTGCATAACACGAGTTTTCGAGCAACTGTAGTGTCACTTCAGTCTATCCAGTGCATTTAGTGAGCCAAAGCATGGCTCTACCACGAAAAATATAGGGAACGCGATCTCATAACAATGTTAACGTGATGATGAAGACAATCTAAAACTTGTGGGTGTGTTAAACGGATATGAATATTATTTAGCTTTCATCAACAACCCATACGTCCCCCCGCTGGCCAAGTGCGGGTTGGGGACTGGCAAGACAACGTTGTGGCTACAGTTTCTTGTCGTTGGATGTTTTTAAGCCACCCAAAGGCCTCCAACTAAGCTTCACGACTGTTATCATATAACAACCGGGACCGACTGCTCAACGTGACCTCCGAATCACGGAGACGCTCATGGTAACATGCCACTAGCGGTCACCCATCCAGGTACTGACCGCGCCGTCGTTGCTTATCCTCGGTGATTGTTTCTAATCACCGAGTGCAACTGGACTATGAGCACCTTTTAGTTTATATAGCTTTAATCATCTTCAATGTCAGATTGTGAATAAAAATATTGAATTTACAACACAGTTGAGTTGTACTAGTCTGGTTTGATAAGATTACAGTTTATTTTTGCTGGTAAAAAGATGCACCTGATATACTTAGTTTCTATAACTATGTTTGCGGGAATTAACACGCTTAGTGTGGGTATTAGTTCCCTCAGTCTTTTGGGGGATTCTGATCATCATTTTCAACAGGCAGAGTAGTTTGCCTTTGGCAGGATTCTAATTATTATAAACTAGCTTTTACACGCAGCTTCACTCACGCAGACTTTCATCCCCTGAGGGGTGGAATTTCGAAAATTCCTTTCATAGTGCTCACTTACGTTTTATAAAGAACCTACATGCAAAATTTCAGGATTCTAGCTTCAGTGGTTTGGGCTGTGCGTTGATCTCTGGGTATGCCAGTCAGTCAGTCACCTTACTCTTTTATATATATATATAGATGTGAATGCAAGATTGTTTGTTACAATTTCACGCTAAAACGACTTAACAGATCATCATGAAACTTTGTACACATATTCTTGGAGGTATTAGAAGTAACAAAGGTTGAACTTTTTATTAAATTTAAGCGAAGCCGCGGGTGAAAGCTAGTCTTATATAAAACAAAATCAAATCAAACCACACAGCTCGTGCCACTCTGCGTCTGAAACAGAAGGGGTTTGTAACTCTGAGTCAAAATTAAAATGATTTTAAATTTTTGTCTGTCTGTTTGTTTGTGTGTTCCGGATAATCTCTGCCATGGCTGGACCGATTTTGACGGGGTTTTTACAGGCAAATAACGATGATGTTTTTGTAGACTGCGGCAACATAACAACAACAACCATAGGGCACTAAACTAAGTTTGAAAGTACAAACAGTACACTTGCAAGGTCATATTATTTGATTACATCCAAGGTCCCAAGGTAAGTAGCCGAAATAGAAAATTCATGTTATTTTTTTTATTTCAGCAATATCTCACCACACCATCTATAGCCATAGCTGGGTACCTAAAAGGGTTGAACTTCAAAAAGAAAGTATACGCCATGGCGTGTGATGAGACTGTTCAGATATTGAACTCACATGGCATTGAAACTAAAACGGGAGTAAGTCGTTTTTCTATTTTTACACTAGCCTATTTTTTTCTATTGAATCTACTTTTAAAAGTCGCAGTAATGTTTAATCATACCATATTTTACCTCGATTAAATATCCTACTGATATTATAAACGCGAAAGTTTGTAATTATGGATGGATGGATGTTTGTTACTCTTTCACGCAAAAAGTACTGAACGGATTTGGATGAAACTTTACAGTAATATAGCTTATACATCAGAATAACACATAGGCTACTTTTTGCCGCGATAACCGACATACACGCGGGAGGAGCCGCGGGCAACAACTAGTTGGAATATAATAACAAAAAAAATCTTTCTAATGAAGGATAGGAGCCGAGTTTCGATAAAAAATCTTGCAAAAACGGAAAAAAATACTTTTTAAAAGACGCCAACGACTTCTTTCGCTCTGATTTCTCAAAAATGGTTGCCGTTGTTCACGACAGCAGGGACTGACAGCTTAACGAGCTCTCCTTAGCACAGGCGTGGAACACCGCCAACTTCCTGGTTTCTAAACAATGTACTACATACTACATAATGAATATTTTTTTAAAACACGTTTTAACAGTCTGTACTGATTAATAATTATATTATATTTATTATACTGCTCGTCTCACCTTCGTAATATTTACCCATTATTATATAAACATAGGTAACCAGTTCAATCACGTTAGTTTCTATGACTAGCTGATTCGCGCAACTTCGTGTGCGTCACTCAAAGGGAATAATTTTTCGCGTAAAATTTTTCCTTGATACTTGGCCCTTATTGTTCATAGCGTGATGTTATAATAGTATAAACGATAAAATTCCTCGATAAATGAGCTTCATAACACTGAAAGGTTTTTTTGCTACTTAAACCAGTAATTCTTGAGATTAGAACGTTCAACCAAACAAACTCTTCAGCTTTATGTGTTTTAGAACAGAATAAATTGTGATGGTAATTACTGTACCTATAATTTCATGCTAATGATTTATTTAACTTTTGTTTCCATAGCCTCTTATAGGTGCAGACATTTTCGATGACTACGTCCAATACTTGGAAGATGACCCAGAAATAGGTGCAGTTGTCTGCGACTGTGACTTTAAAGCTAATTTAGCTAAAATTCATAAGGCCATCACTTACCTGAAGAGGCCTGAGGTTCTATTCCTGTGCGGGGCCACAGACCAACATATACATTTTGAAAAAGGACGCTCTGCTTTAGGTAATTATACCTGAATTTCTCCTTGTATTGAAATATTTTGTTTCAAATCAGTGACCATCATAATAATATGTACTGGCTGGTCTGAAAATTTGCCGATCTCTACGTGAAGATAGTAGCACTCCTTAAAAAGAACTAGTGAATGTAGCTTTGCATCTTTGCACTTGAGATATAATTAGATTTCAAGGTAAACTATCATCATGATCATCACAATCAGCCCGTTGCAGTCCTCTGCTGGACTTAGGCCTCTCCCAAAGAACACCACAGAGCCCGGTCTGTTGCTTCCTGCATCCAGTCGCTGCCAGCCCTCCTAAGTTAGTCGTCCCGCCATCTCCTCTAGGAAAGCTATGTAGAAAAAAAATAAGAACTAATGTATTGCATCATCATTAGGACGGGAACTTTTCATATCACCCATGCAATAGGTTTACCGTACGGTATCTGTCACAATTAGGTACACTCTAATCTGACATGTTTTCCTGTATGACACATCTTAATGGTAGGAAATACATATATATGTAATGTAGTGTAATGGTAGGTAAGACTTTCAAGGAAAAAACTGGTGAACCTTTAAGGTAGTAGTAGTTGTATTATATTGTGTAATACAAAACTTGTCTTGTGTAACTAAAGACCTCCGAAACGGCTTGACCGATTTTATGATTTTTTTGTGTAAGTAGATTGGGTAGGTCTGAGAATGAGTCGTAAATATTTTTTTAAGTAGTAGGTAAGTGACAAGGGTGGCCCAGACCAAAATTTATTTTTAATTTTTTGGTCAGTTTCCTATGATTTGACATTAAAAATACATTACATCTTAATTGTCACCCTTCTACCACCGTATTCTATAAAAAAATATATGGCAGAACAAAGTCTACCGATTCAGCTTCGATCAGGGTGACAGTAGCGCTCCTTTAATGTGTAATATCCGACATAATTGGATGTTCAACTATAGCACTGCATTCTTTTATTGGTCCAATCTAATTAAATAGCGCGCAGTATCTGTAACACTTTTCCTCCATAAAATTACTTCCAAAGATAACAGAAAAGTGAGAGGGAATAAATATTTCCAATTAAGAACAAACATTAGAATGTATATTATATACATGATTTAGTTATTGATTTCATTGCGCCTACACAAAAAGACATAGCAACAAGTATTCTCACAAATCATAGTAAATAAACGACAAATTTTAAATTTTAAATTAGTAAATCTCATTTAGTAATATATATAATATACATAGATAGAAAACTCTTTATTTGTACACCGTATTACAGATTTACAAGTGAGTATACAAAATGACAAATATATAATATACAAAGGGCGGCCTTATTGCCAAAAGCAATCTCTATCGGGCAGTATACCTAGCTTAATAGTAATTAACCGTATTCAAAAAGAAAGTCGAATTGATAACCACCTTCTTTTTTGAAGAAGGTGGTTA
The DNA here is from genome assembly GCA_949125395.1 of Diaphora mendica. Lineage (NCBI taxonomy): Eukaryota > Metazoa > Arthropoda > Insecta > Lepidoptera > Erebidae > Diaphora > Diaphora mendica. Next base: position 39,704,212 of record OX421311.1, on the reverse strand, counting down.
TCAATTCGACTTTTTTTATTTTTGTTGCCTCATAACTTAACATAACTTTCGACTGGGTGAACCGATTTTGATGATTCTTTTTTATTTGAAAGCTGGTGCTTCCCGTGTGGTCCCATTTCAGTGGTCCAATTTGAAATCGATTTTTTTTAATATATTATCTTTATATATTATCTATAGTTATAAATTTCTTTAAATTTTGAAACGAGGAAGTCGTGTTACCAGAAATAATTAGATGCTTTAAAACTACACATATAAATATTCAAATATATACTTATAGAATTAAAAGAAACAAATATCAAAGCAAAAATGCTTCAAATTAGCGCTTGCCCTTCGCTTGTGTAAAAGTAGTTTTTCATCCATTGGAGACAGTTTTTTTCTGAACACTTCACACACGTCTGCATCTCGTTAATCATGATCGGCTGCTATTGGTCTAAGTGTGATGTAAACTATCCTATCATTGGCACGCCAGCAAAAACACATTTAAAAAAACGTGAAAATCGATAATCGATGTTTCGTGAGGAACAACGTGACACGAGAACTACGTTACACTACGTAGTTCATTTCACTATGATATTTATTTACTTGGTTTAACAACATTTGTTTACACTATTACACAATAATTCAAGTGTAACAAACAATTACAGGTAAACACCACATATCTAATGTCAATTATAATAAGAGTAGCTGACCCACACAACCTCGTTAACGTCTCCTATTACCCGTAGCGTAATAATTTTCCCCCGTTTTTGTAACATTCCTTATTGATACTCCACTCCTATTGGTTTTAGCGTGATGATATATAGCTTATAGCCTTCCTCGATAAATGAGCTAACACTAAAATAATTTTTCAAATCGGACCAGCAGTTCTAGAGATTAGCGCGTTCAAGCAAACAAACAAACTCTTCAGCTTTATATATTAATATATATTCTTACACCACCTCGTTTGGCCAGCGTGGTAGGCCAAAACCAAGACCAGAGACCAATGACCAAGAATGGGCTGATAAACTGTTGATGGAGATGAAGACAGATACATAATGTTGGACTAATGTTGGACTGTGATCCACAAATTGTTGTTCTGAGTCTGGGTGTTCTTTGTGTCCGTTTCATGTATGTTTGTAAAATTCCCCGCGACACAGGATTTATTCCTAGTGCGGGAGTTGTATTATTTAAAAAAGAAAAAAAAAATTTGGACACATATTTATATACTTTTATTTACTTTTAGGTTGTTCTATTTTCACTAAGATCGTGTCAGAAGACACAAATCGTAGCCCCATAGTGTTGTCAAAACCTAGTAAATTATTTGGAGAATTTGCGATGAAGAGAGCCGGCGTCACAGATCCCAGTAAAGTACTGTTCATTGGAGACATGTAAGTTACCATGCCTATTATAATATATAATGTAGTATGTACAGTACAGCTTCATAAGAACCTGTGAGGTGAGAGAGAGTGTTAAGAATAACCGATGCTTAGAAATCCTTAGGGCCTGAGTTCGAATTATTTTATTTGATTTTAGTCACTAAACATACTAAATTGAAAGAGAATAATACACAATATATGTTCTTGTAATCAATATTACGGTAAATGAATGAACTTTTTGTTCTTTTGTGGCCAAACAGCCCAACAAGTAGTAGTAGAGCCACGCTGATTTCAGCACGAATGGGCCGGCTCGACCGGGGCGGTACTACCCTCGCACAGAAAATCAACGTAAAATGACCACGTTCGTGCTGTCGTGTGTCGTTGGTGAGTGCGAGACCGGAGGCCCAAATAGTCTAGTCAACAAGTTCCATACTTGTTGACTAGGCTAAAAGATGCAGCAGCATCACTAGGCCGCCATGGTGTGGGTCGCCATACTGCATTGTCTGCATTCGCAGTGAGTATGGCGACCAATACTCTTGGATTCTGCTTATGCTTTCCATCAGGCAGAGCAGAGTCATTTTGGCGGGCCATACATAAAAAAAAAACATTTCAACAAATAATAACCTTAAAATGATAAATCTTTAAATCGGTGCTCTAGACTCTGAAGCCAATCTAATGCTTATTCTCGATAATAAACACACTGATTATCCCATGATCCAGATTATGTCGACTATAAGTACTTTTTATATTGTGTCTAAATACATAAAAATTATATTCTTTTTTATAATATTTATAAATTTTAATCTACTTACTACTTAAAAAAATGAAAATATTTACACACAAGTATCCAAAAATTCCTTCGCATCATCGCCTACCTGTACCGTTCCTAAAAGACTGACAGCATTCATACGTTGAATGGCAATGCTAATTGTCTGAGCTAGAAAAACGTCAGCCTTCTGATGAAAAAAGCTAATTGTTTAAACATAGCACGAGTCTTTCTAGTTATGTATGTAAGAATGTTGTTGATTAGCTTATGCTTCAAAAACCCAAAATTTCACTGATTGTGTTTAAATTTTGACACGATATTAAAACCACTTCAAAGATTGTATTTATAGAGCGAAACGTGGTAGGTCACAGTTAGTATTACATAATTTTCTTATTTTTAATTTCTCTTCCAGGATTGAACAAGATGTAGGCCTGGGCAGAAACGTTGGCTTTAAGACGCTAATGCTCCTCACTAATATACCAAAAGAGACAATGCTTGCACATAAAACCACCAGACCTGACTTCTACGCAGATTCGTTAGCGAGTATAGTGCCTTTACTATAATTTTAAATAATTAATATTTCATTAAATAAATTTGGTTCTATTTATATTTGGTGTTTTTTTAAAATTCCAAATCATATAGGTTCACGTCACTAACGTCATCGTTGTCATCAAGTGCTACTTAGAAAGGAGGTAATGGTCTACCGTATCATTTTAACACAGGAAACTGCAATAAGATGAAGAGCCAATTTAATAAGCTTGAAAGACTCCACAACCTCTGTATAAGATTCAAATTCGGATTACGTAAATATGATCATGTCTCAGATTATCGTAAAAAGCTTAAGTGGTTACCCCTCCGCCTTCGCCGGAATGCACACGTCCTTTCTCTTCTGTATAACATTCTCTTTAACCCTTTTACCCCACGCTATCTCAAATTACCATTCACTTTCTTACACGACTCACATCCTAAATTACTGAGGTCGTCGGAGAATCTGAAACTAAAAATGCCTGGCCATTCTACAAAATTTCTCGATCACTCCTTTTGTGTCCAAGCAGTTCGGTTGTAGAATGCCCTACCAGTGGCAATTAGACGTGCATAAACACTAACTGCTTTCAAGAGATTGGTAAAGGAACACTACCTAGGAGACATCAATGTCTCTTAACCAGCTATTTCTTTTTGGTCAATTGAGTCACACTACCACATTTCAGTATGTACTTAAACTGTATATTTAACGGTATATGATATCTTTACTATTTAAATTTTTTCTTCGTTTTACCTAGTTTTACACCAGACGCTACCCCACGCTTTCGCATAATCATGTTTTTACTCTCCATCCAAGGGTTGCCTATAAGAGATTGTCTCCGGGCGATAAGGCCGCCAATTGTACTTCTCTCTAATTTTATGTTAAACTTGGAATGAATCTGGTGTACAATAAAGAGATCTATTATTATTCTCTTTATTTCATTTATATATACATATTAATTACATTTTTAAATATAAATATAAAAACAAATACATTTAAAAATATAAAAAATAGTAGACCACCGACTTCGGGTACAGGGACCAAGAAACCGGTGGTTAGGGCTCCAGAGACAGGAACCTCCTCACAATTCGAGCCGTGTCAAGGAGGACTGCCTTCTGCATCAGACCCTTGATCCAGCTCCCTAACGTGAGCCTCCTAAGATGTTGGTCGAGGCTCTTGGCTATCAATCCGTGAGCAGATACGACTATCGGAACAATGATCACCGAATCCACATTCCACATATCGACAATCTCGTGAGATAAATCCAAATATTTCATTTGTTTTTCTTTTTCGACTTTCACGAGATTCTCGTCATGAGGAACGGCAATATCGACAATCATTGCGCGGCGCTCTAATCGATCTATCACCACAATATCAGGCTTATTGGCAACAATAGTCCTGTCTGTGATAACAGATCGATCCCAATATAATGTAGCACGACCATTCTCGAGAACTGGGTCGGGCACATACCTGTAATATGGCACCTCTGAACTCACAAGTTTGTATTTCAGAGCAAGTTGCTGATGTACGATCCTGGCTACTTGGTTGTGCCTGTGTAAATATTCGCCGTTAGCAAGCCGAGAACAACCAGAAATAATATGCCTAATAGATTCTCCAGGACGGTGACATGCCCGACAGATGTCGACCGTACCATTACTTATTATTAATTAAATTAAACGAATTAAACGCCCATACGTTAGACCTCTTGATCTACTGGTTACTGATTTTGACTGTTATGCCAGAACTCGAGGATTCGATTTCCAGTCAGGACAAATATTATATTGGTTACTATCTAATATCTATCTAATAAAAACAATTGAAGTACACCTATATAAAGTATGATTTGATTAATTTATTACGAGTATAACACTGTATATAAGAGCACACTACCCATACTTGATATAAATAATTAAATAATTCGGACATCTAACCCAGAACGCCATCTAGTCCCAAACTATGGTAATTATTATTTAATTATTATTATTATTAAGATAAGAGTAAGACATTAAAATCAAAATTGAAATTTTCCTCTATTTACTTTACATAGAAGTAGTATTCATATTTACAGCTGTCCTATTCTATCGGCGAATGGGTAAACGAAGGGGAATTAAACGCCCATACGTTAGACCTCTTGATCTACTGGTTACTGATTTTGACTGTTATGCCAGAACTCGAGGATTCGATTTCCAGTCAGGACAAATATTATATTGGTTACTATCTAATATCTATCTAATAAAAACAATTGAAGTACACCTATATAAAGTATGATTTGATTAATTTATTACGAGTATAATAATAATAATAATAATAATTGAAACTATTTGCCCCCACTAAATTACAATTGACAGCGTTACTAAGGGTTACGGAAAACTTCAGTAATTCTATCAAAATGGAGTTTGGTGTGGATAAGTGTGCAGTCATGTATGTAAAGAAAGGTGTGATTGCGGAATCTGAAGGTATAGAACTTTCAGATTCCACAAGACTCAGATCTCTGTCTGCAGCCGAAACCTACAAGTATCTAGGTTTTTCACAGTCCTTAGGAATACCAGAATCTGACATGAAACAGTCGTTGCGGGAACGCTTCTTTGGCCGCCTGAAAAAAGTACTTAAAAGTCTTTTATCAGGCGGTAACAAGGTGCGAGCCTACAATGGTTGGGTCATGCCGGTTCTGATGTATTCCTTTGGTATACTTAGATGGACTCAGACCGAATTAGATGCCCTAGACAGGAGAGTCCGTACATTGCTGACTGCATTCCGAATGCATCACCCACGTTCATCGGTTATGAGGTTGTATATCCCGCGAAAGTACGGGGGTCGTGGTCTATTAAATATCAAGACCCTACACAATCGCGAGGTATACAATCTTAGAGAATATTTTCTTCATACTGATGTGGGAATACATCGCAGTGTAGTTGCAGTGGATACCGGACTCACTCCGCTCGCTTTGGCTAAAGAGAATTGGCGCAAACCTGTAGTACTTGGTACTGATGATCGCAGGGAGGTATGGAAGGGCAAAGAACTTCATGGTCGATTTTATCGGGCCTTAAATGGGCCTGATATAGATTTTAAAGCATCTACGTCCTGGCTACAGTATGGTGATCTGTTCGGAGAAACCGAAGGTTTTGTCTGTGCGATTATGGATGAAGTTATCATGACGAATAACTATCGGAGGTATATCCTGAAGGATGGTACGGTCGACATCTGTCGGGCATGTCACCGTCCTGGAGAATCTATCAGGCATATTATTTCTGGTTGTTCTCGTCTTGCTAACGGCGAGTATTTGCATAGGCACAACCAAGTTGCCAGGATCGTACATCAACAACTTGCCCTGAAATACAAACTTGTGAGTTCAGAGGTGCCATATTACAGGTATGTGCCTGACCCAGTTCTCGAGAATGGTCGTGCTACGTTATATTGGGATCGATCTATTATCACGGACAGGACTATTGTTGCCAATAAGCCTGATATTGTGGTGATAGATCGATTAGAACGCCGCGCAATGATTGTCGATATCGCCGTTCCTCATGACGAGAATCTCGTGAAAGTTGAAAAAGAAAAACAAATAAAATATTTGGATTTATCTCACGAGATTGTCGATATGTGGAATGTGGATTCGGTGATCATTGTTCCGATAGTCGTATCTGCTCACGGATTGATAGCCAAGAGCCTTGACCAACATCTTAAGAGGCTCACGTTGGAGGGCTGGATCAAGGGTCTGATGCAGCCCCCCAATGTATCCCTACGTTGTCGTCGTGGTGGGGCTTGCGTGGGTCGATGATCTCTGGGGCTATGCCGGTAGAGCCACTCATGCCGGATGGGCCCAGAAGGAGACCCCAGACTAAATGGGATACCAGACGGAGTCTGGAAAGACTGTCGCGGAGGGCACTCTGAACGTCCCTCTGATCTAGCAGAGGGCGTATTAGAGTGCCAGTGGTTCCGAGAGGAACCTTGGGGCGGGTCAGCCCACTGTTAACTCAGGGGCTGGCAGGCACTCGTGCCACCGTCGGTGAGACAGAGCTAGCCACCCTGTCGCATTCCGTAACCAACAGGGGCTCAGCAGCGACCTGACTGGTGGCTCCAGGAGGGTATGCTGAGAACCTGTTGACCGGAGGGCTTGCCTTGATTGGCCGGCCCATGACAAGGATAGTCTATAACACCCGACAGCCAAGTCGTAAAAACCTGTGGATACCGGCCGACCTCCACAGTATTTAGGCTTATCCGGGTGCAGGGGGCACCGCCCGGATGGACATTTTATTTCCCCCATACTCGTGGGCTAAGTTATGGCAAGTAAAAATAAAAATATACAAAATAATACGATCGATTTAACTCTAACGACAATTGGCATACATACAGGACAGGAGAGGGAAAATTCGAGGATGGAGACGGGAAGACTGTCTCTTGGAAGCGGCAGCGAGAGCCAAGGAAGCTCGCACGCCTCCTCTAAATTTTGGAGGAAGCGCTCGCGTGGGAAGAGCTTAAACGCCTCCTCAGGCGAAGATGAGATGCCGGCTTCCAAGATACCGACGGTAGGGAGAGGTGGTCGCGCTGTGGTGGGTGAAGCATCCGCTAGTCTGCCGCAGCGCGATCAAAGAGGTTGTTTTTTGCGGCCTGCTACGCCGATTCCGGCGGTCCGCCTGGTCCGCCTGGATCGGCCCGAGGTGGAAAGCGACGACTCCTCGATCGCTGACCTAAGCGCAGATTCCGCTGCGTCCCCGCTATTGCTAGGCAGCAATAAAGCGGAGGTAAACGCTGCAAAGCGGGCGCAGCGGAAGGCGGTTGCGTCGGACGAGGTGGGCGAGATGGCCTGGCAGGCCCGAGAGCGGCGGGCTGCTCGGTTGGCTGCTGGGGAGGAGGCATCCGCGGTGGCACTCAGCCGCCAGGTCCTGGACGGCGTTGATGTTGTCCTGAAAGTTGCCACTAAATCGGGCAGCTTGAAGGGCACGTTCACGCGCGCTCTCAACGAGGCGGCTGAGGGCATAAAGGAGGCGGCTGAGGTCCTCCTTAAAAGAACAAGCTCTGAGGAGACGGCCAAGCTATGGGAGGAGAACGGCCGTCTCCGAGCTGAGCTGGAGGACCTTAAAAGGGAGGTTGCTGCACAAAAATGTGCGGCTCCTGCAGTGGCTGCCTCCCCAGCGGTTGCTGCGGCCCCGCCGTCGGCCCCTGCACCTGCGGATGCGGAGATTGAAAAAATCGTCCGCATCTGCATGCAGCAGTGTGGGGGCATGATGAATGCCCGCCTGGAGGCCTTGGAAACGAGGCTCCTCCCGGCCCCAAGCCTCCGGCCTCCGTTAGCGGCCGACAGAAGGAGGAAGGAGGAGGAGGCCGCAAAATCGGGGCCGTCAACCGTGGTGGCTAAGAAGCCCGTGAAGGGTGTGTCGGCCCCAGCTGCCAGCTCATCTGCGGCCCCAGCGACCGCGCCACCGGCGACCGCTCCTTCGCCGACCGCTCCTCCAGCGACCGCTCCTCCGGCGACCACGCCCGGCCTCACCGCAGACGCTTGGACGACGGTCGTCAAAAGGGGCGGCCAAAAGAAGAAGGTGGCGCCGCCGACACCTACGACGACGCCCAAGAAGACCAAGAAGCGGAGGATCCGGAAGAATAGGGCCTCTCGTTCCGCGGCTGTGGTACTTACACTACAGCCCGGAGCCATCGAGAGGGGCCTTACCTACAAGGATGTCCTCACGCAAGCGAAGGCCAAAGTCGCCTTCCCCGACCTCGGCACACCGACCGGCTTCAGGATGAAGTCGGCGGTAACGGGGGCGCGACTGTTCGAGGTGGCGGGTCCGGACGGCAAGGAGAAGGCGGACATCCTGGCCGCCAAGTTGAGGGAAGTCCTCAATGAGGAGGACGTTCGAGTGTCCAGGCCAGTCAAGACCGCAGAATTGCGTGTCGATGGGCTGGACGACTCGACAACTCCGGAGGAGGTCGTGGCGGCCATCGCTCGAAGCGGTGGATGTCTGCCGGGGGACGTACGGGCTGGCGACATTCGCGCCAATGCTGCCGGGCTGGGCACTATTTGGCTGAAGTGTCCGGCTGCGGTGGCAAAAAAGGTAGCTGACAGCGGGCGGCTTCTGGTGGGGTGGGTTGCAGCACGGGTGAGGCTGCTGCAGCCCAGGGCTATGCGGTGCTACCGATGCCTTGACGTTGGGCACGTCGGGGCGCGGTGCACCGCAACAACTGACCGTAGCGGCCTATGTTACCGCTGCGGTAAGCCCGGCCACAGAGCGGCCCAGTGCTCCGCGAAGCCAAACTGCAGCCTCTGTACAGCTGCAGGGAGACCCGCGGAGCACAGCATGGGCGGAAATGCCTGCGGCGCCCCCGCCCAGAAGAATAAAAAGGGGAATGAGAGGAGGGAGCCAACCAGAGCTGCCCCTCAGCCTGGTGGCTCTTCGGCCGACTCCCGGCCCAAGGTTGTAGAGGAAATGGATTGTGTTTAATGGCACAATTCCATTTCCTCCAGTGCAATATCAACCACTCTGCCAGAGCTCAGGATCTTTTACTCCAGAGCATGGTCGATTCATGTGGCCGTGGTCGCCGAGCCGTACTACGTCCCCCCCCGGGATAACTGGGTGGGAGACCTGGACGGCTTGGTGGCTATCATTGGCGGGGCTCTTGCCGACCCGTCCCGAGGTCGCGGCTGGGTGGCCGCCCTCGTGGAAGGCATTGGCACTGTTGGGGCGTACTTCTCGCCCAACAGGAGCCTCGCTGACTTCGAGAGCTTCCTTGTCGAGTTGGGTGCCGTCGTGAACGGGTACCACCCTCGCCCGGTGCTGCTGCTCGGGGATCTCAATGCCAAGTCTGCGGCGTGGGGATCCCCGTGCACTGATGCCAAAGGCGAGGCACTGGAGGAGTGGGCCGTCACGACCGGCTTGACCGTCCTGAATCGGGGCTCGGTGTACACGTGCGTGCGGCAGCGGGGCGGTTCCATAGTGGACGTCTCGTTCGCAAGTCCCGCTGTCGCGGGCCGTGTCCGCGACTGGCGTGTCGCCGTGGGGGTGGAGACGTTGTCGGATCACCGTTACATCCGTTTCAGCGTCTCCGCCCAAACCGCGGGCGGTCGCGGGCCATCGGCCCCGAGGACGGATGGTCCACGCTGGGCGCGTAAGCGCCTCGACAGGGAGCTACTCGAGGAGGCCGCTATTGTGCAGGCCTGGATCCGGGAGTCGGCAACGACCGGACCCGTCGACGTCGAAGAGGAGGCGCAGTGGTTTCACGGGGCGATGACGCAAATCAGCGACGCGTCCATGCCCCGGATCCACACACAACCCAGAAGGCGCCAGGTGTACTGGTGGTCCGCCGAGATCGCGCAGTTGCGCGTCTCGTGCGTTCGTGTCAGGCGCCAGTACACCCGATACCGAAGAAGACGTCGTCGGGTCGCGGAGGAAGAAGCCGCGCTGTACGAGGTGTACCGCGCGGCTAAGCAGGCTCTGCAGCTGGCCATCGGCGAGGCGAAGACGCGAGCCAGGGAGGAGATGTTGGAGACGCTAAGCCGGGATCCGTGGGGGCGTCCTTATCGTTCGGTCCGAGGGAAAATCGGACCATGGGCGCCTCCAATTACGGAGAGTCTCCAACCCGAGCTGCTGGAGGAAGTGGTCGCAGCCCTCTTTCCGGCACGAGCGGAGCACACTCCGCCGCCGATGGCTCTGCCCACAGCTGCGGAGTCTGAAGAGGAGGACGCCAACGTCCCAGAGGTGACACAGTCAGAGTTGGGGGCGGCCGTGTTGCGGCTCCGGGCGAAGAACACTGCCCCGGGGCCCGATGGCATTCACGGCTGCGTGTTGGCCCTGGCTCTGAAGGAGTTGGAGCCCCAACTGATAGGTCTCTACTCAGCGTGCCTGGAGCAGGGCCAGCTGCCCGCTCAGTGGAAAGCTGGTCGTCTGGTCCTGCTCAGGAAGGCGGGGCGCCCTGCGGACTCGCCGTCCGCGTACCGGCCCATAGTGCTGCTGGACGAGGTGGGAAAACTATTCGAGCGGATAGTTGCAGCCCGCCTCGTCCGCCACTTGTGCGAGGAGGGGCCGGACCTGGCCGAGTGCCAGTTCGGGTTTCGGCATGGGCGCTCCACCATTACGGCGATCTCGCGAGTGAGAGACCTGGCGGAGGAAGCGGTGTCCCGGGGCGGGGTGATGTTGGCGGTGTCCTTGGACATCTCCAACGCCTTCAACACTCTGCCCTGGAGTTGCATCCGGGAGGCACTGCGCTACCATCGGGTGCCTCCTTACCTCCGCCGTATCGTTGGGGCTTACCTGACGGAGAGGTGTGTCACCTATCTGGGACGTGATGGCAGACACCAGCGCCTCATGTCGTGCGGTGCTCCACAGGGTTCGGTCTTGGGCCCACTGCTGTGGAACATCGGTTACGACTGGGTGCTGAGGGGCGAGCTCCAACCGGGTGTGGACCTGACGTGTTACGCCGACGACACGCTGGTCACTGCCCGGGGGAGCACACACAGGGAAGCAACGTTGCTAGCGACGGCGGCGGTCTCACAGGTGGTGAGCCGCATACGGCGCCTTGGCCTGGAGGTGGCCCTCAACAAGTCGGAGGCCATAGTTTTTCATGGCCCCCGACGGGCGCCGCCGCCGGGATTGCACATGGTGGTTGGGGGGGCTACCATCGCTGTCGAGTCCACCCTAAAATATCTGGGACTGGTGCTCGACAGCCGGTGGGATTTCGGCCCCCACTTCCGGCGGCTAGCACCCAAGTTGATGGGCGCGGCGGGGGCGCTGTCAACGTTGCTTCCCAACGTGTCGGACCCGAGCGCCGCCTGCAGGCGGTTGTACGAGGGGGTCGTGCGATCGATGGCCCTATATGGGGCCCCGATTTGGGCGGCTGACCTGACGGCCGGCTCAATCACCGTGCTGCGGAAGCCGCAGAGGGTGATGGCCGTCAGAGTCATTAGGGGTTATCGCACGATCTCCTTCGAGGCGGCTTGCGTGCTGGCCGGATCTCCGCCCTGGGACCTGGAGGCGAAAGTCCTCGCGTCACTACATTGGTGGCGCGAGGACGCGCGGGCCCGCGGCGTGGGACCGACGCAGCGAGTTATCGAGCTGCGCCGGTCACAGCTGCGCGAGGTCCTGGTGGCGGAATGGCGGGACAGGCTTTTAAGCCCTTCCGCTGGCCTCGCCACTATCGAGGCCATCCGGCCAGTGCTCGACCTGTGGCTCGGGAGAGGGCACGGCTCCCTCTCGTTCCGTGTGACGCAGGTCCTCTCGGGGCATGGCTGCTTCGGGAGGTTCCTGTGCCGCATAGGTAGGGAGCCGGACGCTCGGTGTCACCACTGCGTCGACTGTCGGGAGGACACGGCGCGGCATACGCTGGCAGAGTGTGCTGCTTGGGAGGGGCCGCGCCGTGCCCTCATCTCTGTAGTAGGCAGTGACCTCTCGCTGCCGGCCGTAGTTCGTTCTATGGTCGACGGCGAGGAGTCCTGGGACGCGGTGGTGTCCTTCTGCGAAGCGGTCATCTCGCAGAAGGAGGCTGCGGAAAGGGAAAGGGAGATCCTGACCTCTCTCTCGGTCCGCAGCAGGCGCACCGGGCGTCGGGGGAGGGCCTACGCTGCCCTCCACCGGCCCCCCTAACTGGGTCCAGGGGTGGCGGACTTGGGGATGTCCGTCGCCCACCAACTGGACCCGAGGTGGCGGCGCCTAGTGTTCCCGCGCGCCCCTCTTGAAGTCGCGAGGGAAACTCTCCCTCGCTGACGAGATGTGGCCCGCAGCGGCGGGCCGGCACCAGTCGGGGATCGCGGTTGTCTCTTATGTTCCCGTGATCCCCGGCGTAGGTGTGAGACGGAACACCGGGGGGTTTTAGTCAGTAGGAGTCTGACAGACCCCTTCGCCCCTTTCCCCAGGGCGGAGGATATCCATGAGGATTTCCCCCCGTCAAAAAAAAAAAAAAAAAGGGTCTGATGCAGAAGGCAGTCCTTCTTGACACGGCTCGTATTGTGAGGAGGTTCCTGTCTCTGGAGCCCTAACCACCGGTTTCTTGGTCCCTGTACCCGAAGTCGGTGGTCTACTATTTTTTATATTTTTAAATGTATTTGTTTTTATATGTATATTTAAAAATGTAAATAATATGTATATATAAATGTAATAAAGAGAATAATAATAATAATAAATTCTTTATTGCAGCAAATTACATTTAACAATATAGATATGAGCCCTGACTCCCAAACTAGCGTGAGCTGTATGTTGGGAGCCAGTGTCTTCCCAAGTATAAATTACACTGTTACAAATATGTTTGTTGCAAAGTGGTCCAAATATAAGCAGTAGATTCCCACATCCCACATACATAGAGTATAACACTGTATATAAGAGCACACTACCCACACTTGATATAAATAATTAAATAATTCGGACATCTAACCCAGAACGCCATCTAGTCCCAAACTATGCAGAGCTTGTGTTATGGGTACTAAACAACCGATATAAATACATATAAACTTTTTTTTCGTAAATACATACATATTATTCATAGAAAACACCCAAACGCCGAAACAAATATTTGCAGATCATACAAACATTTGATATGACCCGGGAATCGAACCCGAGACCTAAAGCACAGCAGTCGCATAATTATGCTACTGCGCCACTGAGGGAGTCAATGTATAATATTAACCTGTACTGGACACTGCACTTCTGTCCCAGACGTTCGCATCATGAAACGCTTGTCGTATGTGGTTTCATTAAATTATGATAACTCATTATTACGTCATAAACACATTCGAGTCAAATCAATTCATGTAAGATTAATTATTGTAAGATTTGACAAGTATTAACATTATGCTAACTGAAATAATTAAACGATAAATAACATACTGCAATGAATGTAATTTGTTTAAATATTTTAATGTGTTTGACGCGAGCAAAAGTGTTTTTTTTATGGAATAGGGGGCAAACGAGCAGACTTATCACCTGATGGTAAGCGACTAGTTTTAAACGTTTAGGATGATCATTCAATTCTGGCGCTAAGCTTCGTAAGCTATTTAAGTATACTACGGTTGTACATGAATTTTCGAAACATTAAAATGGTCAGCTACTTTCGAGGTTGACTGTACATAATTTTCCTAAAGAAGTGTTTAAATAGCAAAGTACTACATTTTTTTTCCGTGTGGAAATCCCCTCGGACCGTCACCCCATCGAGGTTTGCGGCGGGGCGGTGTGTCGGACTCGAACCGACTTAAATCACACGATGTGCCACTCTGCGCCTGAGGAGGGAGGGATCCGAGAACTGCTGTTATAAAACATCCAGACAAAGTTCTACATACCCTAACGTTTATTTCCTATCCACAACCTTTAGTCTATATAGTCATATAATCAAAATAGTCTCAATATAAAATAAATATTATTCAAATTCTAAAATATCTATAATAATCCCCATAGATCTTTGCCACTTAGCTAACTGTATTTCATTATTACATAGTACTACAAGTAAATGGTTCGACTAACCCGAAAGTTCCCAAATCATAACATTAAAGTAAACATGTTGAATTTCCTTTGATTGATCTCATATTAAATTTGCAAATGAAAAGCCCTTTGTAGACGTAATCTTTGTACATAGAAGAAAGAACAATAAAGAATGAAAATTCATACTATTTTCTCCATTTTGTCTCAATGTGTTATCCCAATTGTGCCCACTGGTCTGCAAAAAGGGCGAATTGATTACGTATCCGAAAGCATTTTTATTTATTGATCTTTTTTTTTCAATATAAATTCTACGAGACGAAATTTTACCAATTCTTCTGGAATTCGTATTAGTTCCCAACAACAAGTGGGAAGTAGCCTATAATAACGGACGTTTCTGGAATTCTTTTCGCTTTTACTTTGATGCCGGATAGCGAATGCTGTCATTTGAAGTTTCATTTATTTTTAAACCCCGACGCAAATAAAGGGTGTTATAAGTTTGAGGTCGATGTCTGTCTGTCTGTGGCATCGTAGCTCTCAAACCGATGGACTGATTTCAGCCAGTTTCCTTGCGGTGGTTCTTAGCTATGTTTTGTTAATATCGGTCCAGCAGTGTTAGAGTATCAGCTCTTTTCCAAAATGATGTAAGGCATTTTTGGCGTGTGATTACTCGATTAGGTGCTTGCGTTGGAGGTTTTTTGAAATGACTCTACTCTGCCTGATGGAAGCATAAGCAGAATCCAAGAGTGGTTGTCACGATGCAGACAATGCAAAAATGCAGCATGGTGACCCACACCATGGCGGGCTAGTGATGCTTCTGCATCATTGGGCCTCCGGTCTCGCACTCACCAACGAAACACGACAGCACGATCGCTGTCATTTTACCTTGATTTTCTGTGCGAGGGTAGTAACGCCCCGGTCGAGCTGGCCCGGTCGAGCTGGCCCGTTCGTTCTGAAATCAGCGTGGCTCTACTACCTTGTAAATGTTATCAATAGAAAGTAGGCTTTGTTCTACTATACCAAGTTCAGTTTCAAATTTGTTTCAAGTATCCCTTCTCTTTACTGTGAAGTTGTCCTGCTTACTCTGCTCGTTTACTCGACTCTTACGACGCCCATGAAGCGTCATCATTTAACAATATTTTTCTTTTTAATATTTAAAATTATTTTTCTTTTTAACACGCTTTTATTAGCTTGGCCTGTATGTGTGTAACAAAATCTTTTGACTTCATTTTCACCTACTTGTAAAAGTCTGATTAACTTGAAAATTTCCACAGGGGTCAAGGGTCGATGACAATACAGTAATTTGAAAAAAAAAACAAAAAAACGAAATAGTTTTTTTTTTCTAAAAAAAAATAGTTTTGAAAAACTAAACAAACACGCCTTTGTAAATTTACCAAACTAAAAAGTAGAAAATAAATTATAGTAAAAAAAACTAAAAAACACGCTTTCATAGCAATCGAACTAAACAGTAGAAAATAATTTTAATGTAAAAAGCGTGAGGCGACATTATTGAAATTACTATTGCGACTTACGACTTACTACGACTATTAAAGCGTGTTTTTTAGTTTTTTAAACTATAATTTATTTTCTACTTTTTAGTTTGGTATATTTCGATTGCTATTAAAACCTGTTTTTAACCGACTTCAAAAAAGGAGGAGGTGTGTTCGCAGATGACTTCGTCGTTTATGAACCGATTTTAATGATTCTTCTTTTGTTAGAAAGGAGATATCCCGACGGAGGTACTGTGACAAGGAAACGAGGATCTGATGATGGCATCCTAGAGAAATCGAGGGGAACCCTCATTTTTTTCAGGCACGTACTATGTTTTTCGTATATTTTCTGAAGCTACTCCGGTATTTGCGTCCGGGATTCATCATTTAATGATGATGAGCTGATGATGAAAGGTACAACTCCTTAACGGTTAGGAGTTGGAGAATAAATCTTTCAATTATTTAAGTTATTTAGGTGAGCTGATGACACAGACGCTATGATGACTAACCCCTTAATGTATTTTGCTTTAAGTAACTCGCCTGCTTCTATTTCATCACGACATTTAAGCTTGGACACGATTCCTATTGCCCCGTAGACCACGTTCTCGGTAACATAAATCTTGCATCTCAACATAATTTTGGAAACTGAGCATACGCAGTTTTAATACGTGTTCAAACCACTAAAGTTATTCGCATCAGCAGAAATTATATGAAATAGTATAGTTCAACTTACTGATAACCTACGATTGTTTGCACTAAAAATGGAAAAATAAAAACTTTTTATAAAAAAAAACTGACTTCCAAAAACCATCCAACGAAAACTCCCTGCCAAAAAACACTAAAAAGCGTAAAATAAACTGGCTCTTCATAAATTGCTATAAGCCAATTCTTGTCTATACCTAATTCTTTATTCATTTAAAGAGTAGTATTATTATGTGTGCTATGTACCTAATATCTGTTTGAAGTCGGCGCCAAGCCAAAATGTAATAGGAGGTACCGCACTCGCCGCTGCTGGATGCCGGAAAACCACCCAAGTGGGCAGACACGCGCGGGCTGACGCGACGTCGTTGATGGTCGTCCCGAAATATATCAATTGTGGTAACTACTATCTTGGCGCCGACTTCAAACAGATTTTAGGTACCTAGCACACATAATAATACTACTATTTAAATGAATAAAGAATTAGGTATAGACAAGAATTGGCAAATAGCAATTTATGAAGAGCCAGTTTATTTTACGCTTTTTAGTGTTTTTGGCAAAGAGTTTTCGTTGGATGGTTTTTGGAAGTCGGTTTTTTTTTATAAAAAGTTTTTAAACTATGATTTATTTTAAATGTTTTTGGAGAATCACATTAAATGTGTGTAAATTAAGCCTATGTAAGCAATGAAGTACAGAAAAATTTAAATGTAATACAGATGTATAAATTAACGACTAAATAGCTTTTTCGTTTCGCCTCTTGTTAGTAGTATATTAGTACACTATTAATATTAATGGATATTACGAGAAGATTATATCGTAAAATTTTAATATTATTAGTAAATAAGTTTTGAGGATGAAATCTGTAGATTTCAAAACTTCTTCTCTCTCTCTCAAAGCTACTTACACTGTAGCTGAATAACTTCAACTACAGCTGAAGTTATTCAGCATATAAAAGTGATAAGACACGGATCCATTTTATTGATAAAAACCTCGAAGAGATATAACGACACAGTGTGCTAAAATAATAGAACAATACAATAAAAAATTAAGCAAACGCTGTTGACACAGGCGTTAGACAACATTGTTAACAGTCACTATATTTTTTTCAATTCTAAATGAGCTAAATAGTGTAGTTAAGTACCCTTTCTTTACATCTCTATCAGAATGTCTGGCCATAAAGATCAAACAAAGCTTTTATACCCAGACCCTTACATTCCAAATTCAAAAAATTAGCATCCAAGATAAACCGGTCACAATATTGAAATCGCCGACGCGTTCATCCTTGACCCATCAAATGGCATGTTTGCCAATCCTACCTAACATAGCATAAAACCGAAAGCAATCCACGGTGAGCTTGTTCAACCCTAATAAATCTACCTATGTCCCCATTTCGGAATTTTGTTTACATCGCCGTTACGTGTTACGAATACCTGGCTTGGGTTGACGAAAAAGTATTTTATATAAATCATTGCTAAACCTATAATAAGTCGAAAATTGGTCGTGTGCATTATTAGCGATTTGAACAAACCTTTATGTATAAATTTGTACACTTTGATGGTGAATAATAAATCTTCGATAGTGTTACAATGCATACTAGGTTGTAGTTCATAAAAAATTTAAATATAGCTTCAATTCCGTATAAAAAACTTAGAAAATAATATTCCAGGATTTATCTCTGTATTCCATTTCAAAATGATATTGCTTCGTTAATATAGCTAGATACGTAATAAGTTTAATTTAAGTCTAAAAGAGATAAAAGGAATGTGTATGCTTTGAGAATAATAATAGTAATAACCGCAACAATGAGTGCTCAACCTTAATCAACCTTAGTGTGTAATGCCTTTAGCTCGTCTGGTTATAGTTTTTACAAGTTTGCTAAGTTTCTTCGAGCTTGTAACGTTAGTTTCGTTCACTTAAAGGTAAATAAGTATTATCCCTCGAAAACAAGCAAGATATTTCTACTGACCAGAATATTCACAGCTTGATTAGTAATCAAGATTTAGTATCACGACAGACGAACCAGAACAAACAATTTGCCACAGACTTAAGAGAAGCTGACGATACATTCAATAACTTATGCCAAAACATTATATCGATGGTGATTATTAATAATGTCGGATCCGCAAAAATATTATTTTTCAGTAAAACAGTTTAAATATTGTTTTAACGATAAAAAACAATCAATGTTGATGTTCAAATTTCCACCGACAGTTTTTTGTCAGTGAAAATATGAACTTATTTTTTTTGCAGATCCGACATTATTAATATGGACCATCTATATATAAAAAAGCTATATGATACAAATTCAATACACTACATAAAACAGTCTGAACACAAACCAATAAGATTCCGAAATAAGTGTAATGATTATGCATATTAAAATTATAAATTCAAAAGTCTAACCCAACTCTGTCTGTCTCTCTGTCTGTTACGCATTCACGGCTAAATCGCTGCGCACCGGTTTGGAGATACATACTTTGATTCTTGAAAAAAAACATAAACTACTCTTTGCCGCAATAATCGACATCGACAATCGACATTAAACTGGCTTTTACACCAAAGTAAAATAATATAACGCCAGATAAATAAAAGCGAGTTTAACAATATAACGACGTATTTTTTGTTACCTACAAGAACATTTAAAGGCGCGTATCCACTGAAATTGTTGGTAAATTCAGTGTTCCCAACTGTTTGCAACTCTTCAGAAAATCGCCAACTTTTGTTTCCATTGTGTCTAAACCGAGTCGCCAACAATTTGAAAAACATGAGCCGTCATGATGCGTCACCACAGAGCCAATAAATATTTGCAACAAGCATATTATTTTGACGAAACACTGTCCCCAACATTTGTTGACAATTTTTGTTGCCAACACAAGGAAATTACAGAAACTTTTGTCACAAAAGTTGGCAACTTTTGTTCGGTGCAGACTCGGCGTAATATATCAACACGAACTTACTAGTCATTTCTAGTAATTAGCTTCCCAACAACTTCAATCGTGCCTCCCAACAAAAAATAGAAGCTCTCAAACTCCTGAACCTTTGAACTATTTTTCTTAACCGAATAAACAAACTAACAATATTCTGTAGGGGTTCGAATGGTCGAACAAACGCTAATTGGGCTCTAGCTAGATGATTGCTTTCATCAAAACTTCAGTGCGTTTATCAAGAGTTACTATAGTTACTATTTAACTTTACACCTATATACGGTATGCATAGTTAAACAAATTTAGTTCAGTATTTTGCTTGCCTTATTAGTTTTCATATAATAACCTATTTATTTAAAATTTAGGGCAATCAAATAAAAAAAAATAC
Source organism: Diaphora mendica (assembly GCA_949125395.1). Lineage (NCBI taxonomy): Eukaryota > Metazoa > Arthropoda > Insecta > Lepidoptera > Erebidae > Diaphora > Diaphora mendica. The sequence continues at coordinate 39,684,674 of OX421311.1, read as the reverse complement.
CGGTCAAGTGCAAGTCGGACTTGCGCACCGAGGGTTCCGTACAAACCTGTAGGTATGTAAGTAAAAGTTTTCAGAATTTTTCTGTTACCTGTGCTGTTAAGCTAGTGCTTCTTACCAAATTTCAATTTTCTATGTCAACAGGAAGCAGCTTTTCCCATGCGAGCAGTCGCGAGTTTCAAAATATGCGGTATAAATGGTTGTACCTTCTTGCGTTTTTCCATGGACTTAATTTTTTTTTTTCAAACCTTGAAGGCAATTAGACCTAATTTTGATTTGATATAAATTTCAACTTGATACCTCTGCGCGTTCATGAGGCAAAGGGTAGTACATAGTTATATAATTATTAAAAAAAACATGTGATGTAACTAAAAATTTAAGATTTTCGAAATTTTCCCTTTATTCGTGCTATAAAACGTTGCTTCATGCCAAATTTCAAGAATCAAGGACGGCTGGAAGTATCCTTTAGGTTTTGATTCCCTTGCTAGTAGTTGCGAGTTTCGAAATATGGGTTTTAAATTGCTGTTTCTTTTGATTACGTTAACATAGAAGTTTGATTTTGTTACAGCTTAAAGGTGTTATAGACTTGAATATTTGATATGAATTTCAATTTAATACCTCTATTATTTGGTACGAAGCAACGTCTTATCTATGCTATAAGACGTTGCTTCGTACCAAATTTCAAGATCCTGAGTTCACGGGAAGTACACTGTAGGTTTTGATTGCCTTGCGAGTGTTGAAAATTTGCATTATAAACGACTTATTAGACGAAGTAACTAAAAATTTATACTTTTCGCAATTTTTCCTTTATCAGTACTATAGGATGTTGCTTCGTATCAAATTTCAAGAAGATTACTTCACGGGAAGTATCCTGTAGGTATTGATTCCCTTGCGAATGTCGCAAATTTGCAGCATAAAAGGCTGTATCTTTTGATTGCGTTGGCTTAGAAGTTTGATTTTTTCACAGCTCTAAGGGGCAGTGGACTTGAGTATTTCATATGAATTTCAGCTTGATATCTTCACGCGTTCCTAAGAAAAAGGGTCTTGAGAGACAGACACATGGACAACAAAGTGATCCTATAAGGGTTCCATTTTTTCCTTTTGAGGTACGGAACCCTAAAAAGCAGTCAATATCATGCAACCGTCAATCACCATAGCTGTTTCTACTATCAAATAATTGGTGAAACATCTCATTATTTTCAAAGTTCATTGATGTCTGTTGCTACTAAGGAACATACAGTTGATACTTTTTTTATGTACTGAATGTGACTGTACTGTACTGTGTAAGGTTTGGTTTCTTGAATTAGTTTTCTATTAAGTACCTATTACAAAACTAATGTTTTTAAAAGTATGCCGTTTTTAGATGTTTAAGTTTCTTGTAGTATAAACTGGCGACACTAAACTCCAATAATGAAGAAGTAGAAGATATTGAAAATATAAATGTAGAACCGTAAACTTCAGTAGAAAACTTATGCCACTCATGGTACGGCCATAACAGGCGAACGTGTTGTCTATCCATCGATCGATATCGAGCAATTAAGTATGTTGATCACGTTGCTTCGTGTTGGCAATTAGGAATTGTTAAGTTGAAAGCCTTTGAATGATAGTGTCATATTACAGTTCGTTTTCTAAAATGAAATGGATGTGCGAATGGTGTAGTGACGGTTACCTCGCCTATTTACAAGGTCTTTATTAACTTGCAACGTATGTATGTATGTTACGGTGGAATCTTGCAACTCAATTTTGAAGCAGATATCTTCAACCGATTTCGCTGAAATTTTGCAAGCATATTCAGCGTGACAATACAATATTGTAATGTCATGGAGCTGATCTGATGCTGGAGCTGGAAGGTGGCCATAGGAACTCTGTAAAGAAACGTCGCAACATCATCGAGTTTGGACTCGTTTGATTCGTCTCGCTCGAGGCATTCCAGTAAAAGCTTGTTATTTAAAAAGCTTTTCAATTTAATTTATTCTACTATCCCTACATGAGACAACACTTACGACCGTTTTCAATAACCTATGTCCAGTTTACCTGAATGATGTGATTAATGAATGAATTTACATTAAAAAGAGTATTTGTTCTTTTTTTTCACAACTTACATCCTATTATGTAAAAATAGTTGATTCTTCCTATCAATGAAATTATTGAATCAATGATATTGATGAAAGTAAAAATATTTATGGACTACCTTCAGTTTTAACTAGAGATATGTTATTGAATTCGGCAGTTAATATGATCCAAAAATAGTTGTTCTGAGGCAGGGTGTTCTTGCTGTCCGTTTTTAGAATTCTATGCGTTGCCTTACACGTACTTGGTCGGTTTTTTTCACATACATATTTCTGTAAAGTCCCCCGTGGCATAAGATTTACCTTTTTAAAAAGAAATATGAATAAATAAACATAACTCTTGAGAAAGGTAAATTTAATGCGTTCCGTAATAAATTCAACAACAAAAAAGGATTATTTTTAGCGTCAGTTTCTATAGGGTTAAAGTGCTTCAAGTTGAAGTGATGAAACTTAAAGGGTACTTGAAGCATGAAGGAAGCTCCGAATAGTCTTTTTAGGGTTATGCTTCTCAAAAAGAATAAAGATTTCTTATGATTACTTTGTTATCCGTCTGTTTATTGTTCATCGTTACTTTTTGCAATTAACGTCAAATACTCATGACTGTATTTTCTTACTTTTCGCTACATTCAAAATAAACGCTTGCAGTTATATCAAAATCGGATTATGAGCAATTTTTTAAAAGTCAATTACGTTTCCCCATAAAACACAACTGTCGAAAATATCTATACTTATAATAAAACTGTAACAGGTCCGATTCTGTACATTAAAGATATTTTGAATTTTTTTCTTGGAGGGCTCTTTATAATCGATACTGAAGCCAAAACTGTATTTTTTTTTCATTTTTGTTTGTCTGTCTCTCTGTATCTTGGCCGTGCATCACGCCAAAACTACTAAATGGATTCAAATGAAACTTGGCGTGATTTGAGTCCATACTACGAGGTAGGACACAGGAGACTTTTTATCCCGAAATTCAGCACGGTTTCCTAGTGACAGGGGCTGAAAGTCAAAATATGTATTTAGTTGTAATTTAATAACACATAGTCCGATTTCATTCATTCTTTTTTTGCTAGAAATAAAATAAATAATAGATAACGAAAAAAGTCTTTTTTTTTCGCGACTGTACACTGCCTGGGGAAGCTGAGACAGATATCGATACCTCCTAACATTATAGTAATTTTACAGGAGAGCGATTTGAAGACAAATCGCTTATGTTTTTATGAAATTAATCTTAATTAGAGTAAATTAAATGTATCTAATAATAAATATGGGAAGCTTTTCCTTTGGTATGAAATGTTTTTGCTGATTTTTGTTTTAAATTACATTTTATGTACATGGCTGGGTATACGCCGGCGGGACTTAATAGTAAAATGGTTTAACTACCACTTATATTCATGTACGTTGTACACCAAAATACATGGTTTACACTAATTTCATACCAAAGGAAAAGCTTCCCATATTTATTAAAAGATACATTTAATTTACTCGAATTAAGATTAATTTCATAAAAATATAAGCGATTTGTCTTCAAATCACTCTCCTATAAAATACTATAATGTTAGTTGACTCAGTATACATAAGAGGTATTTCGCATGCACGACTCACCGCCGTGCATCGTATACTGAGCCGCAATACACTTGTGCCGATTCGTCCCCCCACACACCCCGCGTATACAGGTACGATGTCAGTTGAATGAGTATACAATATACGATTCTATCTGATGTTGAAATTGATTTAGTATACGCGAAATTATCTCAGTAATATTGTTCTTTTTAATTTATTTTCAACACTATCATAAAGATCATAGATTATTGTATACATTTATATAACAATCATAAAATACCTAAATTTGCTAGTTGACTCACCACCACGATACGTAGGAGGTATCGATATGTAAATATGGCGGTATGAAGTTCGTCCGCTAGTTGGTAAATAAATATCTTAGAGAATAGAAATTAAATAGATACCTAATATAAGTTACAAAACCACGGTTCCGGTTATCCGGTTTTTTCATTCATTGTTACTTTGGGATTTCGTTAGTTTGAACTTTCATGTAAAGATCCTGTTCACGAGTTCTACTTTTATCTCTAACGTAACTTGTACCAAAATATATAGGAATCTATACAAATAAATAAAATTGGAGTGTCTGGTTTTAATATTAAAATAACCGCTTTTTACTAAATGCTTAGATATTATTATGTATGTAAACACGGTAAATATACCAAAACATCATTTTTGTTTAAATTTGTCTGTCTGTCTGTTTGTTCCGGCTAATTTCTGCAACCGCTGAATCGATTTTGACGGGACTTTCACTGATAGGTAGCTGATGATATAAGGAGTAACTTAGGCTACTTTTTTAGACTAGCTTCTCCCCGTAGCGTTACCCGAGGTACGATAATGACCGCCGGTAACACCGCGGGGTTTAGCTAGTATAGAATAAACTCGCAATCAGGAAAGTTACATGTAACATGCCAAAATCTAATTTAAATTTATTATTACCATTATCTTGCGCTGATTAAAAATCTAATATCTTGAAAAAAATATCTTGTATCTTGTATGTTTACAGGGTGGAATTTAGTAATACCACCTGAAGGGAAAGTACTCTTAGTACTGCAGATAGAAACTTTTACTCAAAGAAAACATTGCTTTATTTTGAAAAGAAAGAAACTGCATTCAAAGATTTCCGAAAATCCGCTTGCCACACCTGAGAATCGAACCGACTAAAATATGTAAAAATTATATAAAGGCTAGGCGCTACTGCGACGACCGTAGCGAATGCTAGCCATCAGGATCATAAGGGGATACCACACGATCTCTTTTGAGGTGGCAAGTCTCCTTGCCGGAACCCCAACATGGGATATGGAGGCAAGAGCCCTTGCTGCACTTTATCAGTGGAAATTGAAGCTCAGAAATCCCAGCTCTGCCAGGCCCTCGTGGAGGAGTGGAAGGAACGACTTGGGCATCCCAGTGCCAGGTATGCCATTATTGCGGCGGTAAGATCCGTTATAGAGGATTGGCTCGAGAGGCATCACGGGACGCTCTCATACCAGCTGACGCAGTTGATCACTGGAAAAGGATGCTTCGGAGATCACCTGTGTCTGATCCGCAAGGGGCCAACGCCTGAGTGCCACCACTGCAATGGCCGGACCGTGGACACGGCGCTCCACACGCTGGCAGCATGGCCAGCGTGGGGGAAGCCAAGGCGTGATCTCGTGGCAGTCATCGGAGTGGGCAATCTCCCTCTCGGTATCATGATTATGGCCATGTTACAGAGCGAAAGCGCGTGGAACTCCGCTGGCGCTTTCTGCGAGCAAATTATGCTTGCGATGGAGATGGCGAAGCGGAATCGAGAGAAGTTTCGAACTCTCCTGATCCGCCAGGCCCGGGAACGGGCCAGGTATCCATAAGCACAAGCCTGAGAGTGACTGGTGAGGCTATCTGTCATCCTAGCAGAAGCAGGGTCGTAACGCGACTCACCAGAAAAATACTAGACACCGCACATACAACAAATTTTAGTATGTAGTTATCTCTAATAGAAATACTCTATTTCTAACATTTTAACAGGTATCCAATTTAAAATGGTGCACATTTTCTGTTGAAACTGGTTCAACAAACGACTGCAGTACCGCCGACTGTAATGATTCCCATTGTGTGACCTACCTCAGCGACTACCCCTTTGAAAACATTTTAAATGGAATTAGTAGTGTACCTTTTTTATCATGATTGAAATGCATTGAACAAGCGACTGGTCTCTACTACGTACGGGTGTAATATATGTAGATACGAATGTAGTGTGAGTGTAATATACATGATTGTGTTGAAAACATAAATGGATCTTTTGAATCACTCTCTCTATTGATGAAATCTGTGGTGTGGTTTTAAAGATTTTCTAAATTTCCAAAAAAGTAAAGCGACTTCATTTTATACTATGTACCGCCCGCGTATATGTCGATTATCGCGGTAAAGAGTAGCCTATGACATATTTCATTAAAATTAATGGTTTAGCCGTAAAAGCATATCATACAGACAGACTTGACTGCACGTTTGGCAAATAGTAGTATTATAATGTGTGCTAGGTACCTAGAATCTGTTTGAAGTCGGTGCCAAGTGACTATGGCTTAGACTTTTGTAATTGTTCGTTCGTATTCTTATTGGCTTAGCACCGACTGCACGGGTGGCCTAGTGGTTTAGGCGGTCGCCACGCCGCTTGTCAATTCGCCAAGTGTTGTGGGTTCAAATCCTACACGGGACAACACTTTGTGTGATCCACAAATTGTTGTTCTGAGTTTGGGTGTTAATTGTGTCCGTTTCATGTATGTCTGTAAAAGTCCCCCGCGATACAGGATGTTTATTCCTAACGCGGGAGTTGTCTTTCCTAAAAAAAAAAAAAAAAAAAACATCCTCTAATCGCTAACTGTTAAAGAGTTTAACCTTCTATCATCAGCTCACCTAAATAACTTGAAAGTATACGACTGAAGGTCTTTAGATACGTATGAAATTGAAAGAATTATCCTCCAACTCCTAACCGTTGAGGAGTTGTACCTTCCACCTTCCATTATCAGCTTACCTAAATAATTTGAAAGAGTACGACTAAAGGTAACATATATACATATGATATTTAAAGATTTATCCTCCAAATCCTAACCGTTAAGGAGTTGTACCTTACATCATAAGCTCATCATCATAAAATGATGACTACCAGAAGCAAATACCGGTGTAATTTCAGAAAATATACGAAAAACATAGTATGTGCCTATAAAAATGAGGGTTTCTCTCGATTTCCCTGGAATCCCATCATCAGATCTTGATATGGTGGCAATGGGACTACCTCGGGAGCATATCTTTTCGAATACAAAAACAAATTTCAAAATCGGTCCACAATTTACGGAGTAATCTGTGAACATACATAAAAAATAATAAAAAAAAATAGGTCTTTACCTATGAAATTGCCGTTTTGTATGCAATAAGTGAAAGTACTTATTTTTTCAAACTTTTTATTTCTGGTATTAGAAGTAATCATCCATGCAATCGACGCATCTTTGCCAACGCATTGGCAGTTTATTGATGCCCTTCTTGTAAAAATCAGCTGGACGGGAGGCAACAAACTCTTCAAAGGCATTTTGTACTGCCTCTCGGGAATTGAATTTTTTACCCCCTAAAAAGTTGTCTAAATTTTGGAAAACGTAACAGTCGGTAGGTGCAAGGTCTGGTGAGTATGGCTGATGAGGGAGAGCCTCCGACCCCAGCTCTTGCAGCTGCTTCACGACAACGCGCGACCCCATACTGCGCAACAGACAGTCTCCAAGCTGCAAGAGCTGTTGGAAGGTTGGAAGCTCTCCCTCATCCGCCATACTCACCAGACCTTGCACCTACCGACTATTACTTTTACCAAAATTTAGACAACTTTTTAGTGGGTAAAAAATTCAATTCCCGAGAGGCAGTACAAAATGCCTTTGAAGAGTTTGTTGCCTCCCGTCCAGCTGATTTTTACAAGAAGGGCATCAATAAACTGCCAATGCGTTGGCAAAGATGTGTCGATTGCATGATTGCTGATTGATATTACTTCGAATAACAGAAATAAAAAAGTCTGAAAAAATAAGTACTTTCACTTATTGCATACAAAACGGCAATTTCATAGGTAAAGACCTAATATACAGTGGAATGTAGAACCTCCTCCTTTTTGTAAGTCGGTTAAAAATATAAGCAAACTTTTTTATTATCAATACCACAGTTTCCACTCCCGAGAGCCGTTTCTAGCATAATCCCAGTTAGTATACAGCCCGTAAAATGGAACAATATTCATTTTAATAAAGCTCAGGTGTTCTGCCTTCTAAGGGTCCTTAGGTATCTTACTTGTGTAAAATTATAAAAGGATTTTATGATATTAGGGCTTAGTTAGGTTGTATAATTGGTGTTATATTTTGACGATGGTGGTTTACAATATGATGTTGGATCCTATTTCTTATTATTATTAACCGACTTCTAAAAGGAGGAGGTTCTCAATTTCATCGGTATTTTTTTTAATGTATGTACATTGATTAGGTACTCCGTCAATTGTGGACCGTTCTTCGTTAGGAAAAAAGAGCTAAGCCAATAAATTTCTTGCGTTTGAAATGTAAATTTGTGGGTTGTTTCATAATCAGGTTTATCTGTATGTTTATTTGTTTGTAAGCATGTTTGAATGCGATTATTATGTGCTTTATTTATGAAATATAGTACAACAATAACGCAAAAAGATTTAAAAGATTAAAAAATCATTCTATTATTATTCCCAATATTATTTTGGGTCTGCTACTAGTAGGCAGGTAAATAAAATGTTATTAAAATTTTAATTATCTTAATATATATAAATCTCGTGTCACAATGTTTGTCCTCAATGGACTCCTAAACCACTTAACCGATTATAATAAAATTTGCACACCATGTGCAGTTCGATCCAAATTGAGAGATAGGATAGTTTAAATCTCAAATTATAGTCGCAATTTTAATTTATTGCTAATTATTGTATAAAATATGGCGGTACGAAGTTCGCCGGGTCAGCTAGTTGTTTATATATAAATCTCGTGTCACAATGTTTGTCCTCAATGGACTCCTAAACCACTTAACCGATTATAATAAAATTTGCACACCATGTGCAGTTCGATCCAAATTGAGAGATAGGATAGTTTAAATCTCAAATTATAGTCGCAATTTTAATTTATTGCTAATTATTGTATAAAATATGGCGGTACGAAGTTCGCCGGGTCAGCTAGTTGTTTATAAAACTAAAAAAACAGGATTTTGTAACCGCAGAACTAAAAAGAATAAAATGTTTTTTAATGTAAAAATAAAAATCAGTTTATTGTACAAATCCGTCGAGTGCGTTAGTTGTTGTGAATATTTAAATGACATATATATTGGTTAAATTAAAGTTAGTTTAACTGAATTAATGATTTTTTTTTAATTTTTTTATTTTACTAATTTGTTAAATAATTAATAAATTGGATGGGTCTGAGATATGTACCTGCAAATAAGGATATTTATTATTATATACTAGCTGACCCAGCGAACTACGTACCGCCATATTTACATATCTGTCTCAGCTTCCCACAGGCAGTGTACAGTCGCGGACAAAAAAAACACTTATCCCGTTATCTTTTTTTTTTCTTCCTAGCAAAAAAAGAATGAATGAAATCGGACTATATGTTATTGAATTACAACTAAGTACATATTTTGACTTATATCCCTCTCTTCAGAGGATCCAAGATACAGACAGAGAGACGGACAGACAGACAAAAATGAAAAAAAAAAAACTGTTTTGGCTTCAGTATAGATTATAGAGCCCTTTAAAAAAAATTCCAAAATATCTTTAAAGTACGGAATTGGACCTGTTACATTTTTATTACAAGTACAAGTATAGGTATTGTTACGCTATAAAATATCTTGAAAAGCACTCCACGTTTTTCTTTATCTTGAACGAAGTGATCAATAACAGACAGAGAGACGGACAGACAGACAAAAATGAAAAAAATACTGTTTTGGCTTCAGTATAGATTATAGAGCCCTTTAAATATTTTTTTCAAAATATCTTTAAAGTACGGAATTGGACCTGTTACATTTTTATTACAAGTACAAGTATAGATATTGTTAATAAAATAAATAAAATAAAATAATAAAATATCTTGAAAAGCACTCCACGTTTTTATGTTATGTTATGATTAAATAAAAAAGACAACACCCACATTAGGAATATACATCCTGTGTCGCGGGGGACTTTACAAACATACATAAAACGGACACAAAGAACACCCAGACTCAGAACAACAATTTGCGGATCACACAAAGTGTTGTCCTATATGGGATTTGAACCCACAACACTTGGTGCAGTAGAGAGCGGCGTGGCGACCGCTGAAACCACTAGGCCACTCGTGCAGTCAAAGATGATGATATAAATCATCATAAAATGCTCTTATACATTTAAACTTGCATTTATTTTATCACTACTTCAACACACTGGTGAAAACCAGCCAAGTGTCAAGTTAAGCAACTAGCAATCCAATTATACGCCCACCGCACCGTGAAATACGTGTTTCACTTTCATTGCAGTTTTAGAAGCGTACATCTGTGCCTCTATCGATTTCAGTCTTCATTGTATTACTAACGAGTTTTCTTTGAAAACTTCAACCGTATGGAGTAGACATGAAGTTTAACCATTATTTTATTATAGAGAAACTTTGCCACAGACATGTTTTTAGAACGTTTCATGAGAACGAATACTTGATTTATGCAATGGCATAAACATTGCATCACCAATCATAAAAAAAAAACATTTATAATAATTAACACACACACATAGTTTTGATTATAATTTTAAGTATTAATTAATTATCTATACAAATAAATAAAATTAAAGTGATGGATTGAGATTTCAAATTAACAGCTTTTCACTACATGCATTTAGTACTATAGTAAAGTAGATACAGTATTATCTTTTAAAAAATCAATTTTTAAACTTTTTGTCTATTAGTCTGTCTGTCTGTTAGTTCCGGATAATCTCGGGAACGCCTATACCCATTTTGACGAGACTTTTACTTGCAAATATCTGATGATATAACCAGTAACTTAAGTTACTTTTTAGGGTTCCGTGCCAAAGGCAAAAAATGGAACCCTTATAGATTTGTCAAGCCTGTCTGTCTGTCCGTCTGCCTGTCTGTCTGTCCGTCCGTATTTCACAGCCACTTTTTCCGAAACTATAAGAACTATACTGTTGGAACTTGGTAAGTAGATGTATTCTGTGAACCGCATTAAAATTTTCACACAAAAATAAAAATAAACAATAAATTTTGGGGGTCCCCATACTTTTTTCATCAGACCCATATACGTGGGGTAGCTATGGACACTGATAGATAGGTCTTCAAAAACGAGGTTTCTAAAATCATTTTTTAATAAACTGAATAGTTTGCGCGAGAGACACTTCCAAAGTGGTAAAATGTGTGTGTCCCCCCCTGTAATTTCTAAAATAATAGGATCATAAAACTAAAAAAGTGTACGATGTAAATTACCATGCAAACTTCCACCGAAAATTGGTTTGAACGAGATCTGCAGTAGTAGTAGTTTTTTAATATGTCATAAATCATAAAACGATTTATCGATCAAAGTTACAACGAACTACAAGAACTTTTATATTATGTTACTTGCTGCTACAGAACCCTTCATGCGCGAGTCCAACTCGCACTTGTCCGCTTTTTTTTATTAGCATCGCCCCGCGGCGTTCAACTAATGCGGGTAACACCGCGAGGCTCAGCTAGTTGCAAGTATTATTATGACTATAATGACCGAATACTATTATAATAACCTTTAACTAACATGGTCTATGAAATTGGATAGTGACCATTTTCGAGACCTATTTCAATAAAGCCAGTTTAATCAGAACTAGTCTGCCGCCCTCTATGTAACCGCAACTAATTCGATATCGTTTAATCTTGCCCTCTATCGTTTAATGATTGAAATATCCAAACGATGGTTCGGCTAATGGTCAATTGATTAGTAACATTATTAGACAAGAAGGTTAAATTTATTTTATTTTAAATGTTAAATAAGTTGGGAGAGAGTACGCACGTAAGAGAACGATAGGTTGAGAAAAGTGTGTACATAAATGAATAATATAATACTCGTCGATTTGTTTTTATGTATTCCTGTCTGCTTTTTTGCCAGATTACGGCGAAGCAAAGGGAAAAGTAATATTTTGGCAGTCTCTATAAATCTTATATATAAAATTCTCGTGTCACAATGTTCGTTACCATACTCTTGTGAAACGGCTGGACCGATTTTTATGAAATTTGGTGTGCATATCGGGTAGGTCTGAGAATCGACCAACATCTATTTTTTATACCCCAATTTTTTTTATGGCAAAACAACGTTTGCCGGTTCAGCTAGTAATAATATAATATAACACATATCAAGTCAAGTAATAGGTCTTTACCTATGAAATTGCCGTTTTGTATGCAATAAGTGAAAGTATTTATTTTTCCAAACTTTTTTTTTTTTTTTTTTATGGAATAGACCGGCAAACGAGCAGACGTATCGCCTGATGGTAAGCGATTACCGCCGCCCATGGACACCCGCAACACCAGAGGCGTCACAAGTGCGTTACCGGCCTTTGGGGGATGGGGGGGGGGAGATGGGGGGGGGAGATAGGGGGAGGGGTTGGGGTATGGGCCTCCGGTATCCTCACTCACTTGGTGAAACACGGCGCAAGCACTATTTCACACCCGTTTTCTGTGAGGCCGTGGTATCACTCCGGTCGAGCCGGCCCATTCATGCCGAAGCGTGGCTCTCCCACGGTCTTTTTCTGTTATTCGAAGTAATCACCCATGCAATCGACGCATCTTTGCCAACGCATTGGCAGTTTATTGATGCCCTTCTTGTAAAAATCAGCTGGACGGAAGGCAACAAACTCTTCAAAGACATTTTGTACTGCCTCTCGGGAATTGAATTTTTTACCCACTAAAAGTTGTCTAAATTTTGGAAAAAGTAATAGTCGGTAGGTGCAAGGTCTGGTGAGTATGGCGGATGAGGGAGAGCCACCAACCCCAGCTCTTGCAGCTTGGAGACTGTCTGTTGCGCAGTATGGGGTCGCACGTTGTCGTGAAGCACCTGCAAGAGCTGGGGTTGGAAGCTCTCCCTCATCCGCCATACTCACCAGACCTTGCACCTACTGGTTGCGGTTTTCCGCTTTGTCCAACTGTGCCTTGCAGGACCGCGTTCACAAAACGGCAATTTAATGCATTAAGTGCTAGGTTATACAATAGGGCTCATAAACAGTTAAATATCTTTGCTTTAACCAAGTCTGAGGTAAAACGTAAGCTGAATACATGGTTGTTGACTTTGTCCTACAGTGACACCGAAGAGCTACTAGTCGCTGTCATATAGATCAATTACACACATACACACACACCCACACACACACACACACACACACACACACACACACACACACACACACACACACGTACACATACTCGCACACACACACACACACACACGTACACATACTCGCACACACACACACACACACGTACACACACTCGCACACACACTTGCATGGGCGATTACTTCGAATAACAGAAATAAAAAAGTTTGAAAAAGTAAGTCCTTTCACTTATTGCATACAAAACGGCAATTTCATAGGTAAAGACCTATTATTTACACCACATTCATTAAAGATTCGTAATAATAGTAAGGATGACATAGGCCGTATGTTGTTTTTTTAAAGTTTTTACAGAGTCGGGCTGTAGCTTTTTTTTCTTGTTATGTTATGATGTTATTTATGAGTCTAGATCAGGTGGAGTACGAATGGTGCTGCTGTACATTCGGTGAGGTCATGAGTCAAGACGAAATGCCTATGTTGAAAACTTTATTTATGTATCAAGAGTCGCGTCAATTAAGTTGGTCTTTTAGGTACTGTTATTACTGTTACAATGCAGTGCTTGTAACATTTATGATAACAATTATTCACAGTAACGCCTGCAAAAAATTGCACAGTAATGATAAGTGTTTCAACATGCTATTGTTCTCAAGTTTTTTTTCATAGTTTTTTTTTAATGGAATTGGATACGAGCAGACGTATCGCCTGATGGTAAGCTTTTACCGCCGCCCACGGACACCCGTAACACCAGAGGCGTCACAAGTGCGTTGCTGGCTTTTGGGGGATGGGGAGGGGGATGGGGGGAAGGGCCTCCGGTATTCTCACTCACTCGGTGAAACACACCGATTTTCTTTTCATTCTTTATTTCAAACACTAAGAATAAACCTATTTCCCGGGGGGCTATGATATGAAATGGACATAAAAATCATCCAAATTCAGGACAACAATTTGTGAATCACGCAAAGTGTTGTCCCATGTAGGATTTGAGCCTACAACACTCAAGCGCAGTAGTAAGCGACGAGGTGGCCGCTACGTCATTCATTCATTCAATAGTATAAATAAATAATCAATAAGGTGTTTCACCGAGTGATTGAGGATACCGGAGGCCCATACCCCAACCCCTCCCCCCAGCTCCCCCCCAACCCCCAAAGGCCGGCAACGCACTTGTTACGCCTCTGATGTTACGGGTGTCCATGGGCGGCGATAATCGCTTACCATCAGGCGCTACGTCTGCTGGTTTGCCCTCCTCTTGTGCCATACAATAATAAATAGATAAAAAAAATACATTACAAAGTTACGGTCTGTTTTTATTATATTTTTCCTCTTGAATAATTGTTGACTTTGCGATAGATCCATTTTCAATTTGGCGTGAATTATATTTGCCTCTCGTTCTGTTGTTCTTAGAATTTATAGAAATTGAAATTTGAATACAAATACCAACAGCGAATCACGTAAAACATTTCCATCTTGTAACAGAGACTTAGTTTTTAGGGTTCCGTACCCAAAGGGTAAAACTAGAGCCTATTACTAGGACTTCGTTGTCCGTCTGTCACCAGGCTGTATCTCATGAACCGTGATAATTAGACGGTTGAATTTTTTAGAGATGATGTATTTCTATTGCCACTATAACAACAAATACTAAAAAACAGAATGAAATAAATATTTAAGGAGGCTACCATACAACAAACGTGATTTTTTGCTCGTTTTTGCTTGATATTGATTACGGCAACAGGTAGACGCTTGAAATGTATAGATAATGGTACGAAACCCTTCCTGCGCGAGTCCGACTCGCACTTGGCCGATTTTTCTGTTATTGATTGAAATACAAATTTCTTTGGCTTTTATGGCTCCGTTTACGCAATAAGCTGAATATTGAATTGATAAGTTCCTTTTGTTTATTAGTATGAAAATGAAATCTGGATGGAACAATATTACTATGAAGATTATTCAATCAAATTGAATTATATATAGAGAATTTGTGTTAATAGAAATAATAAATTGTAGGACTATAGTACTGAAATGATATTTCAATATCCAGTTGACACTGAGTCATCATTTAATGTCGCATTTAGGATTTTTACTAGAACGCCTTATTACTTCATTGCTAATATTAAAAAAGTTTATAAACAAAGCCTAAAAAGTCCTTTTCGCTCGTGAAAAAATATACTTTCATTGTATCCGTACTCCGTAGCAACATCATAAATTCGAACTCTGTCTGTCTTTCTGTCACATTTTAATGGCTAAACCGCTGCACCAATGTCTATGAAATTTGGCATGGAGATACTTTTAATCTTTAGGAACGACAAAGACTACCCTTTACCGCGATAACCGACATGCACGTATCTGGAGCTGCTGGCAAAAGCTAGTAATAATATAAAAATATCTATCAAACATGACACACACCCTTTCATAATTCAGTACATGACATTATGCCTTCCCCAAGCCATGTCAAAACAACACAATATAGGATCAACTTAATCTGCCAGCTTCTTGCTCTAGTGCTGCTAACGTCCTTATTCTAATTTCTTATTTTGCAAACTAACGAAAATATCTCAATTTTCAGTTACGATGACTTTTATAATATCTAAGGCCCTTCAAACAGTATGTTTTCATGAACTAAACTAACTCGTTACTTTTTAATGGCACTATTATTATACAGGTATTAAATAAAGAGGTATTTTCCCTGCCCAAAATAACTTGGCTTTTACAATAGTCTAGACCTTTTGTTTCAATTTAAATATTTGCTTCGCTTAGCCTTTGTATATATTTGACTAAGAATTTTGTGTTCACGAAGTATGTTAGTAGTTGTATTTACTTAGAATAATGCTACTAATATAGTGATTAAAGTGTAAATAGTTGGTTATTTTATGTAAATCTATCAGTTTAGTATCTAGTTTTACCGAATTTGTTGTAAACTTCTGAAATTGGAAATGTTGTATTTTGATAACATTTAAACAAATAAACAAAGTTGTATTATTAACTGGCTGCGCCCCACGGTATTATCTACGTTTTTTGGTGCTTTTGCATCGAATATTGTTGACTATTTCATTGATTTTTAAGAATTTTTTTCACGTAACCCTTTTTTAGGGTTCCGTGCCAAGCAAAAAACGGAACCCTTATAGATTCGTCATGTCTGTCTGTCTGTCTGTCCGTCTGTCTGTCTGTCCGTATGTCACAGCCACTTTATTCCGAAACTATAAGACCTATAATGTTGAAACTTGGTAGGTAGATGTATTCTGTGAACCGCATTAAGATTTTCACATAAAAAGAGAATAAAAACAATTAATTTTGGGGATCCCCATACTTAGCACTGAAACTCAAAAAAAATTTTTTCATCCAACCCATACGTCCCATACTATCTATAGATAGGTCTTCAAAAATGATATTGAGGTTTCTAACATAAATTTTTCTAAACTGAATATTTTGCGCGAGAGGCACTTGATAAAATGTGTGTGTGATAAAATGTGTGTTCTCCCCCCCCTCCTGTAACTTCTAAAATAAGAGAATGATAAATTAAAAAAAATATATGATGTACATTACCATGCAAACTTCCACCGAAAATTGGTTTGAACGAAATCTAGTAAGTACTTTTTTTTTAATACGTCATAAATCGTAAACTGCATTTTACCTTTTATTCAATCAACACAAATATAAAAATAAAATAAAAATTATATCATGTTACTTGCTGCTGCGGAACCCTTCATGGGCGAGTCCGACTCGCACTTGGCCGCTTTTTCTAAAGTAAAGAAGCTTAAATTACTACCTTAAACCATCATTATTCTACTGAGGGCACAAAACTTCTTTGGTCGCATTGAACACATTTCGGTAGCGGAAATATGGGTTCACGTAACCGACATGCTAATGTTTGATGTTGCAAATTTTAATTTAACATTATGAAATTTCTAATTATAGATATTAATTTTACAAATAACATAAGTAAGTTAACATAAGTTATAATTTTCGGCAGTCCTTATGAGTGCCATTTTTTTTCAAATATACTGTTGTCATCAGTCCTCGATAAGTCTAAATGAGTCGGTTAAAAATATACAAGCATACAGGTGAAGCTAATAATAAAATTAAAAAATAAATTTATAAAAAAACAAAGCATGTAATAAATACAATCTACTCTCTATCTCTATAAATAAATTATATTTGGTTTATATGATCTATAGCAGACCAAGCTTACTCCAAAATTTTAGGTTAAATTTTAATAGCTATTTAAAGTAATTTAAAACAGTACACTACTGTGATCGACACCAGAGTAATGTCAATAATCACTGTTGAATATGCAGGGTACGGCTAGTCTTTAAGCATAATTCTTTATGGCTCTCTGATGATTGAAACTGCTCTCAGTATTTCATTTTATTCCAAGCTCCATCTAATCTGGATGGCCCTTGGAATAAAATGAAAACACTATTAAAGTAAAGACACAAATCGAAGTGTGAATTTGAAATTAACAGGTACTGGTACTATTTCTAATTTATGTAATACTGGAACTAAAATTACATCTAACATACAGCGTTGGGTCAAAGTGTCTCTGTAGTACTTTCGATATTACTCACCAATAAAACATTAAAATATGAAACATTGCAGCTAAGAACTTGGCTCGTAATGTGATATTTTAAAAGCATTTGCCAATAAACGCAAGCATTGGCTGGCCACCAGACCAAATGTGTTTCGGTCGTGAATCTTGGCTG
This sequence comes from Diaphora mendica, assembly GCA_949125395.1. Taxonomy (NCBI): domain Eukaryota; kingdom Metazoa; phylum Arthropoda; class Insecta; order Lepidoptera; family Erebidae; genus Diaphora; species Diaphora mendica. The sequence continues at coordinate 39,667,008 of OX421311.1, read as the reverse complement.
CAACACGTCTTAGAAATATTAATGTAATTTTGTTTTCAACAGACATAGACAAGAAATAAAAAATAAAAAAACTGCGGCTATTTTTTTACATTTAAAGATTTAGTAAGTAAAATAAACGTTTCGTCTAAAATGTCTTCTAATCGTAATGTAAAGTGAAAATCTAAGTAAAATTTTGTGAATCCGTCCTTCTATCTAAACTGTAAACGTATTTAAGAAGTTGTGTCATTTTGGCAATGACACAATTGATTTTGGCAATGACACAAGTATATATTCCGTCAGTGATTTTGGTTATAGAAGAGCCATGTTTCGGTCAAGTACACATGCTTAGATAGAGTGATACTACGACCATAAATGATATTTATTTTTACAAGCTTTATGTATGTATGTTACGGTGGAATCTTGTAATTCAATTTTGAAGCTGATGTCTTCAACCGATTTTTCTGAAATTTTGCAAGCATATGTATACAGCGTGACAATGCAATATTATGATGACATGGAGCTGATTTGATGCTGGAGCTGGAAGGTGGGCATAAGAACTCTGTGAACAAATGTCGCAACACCACCAAGTTTGGACTCCTTTGATTTGTCTCGACGAGTACTATGAGGGCATTCCAATAAAAGCTTGTTTTTAAAAAGATTTTTAATTAAATTTATTGTAATTGAATCTTTAACAGATATTTTAACACGCCGGATTTTACAGCTAGAATGCGCCGACATTCCCTAAGACTTACTCTAGGACAAAATGTTTAAACAAAATGTTTGACTGCACGGTTGGCCTAGTGGTTTCAGCGGTCGCCACGCCTCTTGCTACTGCGCCAAGTGTCGTGGGTTCAAATCCGACGTGGTACAAAACTTTGTGTGATCCACAAATTGTTGTCCCGAGTCTGGGTGTTCTTTGTGTCCGTTTCTTGTATGTTTGTAAAGTCCCCCGCGACACAGGATGTTTATTCCTAATGCGGGAGTTGTCTATTTTGATAAAAAAAAAAAAACACACAAAGACACTATCGCCAGCAGGACATTTAGGTAGGCCTTGGAAAAACTCAAAACCACCAGAAAGATACTAAATATGAACTGATATTACAAGCTGTTATACTCACGTTTACATACAGAATAGTTATTTTTCATAGTGCAGTTACTGAGGCCATGTGAGCCTAAAACACTCTTTTGGGGAGGAGCTCAAAAGGCTGCAAGGTACTAATATGTAACTCTTGACGTGCAGACAGGTGTCTATATTCGACGTCTGCTCGATTGTCCCTTCATACCTTCAAAAAACACTTTATCGATAGTCCCATACCCTAGCCATGCAACTACAAATATAAAACAAAAACCATACAGCGTTTTAACCTCTGTAAGGTTTTGTTTATTCCCATCTATACATATTTTAAAACGCCATAATCCGGCTTACAGACGTTCGAACAATAATCCTACTTAAATTCAACCTTTTGAATGATCAAAAGCATATGGAAATCAGACGGAGGTTTTAATATCAATCAACAAAACCACAACTCGTAGTACCTTAATATCTAGTTACAAACACTATACCTAATTAGCCACATGTAGAATGACGTGTAAAACATTCTGATTACTTAGAAACTATAACCAACCTAAATGATTTATAATTATACAAAATGTTATTAGATGAATTACTTTAAAATTAAATTAAAATACTAAGAAATTAAAAAAGCAACGAAAATATTTACATATAAGCGTCAAAAAATTCCTCAAAATGACCACATCATAGCTTATTGGTAGCATTCCCAACAGAAATACATGATTAACTTTAAATATAAATATACTTCAAGTCTATAGTCATATTCCAAGTGAAGTGATAATTAACGTAAGATTACTAGCAGGAGCTACATGCGAGAAGCCGAGGATCGAACCAACCGAGGTGTAATTTAAGAGGCCTATGTTCAGCAGTAGTCTGCGATAGGCTGGTGATGATGATATTCTTCAATGACATGACCAAAATGACGTAAGCGTCGATAATGTCACGGCGCTCAAAGTTCAGCTTGTGGCGACCTAAACGCCAGTCGTACGTCTTACACACTTCTTTCGTCAAATAAAGTCGACGGACGCGAAGTTCAACACAAAAATAGGTACCTACAGCTTATGGCTGAACTAACACGTCTCAGCTTTTTACGATTTTCGAAACTTTTTATATAATATTTCCCACTTTTTGAGGTGCGCTCGTAAAAAGTTTGAAATGGCGCGACAACATCCCTTTGAGAAATAAGTTAAAATTTCGGCATAGATCCCAATAAACATTACGAAAGTTTAGATGGTGAGGACATTTTTTTAATTTAAAAATATTTATTACTGTAAGTTCTGTAACAACCGTGACGTAACTAACTGACTGAAACAAAAAGAAAAAGAAACGATGGCTCTGTCCACTACGATCCCCTGTTTAGATCCCCTAAAGGATTTATTTGGAATTTTCGTCCACATTGATCCACACGGATCTTTTTGGATTTCATTTCTACTTTTTTTATGACCACAACGTCCATATTTTGTATAACCAGCTTAGACCGATTGGGGATTTCTTTGGCTTTTTTGTCCACAAAATGGCTATTTATGGTTATTATTGTATATAAGTCAAATGCCGTATTAAGGGCCTACCTCCCTTCAGATGCGTAAAAATGGTTGCATTCTAAAGACTACTCCTCCTTGACAGCTGCATGAAAAGATTTGAAAAAAATATATGTTTACTGCAGATTCATGTGCAAGAATATATAGGTTTAATTTTTTAGTAGTAGTAGTAAATAGTAGTAAATAGTAGTAGTAAATAGTATTGCCATAAAAAAATATTTAACAACACTCTATTTTGTTCGCTTTTTTGCCTAAAGCTTTTAAACGGCTTTGAAGCAAAAAAATATTTTTACACAGAAATATTGGTGGTTGAATTAGCTATAAACTAGGCATTACTCATATTTAAATCAATCAATATTTTGTAAAGAAAATGATCAATATTGCGATTCACAAAATTAAAAGTACAGCGGGTCTCTGTGCGGGCGCAGGCGGCAGTCGTGCGTTGGCATTCAGACGGGAAGGCTGTGTCGCTCGCTGCTCTGCTCACACTATCGACTAACTATGCTTAGACGTTTATGTTTGTGTAAGTATTTAGGTACTTTCTGGGTTAGTGTGCATTAGAGACTAACTCGCTGCAAAGGACTCAAAGTGATCGTGCGCTTGGATGCTTTTTGATGTTTTGACTGCCTCGATGGCGCAGTGGTAGCGTATGCGACTGCAGGCTATGCTTGAGGTCTCGAGTTCGATTCCCGGGTCGGATTAAATATTTGTATGATTTGAAAATATTTATTTCGGTGTTTGACTGTTTTCTATGCATAATATGTATCTACTTACATATTTACAAAAAAGTAATATATTAGTAGAGAATACGATTAGGAACGCCCTTCACCCATCTGTTTATTAGATGAAAAGTATTTTAATATATCATATTTAATATTATATCGCGGGTGGGTTGGCTAAAAATCCCTGTGTGAACTATTATAATATATTTATATATCAAATATTTATATAATTATCATTTATTTATTATCATATTTAAAAATTAATATGTGTATCCGTGTATGCATTTTATATAGCATTAATATTATTATTGTTACTTATAAACCGATAAATTAAAGTTTTTCTTCCCTTATCTCTTTTTCCTATTACAATTGTATGATAGGATAGGCACCTGCCTTGTCCCTTACTGAACCAACTCAAGGTTGACTGAGAGATAATACCATGTGGCATAAAGTCCGCCTCGCGCAATTGTAATGCACTATTACGTAAAAACAGACGGACCACATTAACTATAATGGCTTAGATAACTAACTTTGTTAGTTCAAGAGTATAGAGGTCTAACTTGTAAAATACACACACTCACATACAAAGCTTTGAAAATAATCTACTATATAAAAATAAGTCGGGTTTTCCTTCCTGACGCCATAACTCCAGAACGCACAAACCGATTTACACGGTTTTGCATTCGTTGGAAAGGTCTCGGGCTCCGTGAGGTTTATAGAAAAGAAAATTCAGGAAAATTTTCAACAGAAAAGCGGGAAAGTGTTACATAAAACGAAGCCATCTGGTGGCGAAACGGAGTTCGCCGGGTTTGCTAGTAATCAATATTTATTTCGGACATCTGACACACAACGTCTATTAGTTTCAAACTAAGTGGAGCTTGTACTATGAAAGCTAGATTGACTGATAGAACAATTATATGCTTTTATTTGTAAATACAAATATATCATACATAGAGAACACCCAAATGAACCTGAGACCTCATGGACAATAGTCGCGTAAGCTATCACTGCGCCAACGTACATGTAAAATCTCTACAAATAAAAAAAAATGGAGTGTCTGTTTGTAATATTAAATAAACCGCTTTTAATAAATGCATATGTATGTATACACGATACATGACCAAAATTTTTTTTTTTACAATTTTTGTCTGTCTATCTGTTTGTTCCGGGTAATCTCTGCAACGGCTGGACCGATTTTGACGGGGCTTTCAGTGATAGGTCGTTACCCGCGGCAAGACGATAGCCGCGGGTAACACCGCGGGGTTCAGCTAGTTAAAAATAAATTCATGATAATTATCTGTTCGACACGATTTTATTTCAATTTGTAGACATTGCAGGTGACTTCGGAACCTTATTCTATGGGTGACCTGACACGTAACGCATTTACCTGTTTTTAACCGACTTAAAAAAAGGAGGAGCTTTTTAACCGACTTCAAAAAAAAAGGAGGAGGTTTCTCAATTCGACCGTATATATTTTTTTTTTATGTGTGTGTTCGTCGTTTATGAACCGATTTTGATGATTATTTTTTTAATGGAAAGGAGATATCCCAACGGTGGTAATTTATTTAAAATACAAAAGTGTGGTAACTACTATTACATTTGGCTTGGCTCCGACTTCAAACAGATTTTAGGTACCTCGCATACAAAATAATACTACTATTTAAATGAATAAAGAATTAGGTATAGACAAGAATTGGCACATAGCAATTTATGAAGAGCCAGTTTATTTTACGCTTTTTAGTATTTTTTGGCAGGGAGTTTTCGTCGGATGGTTTTTTGGAAGTCGGTTTTTTTTTATAAAAAGTTTTTATTTTTTAGACTATCTTCACTCCGCAGCGTTACACGCGGTTGATGTTGTAAAGGCACAACAACAACCACGGGTAACACCGTGGGGCTCAGCTAGTTTTTAACCGACTTCCAAAAGGAAAAGTTCTCAATTTTTAAAATATACAGTTCATCATTTTCTTTAGCACTTTGAAAATACACGAGTAAGTTATTTAGTTCATATAGCTAACTAGCTAAGCCCCGCGGTGTTACCCGCGGTACAACAACAGCCGCGGGTAGCGCCGCGGGGCATAAATAGTCTAAAAAAAGTAGCCTAAGTTACTCCTTAGATCGTCAGCTATCTGCCAGTCAAAGTCTCAAGTCCAGGCGTTCCAGAGATAACCCGGAACAAACAGACAGACAGACAAAAAAAATGTTATTTTGGTACATGTACCGTGTTTACTGTATGTATACACGGTACATGAACGGCAACCTAAAGGCAAGGGTTCTAGTTTCACTATATACCTATTGTTGAGATGTCGATAATAGTATCAACTTAGTTTGATACATATTAAAATCCATTATACTCTGAAACTAATTAGAACCTATGAACGAGATTCGGTATCACATTGTATCGGGTCCTAAACTGAAAGGGTATCGATTCTCTAATAAGTAGTTAATTTATCGAGTACTAAACAAATCAAGTGACGACTTCATTTAAACGTCTGGACATAGAAAATTAATTATGCTTTTATATATAACAATAAATAAAAATATAAAATATCATAAAACAAATATGTAAAAAGAAATGTTCAAAACAAAACGAAACCAAAGTATAAATGTATTTATATCAGTTGTCTAGTACCTATAACACAAGCTCTGCTTAGCTTGGCACTTTGTTGTGTGTCAGATGTCCGAATTCTTTATTTATTTTATTTTAAACAAGAAATGCATCATGTTCAGCTGAGATGTTCATAATAAAAATGACTCTTCCACTTATGAAATATACATATATCATTTAATCAGTTTTAAATTTGGCTATATTCTTCTATACGCGGATGACTTAAAGATTTATCACAGCAGATGACTGATCATTACAGAATTCAGCAAGATCTTGACCGTTTTTCTGCATACTGCATTAAAAATAAACTTGCAATGCAAATCTATCACCTTCACCAAAAAGAAAAATGTCAGTAAATTTAATTATGTTTTAAACGGTACACAACTTGAAAAGGTGGAGGTAATAGGAGATCTGGGAGTCTTATTACATAGTAAACTTCATCTTGAGGACCACGTTAATGCCATTGTTGGTAATGCTTTTAGGATGTATAGTTTCGTTGTGGAGGAAGCTGCTACGAATACCCTGGACAGCACATCGCACCAACGTATCCATCATGAAGGAACTTAACATTCGTGAGCGCCTGTCGACCCTGTGCCTCCGCAGAATCCTCGAATACTTTGGCCACATTGCGAGGAGAGAAGGCGATAACCTTGAAAGACTGATGGAAACGGGTAAAATAGAGGGGAAAAGACCCAGGGGCCGTAGCCCGTTGCGCTGGGCAGACCAAGTTTGCACTACTCTCGGCACTACGATCCATGCTGCCCTACACACTGCTCAAGATAGAAACAGGTGGCGAGCTATCACTCGCACATTTAGTCCAAATAGAGGTCACGACCCTTAGAATTGAGGATAACGACACAAGGAGGAGGAGTTTCGTTGTGCGTTCCAGTACGTGTTTTACTCGGCCCTCAACTTATATTTACCTATATAATACTTTGGTACTCTATAATACAACTTGAATATGCTGTGCCAGTCTGGAATCCATTTTATGACAATTATATGTAACTGCTATAGAATTAGTCCAGAGATTTTTTTTGCGCTGCATGCATTATAAGTGTTATCATAAATCATCCTCATACAAAGATCTTCTAATAGTTTATAACAGTATCACGCTAGAACACAGACGCTTATATTTGGAAACAATGCTACTGTATGACCTGTGCCACAGTAACTATGATTGCACTGCACTCATTAATAGACTTTGTTATGTTGTACCCACTAGGACTCATTGCCGTAATATCTGTAACATTTTTGCAACTACCCGATGTCGAACCAATGCTGGCAAAAGATCGCCAATGCACAGAATGGTTGATAGCTTTAACAAATATTTCTGTACTATTGATCTAATGGCAGTGCGTTCTAGCTCTTTTAAGAAGTTATTACTTGAAAACCTTAATGTTTAATGCTTATTCAAATTAACTCAAGTGTTAGCCTACAATATTATATGTATCTAATTTTATGTCACTGTCAAACGCATAGTATTAATGTGTGTTGTATCTAATGTTCTCAAAGGAAGAAACCCTGTTACTTTACTACTATGTGGTAAATGTCGCCGATGGCACAATTATTCATACTTTTATGTAATTTTACTTATAACCTTGTATTGTGTTGTTGTTTATTTACCTAAATAAAAACAAAAAAAAATACAATAAATATAGTACCTGGATCGACCGAGCTTCGATTGGTATTGTTGAATTCTAGCTAAATACATTTATCGCCCACGAAACCCCCTGCATGCTAAATTTCATGAAAATCATTGGAGCCGTTTCCGAAATTCAGATTACATTATATAATAATAACCATTTATTTACTTCCCACAATACATTTTTTTTACTATCCTGTCCTACTATATTACACTAATATATAAAGTTTGTGAGTGTGTATGTTTGTTACTTCTTCACGCAGAAACTACTGAACGGATTTGGATGAAACTTTACAGTAATATAGCTTATACATCAGAATAACACATAGGCTACTATTTGCCGTGATAACCAACATACAAGCGGGCGGAGCCGCGGGCAACAGCTAGTATTATATTGAATTACAGTTTACACATAAATATTATGATTAGGTTTCATACTGTGGGAGACTGGTGCCTAAGCTAGACTCGTAGCCTGTATTTCAGGACACCAGGATAATATACGAGAATTGCTCGTTTAAAAGTATTAGATATCTTTACCATAGAAATATAGTAACTATAAATTCTCAAAATTAAAAACAAAACCCCCGACATAATAACCTCAGTTCCCTTTAAAAAGTAAAAAAACACGTTATGCGTTTGAGACCCTACTCGATGATATTTCTGCAGACATTCGGTTACTCTTCCCCACTTTCACCCCCATAACTTTTAAACGGCTTAACCGATTTTCATGAAACATGTCTAAGAACACTCGCACGTAACTCGCCTTTCATACAAAATAAAATTTAAATCGCTTCATCCGTTCGGGAGCTACGGTGCCACAGACAGACAGAAAGACAGACAGACACGAAACTTATAACACCCCTCTTTTTGGTCGGGAGTTAATTAAAAAGGTTTCGGCTTCCATTATAAATGAGCTTGTGTGCTTATGAGGCCCAGATAACTACATGCATTGTGAATATTCCAAAATATTGAATAATAACCAAATCCCAAAACTAAAGAAAAAAACATCTAAAGAAGTCATATATCAAATGTCAATAGACTTTATCAATATTCTATCTTGGTAACTGCTTAAACGGACCGTTAAAGGGGGTTGAATGGGCAAACTTTCCTCATTGCCTCTTCACTAGACGATTCCCTAAAGATTATTCCCCTTAAAGCGATTAGTATATGTATCTTTCTTATAATAGAAATTGTGTATTTATTGTATACGAGTTGGTTAACAAACCGTTGTTATCTCACTTCTCTAAAAGCATAAATTAGAGACTTGTACTTTTGTATTCCAATCGTTCACTTTTTAAAATCAATAATAATAAAGACAGTGGTATCCTGTTTCTGATATTTTTAAATGTATTTTTTTTATGTGTATTTAAAAATATAAATGTAATAAAGAGAATAATAATAATCTTACACATTTCATACACCGCCGTTTGCTCCCCAGCTAATCAGAATTATGCTATGATAACCAGACTCCTGATTTAAATACTGTAATATTCATAATTACATATTTTAGATAAATGACATCCAGAACCAGAATAAAATAAACGATCTTGCACATCACAGAACCATACAAACTACCCACTAGACTAGACCATCAGAATGAACATAAACTTTTGTTTATAAAGCTTCGAAAAAAAGGTGACAATAAAAAGACTAAGACAGCTTTGGGTGCATTAAAAGAGTTTCCACCCTTCAGTTTGCACCCTTTGTGAGAGTGAACAAAGGCTTGCTTCCACAACACCGCGATAATATCAGCTTCCATCACGTAACTCGGTCATGTTGTGTGGGTATAATCGGCGACCACATGGGGTTGATACCCCCCGTTTGACCGCTTTATTGTCGACATCGATTAATATTTAATAACAATCTTAAATATAAAAATCAATTGCTGTTCTTTTGTCTCGCTTTGGTTTTGAAATGTTTGTCGTAGTCCAGGGCAGGTTTAACGGTGAAAAATAAAAAATAACTTGAAAATCCAAATATCACGTGTAAGAAGTAGCGGGCACAGCTAGTATTTAATAATTTAATTTAAAATTTCTCTGATTGTTAGGTACAATGTATTAATTAGAAGTTAATAATGTTTTTTCTGAATAGAAAAATTTTGCGTTTGACAAAGGCCCTTTTCAATAACCTATATCTAGTTAAAACTGGAGATAGTCTATATTATATTTTTATTTCCATGATTGATTCAATACTTTCATTGTTATGATGATAGTTTGTGACAGCGAATATTCACCTCAAAAACATCTTTTTTATTTGTTGCAGAAAAACGCTACGATAATATTTCTCGCCACAGCCTTGTAATGTGGCGGTTTAAGTAGACCTCTACACGTATGTCGATAAACCGTAGAGCAAGCTACGAGGGTTATAGTTGAAGAAATTATTATTGTTTCGTACAAAATGAAGAAGAATATGAGACTTGATATATTCGTCACTATTTTCTCGTGAAGAAAAACACACACACACACACACCAGCTACTGTATAACAACTAAACTATTTTCGTTAACCAACAAACAAGCTACATATAAGGGTCCGTTCACACAGGCTCGGAGAGCATCGGCTCGCATTTTTCTTTTCACACAGACCGGATCGTATACGCTTGGAATTGGCCGGAGCGGAGCGGACAACTGTTTCACATAGACCGCACGAGCGAGAAAGAACACGCAATCGGAGCCGATTGGCTCCTCTTATTGTTTCACACTAAGTGCGTTCAAACATTCTTGATGACAAAAAAAGTGCACATGCAAAAATAAACCTTACTACAATAACTCAAACCTCTGCTTCCAATGTAATAAAAATCTGCTCTCCACTCCGAGCCGGTCTGTGTGAATGAACTCTTAGAATCTTATTTAAAGTTTATTGGGCGCACCTGGTTTTCTTCTCTGGTATTTTGTGATGAATGCGTGTTAAATTTTCAGTTTCAGAACTTATTCGAATTTAATCTGAACACAGCTAAAAGTCTACAGACGTAGGTAAGTTTTTATTGACTCAATAGTCATTTAAAATGTGCTGTGTTTATTAAGATATTAATTATTCGGTGACACTCTTACTATTGATTGAAGAACAAATGATTCTCTAGATTAACACTAATAAAGAACCAATATCTTAACTACTGTAACAGCTGTCCAAAGTCACAGTACTCATTTATATTCCAGATTTAACTTAGCTGTATTGTAATCGAGACTAAGAAAGGGATATACAGAGAAAGATACCTAAAGATGAGGCTTGACGTAGCAACAAGTGTGGTATAAAACTGTGTAATCAGATTTACATTAGTGTATTATTGCAGTGACTGGTATATTTACGCCTTTTCCTAATGGCTTTTGTATTTTCAGAGAAAATAGAGACGCTTGAGACACAAAAGCAAAGTCCTACTCATTTATTTATGTGATGGTAAGCCAGCTTATAAATATGAAATGCACAGATTTCGCAACATCATGGCATCGGAGTCTTGATAGGAGTGTGGATACTGCATACAATACCTGTGATAGAATGTACAAGTTGTGAATAAAGTAACGTAGAATGGATTACTTTTCTTAACATATATACGTACTAGCTGTGCCCGCGACTTCGTCCGCGTGGAACAGTGACTTTGGGTAGCAGTTTTAATTATTAAGGCAAATATTATTTTAAAAATAAGACTCACGTTTCACTGTTAAAAATATATTTAAGTATTTATATAAGTACATAAAATAAAAAGTATTTTATATGAGCTTATTTCGACATTCGACATGGCCAAGGCTTTCAACCTGTTCTTTCACCGTTCGCTTCTCTCCGAGCTCTAAGCATTCGGTCTGCCTCCTAGACTCGTCTCTAGATTGACGCTTTTCTTTATCAGCGCCTTCGCATTAGGGTTCTTTGCGACGGACGGCGCGGCCTCTGTTTTTCTGGAGGTAAACGCTAGCGTACCTCAGGGTTCAGTCCTGTCGCCCAAGATGTTTCTTCTGCATGTCAATGACATATTAGCCCTTGGCAATATACATTGCTATGCAGACGATAGCACAGTGCTTAGGCGATATCATGGATACCCTGCAGCCAAGATGGTAGACGTTGAGGAAAATCGATATGAGCTTTTCGCTGAGCTCGACCGGGTTTTGAAACGCATTTTGTTAAATGCGTAAATGGGGTGATGAGAATCTGGTCGAGTTCAACGTTAAGAAAACACAGGTGTGCCCGTTCTTTACCAAAAAGTCTCCGTTTCTTCCCCTCCCCACTTTTCAGAGCACTCAACTGCCACTGCAGGATAAGCTCGGTGTCCTGGGCATAGATATTTGCCAAGACCTCAACCCACGGGAGTACATCGAGGGCACCACTAATGCAGCCTGAACACTGTGAGACGGTTTTTCGCGCCCGAGCATTTGTGTCTCCTTGATAAGACCCAGGTCCGCTCGTCCGTACTGTTCTCATCTTTGTGATGGATCCAGGCAGTATTTACTTGATTTTCTCGATCTTTTGCAGCGGCAAGGAGTCCGCATTATCAACTGTCCCGATACCACAGAGTCCGTTGAGCCTCTGCAGTTGCGGAGAGATATTTTTTTTTTTTTTTCTTATGTTTGGCCCGCCAAAATGACTCTGCTCTGCCTGATGGAAAACATAAGCAGAATCCAAGAGTGGTGGTCACCATACTCACTGCGAATGCAGACAGTGCAGTATGGCGACCCACACTATGGCGGCCTAGTGATGCTACTGCATCTTTTAGTCCAGTCAACAAGTATGAAACTTGTTGACTAGACTAATTGGGCCCCCGGTCTCGCACTCACCAACGAAACACGACAGCACGAACGCTGTCATTTTACGTTGATTTTCTGTGCGAGGGTAGTACCGCCCCGGTCGAGCCGGCCCGTTCGTGCTGAAATCAGCGTGGCTCTACTACCTCGTAGCGTGGCTCTACTACCTCGTAAAATATCGCTTCTATGGCAGTCCTCTACCGTTTTACCATGGAAAGTGTTCTAAAGCGTTCTTCCAACTGATCCCACCTTCTCCCTTCCTCTACAGAACAACACGTGCTGGTCTTGGAAGTCACCTCCTCAATCTTAGAAATACGCTCTCGAACCAAACGGTTTGGTTCTGCATTGTCTGCTTTCTCAGCTAGTATGGTTGCCTCCACTGTTGGATTCAGCTTGAGTTTTCCCTCAGGCTGAGCAAATTCTTCTCAATTTTTACAATTTTAAAATACTACGTTTTTGATTTGCCATCTTTTGCCAAAATATAGTGATTGAGCTGATTTCATACACGCGATTATGCTGCCCATTTGAAAAACATGTTTTTTTCTAAGTGAACTGCAACTCTAACCGTCTGTCTTTGGGCTTTGATAATTTTTATAACAAATGTTGTTTTCAGCGGAAACTGCATTCTTTTAAATTGAAATTGCAGATAAGTTTGAATTATTTGAATACAGGGAATTAAAACATTTTCTTTTACAATGTTGTACCCCAGATGTGTATTTTGTTGCCGTGTACCATTACATAGCTTTAGCGCTCAAGACTTCTTATTAATAGGACTGGAACATTAACTTTCAGTCTCAACTTATGGGAAGGCGCTCCTGATAATTCTAAAGAGTTGAGAAACTTTATGCATAAGCTATGATATGACTGGTTCAGTTTCCCTTGCATTGTTTCCTGAGAGGTATTCGATAACATCTTCCTCCACGTCTGACATGATCTGTTCGTTTATTTGATAAGAATAGAATAGAATAGAATAATGTTTTATTTGGCCCAACGCCGAGACATAAAAAACTATTACAAAAATAAAATAAACAAGAAACTTAACACTAGAGATAGAAATGAGAAAGTAACATAAATAAATTATACAGACAAAAAAAAAGTTTTTATACATGTAAAAATTATACTTATTATGTGTCTCGAAGCTGCGGCCAAAAAGGTGTCCAGTTCAGGTAAATGCTGACACAAAGTGCTCAGCCCTGATTTTCAACTGGGACCGGTCGACTTACCGAAGTCGCCAAAAACAGAAAGTAATTATTGGAAAAAAAAGTGATTGAATAAAAAGTAAAGTATGGACAATGACAGTGCAATAAAGGATGACCATAGTTAAAACAAATACAACAACAAACAAAATACAAATTCTGAGAAAATCAAACAATGTGTAATTTAAAATTAAAGAAATAAACAAAAAGAAGGATAATAAATACGAAGTATGACACAACCTACACACACAGAATAGTCTAATGTGACTATTTAAATTAAAGATGTGTTGATGTTAATATTGCCAATGTCTCTCTGTGTATTTGTAAGGTATTGGCGCAAGCGTGCTCTAAATGTGTTTAGAGTCTTTAATTTGCGTATGGGGGGTGGTATATTGTTCCATATTTTGGATGCTGCATAGCGAAAGGTTCCCGTGTACGCAGAGGTACTGTGCTTTTGAATGGATAACGGTTGCGCACACTGTCTGCTACACGATGCAAATGTTAATTTTTGGTACAAGTAAGGAGGTTCCCGAAATTTAATCACTCCAAAAACCAGGCATGCAAGATGAAGTTTGCGACGCGATTTCATTTTCAGCATGGCACATTTATTTAAAAATGGAGTAACATGACTTCTGCAAGGAATTAAAAAGCAGAACCTGGCACATGCGTTTTGAACCCTTTGAATGAGCCGTTCTGTTCTAGCTAATAGACGGGGACCATAAACAGTGTCAGCGTAGTTTAACTGTGATAATACTAGAGATTCCACTAGTTGCAAGCGTAGATCTTCTGATAAATATGGTTTTAATTTATAAAGGAGACTCAGTCTATAAAAGCAGTTGCGTACAGATATGGCAACATGTTTCTCAAGCCGTAGGTTACAATCCATAATCAGTCCTAGGTTCCTTCCTTCATATACTCTCTCTATCTGTTCACCCATTAGCTCAATATTGAAAGTATTAGGTAGTCTGCCTATTTGGTACTTGGTACCTAACACCATATACTTAGTTTTAAGAGGATTTAGCACTAAACAGTTTTTCTCAGACCAATCAGATATTCTGCGTAAATCATCGTTAAGTTTCTGTATTGCGGAATGGTATTCACTTGGTTTAAAATTAATATATAGTTGTACGTCATCAGCGTATATATGGTATTTACAACTTTTAATACAGTCCACTAAATCAGCGCAGTATAGACTAAACAAAACAGGGCCAAGGATGGAACCCTGCGGTACTCCCCTGTTTACTTGCGTCAAAGTAGAGAGACGCGTAGTACCATCAATCAATCGCAGTTCTACTTGCTGTTTCCGATTACTAAGATAGCTATGGAACCATTGCACTGCATCGCGATCAAACCCGTAGTAGCTCATTTTAGAAATTAATAGAGAAGTATTGATAGCATCAAACGCCCTAGAAAAATCAAGCAGGACCAAAAATGTGCACAGACCCTTATCCTGTGCCGTCAAAATGTTGTCTGTAACATCAATTAGCGCTGTAGATGTACCTCGTCTCTTTCTAAAGCCGGATTGTAACATCGGCAAGATCTGATTTTTATCCAGATACGATATCAGGTGCTGGTATACTATTCTCTCCATTATCTTCGAAAGGCAGGGCAGTATGCTTATAGGACGAAGGTCTTTGTAATCGACTGGGTTACTTTTTTTTGGAAGCGGTTTAACCATAGCTATTTTCCATATGTCAGGAAAGGTAGATGATAATATTGACCCTGTCTACGCAATTTCTACGGTAGTTCTAGTAGGGTCCTATTACTTAGGTAAATGTAAATAAAATAGAGTGAACTGTATAAATAAGACTTGTATTTAGGATAACTAAATACATATGTAAGGCAAGCGTCGCTGTCTAATGCGTTGCGCGGAGTGACGTAGAACCGAAGGCTCCTCCCTCCTCGCGCCGTTGTCCTCCTGTCCCCCGCTGCTGCTCGGTGCCCGTGCGCCGACATACTGCCCGGGTTGAAGTACCTCATACTTCAATTAAAAGGTAAGGGGCAGATGGAGTTGAACCCTCGTGTGATGCTGCCCGTCTTCGTTCGGATCTCGGCCACCCTTGTGATTCGGTCGCTGCCAGGAAATACCTTAGTGATTCGGCCAAGTGACCACAATAGAGGTGGCTGCGTCCTGTCTCTGATCAGCACCATCATGTCCGGCTTCAAAGTTCCCGTAGAAGCGCTCCATTTTGACCTTTGCTGCAGTGTAGAAACATATTCATTAGCAAAACGTTGCCAAAAGTGAAGTTTAATGTTTTCCACTCGCTGGTGGTTTCATACGTGAGGTGAGTAGAGCCTAAGACTCTTTTGAGGTGGCTTTTGGAGGACTTGACGGCTGCTTCGGCGATGCCATTAAAGTGAGGAGAATATGGAGGAGCAAAATGAAATTCTATACCCTCTTGGGCTATGTCCGAAGCAACGTCCGGACCTGAAAGGAGGCTACACAACTCGTTACAAACTCCAACGAAGTTTGTCCCATTGTCGGACCAGATGCTGCGGGGTTTGCCTCGACGTGACATGAACCGTCTAAGAGCAGCCATGTATGCTTCTTTTGTCAATGCTGTGACAAGCTCGAGGTGAACAGCCTTTACTGCAAGGCACACAAAAATGCATAAATACGACTTAATCAGTCTACACCCTCGGCCCTTCCGATCAGCGATCAAAATTGGCCCTGCATAGTCCACACTACAATTAAGAAAGGGATATTGAAGGTCAGTGCGAGACGGAGGTAATTGACCCATAATAGGTTGTACATTTTGTGCCCTATATCTAAAACATTTAATGCAATTTCTAACAATGGCTTTAGATAAGTTTCTACCCCCTAGAGGCCAGTATTGCTGACGTACCTTTGTCAATAAAAGTTGTGGTCCAGCATGAAAAAGCTTTAAGTGTTCGCATTGGAATATTAACTTTGTTATAGGATGCTTACAACAAATTAAAATTGGATGCTTTACATTAAAATCGTAGGGAGAATTGTCAAGCCTACCGCCAACACGTAGAATGCTATTAGAGTCTATAAAAGGAGATAAAGACATGAGACGATTGTTACGCGGTAGGGACTTCCCTGAGTGCAAAATGGTATACTCTTCGGGAAACATTTGAAGTTGAGCATTGTATATAACACAATTTAATGATATTTGCAGTTCTTGTGTTGACAGAAAACTTGTACGTTTATGACGTGAATTTTTAAAATTGTAAATAGCTCTAAATACATAAGCAACTACTCTTTGTAAATAATTGAAATTAGAATATTTAAGAATTAAATCACTAATTATTATAGAACTAAGTTGCGTTTTATTAGTAATGAGCTGATTATCAACGCCACTAACTACATTACAAACTACGTCTGGTAGATCTTGTTTTACATTACTGTTAGGCTTTTCTGGCCAATCATTTTCTGATTTTAATAAAAATGTTGGACCAGACCACCACAGGGAACTGTTGCTGATTGCATCAGCCCTCAGCCCTCGGGAAACTAGATCTGCTGGGTTGTCCTTCGACGGAACGTAGCCCCAGGTACAACCAACAGTACCTTCTTGGATTTCGTTGACTCTGTTACGTACAAATGGTTTGAGGTGATTAGGTGACGTGCATAGCCAGGCAAGAACAATTGTGGAATCGGACCAAAGATAAATTTTATCTATTTGCATCGTAAGAGAGTCACGCACCTTCGTACACAGTCTTGTAGCTACCAAAGCACCGCATAGTTCGAGTCTCGGTATTGTAGTAGGATTAATAGGAGCTACTCGATTTTTAGACACTAACAATTGTACGCGAACGGAGCCTGAGTCATTAATAGAAGGAATATAAAGACACGCTCCATATGCTTTTTCCGAAGCATCGGCAAAGACGTGAATTTCGTTTCTTATTGGGTTACTGCACGATACGAATCTAGGTATTTTTAGTTGATTAAGACACGATAAAGTACACGCAAATGAGGACCAAAGATCATTTATGTTTGTGGAAACTATGTCGTCCCAGTCATATTTCTTGATCCAAAGTTGTTGCATAATGATCTTAGCTTCGACAACGCACGGTCCCACTAGGCCCAGTGGGTCGAAAATCTGACTGATTACAGACAGTATGTGACGTTTTGTAATTTTTTCGTTATTTTGGTTGATATTAATGGAGAAAGAAAGTGAGTCTGAATCACATAACCAGTGTAAACCTAACGTTTTAGAAGCTACATTAATGTTACTATTATTAAATTCTAAGACATTATTGGAAGAAGGAATTTTATCTGTATTGTTATTTATTTGTTTTAAAATGCTAGGTTCATTTGTTTGAAATTTACGTAAATTAAATTGTGCCGATGAAAGAGTGCTTATGACGCCCCGACATAGCAGTACCGCGCCTGAATTAGAGTCACTCCCACTCAAAAAATCATCAACGTAAAAATCGTGCTGGATGGCGCGCTTAACTCGCTCATTGTCGGCCACTGCGGCTAGACTAGTAAGACATTTAGTAGCTAAGTATGGCGCTGAAGCAGTACCATATGTTACCGTGTTTAAGGTATAGACTTTAAGCGGCTCCTTCACATCAGATCGAAAAACTATACGCTGAAGTGATCTCTGAGAGGGATTTATGTCTATGGCTCTGTACATCTTCTCGATGTCGCCCGATATAACATATCTATGCTGACGGAAGCGCAACAATATAGAGAGAAGATCATTTTGTACCACGGGGCCAACCAGTTGGATGTCGTTGAATGAAAGACCGGTGGTAGTGGCTGCAGAGGCATCAAACACTGTACGTAATTTAGTTGTTGTACTAGACTCGCGTATGACTCCGTGATGAGGTAAAAAATAATTTATTTCTTTACCATGAACCGCAGAAAAGCTACGAACAGTAGTGATAAATGTCATATGTCCTAACTGTTCGTATTCACGCATGAACTTTACGTACCGTTCTTTAAATACGGAGTCACGTTGAAAACGTCGCTCAAGAGACAAAAATCGCTTTATAGCCAATTGTAAAGAATCACCTAGAAGGTTTGGGTCTTTTTTAAGAGGAATCGTGACTACAAAGCCCCCTTTGCTATTGCGATAAGTACTATCAGCAAAAATATGTTCGCATGAGTTTTCCTCTGCAGTTAATAAATGCTTAACCGGTACCGAGTCTAGTTCCCAGAAACGACTTATATTGACTTCGTCTTTTATAGCATTACAAAAATGAGACGAAGCTTGTGACGTAGGGCAATTGGTATTTGAATAGGATATATGCCCCGAAATGATCCAACCTAACTTCGTTTCATGAAGCTTAGGTTTATTTTTGCCTAAATTAACAGAATTGCGCCCTAAGACGTTCCAAAATATTTCAGCCCCGACCAGGATGTCTATTGCAGAAGGTATATTGAATGAAGGATCAGCTAGACGCATCCCTGAGGGAAGAGGGACCTTATTGACGTTAATGAAACGCGATGGCAGCAATTTTGTTATCTCGGGTAAAACAATACAATCTAATTTGACCGAATAGTCACCGCAATAAGACTCGAGCGTGAGATTACAAGACTGTGTACTATAAGAGGTCTGATTGTTAATACCTGTGACTGTTGAACCAGTGCCGTGTTGTGACAAACCCAGCTTGCTACATAAAGCTTGTGAAATAAAATTAGCAGTACTTCCGTTATCCAGCAAAAGTCGGGCGGTGTGCTTAGTACCATCGACACCATGCACCCTCGCCAAGGCTGTGGAAAGGAAGACAAATGAAGATGAGTCTTCGTGCTCAAAATTAGTTGAAAGGGCAACAACAACTGAGTGAGAGTTTATTGATTTAAAGTTTTCAACTGACACGCTCCTAGCATCAAGGTTGGTACACACCAAATC
Source organism: Diaphora mendica (assembly GCA_949125395.1). Classification (NCBI taxonomy): domain Eukaryota; kingdom Metazoa; phylum Arthropoda; class Insecta; order Lepidoptera; family Erebidae; genus Diaphora; species Diaphora mendica. Next base: position 39,647,704 of record OX421311.1, on the reverse strand, counting down.
AATCAGAGACTCACTGTGTTCTGTGAAATGAGTACGAGAAGAAACTATTTGTGTAAGACCCAAACATTCCAAAAATTCTATCATTTTTTTTTGTTTTAGCCTCGTGGGGTGTAAGCATGTTGATAACTGATACATGATAACTGTCTCATTAGTCGGAGGATCAGAATAGATATTATTTTTAGACCATGTGTGCTATCATATACCAGTACTCCCGTCTCAGTGTAATCATGTCTTTACTGTCATTTGGCATACAATCTTCTCCTATTTTTAAATGGGCATTTGCATATTGACACTGCTCATAAATCATTTTTAAATTTTACTCGCAAAATTGTAGTAAGACAAAACTTTTTAACATGTAACCATAATACATATGTTTCATACAGGCTGTTGGATTTCGAACGTCATTGTAATGGCAACATTTTTCGATTGTCATTTTTTTCGTGTTTGACGTTTTGACGTTTGAGATTAATTGAGTACTAAAAAGACGCGTGTTGTGAACGGTCGACGATTGTTGTTTGAGAACCTTAATTAATTGATACCAAGCTAATTGTCCATCGACCCGGTCCCTTTAGTGATTTACCGTTTTGTTAAGTCTGGTTTGGACTCGCGAGTTTGTAGGCGCGTTCCACAATAGCTGAAGCGAGTGAGTTGTAATTCGAATATCCGTGATAGCTGATACGAGTTTATTGTAATTCGAATACCTTGAAAGATATACAGCACTTGGAGCATGTTTGTGTGACGACGCAGAGAAGAAACAACCCAAGAGATCTCTTGGAACGCCGAGAACAAGGAAGCCACACAACTCCAGTAAGTGCTTGATGATTTTAGTTTAGATTAAGAACACGGTGACACTGCCGTCGTTGATTTCTCTTGCCAATGGACTAGTAGCGAGTTAATGCTCATACTCATGGGTCCTATAGGTATTACAAGTATCACAAAGTGATCGCTCCATTGGTGAGAGAACTGAACACAGGCATTTATTTCATCTTGCGGCGTACCCCTTTTGCTTTTTTTTGTGTTTAAATCCCCCCGGATACTTTTCTTCCAATTTTTTCACGAAGATAATTATTTGAATAAACAAATCGAATCCTAGTGAATAATAACGAATTTGTAGTGGCAAAATTCAACATCCGCATGCGGCACAGTCGTCTGCCCTCACGTGACTGCCCGTTCGGGTAAGCACACTTATGCATATTGTGATAACTCAGTAAATGTTACATCTGAATAGCTCTAATATTTTGTCTCCTGTCGCAAACTCATGAAGCATTTTCACAAACCTTGCATATTTCCATACAAACTTTCATCCCCTATTGCTATTTTACGCCCTTGATGGTAATTTTTTACAAAATTTATATGACGTTTTTATTTATATCTTATCAACAGCCTAAAAAATAAATTTAAGATTTTATCTTAAAAACACGATACTTTTGTAGAGATTTTTTAAGTTTAGAAACACTATTTTGTTATTTGTCTTATTTATTTCTATTAATATAATGAACATACAAATCAGATTTATGAATGTATGTATTAATCTTAGATTATTATATCAATTTAAGTCTTCTTTTAAAAAGTCAAATCTTTTTAATGAATTTGACATCCTTGTTTACTCGTTGCCAAGACAACCTGTGTCAGCAAGGCAACGCGCAGGCGTGTGGCGAGTGAACAACCACTCTTCTATACAATCTTTCATCCCCCCCAACCCCTTATTACCTTTTTTCGCAATAAAAAGTAGCCTATGTCCTTTCTCAGGCTCTAGACTATCTGTGTACCAAATTTCATTATAATATGTGCAGCGGTTTGGCCGTGAAAGCAAGACAGACAGACAGATAGAGTTACTTTCGCATTTATAATATAAGTATGGATATGTAAATATGACAGAGCCTGTTATGTGTACTGTATGTGTGTACTATACTAAAAGTAATTTCTAGTTATTTATCATGAGTTTGATAACAGAAAGCTGCAAAAATGAATTCAATTTTTTTCGCGTACATCTTGTAACTAAAATAATTACCTACAAATTTTAACAAAAGAAAAAAAAATATCAAAATCGATTCACCCAGTCAAAAGTTATGAGGTAACAAACATAAAAAAAACAGTGTAATTGAGAACCTCCTCCTTTTTTTGAAGTCGGTTAAAAAATACAATTTTCTGTCCTTGCTTGTCCTGTTTTTAGTATTTTTAGTAAAAGTTTGTACGTAGCCAGATTTATAAATTAGATGCTATGAAATATATCTAGCTTTAATTCCGCGAGACATTTTTTTTTTTTGTCTTTTTGTCTCGCGGAATTAAAGCTAAATATATTTCATAGCATTTAATGTCATGGATTTCCGCAAAGTAACGCCTGATTCCATAACTTTATAAATTAGAACAAAATTAAATTAACACCAGGAGGATTTAATGTTTGTCGACATTTTCAACTCTTCAACCGACTTCAAAAAAGGAGGAGGTTCTCAATTCGACCGTATATATGTTTTTTTTTTAAGTGTGTGTTCGCGGATAACTTCGTCGCTTATGAACCGATTTTGATGATTCATTTTTTAATAAAAAGGAGATATCCCAAAGGTGGTACCATGATAAGGACACTAGGATCTGATGATGGCATTCAAGAGAAATCAATACGAAACATGAAGTCGGTTTTTGTTTTTGTTAATTTTTTTTATTGTCAAGTTGTCATAAATTGTCACTATCAAAAAGTTAACGTAAATAAGTTTAAGTTTAAAAAAATATAGTCATGAATATTAAGGACATATTTGTAGATTTTTAGTTCGAAAAAACTACTATACACGATATTGGTTTTACCGATATGTAAAAGTTACTTTTTCAGAGACCTATAATAAACTTAAATTTAGAAGCATGCAGCGTAGGTTACCAACAGGTATGCTGCCACTTTTAGGCTACGTCCGCACAGGCAGGTGGCTTGCTTAGCCTAGCGCCTAGTGGCTAGCATCCTGGCTACTTGCTAGGATACATGGTGGCCGCACTGACAGGTAGTTTTCGTGGTGGGTGGGCTAGGTGCCTCAGTCTTTTGCTTGTCGGCACGGCGACGAGATGCCACTTACAAAAATAGCTCTAAAACTGCTACTTACAGAAAATTCAACTCTAAACGTAGCCTTAAACTGGTCTCGCCATCTGTCAACGTTTACAAGCGAACAAATATAGTCATTGCCTGATCTCTAATTTTGCATTATATGTCAGGTCAAAAGACCTAGAAAAGACATAGCGTCGTCCAAAAAAATATCAATTAATTCAAAATGTCTTAATTTGGAAAATACTCAGCATTATTCTTCAGCGAAGTATCGTTCTCAGCTCGTTAAAAAGTTCACTGATGGACCAATTAACAAATTCTGAACTGACATTTAAATAAAACGTTTAATTGCCAACTTTAAGGGTTATCTATCAATTTCTCCGCATCGTTTAGAGTCAATAATGTTTCAAGATACATTTGATTAGATCTTAATTTCAAATTAGAGAAAAGTAAATAGCAGACCGTTAGGTATAATGTCGTTTGCACTTGAAATGGAATTCGCAATTTAAAGATGGCAAATTTTTCTATATTTTTGTTCAATTATTATTTTTATAATTCAAATACATAATATTACTTAGTAAACAATAACACTTGTTTTTTAAGTATGAGATTTACTGTGAAGTTAATTAAGTGTCCCGATAATTTTTAATCACTTAACACGTGAAGTTCTAACGAGACATGTAATAAATTTCGCGAATATCAGGAAATTATTTTTAAGAATGGGTAAAAGTTACTACACTAGGAATAGCAAACGTAGATAAATATAATCCTCATATTTATAAATAATTTAATAAACTTCAAAGAGAAAAAGGCAGAATAATACAAAAATAAGTTTCTTTTTGGATGTCCGTCATTTTAATACCTGGTTATGTAATTTCTTCATTGAGTACAAATAGACACACACACATACAAAGTCTGATCCTATATAAACATTCTCTAAAAACAATCAGTCTTGAGGTAAAACTCATTTTATCCAAGTTTGTAATCATATGATAAAATGGTATAAAAACACTTTTAATCTACGGAATAATTGATTTGAACCTACAGACACAACCCCGAAAAATAATCAGCTGATCCTAAAGCAAAGTAACCAAAAAATATGAAAGATGTATAATGATTTGATTTGTGTTCCAATCTCATATGAGTAAACACGAAAGAAGAAAAGGTCCCAAACGTTTCATATAGTGAAGATTTAGAGAGGAAAGGCACAGTCCAGTTACCGAGATACTGACTCGGTAGTCTGGTAAAACGTTCGGTGAGGTCTCATAGTAACTTAGTGGTATTTTGCATGGTGTCTGTTATAGCGATAAAGACATGAACTTAAAAGTTAGCTACGATGTTACAATGCTTTTAAAACACGAAACGAACTGACACCTGTATCAAACTCTATAATTATAGTAACACCACATGTAAGTTGGTTATCGCGATAAAGAATAGCTATTGTCCTTTCTGGAGTATTAATGTATGTCTATGCCAAATTTCATTGAAATCAGTACCGTAGTTTAGTCGTGTAAGCGTAACTGACAGACAGAGTTACTTTCAAGCGGCCAGTGGTAATCCATTGTACAAATCCCGTGTGCTTGTAATGGCGCAACCGATTTCCGAGGTTGTATGATGCTGTATCTCTTGCCTACTCGTGTGATTCCAGCGTCAAAATCCTTTTATTAAAAGTATGTATAATCTCATAATTTTAATAAGTATTCCTGAACAGCAATAGAGTAGCTCTCGCCATGAGTATCAAAATGGAACCAAATAATTGTTGACAAAAAGCGAATACTGAGTGCGCTTCGCCACAAGATAATACATAGATTATTAATTATCCTATGTTGATATGTTAAGAAAGGTAATTACTACCGACTGTGAAATCGCTGGCAGTCACGACATACCCGAAGGTAAGGTCTCCAGAGGGCACTCTCACCTTCTTATTGCAGAGTTTTTCCATCAAATCGGTGCCCTTTATGTCAGAGCCTGTTTGTGAATTGTATCCAAAGAACAATAGGAATATCTTGCGTGCACACGACTGGTGTTGTATAGAAGTGTAACATTCGCAGCATGGTAATCCTTTTCAAGAATTAAACTATCCAAATTCATCAAACAGGTGACTCAAACAAACTATATAAATAATGATTTAATATAAGTTTACTGTTCAGATATTATTTTAATCTTGATTTAAAAAAAAAAACTTTCCAACGGAATGCAAACTAGCAAACTGTACACGTGATGTAAAGTAACTACATCCTCCAATGAACGCCAGTTATTCAGAGATCACAAGTGCGTTGCCAGCCTTTAGAGAGATACGCTGTTCCAGAAATACCAAACCAAAAATTTGTTAGATAACTAGATAATTTGTAACACAACTGAGATCTACTCGACGGAAGAATAATAATTATGTGTGTTTTTTTAACTTTGTGCACATCTCCATATAAACTGTAACCGTTCCAAATTTCATACTCATCCGTTTATTTATAAATAAAATATTTTATTTTATTTTCGTTAGCTTAAAGTTCGTAAAAAGGGGTACAAAGTTTCTGCTCCACGTATTAATATATAGATATAGTACCGCTGTACTTCGGTGTGATAGATAACCTTTTTTATTCTACCTGAACATTCTAAAACAAAATTGTGATAAACCTTTATTGGTGCCCTTAGGAACGAAGCAGCTTTGTCCCTGTTGTACACAATATTATTCTTTTTGTACCGGCCGTAAAATGATTGGTACTTTAATAACAATGAATTGTGGGCTTTATGTTTGTACCTCAGGCATGTTGAGAATGCTTTTATACAAGACATAAATTATTTTTCATGTTGATATTTCGGGTTGTGGGGTGAGGTCTAGAAAAAGAGTTGTATTTTGGATGAAATATACGACAGTATTTAATGTCTATTTGTCTACATACTGTTACACTTACCTTAAATTGAGATATCCCGAGTATATTCTATGATAATCTAAAAGTTTCTAGAGAGACAGTCATTCCGAAAAAAAATCTCAGTGTACACGAGTAGTAATAATTTGTGTATCTTTAGTATCTACATTATTTTACTAATCTAATCTGACTTGCTGCATGTATGGCGAAGTGGTGGCCATGTCGTTATTCGTTGTCCAAACACTATTGGAAAAACTTTGTGTAATCCTCAAATTGTTATTTTGAGTCTGAGAAATCTTTATCTCCGTTTCAAGTATGTTTGTAAAGCCCTTCTTGGATATATTGTTCAATTACTTGATTTGATTCTTCTGTATGAATATTTTTGATACATTAAACCTAAACTTATGTAGAGACAAATCATAAATAATTTTATCAACTTCAGGCACAGCAATTTAACTAGAAATTAAATTTATAACCATATTTCGGTTTCCGAAACAATACAATTACACGATAGTACATGGCAACAAACGTTTTATTAGATTAACCGCTATTTCGAGTGAATCCAAATGGAATTTCAAATTGATTTGCGGTACAAATGAAGCTATGGAATTTCTCTAACAAAGTGGCCTTAATAGAAAGTAGATGAATGGGAAGCAAGACACATTACCTACTGAAAAACATAATTTGTCTTAAATTTAAAATTCTATAGTACACAGGTGACGGATTAACGACTGCCTCGGTGGCGCAGTGGTAGCTTATGCGACTATTGCGCTTGAGGTCTCGGGTTCGATTCGTTTGTCTGATCTGCAAATATTTCTTTCGAAGTTTGGGTTTTCTCTATGTATAATAGGTATGTATTTTAAATAAGTATATAATTTATTTAAATCAGTGGCATAGTTCCCATAGTACAAGCTCTGCTTAGTTTGGGAGTAGATGGCGTTGTGTGTCTGATGTCCGAAATGTATATTATATCTGTTCAGTCCTCTCCTCCTCAGACCGGGTCGATGTACAATTAGCTTAATATCAATTAATTACGGTTCTCAAAACAACAATCGTCGACCGTTCACAACACGCGTCTTTTTAGTACTCTCTTAACCTCAATCGTCAAAACTTCAAACAAGAAAAAAGTGACAATCGAAAATGTTGCCATTGTAATGACGTTCGAAATCTAACAATATCCATATATTTAAAAATGAATCACCGAAATGTATGTACGCGCATAACTTCTGATCGGCTTTACCAAATTAAATAATTCTTTTTTTATGTGTTCGTTATTGTTAGGACAAGGTTTGTGTACAATAAAAATTAAAAGATAACGGGATCAGTCATTTTTTTCTGTCCGCGAAGGGAGTCTGAGTCAGATATTTAAATATGGCGGTACGAAGTTCGCCGGGTCAGCTAGTTGTATTATAATAACAGCCTTTTTTCTAATTATTGGACAAGTATTGTACAACCCATAGTTCACAACTGAAATTACTGGCTCAAGAACACGCATCCAGCCAGTCTATTTCTGATTTAATATATACTTTGAATATAGGCTTATCCCCAATTTCTATTTTGAACCTAACAAACGTATTTCCTATAAAACTATCCAATATACGTAGGTACTAAGATATCTTCACACTTATCGAAAACCAATTTTTATGCGAGCTAATCTTTGACACCGAGTCGTAATATATGACCGAAGGAGTCACATTCAAATCAGTTCAATTGTTCTTTAGATTCGACAAGAAAATTTCTTGTAAAGTTAGAATGCAACATACAATAATGTTAGTTAAAAAATATTTTTATACTTAGTTGAGTGTCAAATTAAGCCTGGTTAAGTTTATCAAACGACTAAATAAAATTATAGTTTCTATAACCTTAAGATATTGTAAAACTATTGACGACGACAATGCACTGCGCCAACGACTGCCTCGGTGGCGCAGTGGTAGCTTATGCGACTGCTGTGCTTGAGGTCTCGGGTTCTATTCGTTTGTTTGATCTGCAAATATTTATTTCGAAGTTTGGGTTTTCTCTATGTATAATATGTATGTATTTTAAATAAGTATATATATATTTATATCAGTAGTATAGTACCCATAGTACAAGCTCTGCTTAGTTTGTGACTAGATGGCGTTGTGTGTCAGATGTCCGAAATGTTTATTTATTATTAAGAATACGGAATTCATCATCTTTATCCACCATATGAGCAAACTATGCAAGACAGAATCACTACAAAAAAGAAATATTTAAATCAAACCCTACACTAGACCGGTGTTTGGTCAACGTAGTATAGTTGGCCAAAACCTTTTTTGGAAGAGGCCAATGTCTGTGTAGTGGACTACTTATTAGTAGCTGCTGATGTTGACGTAATGTGAAAATTGGTTTCAGTGCGAAGAGTATCTGTTTATTTATATTGACTCCCACGTTTGTAGCATACTACAACTACTACTTACTAACGGACTATTTTAAAAACGCAGTCAGTCATGATCAAAAAATGTGGGATATAATAATTTCCAGTGGTTCACCCAGGTTTACTACGGACAAAAATAATTTTCCATAGTCCACCTAGGTGGACTAGGCGGGTGGACCACAGGCAACAAACGGTCTTATTATAATAATATAGAGATAAATGTGTTTACCAACACTTTTTTCATCAAATAGAGAACTGTTTAATATCGATTTTCCGATTGACTGCCTCGTTGGTCTCGCGGTTGGCGTGTGCGACTGCTGATCATGAGGTCTTGGGTTCGATTCCCGGGTCGGACCAAATGTTTGTATGATCTACAAATATTTGTTTCGGAGTTTGGGTGTGTTCTATGTATAATATGTATGTATTTACAAAAAAAAGTATAATATGTATTTGTATCAGTTGTCTAGTACCCATAACACAAGCTCTGCTTAGCTTGTGACTAGATGGCATTGTGTGTTAGATGTCCGAAATATTTATTTATTTTCAGTTACCTCCATTTCCAATGGAATGAAAATGATGTGATAACAAGACATTGCTATATAAAAGAGAATAAATATGTAATTCGGTTTATAACTTGTATTTTTAAATACAAATTAAGTAATTAAAGCGTTCTTACGCTTAATATTAATCGAACCCAGTAACCTTTGAAACACATCGACCTCTATTTAGTAATTAAGTATGTTTTAAACATCTTGCTACATTTAGTTACTATGCGTACACTGTAGGTAGAAAATATAAAGTAACAAATAAAATCTAACATTATAAGTAAAATTGGAAAGAACAATGAACAGAACCATCTCTTGTTCATAAAGATATAAAATATCTAGGTAACAGTATTATGAAATAGTTGTACTAAACAATTTCATTTCTGTAAAATGTATAAGAAAACAATTGTCTTGAAATGAGTGCTATAATCAATGGCTTATCTGGACTTGCCAGACTGGCCTCACTCCAACTAGATTTCTCGTGGACGCTAAGAAGGCTATTCCAAAACGAAGTTATTTGAACACAAAGATTTTAAATAAGACAAGGCAATTTCGTAATTTCTGTTTTAGAACGAGATTTTATATTGTAAGTAGGGGAAAACCAGAAGACTCTAAAAAGTGACTATCGTCGCCAATAAACACTTGCAACTTTAGAGTCGATTTAATACATAGCTTCAGAATTAGGAGCGGTTATTTTGAGCTCCAATTCTAAAAAAACAGAACAACTTAACAATGCATATAATTTTTTTTTTTTCAATATTTTCGGACATCTAACACACAACGCCATCCAGTCCCAAGCTAAGCAGAGCTTGTGTTATGGGTACCTACTAGACAACTGATATAAATACATATATACTTTTTTTTGTTGTAAATACATACAGATTATACATAGAAAACACCCAAACTCCAAAACAAACATTCGCAGATCATACAAATATTTGGTCCGACCCAGGAATCGAACCCGAGACCTCAAGCACAGCAGTCGCCTACGCTACCACTTGCGCCACCGAGGCAGTTAAGGCAATATTCTATCGACCATCATTGCAACCATCTCACCATTCGAAATCCAAAGAGCGAATCCTTGACACTCAACCAACCACCCCATTAATAGCCTTATGGCGGGTAGTTGTAATAATTCCAAGATTTTCAGTTAACAATTTTGATATTCTCTTCCACCGTAAAATTACGTTTATAATGTTTATTGACACGTTTACAATCTATGTACTAATATATAAAGCTGAAGAGTTTGTTTGCTTGAACGCGCTAATCTCAGAAACCTCTGGTCCGATTTGAAAAAATATTTCAGTGTTAGATATCCCATTTACCAAGAAAGGCTATATATTATCACGCTAAGGCCAATAGGAGCAGAGCACCAATGAAAAGTGTTACAAAAATGAGGGAAAATTATTACGCTACGGGCAATAGGAGACGTAAACAAGGTTGTGTGGGTCAGCTGGTGTAATATAACTGCATAAGTAAGGTAAGTATACTGAGAGTACCGAGGGCGTGTAGTAATTCGAAAAATGTGAAGTCGTTCGTCGTCGTCGAAGTATTGAAAACCACTAAGGCAGGGATTTCAACTAAAATATCAAAATTTTCCAGTTAATTATATAAAATCTATATTCATAATAAAACTTTTATTAAAAAAAACCGACTTCCAAAAACCATCCAACGAAAACTCTTTGCCAAAAACACTAAAAAGCGTAAAATAAACTGGCTCTTCATAAATTGCTATGTGCCAATTCTTGTCTATACCTAATTCTTTATTCATTTAAATAGTAGTATTATTATGTGTGCTAGGTACCTAAAATCTGTTTGAAGTCGGCGCCAAGCCAAATGTATAATAGTAGTTACGACACTCGCTATATTTCGAGACGACCATCAACGACGTTGCGTCAGCCCGCGCGTGTCTGCCCGCTTGGGTTGTTTTGTGCTGCACGAGGAGCAGCTATTCGGCAGCGGCGAGTGCGGTACCTCCTATTACATTTTGGCTTGGCGCCGACTTCAAACAGATTTTAGGTACCTAGCACACATAATAATACTACTATCTATATGAATAAAGAATTAGGTATAGACAAGAATTGGCACATAGCAATTTATGAAGAGCCAGTTTTTTTTACGCTTTTTAGTGTTTTTGGGTAAGAGTTTTCGTTGGATGGTTTTTGGAAATCGGTTTTTCCATTTTTAGTGCAAACAATCGTAGGTTATCAGTAAGTTGTAATAGTTCTATTTCATATAATTTCTGCTGCTGCGAATAACTTTAGTGGTTTGAACACGTATTAAAACTGAGTATGCTCAGTTTCCAAAATTATGTTGAGATGCAAGATTTCTGTTACCGAGAACGTGGTCTACGGGGCAATAGGAATCGTGTCCAAGCTTAAATGTCGTGATGGAATAGAAGCAGGCGAGTTACTTAAAGCAAAATACATTAAGGGGTTAGTCATCATAGCGCCTGTGTCATCAGCTCACCTAAATAACTTAAAAGTATACAACTAAAGGTCTATAGATACGTATGAAATTGAAAGAATTATCCTCCAACTCCTAACCGTTGAGGAGTTATACCTTCTATCATCAGCTTACCTAAATAACTTTAAAGAATACGACTAATGGTAACATACATACATACGACATTTAAAGATTTATCCTCCAACTCCTATCATCATCAGCATTATCATTAAATGATGACTACCAGACGCAAATACCGGAGTAGCTTCAGAAAATATACGAAAAACATAGTACGTGCCTGAAAAAAATGAGGGTTCCCCTCGATTTCTCTGGGATGCCATCATCAGATCCTAGTTTCCTTGTCATGGTACCACCGTCGAAACATTTCGTTTCCAACAAAAGAAGAATCATCAAAATCGGTTCATTAACGACGAAGTTATCCGCGAACACACATAAAAAAAAATAAAAAAAATACGGTCGAATCGAGAAACCTCCTCCTTTTTTGAAGTCGGTTAAAAATCCAATAATATTTGACGCTACCCAACGTCCACACTTCTACTGTTTCACTTTATGAAAATTGCATCGTAACTTTCAAGTGTCGTAAAAACATTTATTCCTTGTATCCTGAACCTCACTTAAAATATGAGTATATATTTCACGTTTTACGAGCTCAGGCCTCAACTTTGCCCGGGTTCACGTTACTTCACGCTTCACTAGTTCCCGACAGACTTCAACTTCTCAACTATTGAAAGATGTTGTGTATCCACATCTTTGTGAATAGATAACTTTACAGAAACTACATTCTGCACAATTGTGATAGTTCTAAAGGCTGCTGGTTATTAATCTTGAGACTTTGCTATAGTAAGAAGATATACCTGGTACGATTAGTTCTTTAACCGATTTAGAAGATTACTAAATTGAACATATTTAAAAAAAGGAAATATCCGGGAGTGGACCGGTATCACCTCCGTTGAACAATTTTTTCGCCTGGCCAATGACATGGAGGTGTACAAGAAACTGACGGACAACCTTCAAGAAAGAAGAGGCACTTGAAGAAGAAAAAATTAAAGGTTGATTTTTAGTATCAAGTGTAAAGTTAACATGGTTCCATAACCATCTAAAGTTAGAGGAACATAGAATTCCCGTGTACCCAGTCACTTGTTCAGCTAATTAATACAGAATAGAATAATAATTGATATGCGAATAAATGATTTGATTTGATTGAGGTGGAAAACACATTTCTAATCCTCAATTTGTCTATTGTAGAGGCAAATTAGGAAAACCCTCGACGAACTGCAAGGAACATCGAAGTTCAACTGCTTACTAATTACATTAGGGCATTCACAATCACTTTTACTTCTCATATCAATATGACGTACTGTTTTGACCATATATTTCTTAAACTGAACTTTTACTGAGCAGCTTTTAAGCTGCAAACTCATTTCTATATTTTTTGGAATGTGACCATTTTTTTTTTGTCGAATGTATCAAAACAATAATAATACGAAACATTTCCTTCTTTGATGTATGTCCTTAAATTATCCTTATTGGTACGCAAATCAGTAGACAAAGAGGAAAGAAAGAATAGCCATAAAAACAATAGCCATCGCTCGATTAAATTGGATGCGAATAAAATTTCCTTACGTAAATCCGATGCGCCATTGGCCGAAACGTTTAATGGTCTGGCGACGGATGTACCTATGCATATTTTCATTCGAGTTTAACTTCAATGAGTATTATTACATTATATTTGTCTGTATGATTAAATAAAAAAGCATTATATTCAGAAAACTAAGAAAACTACTGTTGCACCTAGTAGCACCTTTTTAATAGGTAGATAGTGTGGATCACCGTGCTGCATTGTCCACATTCATAATGAGTATGGTGACCACCACTCTTGGATTCTGCACATACTTTCCATTAGGCAGAGTAGAGTTGGCAGGCTCATATGAATCCGTCCCACCCAATTTAAATTTAAACAATTCTGATGTCGGATATTAAATTTCTTTTTTTACTACTACAATAATATTCTGTAATAAATACTCGATCAAAATAATGTTCAGAATAAGACGTAGACACGCATTTTAAAAAACTTGTTATTTTTTTTACAAGCTTTTATTTAGCTTCACCTGTCCCGATGTTTGTCTGTTCCCAAATCTTGCAAGTTAAATTTGAAGCAGATATCTTCAACCGATTGTGCTAAAATTTTGCAGACCTAAGTAAACAGCGTGACAATGCAATATTATGGCGACATGGAGCTGATCTGATGCTGGAGCTTGAAGGTGGCCATAGGAACTTTATAATGAAACGACAAAACCCATAGAGTGTGGAATCGTTTGATTCGTCTTGACGAGTACTTTATGTATTGAAAGTATCCAGGGTCTGATTATGGACCCGGGAGGTGGTCATAGGAACTCTGTAATAAAACGACGAAACCCATTGAGTGTGCAATCGTTTGATTCGTTTTGACGTTTTGACGAGTACTTTATGTTTGGATAGTACCCAGGGTCTGATGATGGAGCCGGAAGGTGGCCATGGAAACTCTGTAATGGAACGACGCAACACCATCGAGCTTGGAATTATTTGATTCGTCTTGACGAGTAATTTATGTTTTGATAGTATTCAAGGTCTGATGATGGAGCCGGAAGGTGGCCATAGGAACTCTGTAATGAAACGGCGCAACACCATCGAGATTGGAATCGTTTGATGCGTCTTGGTGAGTACTTTATGCTTTGATACTACCCGAGGTCTGATGATGGAGCCGGAAGGTGGTCATGGAAACTCTGTAATGAAATGACGTAACCCATCGAGTTTGTACTCGTTTGATTCGTTTTTGACGAGTACTTTATGTATTGATAGTTTTCAGAGTCTGATGATGGTGCCGGAAGATGGTCATAGGAACTCTGTAATAAAACGATGAAATCCATTGAGTGTGGAATCGTTTGATTCGTTTTGACGTCTTGACGAGTATTTCATGTTTTGATAGAATCCAGAGTCTGATGATGGAGCCGGAAGGTAGTCATTGGAACTCTGTAATGAAACGACGAAATCCATTGAGTGTGGAATCGTTTGATTCGTTTTGACAACGAGTATTTCTTGTTTTGATAGAATCCAGAGTCTGATGATGGAGCCGGAAGGTGGCCATGGAAACTCTGTAATGGAACGACGCAACACCATCGAGCTTGGAATCGTTTTATTCGTCTTGACGAGTACTTTATGTTTTAATAGTATCCAGGGTCTGCTGATGGAGCCGGAAGGTGGTCATGGAAACTCTGTAATGAAACGGTTGGCCTAGTGGTTTAGGCGGTCGCCACGCTGCTTGCCAATTCGCCAAGTGTTGTAGGTTCAAATCCTACACGAGACAATACTTTGTGTGATTCACAAATTGTTATTCTGAGTTTAGGTGTTAATAGTGTCCGTTTCATGTATGTCTATAAAGTCCCCCGCGACACATTATGTTTTTTCCTAATGCGGGAGTTGTCTTTAAAAAAAAATGAAACGACGCAACACCATCGAGATTGGAATCGTTTGATGCGTCTTGGCGAGTACTTTATGTTTTGATACTACCCGGGGTCTGATGATGGAGCTGGAAGGTGGTCATTTAAACTCTGTAATGAAACGACGTAACCCATCGAGTTTGTACTCGTTTAATTCGTTTTATCGAGTACTTTACTTGAACTTTAACTCGCGGGCTGGGTTTCCCCAGGACATGGCAAGATGACATGGGCGGCTGTTTCATCTTCCTCCATGCATGCTCTGCACAGAGGGCTGTCCGTTACACCTAGAGTAAAAAGATGTTTCTTTAATAGTGCATGACCAATCATTGCTCCGATCAGAAGTCGAAGCGCGGCCTCTTAAGTTGCTTCAGCTTCCGTGACAATCCGGGGTTGATCGTCGGGAGGGCCTCCTTGGTCTGCCTGCAGGTACAAAGGTTGCACCAATATATTTGGTGTTCCGTTGCAGTGTCTGTCGCAGCCAAGCAGCTGGCAAGGGCAATATTGGTTCTGGGCCGACTGCCCTTGTCTCCGATCCGCTCCTTGCTAGTGCATCAGCTGCGTCGTTTCCGCGTGAGTTGCTATGTCCTTTGATCCACTGGAGAGTTATACTATTCGTAGTATTTTTTTTTTGATAGAATTCAGAGTCTGATGATGGAGCCGGAAGATGGTCATAGGATGGTCATATGAAACGACGCAACACCATCGAGCTTGGAATCGTTTGATTCGTCACAATGAGTACTTCATGTTTTGATAGTATCCAAGGTCTGATGATGGAACCGCAAGGTGGCCATAGGAAC
This sequence comes from Diaphora mendica, assembly GCA_949125395.1. NCBI lineage: Eukaryota > Metazoa > Arthropoda > Insecta > Lepidoptera > Erebidae > Diaphora > Diaphora mendica. Next base: position 39,632,136 of record OX421311.1, on the reverse strand, counting down.
TCTGTAATGAAACGACGCAACACCATCGAGATTAGAATATTCAAATTAGTTTAGTCAAGTATTTAGTTTTAAATGGTAACCAGGGTTTGACGATGAAGTTGATAGGTGTTCATAGGATTTGTCTTGATAAGTAGGTACTTCGGTCGTCGATGTCTTGCAATATTGATGGGTTTGAATGAGATGAACACACTGAAAAACCTGTTCAACGATAACTAAAAAGTAAAAAAAAAAAAAAAAAAAAAACTTTTTAAAAACAAGCTTTTATTGGAATGCTCTAAAAAGAATAAAATAAAGTATTCCTTGAAAACTTTTCTATCAACTTATAATGTCATTACACAATTTATATTATACAAAAGCTTGTCGCGAGATTTGCCTGTGTAGATACAAAAGTCAATTAAAGAACTTGATGTGACTGATATCAATGTTTAAAATTCTCAAACTAAGTAAATACTAGTAACGAAATTTCGCAACAAGCTTTTGTATAATATAAATTGTGTAATGTCATTATAAGTTGATAGAAAAGTTTTCAAGGAATACTTTATTTTATTCTTTTTAGAGCATTCCAATAAAAGCTTGTTTTGAAAAAGTTCTTATTATTCAATTTATTAAATATCTGTGAGTGTGTATATTTATTTTACTACGCATATTTCATTTTTAAAAACCAGATAATTTTATCTTAGTTTTTTTTTATCTTTTCTCAAAGTATGTATTTGTTTTTTTCTTATGCTCAAGTCCATATTAATAATTTGTAGCTAAAACATCTGGATCATCATATTTATTGGGAACTTCATATTTTTAGGATCCATGTAATCAATACAACAGAAATTACAAAATAAACATTTTTAACCTTAAGACGTGATTATGAATAAAAGCCTTTCACATTCTGAAAAGGATGATTCCTTAAAACGGCTGTAAATTTATAATTTACGTCAGACATCGTTGTCTCAAACAGGAATTTCCTTTTTAATATACCAGTTTCCACACTTAGGACGAGAAAATACTTTAAAAGAATAAATTAGGACCATATATTACAATCATTACGAGCAAATAGCGTAGGTAGATAAATTATTCGTTACCTAGAAGATAAGAGTACGTTTGAATTTGTTAGGGTAAACATAAAGAATACGGCAAAGAAAGGTATCTTCGAACAGTATGAATTTTTAATGTTCTTTGAATCGTTGGAATCGATCGGAGAGTCTGTACTATGTATGTATATATTATTGTATCAAAAATATACACAAATATTGTTTTGAAGTGAAAACTTCTTTAGCGGCGTTGTGTACTGTTTTAGGATGGGTGAAAAATATTAAACTCGCGTCAGAAACTAGGGTCAGGACACGTGGCCTGTTCGAATATTCGTAAGACGGAGGCGTGGCGTAGGAGAGGAAGTCATATCCCCCTCTCTTTCTACCGCGCGAAGAAAATGTATGCCTGCTCCTGCTGTTTCGTTTAAGCGGCGTAGGGCGCTTGCGTGAGTGTGCGTGTGCGTAAACCCGGCTTCGCTCGGGGAATATATTTATACTGTTTATCATTAATCTATATTTTTATGAGATCACGTAGTTATCGGTTCTCAAGTAATATTAAAGGCAAAGCTTCGTATAGCATCGTTCACTGTGTTTAATAAATGAGGAAATAAAAAAAATGAAATTTAATAAATCAAAAATGTACAACGTTAATGTTCAAGTTTTGAGTTCTGCCGGCACTCCCGGTGTGCAATCCGTTGTTTTTTTTTATAAAGAGGCAGTGGCGTAGCGTGGACTTACATAGACGTGGGAGAAGTCACATCAGCGAGGCCCTTTTCTTTCGTTCCCAAGATCTACCTAATAAATATATCTTACCAAACATGCTTCGATACGATATGCCTACTGATGTTAGTAAAAAAAAGTATATATATATAGTGGGAAAATATTAAAAAGCATACAGATAATGAAAAAAGGTTTTATTTTAAAATAATTTGAGTGATTAATTTTTCTTACAAAAGTAATGTTTATTGGCTTTTTGCTTTATTGAAGTCTTCTAATAAGGATTTGTAATTTATTTTTACAGCTAAATCTGCTTCGATTGAGAGTATTGCTAAACCGCTTGTCGGTCCGGCTTCATTCATTCATTTGAGACTCGATAATCATATCCAAATCTACACATTCAGAGGTCAATAAATTTTATTTGATTAAAAAATCGCATACTAGCAACAAGAGCTTCAATAGCTACGGTCATCTCAGTTTTTCTTTTTTGCTTCGATGCACCGGATTCCTACTTTAGGTGCGCATATCTGTTCCTGCTCGACAAGACAAGAGCGCTCCTGGACAAGATATATAAAACAAATACAGTAATTTACCATGTAAATAAATAAATTAACACAAAAAACTTTTTAAGTACAAGCTTTTACTGAAATGTTCTAAAAAGAATAATATAAAGTATTCTTTAAAAACTTTTACTATCAACTTATAATATCATTAGGTACACACAATTTCTATAATGCAAAATCTTCCATCATCAGAACCTGGATATTATCAAAACATAAAGTACTCGACAAGACGAATCAAATGAATGCAAACTTGATGGTGTTGCATCGTTTCTGTATAGAGTTCCTATAACGACCGTTCGGTTCCATCATCAGACCTTGGATACTATCAAAACAAACAGTACTCGTCAAGACGAATCAAACGACTCGAAACTCGATGGTGTTGCGTCGTTTCATGATAGAATTCATATAACTACCTTCCGGTTTTATCATCAGACCCTGGATACTATCAAAATCTCTTCAAGATGAATCAAACGATTCCAAACTCGATGGTGTTGCGCTGTTCCATTTCTGAGTTCCTAAGACCACCTTCCGGCTACAGCATCAGATCAGCTCCCTAACATTGCAATATTGCATTGTCACGCTATATACATATTATGCTTGCTAAATTTCAACACAATCGGTTGAAGATATCTGCTTTAAAATTGAGTTACTAGATTTCACCTGAACAAACATAGTTACATAAATACTAGCTGAGTCCCGCGGTGCTCCCCGCGGTTATCGTTATACATTTACAACCGCGTGTAACACCCCATCGAATTGTGAATTTTAGAAATCCTCCCTTTTTTTCCAAAATTATTATCATCTTTACTGTTTTGTATGAAATATGTGAGTAAATAAACGTTTTACAAAGCCAAGCTGTGTTGCCAATCTGTGGCGAGTGTGGCCAATATTTTTTAGGTTTTTATTTAATACAAAAAATAAATTGAAATATTAAATCTGGTGGCATCGCATTCAAAGAGGCCTCGCGAGGCCCCTCTAAGTGCGAGGCCGTGGGCGCCCACTTCGCCCACGCCTAGCTACGCCACTGTAAAGAGGTAAATGAATTATCCTGTTGATGATGAAAACGAGGAATCTTTTGGTAAACTACGCCAAGGACACCTGAAACTCAAGAAAAACAAAAGTGTTGCCGACCTTTGAGGTCCTATTCAAGGGGAATTCTAAAAGTTCGTAAAGTTTTCATATGTTTCTTGTAAATAGTGTGAGATATATATTATGATCATTTTTATCTTCTGTGGAATGGATCTTCTGTATTTACCACTTTCTTAGTTTACTGCCTTGTGTATACTTAGGTGTTAACTTTTCAACCTCAATATTTGTTGTTTGAATTACTTTATACCCAAAATATCATCATCAGATTAACAGACTACCACAAGGAGGTTTAGACTTACTATATTAGTACTGTAAGCGAACGAAAACAACAACAGCGACAACCGCTGGAGTAAGCGTGTTTTAGAGTGGAGACAGAGTCTTGGCAAAGGTAGTGTGGGACGCCCTCTGGGCAGATGGCGGGACGACTTACGTAAGAGGGCTGGCATCGACAGACCGGGTTCTGTGGTGTTCCTTGGGAGAGGCCTATTTCCAGCAGTGGACTGCAACTGGCTGATGATGATACTAGTACTATACTACACTAATCAGATCAACCCGGTACAGGGTTTGTGACAAGTTTTCCTTCTATTTGCAGTACTGTTGTCCTGCATTGTTTGCTCACATAGTCGGCTCTTACGACACCCACGGAATAAATGGGGGTGGTGATACTCCGTATTCTTAATCCTATCACCATACGGATTATCCATCCAAAATATACAAGACAAATATGCCACACGCGCCCTGACACACACCCTAAATAATAAAAATACAACATCAACAATCGCTACGTGTAAGATAAAACACGAACTCGGATATTTTTCAACGTCATACCCTATAGTAATACTTTACGAGTGGGAATTAAATTTAGGAAAAATTACCCAATCCCCAACTGGGTCCGGCTTCGTAAAGTTATACGTCATTTTTATGTGCGGTAACGTTGTATGTAACCAAATATTGTATTGTGTGCGGACGAGTTACGCATATTTTAAGGATTTATGCGCCACCTTTTTCTATTAAGGGTGAGCAAAATCGTAAATAAAGCAGAGATTTGCGTTGAATCTTCTTTCTTTCACTTTGATCATGTTTATGAGGTAACCAATTTTCTGGATTATTTCAATAAAGTCTAATTCTCAATAGCTTTGGATATTCCCTTGTTAAATAACTTTATTCAAATACACTTTAAGAATTATGTTAAGTGACAATCGGTCATGAATTTACTAAACAAAAATTTGATGAATATACTAACAGTTATACTCAAACGAAAAACAATCGAAATTATTGAAATACTAAGTGTAAAATATTTATACTTTAAAATACGGGCTGTATTTCAATTTTAAAAAATTGTTGAGTTACTTTAAACTGATTGCAATTTAACATAAATTTGTGTTGCCCAAATGCAAGAACAAGACGAGACTTAGTCAGTCTTGGTCTTGCGCCAATACACCTGTCCCTGGGTCTTGTAGCAAGAGTCTCGCAAGTTTCGCAATTACTTATTAGCCTATTGCTATTTATTAAATTTTATTTTAGATCATAAAACAACTTAACAGAGTAGGTACATTTTGAGCTTGAATTATCATAGCAATAGTAAAGACCAACCAAATTAATAAATGAAAAATATATTGTGATGCAACAGTTAGAGGGGTAGGGGTATTCAAGTATTACGTAGACACTGTTGGGGGCGGGGGGTCTTTGCTTTGCTTTGATTATTTTTGATGACATGGGGGCGCGGGCGTCTAGATAGTAATTACGTCAGCAGTAGTTATTTACTTTTTTACACATATAGCAACCCACACATTGTCAATGTTTGAAAATGAAACTCATTTTTGGGGGATTCCCACAAATAATGTATACGTTTAGGTACACAATTTGAATCGAGTAGGGGAATTACCGCGGGCTATTTACTTGTCTAATTTTTTCGGTCAATCTATTGTTTTGTTTCGGTACGACTGACTATTTGACGTATTGTAAGAAAAGCAAATTAATGTTTGTGTTACCGTTGATCCGCTTTCGCCAAAGATGATTTGTTTCATTAAAATATATCGTTTCAAATAGACAAATCCAAGTTATACCATTTTTTTTAATTGACGCAACAATGCACACACGTCTTCTGCGACTTACTAACACAGTGACGCGACAGTTATCGCGTATCGTTAGTTTAAAAACCAAAATGATCTTGCAAACATGCAAGAACAAGACCAAGATCGATTTTGGGCAACACAAACGTAAATGGTATTTTTTTCGTAAAACGTTGTTATCATTTAAAACTTTAGCATTTCAAGGATTTTTGTTTTTTTTTTAGTTTGGCCCCGCCAAAATAACTTTACTTTGCCTGATGGAATTCATAAGCAGAATCCAAGATTGGTGGTCACCATATTCACTGCGATTGCAGACAATGCAACAATGCAGCATGGTGACCCACGCCATGGCGGCCTAGTGATGCTTCTGCATCATTGGGCCTCCGCCGTCGCACTCACTAACGAAACACGACAGCACGCGAACGCTGTCATTTTACTTTGATTTTCTGTGCGAGGATAGTACCACCCCGGTAGAGCCGACCCGTTCGTGCTGAAATCAGCGTGGCTAGTAGAACCGTAGAAGCTCTCAAGGTAGTAACCTTGAGAGATTCTACGGTTCTACTAAAAAATAAAACGCCCGCATTAGAAATATTGTGTCTTGCGTGTTTTTTAAAGTTAGGCGTCAACTAGATAGTTTTAATGAAGTCAACAGTGCACTCGCGAAAGTGGTACATTGGTTTAGTACAAATAGCCTTCTCATAAATGAGAAGAACACTAAATTTATTAAATTCTCTACACCAAACGTTAGGCATGTTACAACCAATGTGCGATTGAATGGACTGGAGTTGGATCCTGAGGAATCTCATCTCTATAAAATCATTTCCTTTAGAGAACTTGTACAATAGATAGATAGGTACTCTTTATTGCTCACCATAACATGAAACAATGCAGAAAGTAAAAAAATTAAAGCAGGGATACAATGGGCGGCCTAATCGCAATCTGCGATCTCTTCCAGGCACCTTTAGATGGACTATAAATAAGTAATGTGTAGTTTGTGGTGTACATTTACTGTTTACGTATAAAACTATAATATATATTCATCAACTTCATCCCTAGTGTATTCACCACATTGAATAACCTATCTAGGTGAATTACGTTTAGGCTGAATTACTTTCCCATTTGTATGTAAATTTGTGAGAAAAGTTTTTCATTTGTGTCACTCTCGGGATTTGGTACCTACTAAGTATGACTAACAGAAATGTTTCAGTTAATTATATTTTAGTATACGTTGAATATTTAAATGTTATTTGTATACGTATACCTTCTTGTGTTGTTTTTCCCACTACCTTTTTTTTGGAATAGGGTACAAACGAGCAGTCGTATCACCTGATGGTAAGCGATTACCACCGCCCATGCAACAACAGAGGCGTCACAAGTGCGTTTCCGGCCTTTGAGGGATGGGGATGGGGGAGGGGATGGGGAGGGGGCATAGGCCTCCGGTATCCTCACTCACTCGGTGAAACACAGCGCAAGCGCTATTTCACACCGGTTTTCTGTAAGGCCGCCGGGGTTTAATAATATTTTTTTACGGGTTGACCAGAAATAGATTTTGAACGTAAGATAAAATTGTTACTTACGCATTTCTTTTTAATAGGTAGTATAAAGGTGAGATGTGAAAAGAAAATGAAAGAGTTGGTAGACACTCTGAATTAATACATAAGATTCTTCCTATTACGACAAATGTAGTGTTCCCGTAGGACGGACAAAGATTTGATATTCTGATAAACCGTTAGTAACACTGCAAGTCGCAGCAAATTAGAGATAAAAAAAAACTAAATCTTTGAGTACCTTCGTGGTTATATGTTTATTGTAATTTATTTTATAAAATGGTCTAATATGAATAGAAAAATATAGAAAAATCATTTTTTTATGTATTAACTGCCAAAACGACTTTTCTCTGCCTGATGGAAAGCAGGAGTAGAATCGATCAACGTCCTCATTGCGTACATGGACACTGCAGTACGGTGACCCACACTATTATAACAGGGAAATATCCAAACTATTTACTGGTTTCAATTTATTTATAATAATAACAAGTTGTAAATCTATACATACAAATAAATAAAATTGGAGTGTCTGTTTGTAATATTAAAATAACCGCTTTTTACTAAATGCATATGTATGTAGGTATACACGGTACATACACCAAAATATTAATTTTTAAAATTTTTGTCTGTCTATCTGTCGGTCTGTCTGTCTTTGTTCCGGATAATCTCTGGAACGGCTGGACTGATTTCGACAGGACTTTCAGTGGCAGATAGCTAATGATATAAAAAGTAACTTAGGCTACTTTTGTTACCGTTGCCCGCGGTTACAACTAGAACACCGTGGGGCTCAGTTAGTTTCTTATATAAAAGTAAATCAAGCTGAACGATATTATGTTTTACAAAAATATCTCAAAACGAAAACCAGAATCTCAGGAATTATAAATATTTAACATTAGTACATTTCACAGGTAATTTGTATAATTTAGTTAGGTACTGACTCTGAAATTTATTTGATATATATATATATATATGCTCATAGTATACTTGTTTATCTGTATATCTCTTCTAAGTAATATTCTGTTTAAGTGCTTTTCTACGAGGCAAATCAATATTAATTGGTTGAATAGTATTAGCATGTAGCAGATATTTTTTTGATTTATTACTACCTGAAATAGTAACAGCTGTAAAAAGCAAGTAAATGCATAGTTATTAGGCAAATTTGTAGTAATTACTTGAAGTTTTTTGTTTGGTTAAACGATTTTATCTCAGAAACTACTGGTTCAAATTGAAATATTATTTTAATGTTAGATAAACCATTGACTGAGCAAGAGTATATAACACCACGCTATGTGTTGAGTCCATTCACCAGGCGTTTGCGGTCCCCGTTTGGAAACCTTGTACTAGTCTATACGGGCCCATCGGCGGAGGCGCGCCTATCAGCGCCTCATGCCGCCTTGAGTGTGGCCGCGGATGGTCGGGACGGGTTTTCCCCTCCATCCGCTCTAGTGGCCACCCGCGAGGGGGCGACGTACGCGTGTGCCGTACGTCGCCTAAATTGAGACTTTAACAGCAGACAGTGCCCGCTTCAGTGCGGGCAAGCGCTGGGAGGGGTCCGGATATATTAATAACTGCAGTTCCCGGATTCCTCCCTTCACAGGCGCAGAGTGGCACACCGTGTGGTTTTAGTCGGTTCGAGTCCGACACACCGCCCCGCCGTAAACCCTGGTGGGGTGACGGTCCGACGGGATTTCCACACGTTAAAAAAAAAAAAAAAAGTCTATACGGGCCCATAGATATAGCAGTCGCAAGTCGCAAAGCAATCACACCTGGTGAAGGGATATCAACTGAGGCGCATCACCTCGTTAAAATATACAACTTACTAACCTTGTGTAGGCAGCGTGTAACACCTAAACCTGTCAGGCGGTTCACAAGTCGCAACCCATGGACCTAGCAAAAAGGAGGATTCGAACCTTGCAGTCCCCTAGACCTGAACAGGTGATGTCACTCTGCGGCGAACCCAGTCAGTCCACAGAAGCATAAATCCTTCCTCCGTATGCTCTCTTACTCGTCAGGGGTTCTATGGTGAGAGGAGCCACACCTTGAAGGTCAGGTAGGTTGAACAAAAATATTTTGTATCTCCACCCTTCACTAGAGCTGTAATGCATACGTGGTATCCTCGAAGTAATGGACTTCAGCCGTAACCTTCAGCCCTAAGAGCAAACGGAACAACTAAACATGGCTTGAAGAACAGAAAATGACAATAAAAAATCAAAGAAACATTTTCTCACTTACCGCTTCACACGGGATGAAATCACTAATAATTAATATTGTTCGCGATAGGAACAAAGGAAAGATAGTTTCTTAACAATAAACTGTATTGTAACAAAATTACAGAGATTTTATGCGTGCTGCGTGTGACCATTACAAAAAGTTGTCTAGGAATGTGTGTTCTAGAACAAATGGCGGCCCGAAGAAGCGTCCCCGTTGGCCGGCAAAGTATAGCGTCATTATCGCGTCATTTCTCTCCTCACTGATTGGTGGCGCGGCGGCGCCAACATTATGGAGATCCGGAGAAGCGCCCGCATTGGCCGATGAAAGTGCCGTGTCCTATTGGCTCACTTTCTGAATGGTTGCGTAGTGGCGCGAACATCCTCCCGGCCATTGAAAGCTTCATCGAGCTTTCAAGAAATAGGTAAAAGACATAGGCGGTTAATAGCCCTTCTTATAGGACCATTGGCAGTGTTTATGTCAACAACACGGCAAATCCCATCACTACCAGGAAACAGCCCAATGACACGTCCAAGCCGCCAACGAAGGGGAGGTAAGTTGTCTTCTTTAATCAGGACCAGGTCTTCGAGCTTCAAGTTCTTGCATTGGACGCGCCACTTGGAGCGTTGTTGTAGCTCCGCAATGTATTCACTGGACCAGCGCTTCCAGAAATGTTGCCGCACTTGTTCTAGGCGTTGAAAACGAGTTAGGTGGTGAGCGCTGACATTCTCGCAGTCTGCAGCCGGCAGCGACGTCAGTGGCCTGCCAATAAGGAAGTGAGCGGGGGTAAGAGTCTGAAAGTCATTAGGGGAAGGACTCAAAGGACAAAGGGGTCGGCTGTTTAGGATAGCTTCTATCTGAGCAAACACAGAAGTTAACTCCTCGAACGTTAGATGCGATTGACCCAATATTCTGTGCAAGTGGAATTTTGCTGATTTTACACCAGCCTCAGCTAGACCATTGAAATGAGGAGCGTACGCGGGAGAGAAGCGAAATTCAATGCCCCGACCAGAAGCAAAGTCACGAATAGAGTCCCCGTTAAAATTTAAAAATTGACCAATATCTTTAGCGGCTGCTACAAAGTTGCGGCCGTTATCACAATGTATTGTTTTAGGCATTCCTCTACGTGCAATAAATCTTTTTAGCGTGAGGATAAATGCGTCTTTACTTAACTCCGAAACAACCTCTAAATGCAAACATTTATATCTAAAACAAACGAATAGGCACAAATAGCATTTTGTTATTTTACAGCCTCTGCCCTTGCGGTCAGTAATCAAAAAAGGACCAGCAAAGTCAAGGCCAACAGTATTAAAGGGGAAATCAGGCTGTACACGATCAGGAGGTAAATTTCCCATTATATTTGACATAGTTTGTCCCCTAAAACGACGACAGACGAGACATTTTTGTGTCACATCTCGGGCTAACTTTCGGCCACCTATTATCCAGTAATGTTCTCTGATAGATGAAAGTAAATGTTGTGGTCCTGAATGGATTAAGCGTATATGTTCCTGTGTGAAAAGGAGTTTACTAAAGTAATGATCGGCCTTAATTAGAATAGGATGACGCTTGTCAAATGAGTAGGCGGAGTTATCAATGCGACCGCCAACTCGAAGTAGCCCCACTTCATCAATAAATGGGTTTAATGAGCATAGAGGAGACTTGGGTTTGAGGGTTTTTTTAGCTAATAATAAACTTATTTAAACTAGAAAAGACTCCTGCTGCGCTACTTTAGCGAGAATGATAAGAGCACTTTGAAGTTCCTGAACTTGAAGAGCGCCGCTGAGCTTACTCTCAGGATGTTGACAATTATGTATGAATCTAAGTATGAAAGCATACACTCTCTGAAGGGTGCGCAATTTTGAAAATTTCTGATAGTATATTACAGGTTCAGTAGGTGAAGCCTCCGCCACCAAAGCTGTCATCGCCTTCATTTCAGGCAAATTTGGGTCTACAGAAGGAATGACCGGCCAGCAGGTTTCCGGTTGCTTAAGAAAGGATGGGCCATGCCACCATAACTCAGCATCGGCTACATCCTGTGGATCTACTCCTCGTGACACGAGGTCAGCAGGGTTCTGTAGAGAAGGCACATGACGCCAGTTGGACGTATCAGTGAGCTCCATAATAGAGGCAAGCCTGTTGGCAACGAAAAGTTTGGTTTTGTGAGGAGATTTTAACCAACTAAGCACAACATTAGAATCAGTCCAGAAGAACTGTCTATTCACATGACGCCCTAACGCCTTCACAACAGCAGCAGTCAACTGAGCACCCAGCACCGCACCACAAAGCTCTAGACGCGGGATGGTACAAGTTTTAATAGGAGCTACGCGAGACTTGGCACATAATAAGTTTACTTGTACGTTGATTTGTTTATTAATAGACTTAAGGTAAATACAACAGCCATATGCCTGTTGAGAGGCGTCGCAAAAGCAATGAAGCTCTGTGTAATTAGAGTTTTCAATTAAAACTTGCCTTGGAATTTGTAGAGCAGCTAAGGCTTTAATGTTGTCATAAAACCTTAACCAAGAGACCTGAATAGCCTTTGGGATAGGTTCGTCCCAACTCAGCTTTTCAAGCCATAGTTTCTGAAGCAAAATTTTAGCTTTAATGGAGCAAAGAGACAATAAGCCAAGGGGATCAAAAATTTTGAAAGTAGAAGATAAAATGGCTCGTTTGGTTAATGAGGTGTTTAGTGTAGTATCAAAAGTAAAGTGAAGGTTATCCGTGTCAGGGGACCAACCAATTCCCAGAGTACTAGTAGAGTTACTGAAAATAAGGTGAGATTTCTCTTGGAGGTCCGAACCTACAGTTAAAAAATTAGATAGATTAGAGCGATACTTCCTAAGAGGGAAACAGCCCTTAGCGAGTTCATCTGAGATTGAGCGTTGAATGTGTTGTAATTCTTCCTCAGACTCCGCTCCAGTGAGCAAGTCATCGCAATAGAAATCGTTTTGAATTATCCTTCTTATTTTAGGATTATTGCATTCTTCACCAACCTGCCAGATGCATCTAGTGCATAGAAAGCTAGCACTGGCAAAACCATATGTGACTGTATTCAGTCTCAATATCTTAAGTGGTGCACTCTCATCATCACGCCACAATATCAATTGTAGTTTACGATCAGACTCTCTCAGCTGAACCTGCCGATACATTTTTTCGATGTCTCCTGATAAAACATATCGATATAGGCGAAAACGCAACAAAATATTGACTAAAGAGTCTTGTATAGTAGGGCCTACCGCTTGTAGGTCATTGACCGATAGACCAGAAGTAGTGGATTGAGAGGCATTAAAGACAACCCTGAGCTTAGTAGACTCACTCTTTTCCTTTATTACGGGATGATGAGGAAGAAAATAATGATCAAGAGGAGGTTTAGAAATCTCAGTCAGATGACAGAGCTTACCATACTCATGAATGAATTGTCGGTACTGTAACTTTAGCTCTGGATGTTTACGGAAACGCTTTTCCAAACTGAGAAAGCGTGCCTTGGCAGTAAAATAGGATTCACCAAGACAAGATGCATCCTCCGTTAGTGGTAGACCGACACAAAATCGACCATCATCGTCTCGGCATGTATTGGAGACATAGTGTCTTTCACAAAACCTTTCTTCTTCAGTATAGGGTCTAGACAGAGGGACACTTTCCAGTTCCCAAAACTTAGTTAATTCCTGATCAATGTTAGAAGTATCAACTTCTTTTAATAAAAAGTTGCAAACAGTCGGGTTATTAGAGTGGATTTTAACCTCCTTGCTTGGCACAGGACCGGCTATAAGCCACCCCAGCTTAGAGCTCCGAAGATTAGGGGCACCAGTTCCCAAAGAATGCTGTTTAGTACCTATCAAATCCCAAAATAGGTCGGCTCCAATGAGCATATCGATCGGGGAAGGCTCGTTAAAACTAGGGTCCGCTAACTGGAATTTAGACAGGTTAAGATGACTAATATCAAAATAGTTTTGAGGTATTCTATCTGTGATTGACTTCAGGACCAAACAAAACATTGATACTTGGTATGAACTTGAATTAGATTGCAGTTGCAAAGCACAACGTTCAGGTACTAGGTTTAAGTGTGAGTTACCAATAGCGACAATATTCACATTTGAAGGCTGAGGAGTCAAATCGAGTCTTTGCATTACACTCTCAGTGATAAAGGATGACTGACTCCCGCTGTCAAGCACAGCTCTTACTGTAATGGACTCACTGGTTTGGGGATTAGATATGCGCACCTTAGCAGTACATAATAAGATGTTAGGCGATGACAAAGTAGACATGGTTATAGAGGGCGAGCTACTCGAACTAAGAGAGGCAGTATTACTTGGCAAGTGAAGCAAAGAGTGGTGCCTCTTTCCACACAGCTGGCAAGAGCGGGGTGTCCTACACTTACTGACACTGTGTCCACGCCTCAGACAGTTAAAACATAAATTCAACCTCACAACAACAGAGTTCCTATCCTCTAGAGATTTAGTTTTAAAAGAGGTGCACTCAAATAGGCGGTGATTACCTTGGCATAATACACATTCAAATTTAGAAGAAGGAGTAGTATCTTTAGCAGTCACTACAAAAGACTTAGATTGTGCTTTAGGCTGATGTGTATAGGTATTTGGTTTACGGTTATCTAACTTATCACCTTTATTGCGATTGATAGTTTCTAAAATATTGGCACGGTTTTTCAGAAATGAAAAGAAATCCTCGAGTGAAGGTATCTCTGAGATAGTATTTCTATGCTCTTCCCATTTAACAATAGCATTACTGTCTAACTTGGCCACTAAATTATGAATAATTAAGACGTCCCACTTATCGGTGGGCAGACCCAATGTGCTGAGGGCACGTAAATTCTTAGTAACATGATCAATGACAAACCTGAGAGACTTATCAGTCTCACGAACGGACTCAATATTAAATAATGAAGTTAAGTGATTGTTGATTAACTGTCTTTTATTATCATAGCGATTGCAAAGGATTTTCCAGGCTTCAATATAATTTTTTTCTGAAACTTCTAAGTTACTCAAAACACGAGCAGCCTCTCCCTCTAAGTAGGAGCATAAATAATGAAATTTATGTATACTTTTAATTTTAAAGTTATCATGAATCAATGACATGTATATTTCTTTGAACTCTAACCACTTGTAATAATTTCCATCAAACTTAGGTATATTGATAATAGGAAGTTTGAACCCTAGACTGTCAGCACATTGATCATGATGACTACCTTGAGAACAGCTAAAGACATTGGTTGCCTCCTGTTTAGGAGAACTGTTAGACTGTATAAAGTCTTGGGCAATACAAATGCAGTGATCGAATTCTTGTTCAATTAAGTCACGAGTGATTAATTCACTGTCTAACTCAGTGGCGTTCAAATCCTCTATTTGTCTTTGCAACCCGTCAAACTCAATGAACAAGGCTTCTATTCGTGTCAACTTCATCGCTAGCTTATTGACTTCCACAGAAGAAATACATTCCAGCGGCAACAAGGAATCTAAATAGGCTTTAAACTTGGTCAAACGACCCTTAATAGAACCGCGTTTAACATTTAAATCTTTAAAATTTGTTTCGGAGGTCATAGCGATAAAGTATCAAACGAACAAACTACTAAGTTAAGCAAAAAACAAAGGAATACGATACGCTCCTCGTTCCGTAGTCCACCGACGCCGGCGCAGTGAATCCGCTTTCTTATCAGCTGTGCACCGCAGCCTGTAGGGGGCGCTGCAGTCGTGTTCTCGAAAATTCGATCTGAAAAACCCGTTATATTTCGACTAAAAAGCTGATTGTGGCAAGCGTGCAAGGGGGTAACTTATTAGATGGGCAGCGTATGCATGTAAAATAAATGACAGTAACTCAGTAGTGCTATTAACAATTGAAATAGGGTGCAAAGGTAGAAAAGAATAAGTTATTTTTTATAACTGAAGCTTGCTATAGGGTTTGTAGTTGCGTAGTGCTCATTGGATTTGTGAATTAGCGTTAAAACTTAGGCAAACCATCGTAGTATGTATTAACAAAGACATTTTATAAATTATGGTTAAATTGAAATGAGATATCACTAAACGCTCAAGGCATGTAACCAGTGATTAGCACAGATAGAAGAGGAAAGATAGGAAATAAGCAGGAACGAGCTCACGGTTAGAATGGGAAGCAGGCAAATCCACAATGAAGGGCGGCTTTCTATGGCTTAAATAGTTGAATTCTTCTTATGAGGCCTCTTCGGGACGTTGACTCCTCCGTGGGGTTGGCCCGGGCTGCTCTCGGTTCCTCTTCAGCTGGCGTTTACGCCGATCTTTCCGATTTTTAGCAATGAAAAGACACCACGTCACTGCTACTCTGAAAATTGACCTGCACGGACTTGTTTCACCATTAGCATGCAGGTCCTGTCACGGTCGCCAGTTTTTGTTCGCGATAGGAACAAAGGAAAGATAGTTTCTTAACAATAAACTGTATTGTAACAAAATTACAGAGATTTTATGCGTGCTGCGTGTGACCATTACAAAAAGTTGTCTAGGAATGTGTGTTCTAGAACAAATGGCGGCCCGAAGAAGCGTCCCCGTTGGCCGGCAAAGTATAGCGTCATTATCGCGTCATTTCTCTCCTCACTGATTGGTGGCGCGGCGGCGCCAACATTATGGAGATCCGGAGAAGCGCCCGCATTGGCCGATGAAAGTGCCGTGTCCTATTGGCTCACTTTCTGAATGGTTGCGTAGTGGCGCGAACAAATATAACCAACAAACAGGCAGACACGATACTGGTTGAGTTCAAAACAAAGAAGAAAAAGAACTCGAGGCTGCAAACATCTCTTTATATACCCAGTTCCACGGCCAGATCCAGAAATTTCCCACTTCTAATCCTAATATGAGACTTCAGTGACACCGTCATCAACGTTCATAAACCATCCTACCACATTAAAATATTTCTAAACGAAATTTACAATAAATCAATACATCTTATTGAATTACGCCCTCTCTTCGCACAATCAGCGAACATCAATCAACGTACTTGATAAAGCCTGATTGCACAACGAGTCCACAGAGGGCGCTACTTACAAAAATCCTTGTTATCTTAAAAACAAAGTGTTACAAGCGTCGATATCCGATGCGGTGAGGGGCGCCTCTTTAACGATGTCCACGTAGTTCCGTACACTACACAAGACACAAATCAAGAAATAAATACAAAGAATATATTACAATCAATTAATTACGGCAGTGCACCAGCGCCATTACTCGAGTTGTTCTCGAGAGTTCTATTCTATCATTCGAGTCCATGATATTTTACAACTGTCACATATGACAAACCCTAGTGTTGCCATTACAATCTACATTTACTACGATCGATATCGAACACTACGACTAATAGCAACTGATCATCAAAAAAATAGTTATAAAAAGCGGGGATTTTTTTTATTTGAGAGATACAAGAGAAGTTTTTCGGGTCAGTTAGTAATTAATAGATATGATGATGCTTTCACATTAATTGTAGGTATTCTTCAAACGTAGAAAGTGAAACTTTGACACGTATTTTGACTCGAAGTTGTCTCAGGAAACAGTCATTAGTCAATGTTGCCATAAAACTTTGCCGACTGCCACATCCCACTCCCAATAATTATGCGCAGATGCTCACAAAAGTATCATTATTGGATTCCATAGAATACAAGTACTCAAATAATTCTCCAACATTTCATTGGAAATTTAACGTTGTATAAGTCATACAAAGTTATAATTGGCCAACTTTTACGTCAGTTTGCGGTGTGGTATTAAGTGACAATAAAATATGCTTATGTAGAATTTTAATATAATAAAGGGGGGTAATGGGGGAGAAGGGGGGTAATGGGGAAGAACGGATATAGCATTTTCGGCCCCAAGTCAACCTCACCTGCACGCGCGGACAACACATCATCCGCGGCGGTATCTTATACCGTGGTCCCCCTGCTAGATAACAGACGAGGCAATGGAGACCGAGCCGTGGCGGTATAACCACAATCCTAACCAGAGGTTAGAAGAGGCTACAGAGGCCTTGGGGTACAAATAACCCCTAAAATAACTGGTGCAGAAGGCAACGGGAAACCACTGCAACTAATTTCCCGAGAAAATCGTTATGGAAGTAGACACAAGAGAATCACGATTGCCATGCGAACCGTCTAGCCAACGGCGCCGCTCCGCGTCCGGGGTGAGCGGTGGGAAATGGACTACCGGCCATGATAGAGTAGGAGACCAGGCTCTACATGGAAACAATGCTACTGGAAACTCCGTCAAGTTGCGAAAAATTCAGAAGATAGGCACGTGGAATGTTCGCGGCTTACTGAAACCCGGTAAACTTGACATCGTAGAGAAGGAAATCACCAGATGTGATTTATGTATTTGCGGGCTAACCGAAACCCACTGGAAAAATAACGGGCACTTCTTTACCGACTCCCATGCTGTCTACTTTTCCGGCAGCGACGACAATAGCCGAAACGGAGTGGCGATCCTAAGCATCAGAGTAACAGTGTTATAGGGTATGAGGCAGTAAGCGACCGCATTATGTCCATGAAGCTCAAAGCGTCGCCTCTAAATTTAAACCTGATACTGGCATATGCACCCACCAGTGAAGCTCTACCGTCCGTCATGGAGAGTTTTTACCAACAGCTGCAGACAACAATTGCTAAAATCCCCAACAGAGAGCTACTTATAATCATGGGTGATTTTAATTCGAAAATTGGTGCAAACTCTGCCAAGTATAGCAGGTGTGTGGGGAACTTCGGACTTGGGGCACGCAATGAGAGAGGTGAAAGACTGATGCAGTTCGCAGACGAGAACAACATGGTGGTGGCGAATAGTCTATTTCAGCACCATCCCCGTAGACTGTTCACCTGGACGTCGCCTGGAGGTAGAACCAAAAATCAGATCGACTACATTCTGATTGGGTCACGCTGGCGCACCTCTATTCTCAATGCCTACACGCTTCCAGGGGCCGATTGTGGTTCTGACCATGAACTCGTTATCGTAAAGATGAGATTGAAGCTCAAAGCAGCCCGACCCTCCAAGAATATAAGACGAATTGAGGTAACAGATAACGAGAAGTTCAATAAAACCTTTGAACGGAGCTGGAAGGATTGGACCGATGTGAACCACAATGAAACGCACAAACGTCAACATTGGATGACGGATAGTACTCTTGCTCTAATAGAAGAGAGGCGCCTTAAGAAAGCTGCAGGAACAAACATATTAGAACTAAATCAGTTGTCTGCAAATATCCAAGCCTGCTGCAGGCGAGACCACAATTCCCACCTTCGTAGCATTTGTGAAAATCTCGAAAAACACGCTATGAAGCACGAGTCTAGAGATCTTTACCACAAAATTCGTCTTATTACCAAAACTCTGCCTTCTAAAACCTGGGCTATAGAAAACAACAAGAATGAATTGGTAACAGAACTTGAACAAATCTCTGAAACGTGGAAGAGCTACTGTCAGTCACTATTCCTGGACCCGCAGTCACGAGAATTTGCAAGTACAGTCCTAGAGAGAAAATTTAGAACCAGACATCCTCTTGTCCGAAGTTAGAGCTGCCATAAAACACCTGAAAAGCAAAAAAGCAACTGGTAGGGATGCAATTCCTATAGATACAATTAAGGCCTTAGGAGAACGTGGTGACCAGATGTTTCATCTTATCTGCAACAAGGTGTGGCAGACAGGAGTTTGGCCCTCGGAATGGACACATACCGTATTTACACCCCTGCACAAGAAGGGTTCGACAAAGAAGTGTAACAACTACCGTCTCATTGCTCTGATATCTCACGCTAGCAAAGTAATGTTACACATTCTCAACGAGCGACTGAAAGCCTATTTGTCTAAGGAAATCGCTCCAGAACAAGCCGGTTTTGTGAAGGGTAGGGGTACTCGGGAACAAATTCTCATCGTACGCCAGATCATCGAGAAGTCAAGAAAATTTAATAAGCCCGCATTCCTTTGCTTTGTTGATTTCTCCAAAGCATTCGACTCGGTGAAGTGGCCGGTATTATGGAAGACCTTGCTAGATATGGGCACACCAAAACATCTTGTACACCTTTTAAGACGGCTCTATGAAGATGGCACTGCCTCAGTACGCACAGATGGTCAATTTTCAGGTGACTTCCGTCCTAGTGCCGGAGTACGCCAGGGATGCATAGTATCACCGCTTTTATTTAACACCTACACGGAGCTAATAATGCGCATCACTTTGGAAGACTGGACGGACGGTGTAACAATTGGTGGATACAAGATTGCAAACTTACGATACGCGGTTGACACCACATTATTTGCAACCAGTGCGCAGCACTTGGAGGAGCTTCTGTCACGAATGGAACGGGTTAGCCATGGGTTTGGACTTAAAATTAATCGCAGCAAGACCAAGGTGATGATTGTAGACCGTGCCGGAAATAATTCGCCTGAAGTGACCCGAATTGCGAATTGCAACGTAGTCCAATCTTATATTTATCTTGGGGCTCTAATTTCAAACAGTGGCGGTTGCATCGATGAGATCAAACGACGTATGGGCATCACAAGAGCGGCGATGGACAAGATGCGGAAAATATGGAGGAATAGGAACATCACTTAAGCCACGAAGATCAGGCTCGTAAAGACGCTTATATTCCCCATATTTCTATACGCGGCTGAAACTTGGACTTTGCGAGATGTGGAAAGGCATAAAATAGACGCTCTGGAAATGTGGTGCTGGAGAAGAATGCTTGGGGTTTCGTGGACCGAATTCCGCACGAACGTCTCGATACTTCAAGAACTCAGTATCAAGCAGCGTCTGTTCTCAACTGTACAATCTCGCATCCTTACATTCTTCGGACATGTTTCTCGGCGTGGCGATCAATCCATAGAACGCCTTGTCGTTCAAGGAAGAGTGGAAGGCACTAGACCCCGCGGAAGGTCACCTACGCGTTGGACTGACCAGATCAAGTCTGCCGTGGGAAGTTCGGTGAACCAGTGTAGCAGGATGACCTCGAACAGGCAGCAGTGGCGAGGTGTCGTGAAACGCATCACATCTCCTAGAACTACTACTGAATAACGATCACGACCGCTCTGTCAAGAGCGTACCGGATGAGAAGAAGAAGAATTTTAATGTGTCTTTGAAACTTTTTATGAATTGCAATCTGAATGCTTCTACACTCTAAGTGTAGAAGCATTCAGATTTTGCTATTAATTGTTTAGGTTTTAAATATATACTTTACAAGAAAAATACATTTGTACCTCTTTTAAAAAAAATAAAACGGAAGCATGTCATACTATGAATCCTCATTTTATTTATGAGTAGAAAAACTGCAGTAAACTTAAATTTTAAAACAGTATGTGTAAAGTAAATATAACTGTGATATAAAATAAAACCTTAGCACATCTTGGGTTGCCTTTTGAGTGGTTAATACTCCAGATTTATATTACCAGGGCAGATACCTGTGTGATAGATAACAACCATCATTATTCGGGTCCGAATTAAAGAAAAATAGCTAATTCCATCAAAATTACCGCATGTCACAGAATAACTAATAGTACTAACGTCCCATGGCCGCATGAGAAAAATATCGTAAAAAAAATGGTTGTCTGTAAAGTCTGTTTAAGGACGATAGTTTAATGTGACAACGTCATAACGAAACATCGATGAAATGAAACTTCAAGCCTTAAATGGAACGCCTCAGAGCGAGGTAACGCAGCATGAGTCATGTTTTTTCGTGTGTGCAGCCGGCTCCATCGAATTATAAGACGTTGTCACGTCAAAAATAAAAATGATAACTAATAACATTATATGCCTCCGATACTTACAGGATGTTATTTTCATAAAGATTAAACAAATGAATATCTATGACATATTAATTAACCAAAAAAATGAACAGTTTGGCTTGACAATTGTTAAATAGCTGTCCGCTGAAATTATTTTACAACTTTTTACATATCTTATCATTAACATTATTAAAAAATAAAAATGAGTCACTACAGTGTTTAACTACCTTTTACTTCTAAATCAAAATCAATACCTGAAGACATTCTTCAGAACTAATAGGGACTTGTTGTTCTTTTTTAGGGTTCCGTGCCAAAGGCAAAAAACGGAACCCTTACAGATTCGTCATGTCTGTTTCTCTGTCTGTCCGTCCGTCTGTCTGTCTGTCTGTCTGACCGTCCGTATGTCACAGCCACTTTATTCCGAAACTATAAGCAAGTAAGTAAATGTATTCTGTGAACCGCATTAAGATTTTTACACAAAAATAAAAAAAACAATAAATTTTGGGGTTATTAATAAATACTTAGAACTGAAACTCAAATAAATTTTTTTCATCAAACCCATACGTGTATCTATGGATAGGTCATCAAAAATGATATTGAGGTTTCTAATATCATTTTTTTCTAAACTGAATAGTTTGCGCGAGAGACACTTCCAAAAATGTGTGTGTCCCCCCCCCCTGTAACTTCTAAAATAAGAGAATGATAAAACTAAAAAAAAAAGATGTATATTACCATGGAAACTTCCACCGAAAATTGGTTTGAACGAGATCTAATAAGTAGTTTTTTTTAATACGTCATAAATCGTGAACCGCAATTTATCGATCAAAGTTACTACACAACTACTACTACAACAACTTTTATATTATGTTTCTTGCTGTTTCGGAACCCTTCATGGGCGAGTCCGACTCGCACTTGGCCGCTTTTTTCTAAAAGTTTTTAGCTTTAAGAAAATATTGTTATTATCTAGGTGGTGCAGTCGTTAAACATTGGATTATGGTTGAGTAATGACAAAATTTTCGAGTTTGATTGGGCTGCAGCGGACTGATGGTGATGTATTTTTCTTTCCAATTCCTATGTAGTAATATCATTATGAACAAAATGTAGTATACACAATAAACATATCTAAGTACGCATTTATTTTATAACCACGTGGTAAAACATGTGGAATGACAGGCCTTACTAGGCCACAGATAGTGGTATGGTGTGAAGGTAGGAAGCCTAGTTCAGAATCAGACGGCTCTGTGTGAGAAGCGTAAAGATATTACTAACCGACTTCAAAGAAGGAAGAAGTTATCAATACGACTGTATTTTTTTTATGTCTGTTATATCATAACTTTCGACTGGATAAACCTGTCCTGTTAATGGTTCCTTTTTTATTTGAAAGCTGGTGCTTCTTGTGTGGTCCCATTTCAATTTGGTCTAGTTCTTGAAGTTTTTTTTTTTTTGTTAAAATTTGTGATTATTTTTAAGCAGTAATGCTTAGTGTTCAAATAGTGATTTGTAAAGTGATTTAAAATATGAAATATCACTGACTTACTTAATTAAAATACATCATCATCCTCAACAACCCATAATATCCCACTGCTGGGCTCGGGTATCTCTTAAATAAAATACAATCGATTAAAATTCACTACAGGTAAAACCACATGTTTTTTAAAAAGTTACACGCCGTTTTTTTACAAACTGCATTACAATATCTATTCCAGGAAAAATATTAACAAAATTGTATTACTACAAATGATAATTAAATGTGACTAATTGTATTACACAACTGTAATCCGCAAGGTGTTGTAAGGTCTTTAGTTAAGTCAAACTATAGGCCCATTGAATTCGCAAACTATAAAAAAACCCGAACTTACTAATTTCTAAGAATCTCAATAAAATACCCTAAACCTTAATCTCTTTGTCATTTGCCGACTGTAATTACAACCTTACCTGGCAACTAATAAGGTTTAAAATGTTTCAAAGTAATAACTAGGTAATTTATTATAATGTTATTATTTAACACTTGACACGACAGACAAGTGTCAGGTTTCATTCGCAGTCAGTGTTCAAACGTCAGCTGAAGAAGTGGTGTGTTACCATAAATAGGAAAATTAATAAGTACGTCAGTGGTTGTGTTGTTGGATTTCGTCGCCATTGTAATTGTCCTGGGATCTTTTGTATAAGGTACGTTGTTTATATAATTAATATAAAATGTTTCTTTCATACAATAAGATTCTCGTGTTTCTGTATTTAATAATTGTGTAAAAGTATTTGCTCCCAATGTCGACTGAGGTTATTGTGATAAGGAAAACTGTTTTGAAAATACATATACTCGTATATTTTGATTTATTAATAATATTTTGGCTTATCTTAACTAATACTATGTGTTAGATTTATAACTTTTGAAATATTTACAGTCAAGGCTCATAAGTGCATATTTGCACATGAGTTCTGTGCCTATTTTTGTGAAACAAAATATTAAAATATTTAATAATGAACATCTGAATTCAAATAATATAATAATAATAATAATACTTACAACTAAATAAACATGTATTCGTACGTACGTAGTAGCAATAATAACGAAAATTATTCTTAAAAATTTAATATTTAACCACAGCCAGTGCAACCCGAACGAAACTTGAAGTAATTATAATAATAATAACATTTCAGACATCTGACACACAATGCCATCTAGCCTTAAATTAAGCAGAGCTTGTACTATGATAGCTAGAGTGACTGATAGAATACTTACATACTTTCTTTGAACATACACATATCCATACTATTATCTATACGATTATATAAAGCTTAAGAGTTTGTTTGTTTGAACGCGCTAATCTCAGGAACCGCTGGTCCGATTTGAAATGTTCTTTCAGTGTTAGATAGTACATTTATCGAGAAAGGCTATGGGCTATATATCATCACGCTAAGACCAATAGGAGCGGAGCACCAATGAAGAATGTTACAAAAACGGGAGATTTTTTTACGGAACGGGCAATAGGAGACGTAAACGTAAACATTCTCTTCCTTCATCTAACTATTGTTTTGTGCGCAAGCGCAGCATTTGTTTTTAAAGACTAGAACTGGATAGATTGTTAAATGCGTCTTTACTATGTTTTGAATTTAATTCTAATGTGTGTGTATGTGCGTGATTTATATATCCCCTTGATGTAGATATATACCCTTTGAATTAACACAGTTAACGTCCCACAAGCAAAGACAATGATGCCAGCCATTGTCTATGATTTAAACATCGTCTATGCTGTGATATATATAAAACATAATACATTATGTTCCTTCGCCGGAATGCTCACATTCTTTCTCTTCTATATAATATTCTGTTCAATCCTTTTACTCCAAGTTACCTTAAAATGCGGTTTTCCTTTCTACATGACTCACATTCCAAATTATTGAGATCATCAGAAAATCTGAAATTAAAAATGCCTGGACACTCTACCAAATTCCACGATCAGTCGTTTTCTGTCCAAGCGGTACGATTGTGGAACGCCCTACCGGTCGCAATTAGACGTGCAAAAACTCAAACTGCCTTTAAGAGATTGGTAAAGGAGCATTACCTAGGAGACAACAATAATCCATAATCAACTGTTATTATACATCAATTGGGTCACAATATTGAGTGCCAGGATGTGTATAATATCTATGAATTTCATTTATTATGTATATATAACCATATATTTGTGACACTTGTACTTCATATAATATTATTATCTATAAATATTTATACTGCTTTATTTTCCTTTTACAAATTACTCTCTAATGCACCAGACACTACACTATACGTCTGCCTAATAATGTTATTTATTTCCATCCCACGGTTGCCTGGAAGAGATTGCCGTTGAGCAATAAGGCCGCCAGTTGTACTACCGACCTACCTAGCTTTAAGTTATGTTCTTAGTTATCTGGTGTACAATAAAGCGATTTATTATTATTTCCCAATTACAATGACCGGTGCAACAGGTGTGGTAAGGTCCCTTCTCTGTCTTTTAAAGAGTCTATGATTTAAAATATTTGACGATTCCCAAACTCATACTTCACTTCATGAAAAGGGGTGTTAAATATTTATTATCTCCCTTTTTGGTCATAAAGCTAGAGTGAAATTATCTTTTTTTTTTACTTAGTGAATAGAATAAAGGACATACGTTTTATATTTCGAGAGAAAATTTACAAAATCGTTATCACATTTTATTTATTACAATTTAAAAACAAATTTACAAATTATTACAATTTCGTAGATAAGTGCTATAATTATTGTTCGTGGTGAACAATGAAAAATGTATTACGTATGAACTGTATTATACTTTTGGGTATTTTTTTTAAATATCTGTAATATAATCTTTTGACGGCTAGTATTTTATTGTATAACTAGCTGACCCGGCAAACGTTGTTTTGTCATAAAAATAAAATATTTAGGGGTTGGTCAACCTTATCATTTTGGAGTATGAAAAGTAGATGTTGGTCGATTCTCAGATCTACCTGATAATTCACACAAAATTTCATAAACATCGGTCGATACGTTTCGGATTCGGAGTAGTTTAGTAACAAACACCACGACACAAGAATTTTAAATATTAGATAGAAGAAGATGTATAATAAAATAGTAGCCAATCCCAAATAAAATTGAGAATAATTAAAGTTAGAAAAAAGAAATACAATATCCGCTTAACATCTTTGGAGTAACATTGAAAAGATTGCTTGAGAGATATATTAAAGCAGGAGCTGATAGTTAAGGTATACCCACGAAGAGCCGTCTGTCAAAGTTTGATGGATAAGTAACAGGTTACGTCCGATAGCTATATCTATATACATGTCGGAGACACAAGAATAAACGAGAACATGAATGACAGATACAGCCAATCTGGACCAAAGCCAAACACTAATCACTACTAAACGGATACGAATCAACTTAAACACCATCAGCAACCCCCCATGAGGGGATTGGGGCAACGCTCACCCCTCCGCGACGCCCTGTGGAATTCGCCACCTAGGCTAGTAATTCCCCCACTGATAAATATCGCCTCATACACACAATATAAAACACAGAGATATTATAAATCGCAAATCAAATAATAGATATGGTCGTCGCGAGATCTGAAGAGAACTGTGTCCTGTTGCCGATCGCGCCACTTTATATAGAGTGTTCCGTAGTGTTCGATAGTGGCAAATGTTTGTATCACTTTTATTATTTAGATACCCTCACTCCGACACGGCCGTCCTGACGTATTACACGTCCTCGTGTGATGTTGAAGGCATCATCATCATTATCCGCAGAAAAGAAAGAGACTTGTGTTGTTCGGCCACTCCTGACCAAGGACATTGGGTACATTATTACATTTTATCTTCTGTGGAACAACTTCATTTAGGACATTCTCATAAAATAGGCTTTTCGTTATCAAATCTGAATGCTAATAGACTTCTCGCTACATACTAAATTAATAACACCAGTAAGTAGTATCGCAACAGTCACCTCACCGTTTATCGCGTTACACATTTTTGGATTATTATTATTAACAATATCTACATGGCCTCTTATTCTACCAATTTCACTTTTCAATGGCCACCTCGCCTTTCAGTGGCCACCTCGCCTTTCAGAAAACTTAACTAAACTTTAACAACCACCACGCTGATAGGATATCTCATAGTCTCATTATAGAGACCACTCGCCACACAACCACAACGCAATTTCATTCCATTGCATCAGCATCAATCAACCCTTGATTATCATCATCAACATCAATAGGGACTTGATCTATAGGGATTTTCCTCACTATTATCAATACCAGACAAATCTACCTCCTCGGGTATATTACTTAAAGGAAACTCTCGTATACGAACGCAAGCGCATTTGTAGATTCTGTTACTAGTTAAAGATTTCAAAGTATAACGATCGCCATCGAGCAACTCTACAATTTTAAACGGTCCTTTATACTTAGGATTTAACTTTGTCTAATTTCTTTCTTAACTTTGAATCAAAACTAAGTTACTGAGATCAAACTTTACTAATTTACACTTTCCCTATCAAATGTCACATACGTGTACACACAGTATCTCTCTCACTCTGCCATATCTGACCTCACTGTCTATTCTGTCTCAATAAAACAGTACACTACTGAACAGCAAAAGAAAACAGTAACATCATTATTAAAATCAAAACAACATAAAATAAGAACTTTAGGAATTGACTACTGCTGCAAATTCTCAAAGCAATCAAAATAAATAGTATCGTAGGTCATCCCTGTGACCACCACAAGTGTAACAGTTAGTTATCCCTTGTGACTCCCACACGTGTATCTGCCAACTACATAGACATGCCAGCTACAATCACCCGCTGCTGGTGAGATAGCTGACACCAAATAGAAGTCCGACCAGTTTTTTTTATCTTTACTGAAAATAGCGACATTTCATCACAAAATAAAAAAACGGTAATTATAATTCGAGTCACAACTATCTCAAATTGGTCAAAATAATAATTAAAAAAATGTTAATAGCTACAATCAAAGATGAATCCGCCTCAAACTAAAAATCACATCACAATCATAAATTTAAAATTGAATAATTAAAAAAACCCCTTATGCAGCATCAGGTCGAAGTTATCAATTACACAATTGTCATTTAACGATTATACTGGCACGTTTTGCAGACATTCGTTAATCTTCCCCACTTTTACCCCCATAACTTTTTAAACGACACAACCGATTTTCATGAAACATGTCTAAGAACACTCGCACGTAACTCACCTTTCATACAAAAAAACTAAATTGAAATCGCTTCATCCGTTCGCGAGCTACGGTGCCACAGACAGACAGACACGTCAAACTTATAACACCCCTCTTTTTGCGTCGGGGGTTAAAAATAAGAAATAAATTTAAACAATAAACAAACAGCATGTGCAAAATCGGCAGCTCAATCCCAGGCAGCTCCATTTCTGACATATTTCTGCTATGGTATAAAACTACACTCTAAATTTCCTAAATCGACTACCTTTGTACCGATGCCACCAATAGAAACGACCTTATTATTTTTAAGAACAAGATTCTTTTCGAAAATTGCTGCTTAAAACCCTAATGCAAGCAGATCTCTTCCATAATTATGTCGTTTGAAATACAGTAATCGTGTACTACATGAAACAATAACCGCAATGAATAAATCTGGATTAAAACTGTACATAGAATTTCGATGCTACAATAAGTGCGGGCATTACCTACCCTCAATAATGTTACTGCACAATATTGTCCATTTTTGAATTAAAATCACTTTCACCTATTCCACTATTTTATTTTTGTTTACACAAAAATCAAAAATCAACAATCAATCAAACAATCGAGAGTATAAATTACACAATATTGTCGTTTGCCTAGAAATTCATCTGACAGAACTTATCTTATTAAAGAGCACTCAGCACAAAATAAAAATAGTACGATTCACCGGATTGTTGGAGTGGTCCGTACATACCGGTTACTTCCCAGTTACCGATGCGTTGCTTTTACTACCGCACGCTGCCGCTGTTGTAGGCCGCACGTCTCATAAACCGTTCGTACGCGAAAAGGCTATACCGACACTTTGACACTATGTGAGCGTTCTCGCTTACAAAAATTTAACAAATGACACCTCGTACGATTTTCGAGCGGAGGGTAGTTCGACAGTTCGCCGCGACTGACGATCCGTTACACTCTCAAACGTTGTGGGCAAATGAGATTCAGATCGCACTTCTGATGTCGGAGACACAAGAATAAACGAGAACATGAATGACAGATACAGCCAATCTGGACCAAAGCCAAACACTAATCACTACTAAACGGATACGAATCAACTTAAACACCATCAGCAACCCCCCATGAGGGGATTGGGGCAACGCTCACCCCTCCGCGATGCCCTGTGGAATTCGCCACCTAGGCTAGTAATTCCCCCACTGATAAATATCGCCTCATACACACAATATAAAACACAGAGATACAATAAATCGCAAATCAAATAATAGATGGTCGTCGCGAGATCTGAAGAGAACTGTGTCCTGTTGCCGATCGCGCCACTTTATATAGAGTGTTCCGTAGTGTTCGATAGTGGCAAATGTTTGTATCACTTTTATTATTTGGATACCCTCACTCCGACATACATATATATATTTAATTATTGTTATTTTTATTATTGTTTCATTTTTCAATTATTATTTTTTTGCATTGCTAGGTATGTCTTGGGATTGTATTTTTAATATTTTAACAATTTTTATATATAAGCATTTTTAGTTGAAATAATAATATTTGATTTTTATTATTCTATGAATTAATTATTGTTATTTTATTATTCTTTTTATTTGTTAAATACGTTATATTTTGTATGGGTCCGAGATACCTGAAAATAAAGAGATTTTATTATTATTTATTATTATATCTATCTCTGAGCTTTTGAAATTCAACCGTAACACAGCATCAGACTGACAGAGAAGGCATCGTCTGATTCAGCGACAATATTTTCTTAGTTTAGGAGACACGGTTTTAAAAACACTTTATTGACATTTGAAAGCCTCGGTGGCGCAATAGTAGCATATGCGACTGCTGTGCTTGAGGTCTCGGGTTCGATTCCCGGGTCGGATCAAATGTTTGTATGATCTGCAAATATTTGTTTCGGAGTTTGGGTGTTTTCTATGTATAATATGTATGTATTTACAAAAAACAAAGTTTATATGTATTTATATCAGTTGGGTACCAGTACCCATAACACAAGCTCTGCTTAGCTTGGGAGTAAATGGCTTTGTGTGTTAGATGTCCGAAAATATTTATTTTTATTTATATATTTATCAATTAAGGAGTGTTAAAAGTCAGTTCAACTTCATTAGATAAAACCTCTCTATAATTTGAAACGTTTATTTTTGTATCCCCTTTAAATATTTATATCTTTAAGTTACCTATAACATGTACACTTAATTATTTATAATGAAATATTAACCATGTACATTCCAGTTGCGTTAACAAAGTTATGAAAAAAGTTTCTAGAAAAATTGTAAATGTCATAAATATATTCATTACATCGAGTATTTTCCACAAACGCAGAACCGATAAGCTTCCCAAAATTCATATTCATGATGCATTAAGAGCAATGAAATTCCCAGGTAATATTGAAAAGTAATGTATTATGGAGCTGTATTTCGAAACACGTTGCGAATGATTCATTTATACTTAATTGTTGTACTTAGCAGAATTGACTCAGACTACTTAATAACCTGTCACCACCACATAGGTGTACACACCTAACGACTGTTTAAGTTGTCAGTTGTTTAAAATTCGGTTCCTTATTACTTTTTTTCGATGCACATATAGTCTAGTGCTCTAGTGCTAGTCTAGTAAAATGACTTATCCCTTTATCTTTTAATTTTTCTTGTACACAAACCTTGTCCTAACAATAACGAACACGTAAAAAAAGAATTATTCAATTTGGTGAAGCCGATCAGAAGTTATGCGCGTACATACATTTCGGTGATTCATTTTTATATATATAGATATAATATACATTTCGGACATCTAACACACAACGCCATCTAGTCCCAAGCTAAGCAGAGCTTGTGTTATGGGTACTAGACAACTGATATAAATACATATATACTTTTTTTGTAAATACATACATATTATACACAGAAAACGTACAAACTTCGAAACAAATATTTGCAGGTCATACAAAGATTTGGTCCGACCCGGGAATCGAACCCCAGACCTCAAGCACAGCAGTCGCATACGCTACTATTGCGCCAACGAGGCAAAGTCCAAAAATATTATTATTATTAGACAACCGTGTCTGAGATGTGTAAAGGAAAAAAATCAATGAATACAATTATACTCGTATAAACGTTTACAATCGTTTGCCTTAACATAATCCTGGGTTTTCAATCTGTCCTTCATTACGAACCCATGACTAAACGTTAACTGAAAAATTTTAAACACAATCTACGTACTAAGTTAAAATGATATGTAAGTTCAAACAATAACGTGTTATTGTATGAATAACTCGGTTCTTCATTCAATGGACACATATCTATAATAAGTAAACTATATTCATGTAACGAATGAGATTACTTACCACATGTTGATTTTTCTATCAATAGTTTATAAAACAACTGAAGGAAAAGACATAATTGTACCATAGAATGCTACTGGCGCTGTACTCAAAGAATAACAATCGATACACCTCTGTCTGTAGTTATAAAATTTTATGAGTCATAGTTATATTTGCATGTATTCTTTCGCTGTTAATACACCGTTAGTTGCTATTAAAATAAACCGTGGGAGAACCACGCTTCGGTACATAATATGGACCGGCTCGACAGAGTGGTACTACAACCTCATAGGAAACCGGTGTAAAACTATTCTTAGAAGGTCTTTACCACTAATTTACTCGTCTGCTCGTTTCTTACATTCGGTTTAAGCAGCTGAATGTTATCTGATAAAATTAATTATGCTAGGCTACTTTTTATTTAGTTTTTTTTAATGATTCCTGTCGGATGACCAAGGAATTGATAATCCAGTGATAACACAGCTAGTTTGCTATGTAAATAAAAGCGGGTCTTGATTACAATGCACACAAAACTAGCTTTTGTCAGCGGCTTCGCCCGCGTGTATGTTGTTTATCACGATAGAAAGTAGCCTCTATCCTTTCTCTGGGAGCAAAGTATCTCTATGCCAAATTTAATTGAAATCGATGCAGTGGTTAAGCCTTGAAAGCGTTATAGACTTTCGCTTAAAAAAAAAATTCATTAGAATATAAGAATTGTCACCTAATTA
The DNA here is from genome assembly GCA_949125395.1 of Diaphora mendica. Lineage (NCBI taxonomy): Eukaryota > Metazoa > Arthropoda > Insecta > Lepidoptera > Erebidae > Diaphora > Diaphora mendica. The sequence goes on along the minus strand of OX421311.1, from coordinate 39,600,423 downwards.
TAATTAAACGACTCGTTATTTTATCGATATAAATCTCATTTAAATAATACTTAATTAACACTATTGCATAACACTGTCTATTGTTTGCCATTAAACTTTTTATTCGATGCTATCATTAGTTTATAAGATGATTAAAAGTCAATCAAAAGTTAACATTTTAATAACAGATCGTCAATTAAAAACATTGCGCAATAGAGTAAAAGAAATAACTAAAGTTTAGTAATCTACCTCTTACATTACAGATTCAGAATGGAAGGAGAAATATTGTCGGCGAATGCCACCAAAGACAATATGATGCACCCCACGACTTTACAAGAGGCAATAAACATTATTAAATTCCTAAACACGACACATAAACAAGAAGTAGAGAGACTAAAGGAAGCATATACGAAACAGGGTGATGTTATAAAGAAATTGGAATCAAATAGAAAAAAGGAATTGGAATTCCTATCGGGTGAATTGCGAAAATACGAAGTGAATTTAGCTTTGAGAACGGAAGCGGTAGCTGAACAACTTGCACAAAAAGAATTAGTTATACAGAAACAAGCCGAAAAAATTGAAGAGTTGAATAAAGAACTACAAATAAAAGTTTATAATGTTAAAATACCTGAAATTAGTATAAGTATCGATTCAAATTCTGACTCAGGTGTTGTTTTAGAAAATGAAGATATTAAAACTCCAGAAACTAAACCAGAACCAAAATCTGTACGCAAATGCAGTCGAAGATTTGGTGATACAATTAGTTTTCTACGTAGAGTTGATTTTTCTCCTATAAAATATAAACCAGCTAATCGTGAAGGTACTAAAAAGAAAGACGAGAAGAAAGACAAACTCCAGGTGCCCACACCTCATAAAAGAATGTTTCAGCGACAGATGAGTAACGATAAATCTCCGAGCGACGACGAACGAACCATACCAGATGATGCTGCGTTTTCAGATGGTGGGGTACAACCTTTAATGATCCGAACAAATAAAAATAATGATAGTATGAATAATTACTTTTCTGACGATGGCAGTGAAGATACTAGTGAAGAAATCTTCGATCGGGTGATGGCCAGGAGTAGTATAAGAAGATCAGTGAAAGCAAATCCGAAGTATAAGAAAATAAATAGAACCAAATCAAAACTTCTAGAACAAGTTAAAGTGAATATAGTAGATTGAAATTTTTAACACGCTTAATATTTTAGAAATCAGGTGCAAAATTGTAATGGTCTGATAATATGAAATGTATAACAATAATTTATTTCCAAACAAAGAACTTAAGTAGTACTAAATTACAGATTAAGAACATTTTACAGATCAATTGATTTTAGCATCTGCATTCAAACTAGGCATATCCTTTATTTCGATTGTCAGTACCAATCGATCCAGTTATTTTATTGTAATAATTGCTTACAATTTTACATTTTCTTTTAGTTCATAAAAGTCTTACAATCCAATACCTACCTAAAATTAAATATAAATGTAATTGAAATTTTGTATTTTTCCTTAGAAAGTGTGAAAAGTCCTTTTGAGTGATGTAAGTGATGAAACGTATGTACGTGTTTTGAGGCTAATGCAATGGTGTATTAAGAGGGTTTGTATGTGTACATGTAGGTGTGTGTAATGTGATGCGTGTGACTTTGTATAAATTTATTAAAGTCTATTTTTATTACTGTGTTATAACTAATAGCATTTCTGTTTCTTCGTGGTCAAGTTTCTGCAAGTACTGGCTCACTTTTACTCTTTACATTTTCTTTTCTTTTAGTTGTATGTATAATAATAATGTATATTCTTAAAAATAATGATTTTCTCTTCTAAAATTTATATAATATCTGTGTATTTAATTTAAAGAAAAGTACTTTGAAAAAAAAAAAATGTTTTTGTCATATTATGCGCAATGTAGCTCTGGCCCATTTCAAGTACTACATGGAAGTGGAAACCATTCCATGTTGTATGTACGAGATCTCGTTGATTCATTGCTGATCTTGCTCAGTGTTCAAAATTCAACCAAAACTACACACATAACTTCGTCAAATACCTACTATAAAATATTACTACACTTGAATTCAGATACAGTATAGTATAAAAATGGTAACATACCTTCATAAAGTAATAAGTTTTGTTACTATTTCAGGCATTACTGAAATAGTTTAATAGGAACATCAATTTGAAGGCACACAATTGTCGATCGAGTCGATCGTTCTTTCAATACAAACAGGGCCATCGCAACGTCCATTTTAAAGTCAACTGACACAACAAATGGAACTAATAAAAGCAATGCATACAAGCTGTTGGAAAATAAACACGAAGCGTGGGCAAAGGTCGAGGATGTACAGGATAAATCAGTTCTGATGTTAACAAGTAAATTGAATGGCATGAATATTTAAATATAGGTTTTGATAACTGTGTGTACAGTTCTGTTTTAGTAAAAATTTCTTAGTATTGGTTTGGCGTGAACATTGTGAACAAGTTCATCTTTTATAAATATATCCTTAATAATAGGTCTTTACCTATGAAATTGCCGTTTTGTATGCAATAAATGAAAGTACTTGTTTTTTCAAACTTTTTTATTTCTGTTATGTGAAGTAATCACCCACGCAATCGACGCATCTTTGCCAACGCATTGGCAGTTTATTGATGCCCTTCTTGTAAAAATCAGCTGGACGGGAGGCAACAAACTCTTCAAAGGCATTTTGTACTGCCTCTCGGGAATTGAATTTTTTACCCACTAAAAAGTTGACCTTGACCTTGCACCTACCGACTATTACTTTTTCCAAAATTTAGACAACTTTTTAGTGGGTAAAAAATTCAATTCCCGAGAGGCAGTACAAAATGCCTTTGAAGAGTTTGTTGCCTCCCGTCCAGCTGATTTTTACAAGAAGGGCATCAATAAACTGCCAATGCGTTGGCAAAGATGCGTCGATTGCATGGGCGATTACTTCGAATAACAGAAATAAAAAAGTTTGAAAAAATAAGTACTTTCACTTATTGCATACAAAACGGCAATTTCATAGGTAAAGACCTAATATTCTGAACTTACACATTTCATAATCAAGAAAAGACAGTACAGATTTTAGCACTAAAGTGTCTTACTGATAAAATGTGCTTCCTCATTCTTACTAGCGTAGTTTGATTTTTGCTGCAAGTTGGCAAAATGCTAGTGATCTAAAAAACCTAGGGTTCCTAATGTATATTATTAATTAATTATATCATGATGAATATTGTATAATGGCTTATCAGAGATACAAAGCACATCTGCCAAGTCAACAACATTCAATTTTACTAATTCTGACTTTAAACTGCAATTCAAACTGTGAAGGTATTTTACGTTAAACCATAAACTTAATCTGAGATTATAGTCAAACAAACAGGCGGTTTAACGTCACAGATTAATGTAAAGACTACTGGACATAGTTTAGTTATCTCAAGCAATAACAATGTACATGAAACTGCGGCCATAAAACTAGTTAAACCGACTAAGTTAAATTATTTTGTAAACAGTACTGGTGATGCTATTATAACTATTTTGTAAGTGGCAATTTTATCCCTTCCCATAGTAGGTTAAGTCCAAGAGTTAGTTTTAAGTCAAGAATATTAAAAACATTTTAATGTTGAGTAATTTTTTTGGCAAGCAACTACTGTCACCTCCGAATCAACAGACACAAGTGTGTTTCCATCCTTTGATACTTCCCACCAGACTCCCTTACCCCACAGCATTAAGGGGGATTGGAGTCCATGGCAGTATGTTTAAATCTGTATGTGCCGAGATAATAATTAAATAACTTTTCAAAAGTCGAAAAACTTTATTCGACTACCTATTTCAATGTTTGACTTCACCCATCAGATACGTAACATAGCTAATAACATACCACAAAAAAACATTTTGGACTTGGCGCAGCCACTGTTAAATTAATTCGATCGGAACATTGAACAAAGGATCTCACCCTAAAATGATACAATATATAACTTACTTGCGAATGTAACATTTATTTGTCATTATCTATGAAGTTTTTTATCATTAAATACTCAGTAATAGTAGTACGGTATATTGTCGAGATCTGCTAGTCTAGTCTATTGGTTCATTTATATAAGAAGATGATGGTTTATTGATAATTTAGTATCTGACCTATAAGAGATAAAAGTGAGTTGCGTACAACAGAGCCATAAAGATGATCGCAATCGTAAAGTGCTACAGGCAGTTGTATTTCTAAAGGTTACGCAATAAGATGTTGACCATTTAGATATTGACTAAATCAGATTCGTTACTGGACATTGGGAAAATCTAACAATCAGGCCATGCCTAAAAAAATTGTAGCCAAAAAATAATGATTATAAATAAATTGTAACGAAAATAGATTCTCTTAAAAGAAAACAAGATTAACTTTACAATTTCCATGCAATTTCCGAAGCTAAAAGGTACAGGATTTATGAGCCCACCCTCAGGTATCCTTAAGCTTTCAACGTTATTTGTTTAAATTTCTTGTTTTCGAAATGCGTCTCTTGTGTATTTTGAATCGTTTGAATAGCTGTTTTAGACAAAGTAGACGATGCGTAAATAAAATGAAGAAAAAATTGTCTTCTCCTCGAATGTCTGTCTTTCTCTTAAGGTCCTACTAGTGTTTGGAACTATTTAATTTTCCTTTTACAGATGACATAACGAGAAATTAAAGGGCCAAAAACAATAATTGTTTTAAATTTCTATATTTTAGTTTCAAAGTTAACTTTACACCTATACAATAATTCCATGACACTTTTATCACTAGTGAAAACAATACACAAGTATTTAATTTTAAAATTTTTCCATAAACGCAATACTTGTAGTGCAAAGGAAACTCAAAAACTGTGACGGCGAAACTATCTGTAAAGTGTCGTCGGTGCTCTGTTAGATTTTGATGTTTACTGATTTAATTTATGAATGAACATAATTAAACTCCACAAAATCTATAGTAATATTAGAAAACAGAAGTGATAATTAATTTCTTGGTTTTTCTGGAACTGCTTGTAATCTCATAAACTACTGGTTCAAATTTAAAATAGTGTTCGAAAGCCCATTTCTCGAGGAAAACAGACTATATAATCACTATATCTCAATAGACGACGATACGACAATAAGAGCCAAGCATCAATAGAAATGTATTCCTTTTGAGAGATGCCGACTTAGTTTTCGGGGTCAACTAGTTTAAATGTTACATCGTTACGAGATACCCCAAAACTTTCCGAAGTTCATATCTCAATAAGCTCTTTGCTCTGCAGAGTGCCAATCGTTCGTGTAATGCAAGAGGCGACAAGGCGCCAAAGTTGGACGCAACCTTCCGTTTCCGAACTTTTCCCTCGATGTATGCTGATTCTGTTTTAAGATACAGATAGCATGTGATTTGCAAAAATATCGTTATTATTTCATACGTATCCTTAGAGGTTTTCACAAAAAATAATAATGATAATTTTTGAGACCTACGATTAATAAACCTCGTATATACCATAATTATATACAATCAAAATATGTAAACAAATTAATATTTTTCAGGCATCTCGTCTTTTTGGAAAGTTGTATTTGAGATTATCTACGCCAGACAGCGACTTTTTACTATACGTAAACACAAACAGATAAATATAACTACAGCAGTTAGAACGCTTTAATTGAGTTTATAGATAAATTAGTAAATTTGGTTTAACACATTCTTTACAGTAAAAGAAGATCATATAAGTGAGCTTCTTTTCGGATACGAGCAGCACCGGACCTTGTTGTAGCGAATCTTAAAGGAGGTATATGTCCTAGGTCTGGATGGCATAATAAAAACAGTTCCTGAACCCCTCCTATCTCAGCCGCAGAGTGACACATCGTATGGCTTTAGACGGTCTGATTTCGACACATCACCCCGCCGCAAGCTCCGGTGGGTCCCGTGGGGTTTCCCAAACGAAAATAATTACAATTTTTTACAAACAAAAAAACCGACTTTAAGAACTGGACCAAATTGAAATGGGACCACACTTTCAAAAAAAAACATCAAAATCGGTTCACCCAGTCTTAAGTTATGAGCTAACAAAAAAAAGAACTCCTCCTTTTTTGAAGTTGGTTAAAAAAAAGGTCCTTAGGTCTATGTCCAGCAGTGGACGTATTTCGAGTGAGATGGTGATACCTAATGGTAACAAAGTAGTTTTAGTTTCTTACGACGTTTGTGAATTAACACATGAGTAAAGACTTCTTAATATAACTATAATAATAACAATAAATAAATAATAATAAATAAATATTTGAAACAAATATGAAAAACTATAGTCAATACGAAAACTTTTGACAATGTTTCACGAAAATTCTACATGATATTTTTAGAAAAAAATCCATACGAGCTTATTTTACGAGTGAAATCTGGACACATGTTGTTCACATCCATAAAATGGTGGCCATTGTTCAAAGTACAGGTGCAAACTTTACATTTTAGTGATGAATGTCATTTTGCAAAAGCCTTTGGTAAATACGATTGTGTTCCATTGAATGAAACGTTTGGGTTGAGTTTGAAGCGGCTTATTCAAGTGATGTCATATTTTTACCAATGTGCAAAGAGCTACTTGTTTCTATTAAAATCTAATTATAAGGTCACCCCATATATTTGTATAACCTATTGGATTTAAACCAAATGGAGACCCAATGGTGCAGAAGCATCACTAGGCCGCCATAGTGTGTGTCACCATGTTGCATTGTCTGCATTCGCAATGAGAATGATGACCACCACTCTTGGATTCTGCTTATGCTTTCTGTGTCGACTTCCACATACAGCGCAACAGAAATATACTACGGCGCCATCTACCGAAGATACGTCGAACTACGGAGGAACGAAGGAAACTAAGAAACTACCAATCCTGAATCGCGCAGTGAAAGTTCTCGCGCCGATAATCATATATACAACATCCCAACATCAACCGTTGGGCAGTTGGCCCGCCAGGCATGATCACCTCGCCTGGTCGGAGGATCCTCCCTTTGTGTTGGAGGGACATGACACTCGTTCCTCCACAGTGGTGACCCCAACGTGATTGGAACCAGCCTTCGAAGCAGCATCAGCACGCCATCCCGTGTTGAGCCGGGTAAGAATAGCTCAACCCCATGTCCTCCCGTGGGTGTCGTAGAAGGCGACAGAGGGATATAAAGATGGATGAACACCAGCATCCTTGCCCGGCTGGACATTACCACCAGTCGGGTGTAACCTACCCATATCCCGTGTTCCAAACCACCCCCTTATCACCTAATCCTTCCTCAACCGTCCTGTATTTTCCCGTCTAAGTCCTAATTCCCCGTCCCAGCCGAACTGTGGCGGCACAAACCCACACCATGGGCCGACACAGCCCTGGGGCACTAAATACCCCCAAAAAGGTGTACCGCACTTGCATGGGAAAGCAAGCTGCGAGTTACCATCTTCTGTCCAACAAAAAAGAATGGAAGCACAAAGAAACAGAAAACTACCCCAGGAGGGTACCCCTAGGGAGAATCCCTTGACGAGCTCAGCTCCGACCACCCCGCGTATTCTGGGGGGGGCACTTTGTGTGCGAAACCAGGATCAAGCCTGGATCTATCTAGCCTCGCAGAGGCAATTACTCCGGACGTTACGTCCAAAACACAGTGGACTGTAGTCGCCCACAAGCGCCCTTGCAAAAAGGGTTGCAGTGAATCAGCGGCAGGCACAGCCACAAAAACATACACAGAACAAACAAAACAAGGACTGCAAGGCCTACCGGAACGCAGACGCCACAACCGGCGCGCGAGAAGGGAAGCCGTGCAGCCCATAAAAACTTTACAAACCACCACAGCCACCGCAGCAGCCGGAACGCAGCGCGAACCTGCTCCGTCCACCTTGAAAAAGGCGACCACGGAGCAGGAGGCTGTAACCCACACAGCCACCGCAGCAGCGGAACGCCAGCGCGGACCTGCTCCGTCCCCCTTGAAAAAGGCAATTACGGAGCAGGAGGCTGAAAACACAATACCACCAACACAACACCTGACACCACCTACCAGCCAACGGAGAAGGAAACGCAAGCCGAGAGGTAATCGCGGCCAGCGCGTGGCTCCCACTAAACCTGAAGAGGAGCAGCCTGGGACTGGAGGCGATCGGACTGTCCAAGTTTCTTCGAAACGCGGTCGTCTGGACGACACCCAGTCTCCCAGGGGGACGCCAAACGCGCGAAAACCGAGGCGAGACCAAAGCGGACGATGTGCTACGCAGATGCGGCTCAGTCGCACCTGAGAGTAGCAATTACCACCGTCCCGCCCAGGGACCTCTCACTTGCGCAGGCGGAGCAGCTCAGGGAAGCTATCGACGATAGTATTCTCCAAGCTGTACTGTCTCCTCCTTCTTCGAGCTCGCAGGCTCCATCATTCCGTGGGCGCCCCTTCCTTACAGACGGGGTACTTGCGATGTGGTGTGAAGACGCGAATGCTCTCAGCTGGTTGGAGAACATAATAAAAACCATCGCCTCACCGATACAAGACACAACCCTGACGGTCATTAAGATGTCGGAGATGAAGAAGAAGCTCAAGGCTGGGCTTCTGATTCACACCCGCATAACAGACGCTGCCACGCTACACAAAGTCCTTTGTGCCCAGAACCCGTGGTACAAAGTTGACACGTGGCAGTGTTACGATATGACCGTCGACGACAACAAGGCTGACGTGGCTTCCAAGGAGAGGGTGGTTCATCTTCTCCTTGGAATCCCCGAAGACCAGAAAGACGACATTTCAAAAAGAGACCGCCGTGTCGCCCACATGTCAGGGAGCGGGTATGTCCGCTTCCTCACATCGGAAGAGGACACGGCCGTAAAACAGGCAGGTACAAAAGAGGCCGCAGAGAGGACGCCGCCTACCTCTGAGCCTACCGCATCCACCTCAGCTCCCGAACACGGTGTGAGCGGGATGGAGGCGGATATGTCACTGCAACAGGAGGGACGGTCCAGCGACGAAGATGATGTCCTGCGCAGTCCCTAACTACACCAACATCGTTCAAACCAACCTCCAGCACAAACAAATAGCGACGGCCACCCTTCGAAGACTGCTGGAGGTAAGCAACAATACGGTCGCCCTAGTCCAGGAGCCCTGGATTAGAAAAAATAGGATATGCGGCCTGAACAACATTGGCGGTAAGTTACTTGTAAATACTACTGTTGACAACCTGCGGACCTGCATTTTTATGCCAAAAACCATTCCGGCAATCATGCTTAACCATTTCTGTTCTAGAGACCTCACTGCGGTGAAAACAAATACAGAAAATCAAACTGTCCTAGTTTTAGCCTCAGTGTACATGCCTAGTGAAGGTGAAATTCCTGCAAAGGAACTAACAGAACTAGTGCAACACTGTGACGCACAGAACTGGGAACTCATCATCTCCGCAGACTGCAATGCACACCATCCGCTGTGGGGAAGTAAAGATTCAAACAAAAGGGGTGAGTCATTAACTGAATACTTATTCAAAACAAACCTAAACATCATGAACAGAGGTACGGAACCCACGTTTGTAAGTTCGAGGTATCAAACCATTATTGACATAACTTTAGCAACACACATGGCGGCCAACCTCATTGAGGGCTGGCACGTATCAAGCGAGCCTTCCTGTGCGGACCACCGCCGTGTGTGTTTTAAATTAAGATATAAACCAACAGAACCTGTCCCATATCGCAACCCCCGTAAAACAGATATAACAAGGTACACAGAATCTCTAACCAAAGCACTAAGTGACACAAATATGACCGACACAGCACTTGGTACTTCCAACATAGAATCAAACGTGCAGTCCCTAACAAATGCCCTGGTGAGCAGTTACAGGTCAGCGTGTCCCCTGATAACTCCGAAAAACCAGGAGAAAAGTTCATGGTGGGGGCCAGAACTTGAAAGACTACGTAAGGGGCTTAGGACACTCTTCAACCAAGCTAAAAATTCCAGGACCATAGAGGACTGGGATAATTATAAGGCTGCACAAAAATACTATAAGAAGCGGATCAGGTTCCGGAGAACGGAGGCCTGGCGTAACTTCTGTAGCAGTATAAACTCGACAAACCAAGCCGCGAAAATAAAGAAAATCCTAACTAAGGGTGACCTAAATCTCTTAGGCTCCCTTAAAAAGGAAGACGGCACTTACACCAACACAAACGATGAAACCAGTGCAGTATTGTTAGATACACACTTCCCCGGGTGTCTAATTACATCAGACAGGGAATGGCATGACAAAAAATACAGCACACCAACAACCCAAGAATGGGAAGTCGCATACAATGTAGTAACCGAGGATAAAGTCAAATGGGTGCTTAAGAGTTTCGAATCCTTTAAATCCTCGGGGCTGGATGAAGTCTTCTTATCACTTCTACAGTGGCATCCCGAAGAGGATGCCACTGTAGAATATAGATAGAGATAGATACTAAACATCTAACACCTATCTACAGGGCTTGTATAGCATACAAATACATACCAAAACTGTGGAGAGAGGCGAAAGTAGTCTGCCTACCAAAACCAGGTAAGGAGGACTACACACTAGCCAAATCATTCAGGCCCATCAGTCTCACATCTTTCCTCTTGAAAACTTTGGAAAGACTAGTGGACAGACACCTACGGGATGGAATTCTCAAAAATACTCCACTACATCCCCAACAACACGCCTACAGAAAAGGCAGATCAACAGAGTCGGCCCTTCATATGGTAGTACAGAAGATTGAGTCGGCTTTCGCAAATAAACAGTCAACAATGGCGGCCTTCATAGAAGAAGGCGCCTTCGATAAAACTATACACAACAGCATTAACCGCGCCCTACAAAAACTTAAGGCAGAACCAGTCATCACAGACTGGATCACCGAGCTAGTCGGCAAAAGGGCGGTTCAGACAGCGGTGAATACTACTATGAGAGCAAGAGTAGTCAGAGGATGTCCACAAGGTGGGGTCCTATCACCGCTTCTATGGAACATAGTAGTAGACAGCCTCATAAAGAGACTAAATGGTCAAGGATACACTACTATCGGTTATGCGGATGACCTAACAATTCTGATAAGCGGGAGCGCGGAAATTGTGTTATGTGAGGTCAGGCTTTCGGCTTTTCAGATTGTAGAAGAATGGTGTGACGAACAGAAACTCGGTAAATCCGAGAAAAACAGAACTTATCCTCTTCACCAACAAAAGGAAGTTACTAGAACTAAAGTTACCAAAATTATTTAACACCAATCTCTCCCTATCAACTCAAGTAAAATATCTGGGTGTTATTCTTGACAACAAACTGAACTGGGCAAGCCATATCGAAGCAAAGACAAGAAAGGTCTGTATAACTTTCAATCAGTGTAGAAGACTAGTTGGTAAAAGATGGGGTCTTAACCCAAAGATCACACTTTGGTTATACACTGCAGTTATCAGACCCTCTATTACCTACGGATCAGTTGTATGGTGGCCCAGAACGCAACTATCCACAGCTAAAATGAAACTCCAGAGTCTACAACGCTTGGCCATAGTAGCAACTACTGGATGTATGAAAACTACTCCATCAGCCGCATTAGAGTATCTCTTGAATTTGAGACCTCTAGATCTAGTCATTCAACAGGAAGCGACAGCAGCTGCCCTAAGACTAAGATCAAACGGACTGTGGAAGATAAACACAGAAGCAACACACTCAAAAGTTCTGCAGGGGATCCTAAAGGAAATTCCACTCCTCGAGGCACCCACGGAGAGAACCCCATGTCAACATGTCTTCGATCGAAGTTATTATATCCAACTATCCGCAGAAACAAACGATAGCTCTGGCGTCGGCGAAGTTAGGATATATACAGACGGCTCCAAAACACAAAAGGGTACCGGAGCTGGCGTCTTCTCGAACGACTTAAATATCAAGATATCAACTACTCTAGACAAGCTAAACACAATCTTTCAAGCAGAATGTGTTGGTGTAATCAAAGCAGCACAAGCAATTGCAGCCAGAGATGTGAGAGACTCAAACATCAAAATTGTCTCTGACAGTGCATCCGTGCTTCAAGCTCTGCAAAACAACAAGATGACCTCTGCCCTCATTAAGGAATGTCATGACAATCTCCAGTCCATTGCAACTACGAACAAAATTACCCTGCAATGGATAAAAGGGCACAGTAACTCAATGGGTAATGACGCTGCAGATGAATTGGCTAAAAGGGGATCGGAAACGACAGTGTGTGGACCGGAACTACTACTGCCTCTGCCCCAAGCCCAAATAAAAACATGGCTGCCCGCCAAAACCGAAGAAAAACACAAAAAAGAATGGAAATCCAACGAAGGATGCAGGCAAACAAAAAGTGCAGTTCCGGTGGCATCAAAAAGACTAGCCCGCAACCTGATCAGACTAAAAAGGGACGATCTCAGGAAGGTCACAGGTATCCTGACAGGGCATTGTCCCCTGAACAAGCACCTATTCACTATAGGTGCAACAGACAGCCCTCTGTGCAGGGGATGCATGGAGGCAGAAGAAACGCCGCAGCACGTTCTCACAGAATGTAGAAGTGTGGCAGATCAACGGGTGAACATCCTCCAATCAACATCACTCCCGGAAGCATGTAGTGACCTGAAAAGGCTGCTGAGCTTCTGGGATGATCTAGGATGGTTGGAGTAGGAAGATGACATACCTACGTACAACGGCCCAATCAAGAGGCTAAGTGCGGAAATGGCCCGGTAAAACAAACAAACAAACAAGCATCAGCACGCCACCATCATATTTACTCCCACAGCAAGTCTCACAGCCAGCCAGCAACCTCGGCCTCAACAGGGATACACCACACGCAGGAAGCGATCGCTCCAGCCTGGTTACCCCTACGGCCTCATCAGCGTCTAGGCACAGCACACTGCAGCTACGGTTCATGTAAGCAGAGCATATCTCACCCGTCTATGCAGCAGCCAGCCACTACGCAGCAACCGCCCCGACTCACTGGGGACCTCACCGCAGCACCGCGCACCGCACGCCATCTCGACTCACTGGGATCAGCGGACTACGGTCCCGACTCACTGGGACTAGCGGCATTCAGTTCCGACTCACTGGAACTACTCACTCCTGGCACTGGCAAGCTCCGCAACAGCTGACAGCTGACATCATATATCGACCTCCGGTCTTGGAGGGGAGTGATGTGGCGACTTCCACATACAGCGCAACAGAAATATACTACAGCGCCATCTACCGAAGATTCGTCGAACTACGGAGTAACGAAGGAAATTAAGTAACTACCAATCCTGAATCGCGCAGTGAAAGTTCTCGCGCCGATAATCATATATACAACATCCCAACATCAACCGTTGGGCAGTTGGCCCGCCAGGCATGTTCACTTCGCCTGGTCGGAGGATCCTCCCTTTGTGTTGGAGGGAAATTACACTCGTTCCTCCACACTTTTCATCAGGCAGAGTAGTGTCATTTTGGCAGGGTCATAAATAAAAAAACAAAAAAAAACTAGGTATATTTAAGTCATTACTTCATAAAATTTTACATTCAAAAATATAAATTACAGTTTTTATAAATTAATTTGCATATTATATTCAAAATAAAAACTTTAAAAAAAGTTTTATTGTTAATATTGTTATGTTAAATGTTACAAAGAATTCTTTAAATTTTCATCATTTAATCACTAGACACTGTTTCTAAAAATGCAAAATTGAGCCTAGTTTGTGCATAAAATACCATAATAATATATAGTGCCATAACATTCTCCTTGAACTTATCATATTTGTTAAAGAAAACTGTTTTTTTATTTAAGTAATGAATATGCAAACCCTACAAATTTCAAAACTTCGCCATGCAGTATTCGTTTCGCTATCGTGAATATTCTGATATACAGTCGAATGTAGCATGAATTGCTAGAACATACATGTTTTGCTGCAGAGAGTACTGTCATGCTTACTCGAAGAAAAACATTATTTGTTTCACTTGTAACCTCGAAAGAACTTACTCGATTAAGTTGCTTTTGGGATAAATAATACGGTGCAGAAAAATGTGTCTAAAACTTTTGTTCTCGGGGGTTTGCAGGAAATTAGTAGGTAGTTTCTGAAAACTTCCCAATAACAACGTCAGTTCCAATATCTTTGTTTAGTTGGAAAAGAAATACGCAGTACACCATCCAAAACCTTCTTTATAAGGAAATGCACTACTAAATCTAGTGACGATGGTGATTATGTTTGTCCTATCTTGAATTTATGTTTTACCTAATATAGATTAACCTTTTTAATTTTTATTTATTTAATTGATTTCAATTCAGATACCATCATAAATAGTACTGAATACAGCACGTTTGACCTAGTGGTTTAACGGTCATCACGCCGTTTCCTACTTCGCCAAGTATCGTGGGTTCAAATCCCACGTAGGACAACACTTTGTGTGATCCACAAATTGTTGTTCTGAGTCTAGGTGTTCTTTGTGTCCGTTTCATGTATGTTTGTAAAGTACCCCTCGACACAGAATTTATTCCTAGTGCGGGAGTTGCCTTAAAAAAAAAAGAATGAAGTTACTTTTTAACCGACTTCCAAAAGGAGGAGGTTCTCAATTTGATTGGTATTTTTTAATGTTTATAATTAACTAGCTTTTGCACGCGGCTCCGCCCGCCTGTTTGTCGGTTATAGTAGCAACGAGTAGCCTATGCCCTTCCTCAGTAATCAAAGTATCTCTATGCCAAATTTTATTGAAATCTGTGCAGCGGTTTGGCCTTGAAAGCAGGACAGACAGACAGAGTTACTTTCGCATTTATAATATAGGTATGGATTGTATAGAAAAAATAAAGGTTTTTTTCTAAAATTTAAACTAACAATGATATAATTGGGATACAATATATTAATACCCACGATTTAATACTATCATACTACATATATTATATCAACAAACATATTTTATTACTTCAGTCTTCACAGAACAAAACAACTGTAAGTACATTCCAAAATTTGAGCATACTGTTCAAATATCTGTATAGTCCCATATCTGTTTTCCATCACAGTACAAAACCCATGAATAAAACACTCAATAAATATGATATAACGTCAGAGATGAAACGGAACATGACTGGAAAGCAACAAATAAAAAAATCAAAGAGAAGGGTAGCCTCAAGAGACATAACTGTCCCTTCCTTGTTCTATGGGTTTGTTCCACCTATTGTACCTAATATAAAAATCGTATGAAATAGGAAAAATGTTGACGGCGTCTGTCTGCCAAATGACAGGACACTCTAATCTATATTTGTACGTTACGAGATACGAGATATTTATGGTACATTGTTTTATTGAAATTATATTTTACCTATAAAAGTAATTTACGATTTTTTTATGTTTGACTCTGCCAAAATGATACTACTCTGCCTGATGGAAAACATAAGCAGAATCCAAGAGTGGTGGTCACCATACTCACTGCGAATGCAGACAATGCAGCATGGTGACCCACACCATGGCGGGCTAGTGATGCTTCTGCATCATTGGGCCTCCGGTCTCGCACTCTCCAACGAAACGCGACAGCACGAACGCTGTCATTTTACGTTGATTTTCGGTATGGACATAATCTTACACATTTAACACACGACTTTCTGATCTCAAACTATGCAAAGCGTGTACTATGGTAACCAGTCTACTGAATATAATATTTATTGTGGGATTGTGGGGACTTTTCTGCACTAGTAATGTACATAGTTTTCAGCAGCAACAACTGCACTGTTACCGGTATGTGGAGTAATTATTATATTATGTTAATCATAATTGGCTTGGAAAGAATAACAGCAGCTGCGGCTTGCATGCTTTGCATTGTCATCATTACATTATTAACACTATTTTTTTTATGGGATAGCGTAAGCGATTACCGCCGCCCATGGACACCCGCAACACCAGAGGCGTCACAAGTGCGTTGCCGGCCTTTTAAGAAGGAGTTTATTAATACTCAAGTACTGTTATTAGTTTTAAGTACCTACGTAATGTTAAAGACAAATAAAGGTTTTCTTATTCTTAAATTATTCTGAATATGAACGAACAACCGTTAATCATACAAAGATTTGTTCTGGATGGAGATCACTCTGGCTTAAAATTCAGGATCACTAGATACCCAGCTATCCCAGAAGATTTGTCTCTTTCTAGACATACTGCTAATAAGTATACAGATATTACACCCAGAAACAAAATCATGTGATCGCGCTCAACACACATTTATAGTCTTTAGGTTGAGAAACGAATCCACGACCTTGATTCTCAGGACTGCTAACTAAATACAACGCTAGTCGAATAGAATCCTTCGGTTCAGTTGAGGTAAATGATTATTCCAGTCCAACAAATACAAGTATAAATCACATAAGTCATAAAGTCGATATATTGCTTCTAATATAATTTATCTTGTTGATTCACACAAGTATCGATATCCTTAATTAATCTGAGATTAATACCAGCTGTCATGCAATACACATTAGGAGAAATATCGTGGATTTATTTTCGGATCGTTTGAAGAGGTGTTAGTCAGGTAGATGTAACAAGGATGAAAAAAATCAATGATTAGATAAATAGACAGAGATTTTACAAAAAAAAACGAATTTTACTATTCATTGTTTTAACGTTGTTTCATATTTGTATTCATTGTTTACGTTTACAGATGGCTTTGTAATGTTCATTAGTGTGATTTTCATTCATTATTTTTAAAAGACAACTCCCTCATATAGAATATACATTCTGTGCCGCGGGGACTTTACAGACATACATGTAACGGACACAAAGAACACTCAGACTCAGAACAACAATTTGTGAATCGAACAAAATGTTTTCCCAGATGGGATTTGAACCCACATCACTTGGCGCCTATGAAAGTGGCGTGGCGACCGCTTAAACCACTAGGTCAATCGTGCAGTTCATTTTACAAGCTAACAGATATGAATTAAAATTCAAAACGCTTACCAGGTTTTCAAATGATTTAATTGCAAATTAACATATAACACATGCTCGTCATACCTATTCTTCCAAATTAAGCTATTGCATAGCTTTTATAGCGGGCACTTTATTTATATGAGCACGGCGACCGAATCAAATTCCGGCGAAATTCCGTAACGAAAATAAAACCTAACACCCGAAGCTCGCACGGATCGAGACGAGCTGCTCCGAAATCGGACGAATACGTAAGCAGCTGTTTGTGAGAAAGTATATTGGTGTATAGATATCTATCATATCTTTATAATGCCACACTCACCGCATGTGCGCCCCGTAAGTATACATGTTCAAAAAAAAATACTGCATAAATAAAAAATAAATAAAAAATTATATTGCATAAGTGGATAAAAAATGCTATGCAATAGCTTTACCGCGGCAGTCCCCGAGTGCCACACGTTTTTTTGTTGAAGAGTAGTATAATGTCGAAGTCTATAAATGCTGGAGCTGGATGCAAGCCCGAAAAGCGAGAAAAGAAGAAAATCGTGCAATGTGAGAGGCCTATGTCTAGCATTCAACTGCAATAGACTGATTATATAAACTATTTTTATCCTGAAATCCTGAATCTGTTTGTCCTTTTTATACCCTTAAGTTATAACAGGAAGCGCCTGATATACAAATCTTGCCATATCTCTTTGAATATATTATTGCTAGCGACCCGCCCGGGTTCGCACTGGTGCAAGTTAGGGTCGTAATTTTGTCGTGAAACGCATTTCAAGTCCAAGACTTGAGATTAAATAAGTATTTATTTTTGTGTTTGAGTTTTATTATTGTTGTATTTATTTACAGCATTTATTTATTTTATTTATTTATTTATCTTTATTGCATACATATAATAACATAAAACATAAAAAGAGTTACAAAAAAGTATAAATGTAACATTTATTAATTTACTTGTATTTTAATCATTTAACTAGGTATATAATATAGTATAATAAACTAATATAGTATAAAAAATCTTTTTGATTTGATAATATTTATATAAAATTAGTGCCTTACTTTTGAAATCGAATCTTTATGAAATATTGTGTATATCTTAAAATTGTTGTAGGAATGGTAACAATATGAAATCAACCTTATGCAGAAGCAGTAAAAAATATTTAAGTAATAGATACACCTCACTAAATTGAATGGTAAAAATCTCCAAAGACGGTCAAGTACCTACCTACTGTCTTGTGACTTCTGGCAAACAAACATAGTAATTATGTATGAAACAAGACGTTATGCTAACCATTACTTAAAAAAGCTTTATCGAATCGAATCTTATCAAAATGCATAGTATATCACTATCGTTTCGTGACCATTAAGATGCTGTTACTGCAGGGAGGACCACAGAAGCCATCAATGCGTTTCTGAAACTCCTCAAGACTGGTATGCCACCCCGGAGTTTAGTGAGTGAACCGATTGTCTGAACGTCCCACACATACTCGCCTCCGTGCCAAAAGAACCTATACCTCAAAGGTTCTCTTTCGCTGGAATTCTTTTCGCATTATGCCTACCCTTAGCAGGGGAATTAAAACACATTCAGTAGGTAAGTCACAATTTCTAAGTAAAATACTTCAAATATCTATTAAATCTATACTAATATTATAAATCTGCAGAGTTTGAATGTTTGAACGCGCTAATCTCAGGAACTACTGGTTCGATTTGAAAAATTCTTTCAGTGTTGGATAGTCCATTTATTGAGGAAGGCTATAGGCTATATTTTATTTTCAAAAAGTTAGGAATCCGTAAGAAAATTGCAATTTTTCAACCCAAGGTGTGAAATCGAAAACCTATTTTTGCGTGCGCTGCAAAAACTATTGACAATAGAACAAAATAATGTGTTACGGGTTTGTAGATCCTATTAAGATCTACAAAAAAGTCCGCAAGAGCATATATCTAACTATCATGGTTTAGTCACAATAACCGCTTTTGTGTTCAAAAAAGAAAGCTGAAGAGTTTGTTTGAACGCACTAATCTCAGGAACTACTGGTCTATTTGAAAAAATCTTTCAGTGTTAGATAGCCCATTTATCGAGGAAGGCTATCTATCATCACGCTAAGACCAATAGGAGCGGAGCACCAATGAATAATGTTTCAAAAACGGGGGAAAATTATCACGCTACGGGCAATAGGAGACGCAAACGAGGTTGCGTGGGTCAGCTAGTTTTATATACAAGTTAATACCGACTCTAAAATAAATGTCAGTCATAACACATAGCTTTATTTAAGCCAAAGATTATCTTCCAGAGTTTCACCTAAAACGTGGTTTGCGTGAGAAACTATGTTCTAAGCGAAAACAAAGCTTTTCTAACTGCACAAGAAAATACTGAGCAGTTCTCTGAACACATAGTCGGAATAACCCTTATTTCCTTAGAAAATATTAAGAAACAGTTCTAGTCGCAGTCTCCTTTGACCGTTCTGGGTGGTGCATTTGGATTCACGTTCAATTGAAGATTGGTGTAAGTTAAAGGATCTAGCGTCAAAGGTCGTTGTTTAAATAATTTAAATAAAGTTGTTTTAGGCATTGGGTCTGTAACTAGTCAATTATCCCCGAATTACATACATTAATAAAATCGTCTATCGTTAATAAACACTTATTAACCGACTTCCAAAAGGAGGAGGTTCTCAATCTCATCGGTTTTTTTTTAATGTATGTACATTAATTACTCCGTCAATTGTAGACCGATTTTGAAATTTTTTTTAGTATTCGAAAGGGTATGCCCCCCATGTGGTCCCATTGCCACCATATCAGGATCTGATGATGGGATCCCAAGGAAATGGAAGGAAACCCTCAAATTTACGTGACCGCCTGCAATGAAGTTAAGAGCAATTGTCTGCATGCCTTCATATTCTGTAGATATCATTTAATTTCATAATATATATCGGGTCCTAATGATATTGTCAGTTTACCTCAAATCACTTGAATTATAGTAACCTATAGAAGATAGTCCATTTGAGATTTTAGTACAAAAAATTACCTGAAGTCCTTTCGATTCTATACAGTATGTATGTACCTTTAGTCGTATTCTTTCAAGTTATTTAGGTGAAATGATGATGACTTGAGAAAGACTAAAAAGCGAAAAGAAAACTTCGTTTAAAAAAACCGACTTGCAATGTACATTTTGGCTTGGCACCGACTTCAAACTTATGAATGGGTAGCACATACAAATAAAGTTATTTTATACTATTTCGTTTTTGAAGTCGATTTTTTTAAACGAAGTTTTTTTTTGTTTAGCCTATTGTTGAATTGTTTACTTAGTATTCGAGCCTAATGCATGCAAGAAGCATTGGAAGAGTAAAAAAGTTTTTCAAATTAAATTAAAAAAGTGCTGTGTACAAATTCATTATCTTCCTCCTTTTTCAAAGTCCGTTACAAAACAATTTAACATCCTACAATTTATCCTTTGCTCCTATATTAACATTCTTTATAGTGAATCTTTGATTTAATATTAAGTACATGGCTTAAACAACCATGTTCATGATCTCTTTAGAACATAACTTGTACCATACTCAGCGGTCTGAAAGCAATTGCTATGAGTTCTTTGTCCCAGGCACCGTGCAGTTTACACTCAGCGAACGTGATCATCATCAGAAATCGCTTAATTCTGAATGCTATATACATACACAACCACCCTTATACTACTAGCCTACCCTCATACCCTACTTTTTTTATTTTTACGTGTGGAAATCCCCTCGGACCGTCACCCCACCGGGGTTTGCGGCTGGGCGGTGTGTCGTACTCGAACCGACTGAAACCACACGGTGTGCCACTCTGCGCCTGAGGAGGGAGGGATCCGGAAACTGCTGTTATGAAGACATCCAGACTCCTCCCAGCGCCTGTCCGCACAGAAGCGGGCACCCTCTACAGTCAACCTCTCATTTTAGGCGACGCGACGTACGGTACACGCGAAGCGTCGCCTCCTCGCGGACCCTCATACCCTACTAGCTGAACCCCGCGGTATTACCCATGGTTATTTTCGTACTGCGGGTAACGCCACGACCTATCAGTGAAAGTACCGTCAAAATCGGTCCAGTGGTTCCAGAGATTTGCCGGAACAGACAGACAGACAGACAAAAAATATCAATCATTTTTTTTGTTATATGTACCTAGAATACATACACATGCATTTAGCACAAAGCGGTTATTTTAATATTCCAAACAGACACTCCAATTTTATTTATTTGTGTTTATTTATATATATATGACTTCAAACAGATTTTAGGTACCTAGCACAAAGTATAATACTACTATTTAAATGAATAAAGAATTGGGTATAGGCAATTTATGAAGAACCAGTTTAATTTACGTTTTTTAGTGTTTTTGGCAAAGAGTTTTCGTTGCATGTTTTTTGGAAGTCGGTATTTTTTTTAATATAAAGTTTTTCTTTTTCAGTTTTTAGTGCAAATTCTTGCACTAAAAACTGAAAAATAAAAACTTTTCTTGCACTGCAAACAATCGTAAGTAAGGAGTAAGTTGAACTATTTCATCAAAATTTCATCATGATCATCAATAATACAAATTAAGGTCTATACGTAAGTTTAATATTAAAATCATCCTCTAATCCGCAACTCTTGAAGAGTTTAACCTTCCATCATCAGCTTACCTAAATAATTTGAAAGAATACGCGTAAAGGTAACATACATACATATGATATTTAAAGATGTATCCTCCAACTCCTAACCGTTAAGCAGTTGTACCTTACATCATCAGCTCATTATCATAAAATGATGACTCCCAGACGCAAATACCGGTGGAACTTCAGAAAATATACGAAAAACATAGTATGTGCCTAGAAAAAATGAGAGTTTCCCTCGATTTCCCTAGGATCCCATCATCAGATCCTGATATGGTGGCAATGGGAGCATACCCTTTCGAATACAAAAATAATTTTTAAAATCGGTCCACAACTGACGGCGTAATCGGTGAACATACACATAAAAAAAAAACATACAGTGGAACATAGAACCTCCTCCTTTTTGGAAGTCGGTTAAAAAACTTTATTATTTTACATGGATACTTTTTCTATAAATTGAATAAAAAAAATTCAGAAATTTTTACCGGTTGCCTATTTTAAGTGGTACACGTTTTCTACAGAAACTCGTGCAATAAACGACTGCAGCACCGGCGACTTGTAATGATCCTCATTGTGTGACCTACCTCAGCGACTACCCCTTTGAAAACATTTTAAAATGCAACTAGTAGCGTCACGCTTTTGTGACGTCTGAAATGATTGTTGCATTTAAAACCGTACTAAAGAAGTACATAATTGGAAAGGAAGAGAATGCCTTAGGCATTAAGTCCGTCGATGTACAAATAAAGTGCATAAAGCTTATAAGTAAAAAAAATAATAAATAATAAATAAATAAATAAATATTTCGGACATCTAATAACACAACGCCATCTAGTCCCAAGCTAAGCAGAGCTTGTGTTATAGGTACTACTGATACAAATACATACTACTTTTTTTAATACATATTACTTTTTTTTTGTAAATACATACATATTATACATAGAAGACACCCAAACCCCGAAACAAATATATGTAGATCATACAAATATTTGGTCCGACCCGGGAATCGAACCCGTGACCTCATGATCAGCAGTCGCACACGTCAACCGCGAGACCAACGAGGCAGTCAAATAATTTGTTCTTAAGTATTTTAAAAACAAATATAGAAAACTAGCTGACCCGGCGAACTTCATACTGCATACATACTTACATATCTGTCTCAGCTTCCCACAGGCAGTGTACAGTCGCGGACAAAAAAATGACTTTTCCCGCTATCTTTGAATTTGTGCAGCCGATCGGAAGTTATGCGCGTACAATGCGACTCAAATAAGAATAGGAACGACAATGACCTCCATCTGTCAAATGTCCCTTAAAAAGTACGATGTCTGCAACGAAACCTTATTTGCGTATCAATAATGTTTTTTAATAATGTTTTTTCAAGGGACAAGGTGTTTAATAATTTTTTTTCAAGGTTTTTAAAGGTGTTTAATAATGTTTTTTCAAGGGACAAGGTGTTTAATAATGTTTTTTCAAGGTTTTTAAAGGTGTTTAATAATATTTTTTCAAGGGACAACGTGTTTAATAAATTTTTTTCAAGGTTTTTAAAGGTGTTTAATAATGTTTTTTCAAGGGACAAGGTGTTTAATAATGTTTTTTTCACGGGACAAGGTGTTTAATAATGTTTTTTTAAAGAACATTTGACAGATAGAGGTCATTGACGTTCCTATTCTGAGTCGCATTGTACATACATTTCGGCGATAAATTTATATAGGTATATATTGTATAGATATATTGTCATTTCGAGTTTAACAAATTACAAGATCTGTAATTTGTTACAAACATGCAAATAAATAAAATGGAAGTGTTTCTTGTAATTTCAAATTATAACTTTTCACTAAATGCATATTAAATTATATACGGTACGAACTTACGTTCGTAACAGTACGTCTGTCTGTTTGTTTCAGCCAATCTATGAACCGGCTGGACCGATTTCGACGGGACTTTCAGTGGCAGATAGCTGATGATATAACATAGGCTACTTTTTTTAGACCAACTTACCCCCCGTAACATTACCCGCGGTTAAGCGGTTAACAACGGGTAATACCGCCGGGCTCAGATAGTATGTAATATATTATGTCACTATATATTATATTATTATTATTATATAGTATAAAACAAAGCCACTTCCGCTGTCTGTCTATTTGTTTCAGCCAATCTATGAACCGGCTGGACCGATTTCGACGGGACTTTCAGTGGCAGATAGCTGATGATATAACATAGGCTACTTTTTAGACCAACTTACCCCCCGTAGCATTTCCCGCGGTTAACAACGGGTAATACCGCGGGGCTCAGATAGTATGTAATATATTATGTCACTACATATTATATTAGTATTATTATATAGTATAAAACAAAGCCACTTCCGCTGTCTGTCTGTCCCTATAACTGCTTAGATCTTTAAAACTACGCGACGAATATTGATGCGGTTTTCTTTAATAGATAGAGTGCCTCAAGAGGAAGGTTTATATGTATAATACATGAATAATATAGTAGAGATACTCTGACAGTTTTAGAGGTTTCTAATGTGATGTCGTAAGTAAACACTTTTTTAGCTTACATAGCAAACGCTGGCTGAAACCTACGAGACAGATGAAAATAATGTACTACAGTAATGTACACCTTAAAAAGGTCTACAAAAAAGTCCGGGATGGTATATATCTATCTCTTAGGGATAACCCACAATAACCACTTTTATTCCTTTCTTTATACCAGAAATAATGGCTAATTTACGAAGTGATTTTAAGCAATACAGTATTAATCCTTAATCAATTAAGTACCTTAAATATATTGTGAATTTAATATAAATATGGCCCTTTACAGTATGTAATTTAAATGAATATATTAGAAGATATTACAGATTTAAAATGCACGAATCGTGTCGTCGGTGGGTGCATCTGAAATTCACCCGTGCGACGCCGGTTCAATGATAAATCATAATTTTAATTAATCACCTCCATCATTGTTCTTTTTCTTTTTTAATTTACCTACTTACAAATATTTCATAAAATAAAAAATAAAATAAAATATAATAATTATTTTGTTCTTAAGTGTTAGGACAACGCCTAAAATAAACATCATAGCAATCTCCCACAAATTTACCTATAAATTTAAACCTTAAAAGCGACCAGCTAGATTTTAATTTTATAAATACAGATTCTAAGCAATTACATGTGTATTTAAACAGCCGCTTTGTAACTTAATAGATATGTCAGTCCAATTCACTGGTAGGAATTCCATATTGTGCAAGCAGGTGTCAAAATAATTTCTCATTATTGTCTATGATTAAATCAGCCGAATCGTAGAATTTACCGTTGTTAAAGAAAATTGTGAGATAGGTTGCAGGATTCATTATATCAAGACATCATTTTCATTTATTTGAAGGCTTAATCACTCATCACAAAATTATTTGTCATGAAGTTGCCCTCATAGGCACGAGCCTATGATCTCCAACTAAGCAGCCAAGGTTATTTCCGACTAGACCAACTGAAACTAAAATGTATCTACCTCCTAAGTTCTAAAATGTCACAAGTGACAACTGTTACAGAAATCAAGCTGGACTAAGGACTATAGTCTTATGTTAAAATTAGATCACCCACCCATCTCTAATAGTCCGGGATCCCCGGAACAAATTTTACTAGTTATTACTATTAAGCTAATTTTTCGTGAGTGGCTTCATTTTGGTGAGGGGCCTACCTTACAAAAAAAAAACGATTGTGGGAACTAACAGGGCTAGCAGGGAAAAAAAACTTTTGAGCGTAATAAATAATATAATAAATAATCTGTTAAATTATATCAATATTAATTAAGCAACTATTAAAAAATCAGCTGGTTAGTATCATTTTTATGACCTCGTTATCGATATATGTAGAAAGGATTAAACCATACATTTTGTAGGACAAATATTTTTTTCTAATAAATAATAATGTAAGTTAATATATAGATAATTAAACAGCCACATTGTCCTATAAAGTGCGTAGTACGTTATCCCGGTCCTACGCTCATAAGTTTTTTTTTATGTTTGGCCTGCCAAAATGACTCTACTCTGCCTGATGGAAAGCATAAGCAGAATCCACGAGTGGTGGCCACCACACTCATTGCGAATACAACAATGCAGTATGGCGACCCACACTATGGCGGCCTAGTGATGCTTGTGCATCTTTTAGTCTAGTCAACAAGTACGGAACTTGTTGACTAGACTAATTGGGCCTCCGGTCTCGCACTCACCAACGAAACACTACAGCACAAACGCTGTCATTTTACGTTGATTTTCTGTGCGAGGGTAGTACCGCCCCGGTCGAGCCGGCCCGTTCGTGCTGAAATCAGCGTGGCTCTACTACCTGGTTTTTTGTTCCTGCTACCCCTGTTAGCTATCACAATAGAACAATTTTATAAGGTTAAAGGTGGGCGCCTCATCAAAATGAAACCACTCAAGAAAAATTTGCTTGATAGTAATAACATGTAAATTTTGTACGGGGGATCCCGGACTATAATCAGAATAATTAACATAAAATAAGTATACCACAATTTTTTTCTTTTTCTTCCAAATTACTTGATGACAATAGAGCCAAAACTTTTTTGATTACATAAATAATTGAAAAAATATAATCGAAAATCACCTTAAATTAATCGTAAAATCGCGCTTTTTAAGTTAAAACTGCGTTTAGTTTTAACAAAAAATATACATTTCTTAGAAAACCTGATCGAAAATATTTACGGATAGCATAATTTCTTTATACAATCGGTAAATATTTTCAATCAAATTTTAGAGTTACGAACATCATAAGAAATAATTAACCATGGGAATACATCAAAAACATACCAGTTCAAAAAGAGAAATGTACTAAATACCCGCAATTAATACTTTACATAAATCTATCAGACAATACTAAATCATTGAATTACCCTTTTCAAAATTAAATTCAATGTCATGACGATTATGATGAACAGATGAGTGTCAAATGACACTCTTTTATTATTTACCTTCAATTTGCAGTGGTTTAGCAAACGCTTTTACATATGTGGAGTTAAAGAGTAAGTAATATTCTTATTTTTATATTATACTCAGGTTAAAAACCAAACGTTACTACTAGACTTGCGAAAAGACAGTTAAAAAATGTGTTACTTCGTGTATTTAATATTACGAACTAATTATATTAATACACTTCTTCCTTGTTATTCAACTGAGTTTAATCTTACACTTTTGGTGCAAATATTTATCTCACCTTATAATTAAAAACATTTATCAGTGCAGTTATATTTACTTTTGTTTTATTAAACTTTAACAATTATTAGACATTTGAATTAGATCTTTCTTTATCTTACACTTCTTCTTTATTAACGGACTTCAAAAAAGGAGGAGGTTCTCAATTCGACCATAATTATGTTTTTTGAACCGACTTCAAAAAGGAGGAGGTTTTCAATTCGACTGTATTTTTTTTATTTTTTTTTAATGTTTGTTACCTCATAACTTTGGACTGAGTGAACCGATTTTGATGATTCTTTTTTTATTTGAAAGCTGGTGCTTCCCGAATAGTCCCATTTAAATTTGGTCCAGATTAAAGTCGGTTTTTTTTTTGTTAAAATTTGTAATTTTAATGTGTGTTCGCGGATAACTTCGTAGTTTATGAACTGATTTTGATGATTCTTTTTTTAATGGAAAGGAGATATCCCAACGGTAGTATCATGATAAGGACACTAAGATCTGATGATGGCATCCAAGATAAATCGAGTCCAACCTTGAATTCGGTTTTTGTTAAAAAAAAAAATACCTATATTACTTTACTAAGATCGATTAATATTAGTAAATATTTCAAACTGCAGTACAAGAAAAGAAAAAAAGAAAAAACTGTTAAACTGTTACTTTTAAACTGTTTTAAAGCACTTCATATATGTTTACGATAGGTATGGTAAAATTTAACCAGTTTATGTTACAAATGGGTAATGTATTTTTAATCTTTATTACAGATATGTGCCACAATGGTTAACATTACACCTACCGATAAAGTATTCTTCGTGCAACCTCGAGTCTTAATAAATACAATACGTCAATTACAATCAGAAAATTTTCCTTACCTCCGTAAATCAAGAAGTTTAACAGCAGGAAAGAGTATAATTAATTTCAGTTTAATTCTTAAGATTAGAAAAATAATGACGCAACAGTTACACGCCCATTGCCATAGAAGAAGACAAATGATAAGACCTGCTATGCCTGTACCATCCAGTACCTACGTACCTCCTTGTTGCCCATATCCACATGAATATAGTTATCCTATAACAATGAATAGTTGGAGTTCTATGCCTACACCTTTATATCCGATTGGACCTGTACCACTTTATTTACCAACGACAAGGCCATTATATTCTGCAAATTACAGGCCTTTTATGAGATCTGTACTACAGCCACTGTTATCACCTGTAGTATCACAGAGTTATATGCCAGAAAATTCTTTAAATGTATCTAATTATACGAATGAGTTTAATTACTCTGCCGAACATATCGATGTAGTTAAAGAAAGCCCAACTAAAGAATCACATTACACACAAGAAGAAGTCGTGGGACCAATAAGTACAAGTTCATCAAATACAGAAACAGGTACAGATCAGGTCTCTGATACATGTGTCAAAGATCAATCAAATCAAAATCTATCTTTAGAATCTTATCTAAAATTACCAAAAACATTATTTCCCTCTCCAAGACGGTGTAAACTCGATCCAAATCCAATAATAGATGAATTTTGTAAAATACCTAATTTGCTTTTGCACGCTCCTTGGCTCTTGGATTTAGAGTTTGGGATTCCAAAATCTGCCACCACTCGACCAATACCAATATACGATGTGAAATTTAATAGCATACACTGTAAAAATACTCCCGATGCTGTTCATCCACTTTTTGACCGTTGTAGTCCAGATTTTAAACGTGTTTTATTATTTTACTATGACTGTATTATATCAGGTTGGTACCGAGGGTTCACGTTAATGAATCGTGATGACTCAGTTGAGAACTTCCAGTCGTGGTTGCTAAAACCAATGCAGGCTTTAGGAATAGGATGGCCTTAAAGCATGATTTGCATGATGAATTTATTACTTTTCTTATTTGAGAAATTGTAAGTATTTTATCATTTTTATAGTTTTAATAAAATTAAGTGTGCATTGCTGTAGATATTAAGCTTTTTATTACTCATTTGATTGCTATTGAACGATACACTGGAGATTATATATATTTCTCAATAAATGTGTATCTCTGTATATAAATTCAGAATTTCACAATGTACCTATCACATTTTTAGATTATTACTTTTTTTTTTTAAACAAAGGTTCAAAATCTAATTTTATGCCTTTTGATCCACGCGTTGGCTTGTATATTATGGAATTCTTTCATCAAGTCTAATTAAATTTGAGGTCCCTAATGATCCTGTGCAAAATTTGTGAATCTGTATGTAATTTAATTGACACGCTTTTTATTTATTAACCTCCACTGAACTTTCATCAAAGCATCAAATTCTTTTGATCTTTTATTATTGGCTAGCTATTTTCTGATGTTTAATTAACATTATTTATCGCTGGTAAATCTGTTACATCGTTTTTCTCTAATCGAATTTAATTACTTTTGATTTTTTGTACTACTACTCTAGCTGTACTGTATACTTCACGATCTATGTATATAAAAACTGTTCACTTACTCTGTTTTTTATTGACTTATCACAAATCTTGAGTAGCGGTAAAAAGAATCCTAAAATTTTATAGAAATGTTGCCGATGCTTAAATTGGTTTGTCGGCAACTCTTCAACTCTAAAAAGAAAGTTCTGTAAACCTGAGAACGTAGCTTGTAAGTATGAGATGTGACAAATAAATGATATTGCGATAGGGTTCCAATTAAAAATTCTAGCCAATCCATAAGCACTAAGATTTTGTAATAAAGATTTTGGCAGATAAATTGGCAATGAGGTAGTTACTTAGCTGGTTTTAGAAGAACTAAAGGGATTCTTTGCTCCTAAAAATATAAACTGAATATTTCACATCCCCATTCCAAGTAATGAAATGTAATGTAATAAGACTTAAGAATACAATAATGATCCATAGTATAATTTACAGAGTGATGCTTGAAACAGGACTTTTGTATAAGACGGATGTAATTTTTGTTTTGTTCATACTATTTAAAATAATATTCTTCCAATGTAAGGCAGTGGTTCCACCGCCGCGCCGACGACGAACGAGAAACGAGTAGAACTAGAAACTATAAACGAGTTGGCGATCAGCGAGCAGCAAGTGTGTAGTTCTGTCGCTGGGCTATAAGCGAGTGTTCTAGTGCGATAAGTGATTGATGTAAGTGATGCTACTCGCCTGCAGTCGTTCAGTCTGCCACTACACAAACACTATCATAAAATACATCGTCGTCTGAACTGGACAACAATGAGAGTTGCAATGATTTGTTTATATCCATACGTA
This sequence comes from Diaphora mendica, assembly GCA_949125395.1. NCBI lineage: Eukaryota > Metazoa > Arthropoda > Insecta > Lepidoptera > Erebidae > Diaphora > Diaphora mendica. The sequence goes on along the minus strand of OX421311.1, from coordinate 39,570,541 downwards.
TACTTTGAAAGCCGCACTGTATAGAAATGATCAAGGAATCGAGCATCGCTAAGCGAATATCGCTGAGCGAGTTTATCGCCCAGCGACAAAACTAGTAAAGCGAGTCGTCGCCGGCAGTGTGAACAGTCAGAGAGTAACTATTAATATATGCATATCTTTCGTTTACACGGAATGTATATTTCTTGTATGTTTCTTGAGCGAGAAAATCGCCGATAGTTAGTCGTTTACTCGCCGGTGGTCGGACCTCTGCCTTAGTCAATAATTTTGTAGGAAGTTACTGCATTTCCTTAAAACATTCTATTTTTCTTTCTTCATTTTTAAACAAAGACAATTCCCGCACAAGGAATAGTCCTGTGTTGCAGGGGACTTTAGAAACATACATGAATCGGATACCAAGGCCCAGAACAACAACTTCCAGAAATCACATAAAGTGTTGTCCTTTTTAGGGTTAGAAGTAGAACCCACAAGACTTGCGAAGTAAAAAACGGTGAAGTGACCGTTACGCCATCCATGCAATCCATTGTTTCGAAATTTAAATAAATAAGACAATTTGTAATGAAACACACACCTTTAAAATATTTCAATATTTTAATAATTATTAACAATTATATTACTGTGAAAACAATCAACGTCATCATAAACTATCATTTAATAAAATCGCAATAGTTAACTAAATCAAACAACATCACTCGAGCGCCGTTATTTTACTAAATGCAGTAACAATGCGTGATTTGGTAAAATTCATTCATCTTTGTATAACAAGTTAATATCAATTTACAAAAAAAACATATAACAAATTATATCTAAGTTATTTTCGAAATAGTACAAATGGTTTGGAAAATAATGAAACTTGCTGTAACACAAAGCACATAAATTTCGCTAGGCAGCTAAACCATGCTATGAATATTTTATAACAAATTCCAGCAAGTCACATTACATCGACTCTTTGCATTCCACAAGGAACTAAATCAATATATTATTATATTTACAATAAATGCGCTTGCAAAGAAATAAGGATAATACTGTATAATAGTAAACTTAACTAACCGGCAAGATATATACGCAATATTTACAATATATTTGAGCATAAAACTTTTTAGACTATGTAAATAAACACGAAAAAGATCCTAAAATAGATTGTATTTACAAAAATTTTATGTTTCAAGTGCATAAGGTAGAGTAGGTATAAAGCAGATAGTGATTATACTAAATGTATCAATGAAATAAGTATGTAACAATCTGGAGGATTTATATTTGGCAAGATTGAGGACAATATCTCACTTTTACCCTGAACCATCAGCCATGACAATCTCTTACAACTAAATAAAAAGATGTAAAGAAAACATTCAGTTTAATCACTACCTCACGTGCTTAATGAAATGCCGAGGTGGTTAAGTCTGTCAGGCGTTTTCAAGTAGAAAAATGTCACCATTATGAAGCTACCGTAGAGAGTTATACAGAAACTTGCATTCACGAGTTTCTTACAGCCTCTGGTGAGTCATTCAATATACAAAACGCCTCAGAAAACGTTGAATGAAATCAACATTTTTGAAGGTAATTAACGCTGCACTTGTAAAAATTTCGGTTCAAGTCATCACTTTGTTCTTAATGTCACTGTCACTATTCAGTTTTCTATCACACGAGGCGAACTTTAGGAGCTGACCGTTTGCAAGATCCAGGGCACAAACTTTGATATCCTGGTGCACACACCTGGTAGGTTAGCTTCACCGCAGCCAATACCCCAACTGATGATGCCGGCCAAGAAATATCTGGAGTCTTTACCCTTGACCTAAAAGAACAACAATAGGAAAATTTATATATATTTATAACTAGAGGTTGCCCGCGGCTCCGCCCGCGTATATGTCGGTTATCGCTGCAAATAGTAAGCCTATGTGTTATTCTGATGTATGAGCTATATTACTGTAAAGTTTCATCCAAATCCGTCCAGTAGTTTTTGCGTGAAAGAGTAATAAACATCCATCCATCCATCCATCCATACTTACAAACTTTCGCGTTTATAATATTAGTATAGATTTGATGTGGTCGGGCTACAATGATAGTTAAATTTAATCGATTTGAATTTCGGCTATTCTGTTTTACTAAGCAGGTACCTACATCCATAATAATTTGTGTAAGAAAACCTTCATAAAATAAATCAGGTTATTGAGATTTAACAAAATGTTGCTGTCGCACTTTTTGTTGGACGTGATTTAAAGTTTACTCTAAAACTATATTTAAATCATCTATAGGCATCGGATGATAAATATTTAGTAATGAAATTGTTTAATCATTCAATCTCATTATTAGCAACTAGCTGACCCGTGCCCACTTCGTTGGGCGGTAAACATTTTCTTCTCCGACTTACTTTGCAAATCCGGCTACCACAAAAAAAGTCTTTCCACTTTTCAGGTTATTATAAATCCTATGTCACTCACAAATAACGTAGCCTTCTAGTGGTAAAATAATTTGCAAAATCAGTTCAGTAGGTCCAGAGATTACCGCCTATAACGTCATAAAGTCACAAACGCACAAACTTTACCTCTTTATATAATAAGTGTAGATAAGTAAATTATAAGAAAATCTCAACTTAAATACCTGCAAAGGTCCTCCGGAATCTCCCTGACAAGAGTCGTGACCGCCCTTCTCGTGTCCGGCGCAGAGAAAAATGTCTGGAATGAATTCATGCCTGCCAGCCCTCAGGAACATGGATTTACACCTTTCGTTTGATACTATTGGTACTTGTACCTAGAAAGACAGTATTATGTGTTCAATAAATAATTCAGATTTTTTTACATTAGTTACTTATTTTCGATGTTTCAAGATAATATCAAGGCAAGGCAAGATTTTTTTAAATAAGTATTTCAATGAATATTTAAATAAATAAATATTTTGGACATTTAAGACACAACGCCATCTAGTCCCAAGCTAAGCAGAGCTTGTGTTAAGGGTACTAGAAAACTGATACAAATACATATATACACACATCAAAAGTGTCTAGGGATCAACATATGTGTCTAGGGATCAACATATATTTTTGCAATAACTTTTCTCCTGATTGATATTAATTAAAATTTTCTTTAAGGATTCATCAAATAAAGTGTTTTCGTTTGTCACAGTAACGATAAACCAAGTCACCTTTGCATTAATAAAGAAATTTGCCATTTTCCTAATAAAGGGATTTTTGATATTTGAACCACTAACATTAAAGTTCGAAAAAAAGACTGAAATAACAGTTTTCTTTAAAATTTTATTAGGTAACTTAAACAATTAATAATCCGTGTTTCTACCGCGAACACTAACAACACAAGAACATCGGTTTGGCATACTCAAAATGAGTTCATCCAAACACGCTGTGGAATGGCCGCCCATGTTCGTTGCAACAACAAAAAAAGGTCTTCTTGCGACTGGATACCCTCCATATTCGGCAGAGCTCTTCTCTGTAGCATATCCCATGCATGCTCAATCGGGTTTAAGTCTGGCGACTGAGCAGGCCAGGGCCAAAGCCACATCTCAATCTCAAGAAATCCGCATAAAAATGCTTGATCCCTAGACACTTTTGATGTGTGTACTTTATCATATATAGAAAACACCCAAACTCCTAAACAAATATTTGTAGATCATAAAAACATTTGGTCCGACTCGGGAATCGAACCCGACCTCATGATTAGCAGTCGCACACGCTAACTGTGAGACCAACGAGGCAGTTAAATTATTAATATTGAGAAAATCAATGTATGGATGTTCATAATGGATATTCATAAAGCCCTAATTTCCACTAAATCAAAGCTAGGAGATTCGAAATCCAAAAAGTAGGGAATAAATATTATCCAATAGGTTGTATAAATACCTCTTGTAAAATTGACGGCAACACACCCCCTTCTGAAAGTCTCCCCCAACCAGTCACAGTAGCGTTTTCACCCACTAACAAATCATCGGTTGCCGGTAGACAAATCGGTGATATATGAGGAGCGAACTGCACTGGAGACTCAAGCTTTACAAGAGCAAGATCGTACTCGTAAGTATAATAGTTGTATTTAGGGTGAACTGCTTTTCTAGCCACCCCTCGTTCTACGAAAGGGTACTCTTCGGAAACTGAAGAGAAATCGTGTTCTCCGACTCGAATCCGTATTTGTGAGGTTAGAAGACTGAAAAGAACAAAAAAATATAGGTTTAATACTAAATCACTGCCTTGTTATGCAAAAATACATTGTAATTAAAGCAAAAAAGTAAGTCGTCATCAACTCATAGTAGTCAACTGTTTGACGTCTCAAGTCATGACAGTTTTCCGATAGGCAAGTCATCATAGATGTGTTCATTAATTAATACAATTTAAAAAGTTTGATCTGGTTATCAGATGGATGTAAGTCGATCTTCACCGGCTCTTGTACTAAGATGTTATTACTTTTAGGACCATAAAATTAACATTTAAATTGACTACCAACGGCCAATTAAAACCATTTGTTTTGTCACTTATTTTAGCATTTATTCATTTCGCCGAAGGACCACAACCACTTACAAAATCTTTTCTTGCATACCCTTAATAAAACCACACATTTTTATATATTTTGCAGCTATCCCATTTAAAACGAATTTCATTAAGGAACTTTATTTTAATTCGTTTTACGGTGTTATGTCCGTTCCTTGTACTTTGTTTTTAGAGTAATCTACTAAAACGAGCTCGAGGATAGGAAATATAAAAAGAAATGAAGAGAAGACCCCGTCTGTCTTATGAATGCGTTAATCTGGGGGATTACTAAATGGATTCTGATAAAACATTTCTCAGGAAGGCTTAAGATGTTTAAGATTTTTTTTCATGATAAAACTGAGGGTCGACTGCGAATTGCGAAATTGTGGCCGGTTTTGTTTCAAGCCGGTTATCCTTTATGAGTAGGCAGAGTTTTGTGAATTAACGTTAAGTTTATAAGAATATTTTTCATTAATATGCATGAATCTACTTGCGAATCTAATGATTTCTGTTTAAGATAAAAACCGAATTTCCAAGCAGAAAAATCTTACTGTCATTTAAGTTTGAAAATGCAATTTCCTTAGTGCAGTGATTAGTACAAACAAAATACGGTTGCCGTATGTAAGAGCTGGAAAACAGCCAGTTCAATTTTCATGTAGTTCTCTTTAAACATAACTGTTTTATCATAGAACAAGATCGGCGTAGATTTTGAAAATAATGAAGCCATTTATTCACAACGGTCAGCGAATATTCTGCGCCCAATGTAAGTTTAGGATGCGACAAAAGCGAGGGTTTCTTAAAAATATACTTATTTTCCTTTAATGTGTTTTACTATTTTTGTTATACTAACATTTAAGTATGTTGATTATCACTTTTAGTTTGAAATGGATTTGAGATGCTTTTGGTTTTCCAAACCGTATTAAATAAATAAAAAAAAGCTTCCAAATTTCACTCCCAGTCTGCGTAGCTATTGTTTCATACTGATTGAGTTATTTATTTGGCAAAAAATCTGTAATCAAGTACCTATTTATAACCTGACATTCTCCCTTCTCAGATTATACGGAAATCCAATTGCCTCGCATATATTCCCAATTTACTAACAAATTATTTTATATTCGTCCATCTGTCCAGACTTTAAAACGTTCTCTTTTATTAGAGGTTATTTAAATTTGATAGGTTAGATCTAGGTCTTATGTTACTCAGAAGCACGGGGTCTTCTTATAAATACAAATCTGTTCGTAATATAATTAAATATGGCGAAATATTTTTACTAAATTTTCATAATTCATGCTAAAATACTTACTCGTCCACACAATGTCCAGCGGTGGCTATCCATCCCTCATTGATAATAGCTCCTCCACATCTATGTGTTGATGAGAAGCCAAAGAATGAGGTCCTTCTGACTGAGACTTGCCACGGCCATCGCCCAAAGGTTGTGTCCTTACCGCCCATGATCCGCATCTCTGGACGAGGCCACATTGGTGTTAGACCGCATCCTGGAAATACCGTGGAATATTTTTTCAAATCTTGATGTTTTTTTAGATTAAAGTATTTACTTATTTTACTATTTATACGGAGGTTTTTCTACTTAACCTCAGAAAAAAGCGGTCACTACGCTGCTTTCTACTGCGCCAAGTCTTGTGAGTTCAAATCCCACATGGGACAACACTTTTTGTGATCCATAAATTGTTATTTTGAGTCTGGGTGTCTCTGTGTCCGTTTTATGTATGTTTGTAAAGTGACACTGGATGTATATACCTAATGTGGGAGTTGTCTTTTAAAAGAAAAGAAAAAAAAGCTTCTAAGATGTGGAGGTTATGATTAAGACAAAATAATTGAACGGAAGAATGGCAAATTGCCGTTACAGAATCCTACATAGATAGGATGACTACTACATAGATGACTCGAACGGTTCTGGAAATGTTGTTGTAATCAAAATAATCAAAAAATATTATCATTTTCAACTACAATATTCCAGCAACATTTTATTTCGCAACAATTTTATACTTTTACTAAGATTAAAACATAAATCAGGTCGAGTCATATTCATACCAATGCGTTTACGAAGTACTATCATTTGCTTAAATTACAAGCAAAAAATAAAGCTTTTCACTTTGTTTTAATGAATGAAAATATTAAAAGGTTTTCAAAGGAGGCTTTAGTGTAAGTAATTGGGGTTCAAGCTGTGATATTTTACTTTATATTGTATTCATTTTCTATTTTATATAAGCACTTTATATTTACTAGAGCGGAGGTAAAATTAATACTTTTCACTTTGTTAGGATTCTTACCCGACTTCAAAACAAAATATGCGATTCTCATTTTTTTTTTTATGGAGTAGTCGGGCAAACGAGAAGACGTATCGCCTGATGGTAAGCGATTACCGCCGCCTATGGACACCTGCAACACCAGAGGCGTCACAAGTGCGTTGCCGGCCTTTGGGGGATAGGGGGGGGAAATAGATGGAGGGGGGTTGGGGTATGGGCCTCCGGTATCCTCACTCACTCGGTGAAACACAACGCAAGCGCTGTTTCACACCGGTTTTCTGTGAGGCCGTGGTATCACTCCGGTCGAGCCGGCCCATTCATGCCGAAGCGTAGCTCTCCCACGGTATTCAATTGGATTGTATTGGTTTTCTATAACTGTTACCTCAGAATCTGTCATTCATAAACCGATAAAAAGTTTTTTTTTTTTCATTTTTGGATAGTAAACTTCCCATTTTGTACCATTATAAAGAAAAAGAAAGATATGGCTGGTTTCAAAAGATGGAAAATTAGTTAATGAATAATAACGTTTATTCATACTTTTTTTAAGGTATAGGGGGCAAACGAGCAGGCGCATCGCCTGATGGCAAGCGATTACCGCCGCTTATAGACACTGATATAGGCGTATTGAACGCAGCTAAAAAAAAAGAAAAGGCATGTAATGAGACTGTTAAACTCTGTTTAAGATAATGATACAAAATATTTAATATCTTACGTGTACTAAAAATAAATAATATAAAAAAAATTCGAGAATTTACTTGTTTTGCAACCTCAATATCAATTCTTCATTGAACTCAATCTGGTGATGTCTTAGAAACGAAAAGAAAGAAACTGATCACTTACCATATCAGTAATAAAATAAATAGTATCTGAACATCTCGTAACCAAGTATACAGGATCTGTCAAAAACGACCTTACCAACAGCGGCAGAGGCCGTAGATTTGCTTGGCGCTTGAGTCGATCCTTCTGTCCTATTGATCATGTTCAGACCAGGATCCTTGGGTTTTAAATAGTTCTTGTGTGGTTTGCCCGTAGTCGTGGGGAATTTCTTGGTCGGTTTTGGTTTCCCCGCTGGTTTTTCCCACGACGGTCTTGGTTTTGTGATGAAGGAAGCTTCTGTCGTTGCCTGCCAGTGTATCGTATTCAGGTTGCTCGGCCTCGAATTGAATTGGGCTGGAAAGTAGTTAACGGATGGTATGAGATTTAGAAAAAGACTCTCTCTCAGGTACTTTAAATGGTATGTTAAATTGTCGTATAGCCGGCTGCCGGCTGAGATGTTGTCGTACCTTAATAACTAACTTTTATAGTTTTTTTTTTCCATGAAATATAGGGATTTTTAAAAAGCCCTCTAATCGAGGGCTTTTTAAAAATCCTAGCTTTAGTTGTATAAACTCGTAAGTTGGTGATGAAATAAATAATGAACAGTTGTATGGAAGTCGTGAACAATAATTAAGTACCTAGTAGTCGAGTATTAGGTAAGTTATATAATGTTAAATATCTAAGTAACAAAGTATCGTACTTTTAGATCCCTTTGTGTGAAACTGTAAGACAGACTGTAACTTTAGAGAAAATCAAAGCCCCTAGAAGCAAAGCCGCAGGATAAACTCGCTTGGAAAGGAATTGACAAGACTGGCATCTAGGTAGTTCTATTATAACTATATCGTTGTATTTTCCTAAAAATTACAGAGTATTACACCCATTCCGCATAAAAATTTAAAACGACATCTATAATTTATTTCAAACATTAAAACTGAACTTACCCGAGTTGATGCTGTTATCATTGTGATCTTCTGATACGGCCATTGGCCGCGCGCCTGACAATATACTAAGACTAGATGAACTCTTATTCTGGAGACTAGTTTCCTCGTTAGGCCTATTTACATTTTGGTATTTATTTACACTGTTATATTGTATTTTATTAACTATATCACTATTTTGTTCGTTACTTGAATCTAAATTGCCTAATGAAGGTAGGTTTAATTCTGGCGGCCGGTAGGAGTACGATGTTGGAGCACCATCTATGGGTTTTGTCATAAACGACGGCCTCTGAGTCTGCCAGTTATTAGGCCGCGAAATAGTTTGCGTTGATGTTTCTGGCATCGGAGTTGTTGTGTATGGTGTGCTAGATGGCGTTGAATAAGTGCGTTCCGATACAGTAACTGTAGTCTGGGTTTCTGAAAAAACAAGGATAAAAATGTAATTAGTGCTAAAATAAAATAATAACGTAAATGTTGCAACATCTGTAAAGAATGTACCTATGCCATTTGTATGAGACGTATTGTTCTTACTAAATGTACTAGATGGCGTTACGAGTTATACAACTGACAAAATAAAAGTAAAAGTGGACGATCTATACACAAATTAATGATTCTAGTCTTAACAATGATCTAATTTTAATTACCATCTTCACTCTAAGGCGTATCACATATATTTAACATTGAGTGTGTATAATTTTAGTTTGCCATGGGAAAGACTCAAATGGTACGTACGGTCACTATACGAAGTGATACGACGCCAACGGTCTCATAGAAAACTGCTATTAAGTAATTATTTCTTAGCTTTTCACCGTTCACGAGTTGTAGGTAAGAGTACTATAAAAATACTCATAACCTAGATAAACCTCCAAACTTTTTATTTATTTATAATATAATATTCAGAACAAAATCGTTCCTCACCTTCGACCTGCACAGGCTTGTCCGGCAGCCGGCAACAAGAGCCGAACATGAACCCGTCGACACACACCCCTACATGTGTCCCGCCCATGCGATTGCACTCTTGAACCCACATGCAAGCACCCCTCGCACCTCTCGCCACGCACGACTTGCGTGACATTTGGTAACCTGGAAGCAAGAAAATTAAACATTGAAATACAAATATTTATCGTCCTCAAACAGCATCTCCCGGTTATAAATCGGGCAACGGTGTCTCAATGGGTCTCAAGTCAAGAATACACACACAGAGATAGAAAAGAAACTTATAAATAGTATTAGTTGTTTTTTTTGTTTTTTACAGGACAACAATTTGTGGATCACACAAAGTGTTGTCCTACGTGGGTTTGAACCCGCGACACTTGGCGAAGTAGGAAACGGCGTGGTGACCGTTAAATCACTAGGCCAAACGTGCAGTCAAAGTGCGGTTTAAACAAGAGAGATGAAATACATACCATGCAATAAACCAACTTGCCAATTTCCAAACAACCTCGATTCATGGAGAAGAGTTAATATTTTTGACTAGATATCCCAGAAAAAAGTAGTCCCATGAAATATATGATAACACAGAAGTTGTAGATACTACACACATAACTAGTCATTTGTAAATTAGTTTGATGTAAAAACGTAAATGAAAAATTTTAGCAGTTTAACTGTATATCAGAGAAAAAGTAGTGGTTTGCCTCGTTATAGGGCCTAATTGGGCACACCCTCGATTTGAATAGACTTGAAATCACATGGTCCGTGTCCTCCCTAGACTATAGCTTTTGAACAATTGGTGTAGTTTTTAGTTGTTTCTGTTTTGAAAAAGTCTGAAATCACCACATAAAAGTGAAGGTTTATCGCATGCTTCGGTTCCTCGACTATGGTTAGATTTTTTTTCTTTTGCATGTATTTTTTTATGTGTCGGAAATTTTAACCTTTTAACCATGCATTATGTATTGCTAATTCAAAGATACACGTCTTTCTAACCTACATTGTCAAACAAGAATAGAAACGACTCAAATCTATTAGCACGTACCCGCAAACATACCGGTAAAATCATCCGGCTAAATGCATTGTCTATTTTCCATTTCTCGAAAGATTCTATTTATTTCGAGTTAGTACTCCGGACAATCTAATCTGTAAGTCGTTGGCACGTTTCTGTTACACCCATTGTTGTAAATCATGTGCAGCAACGGAAAAGGGGGATTTCTGCCGATAAATTTTCAAGTGGTGGTCTACAAATGGATTGCCATAGGCGTAATTTGATCCATCTTTGTATCGCAACTACGGCAGAAGAAAGACCGTAGGTTAATTCTACAATGTTTTCGAAATAAAAAATGAGAAAGTAGTTATTATAATATTCTATTTAACTTTAATTATGTTAATTAGGTTTGTTTTATTACTTTTGTAATGTAAGTTTACCATGTAATAGTTTTGTATTAATGACAGGCTAATAATAATGATCTTCTACTACTGCAAGTTCAGTATTTTTTTTCTTGATTTGTCGAGGCTTTACAAAGATGTCTAATGCGTGTTGCGAATACGTAAACATTTAATTAAAAATTAATTTAATTAAAAAAAAAACTATCCACTATTACTAAAAATAAAGAAAAAAATGTCATGATTAAAAAAACTAATCTAAAATGAGACCGTATATGCGTGGGAAATGCTGTTAGGTTTCTAATAAAAAATAGAAGTTATCTATTACTTAACCAGATTCAGTGTTCTTCAAATACTCCAAATACGAAATTAATATAAAAAAGTATATCCACTGCTATGTCACAACATATTTGAAAAAATGGCCAGACAGTGTAGAGGACTTTCTATAAACGACCGCTCTGAATTTTTCGCTTCAATATTCAAATTCCCAAAGCAGTTTTAAACGCTGATAAATTTCTACCAGAAAAAGGTATTCCTCATCAGTTTAATTGTAGATTAGTTCACCGTACACGCGGTGCGGTGAACTAGTGTAGTGAGTATTGAAAAACCCCAGCAGCTACAACGCAAAAGTTATGAGATAATAATAATATTTTATTAATGTGGCACTACTGTTTTACTTGATCTACAGTTAGCTAAATTGATGTGAGAACTTAGTACTGAACGAAATCATGGATACGGGACATGATGCTGATAATATTGTAGCCAAAAACCATGAACTCTTTACTTTGTATCTTTGTAATTTCAAAAACATATTTTCATTAAATGCATATGAAACTATACACTTTCATATCCAGCCGTACAAATAACAACTTATAATGTCCCAATGCTGGGCTAGGGGCTCCTCTCAGTAGAGGGTTAAAGACATACGTCCCCACGCTGGCCGAATGTGTGTTGGGGACTGGCAAGACTACGTAATCTTGCCGTTGGGTTGGATGTTTTAAGCTATCCAAAGGCCTCCAACTAAGATTCATGACTGTTATCCTATGATAACAACCGAGACCGACTGCTTAACTTGACCTTCGAGTCATGGAGACGCTCATGGTTATGCCAGCAGCGGTCATCCGTCAAGGTACTGACCGCCTCGTGTTGCTTAGCATCGGTGGTTGTTTCTAATCACCGAGTTCATCTTGGCTATGAGCGCGTCTGATGGCTAAACTTGTCTATGAGTGTGTATACTATACTTACATTTAATAAAAAAAAATTGTCTGTCAGTTTGTTACTGTAGGAGAGCCACGCTTCGGCATGCATGGGCCGGCTCGCCTGCGCTGTGTTTCACCGAGTGAGTGAAGATACCAGAGGCCCATAGCTATCAGAGCTATCAGATTCTCTACTATCAGTCTAAGTAAAATTCGTCTTAATAAAGTTGGCTCGTAATGGATGAACAGCCTGTCGCTACCTACAATACAAGCCTGTAATTTATTACTTCGAGTTAGTAACACTATTACTTAAGTTGTTAAGTTTAGCTTCGACTATAGTCTCTTCTAACTATTTACCAAGTAAACTTGCTTTGAGCTTAAATACTTAAGACTGTCTTTGATAAAGTTGAGACTATCAAATTGACAAGTACGAGTATATACATGACTGTTAGGTTAGTAAATATATAATTCATTTTATACGTTATTTTTTACTTTACAAAACGGAGACAGTAGTTTCAGTTTTCCATTACTTTCTATTAAAAAATTTAATGACGTTGTTAATTTTGATATTTTAAACATAAGATATACACTAATCTAACCTCCCTCCGAAAATTATATGGATATAATTTAAATCCAAGTTTTTTTTAAACATATTATACATATATATATATATTGTCGTATAAAAACTGAAGTAATAATGAGTTATATACAAAATGTTGCTATTTTAAACCTAGCATAGAAGTTCGAAATCTTGCCGCAAGCGAGATGAGACTGAGAATAATGGACGCCGTCTCGGAGAATGCCATTGAATTTCAGACGTTTATTGAAAACGAAATTGTTTTATAGCTCCTTCTAAATATCACAGTTAAATGACACAAATGTTATAATGTTAAGAAATGTAATATAAGCACAGTCAATCTAAGTCTACAAAGCAACGTCTTTTTAACCGACTTCAAAAAAGGAGGAGGTTCTCAATTCGACTGTATGTTTTTTTTTTTTATTTGCGTTCGCGGATAACTTCGTCGTTTATGAACCGATTTTGATGATTATTTATTTATTTTTAATGGAAAGGAGATATCCCTACGGTGGTACCATGAAAAGGACATTAAGATCTGATGATGGCATCCAAGAGAAATCGAGTCGAATCTTGAAGTCGGTTTTTATTTTTGTCAAAATTTTACTTGTTAACATTGAATTAGGCGTAAGACATCTATATTTATAAAACACTCTCGTAGAAGATATAAAAATTATAGAGAAACTGTAATTTTCACGTAATGTTTGTGTCTTTCCGTGTATTCTTAAAGTTTAAGTATAAATTTTACCTTACAGACTTAAGAAATAATAGTCTATGATTAATTAATTAAAAAGTCAAGACTAATTTAAATCCTCCTATTAGTCCCATTCCTTTCTTCCGAGTTAAAATTCTATTCAATTCTATTTTATTCTATGAATTCATTTCTAGGAAAAGTTATAACTATAAATTCTCACTATAAAAAAAACCCTGACATAATAATGTTACGAGCCGGGTATTAAATAATTTAAAGATAGTCGGTTGATTACCAAAAAAATAACACACTGTTTATTTACAACCCTTTTTACAATAATAATTTCGCTATGTCACTTGTTAATCGCACTAGAAGATCGCTTCGATGTTAACTCCGCTGTATCGTGAACAATACTGACTCGTACGGGTAACCCACTCTGCTTATATATGGCTTTGAAACCCCTAGAAAGATCTATAATATTCGATAGAACATTCTACACTAAACAGAAATTACCAGAGTGAGTAATCTAGCGCCATCTAGCGTCGAATATCAGAGTTACTCCACAGTTGCGCACTACTTGACACTAGATGGCGCCTTCAATTCAATTCTCGCGACTGGTAGATTATTCTAGACTATTTTTCTCGAAGGCGCAACACTGCCCCCTCCTAAGACATGCTCGTCCCGAGCATAATCAGTTCCATAGTATCGCGCCAATCGATCTACGTGAACTATCTTTGGGGCGCCTCTTGGACACTTCTGTATCCGGTAGGTAACATCATTGATTTTTGTCACCACCCGGTATGGCCCTTCCCACTTGGCTTGTAGCTTTGGAGATCTCCCTTTACTGCGAACTGGATTATGGAGCCATACTAGAGAACACTCTTCGAAGCCCTTATTGTTCACTTTCCGGTCATATCGGGTTTTCATCTTCTCAGACATTTGCTGGCCCGATTGTCTGACATGCTCATAAATGTCATTCATCTTGTTCCGCAAGTCATTAGCGTACTCCGTTATACTTCGCGGGGTGTCAGGGGGTATTCCAGTGATCAAGTCTGCAGGCAATCGTAGTTCTCTTCCGAAGTTTGCAAAAGCTGGTGTTACTGAAGTGCTTTCGTGGACTGCACTTCGGTATGACAGAAGAAACGGTTGGATGTGTTTGTCCCAATCTTTTTGCCTACTTTCAACAACTTTTGCTAGATACCTCTCTAGTGTTTGGTTAAATCGTTCCACCATTCCGTCAGATTGTGGGTGATAAGAGGTGGTTTTGGTTTTGTGGGCACCCATTACTCGACACATCTCTTGAAATATTTGAGACTCAAAATTTGAATTGTGAATTTCTAAAGGCACTCCAAAACGACAGAAGACTTCGTGCACTAATTTGTCTGCAACTGTTGATGCCTCTTGGTTGGGAATGGCGAAAACTTCTGGCCACTTAGTGAAGTAATCCATTACAACCATGAAGTACTTGTTTCCAGTTTCACTTTCAGGATATGGTCCCGCTACGTCTATTCCAATTCTTTCCCAGGGTGCCCCAACATTGTACAATTTCAATGGACCTCTGCTACGTGTGTGAGGTCCCTTCACGGCCGCACAATTAGTACACTTGCGACACCAGTCCTCAACATCATCACGACAATGAATCCAGTAGAATCTCTCCCTTATCTTAACCAAGGTCTTCTTAACTCCCATATGACCTCCTGAACATCCGTTATGGTAGAGCTGCAGAACCACTGGTATCTTAGCTTTAGGGACAACCATTTGCAGATGACAGCTGTCTCCTCGAGCGTTTTCCCATTTACGGCACAAGACTCCATCCTGGATGACTAGGCTATCCCATTGAGCCCAATAACTCTTTGTGGTTGAACTCAGCGATGCAACATCGCTCCAGTGAGGCTTAGGAGTCTCAGCTTTAATCCACTCGAGAATTGGTTTGATATCTGCATCCTCTTGCTGTGCTTGCTGTAGGCTTTCCTTCCATTCGACGCTAAGGTCCGTCTTTATTGTCTTTATAGGAACAGCTTCCTTTACTTCTTGCTTGGCACAGTGTTTGCAGTCTTCAGGGCAAGGTCTTCTTGATAATGCGTCTGCGTTACCGTGTGATTTTCCACTGCGATGTTGGGCAGTACTATCAGTCGCCCTAATCTGCTGAGGTCGCTCGTATTCATTTCCTATGCTTCGCTTAGGGCAGCTGGACCGAAGGTGACCTTTTTCACCACAGGCGTAACACCTAGGGCTGTACCCCTTAACCCAATCCCGCACAGGTGACGCCACAACCTCCCGGACCCGATGAAACCGATGATCTTGTCTCACAGCTTCCACCTCCAAAGCATGGGCCAGAGCGTCCTTGAGAGTTTCATGGTGCCCAAGTCGCACAGCGGCTCTAACTTCGAGGTCACGAATGCCATCGATGAAAGCTTGCACCAGATTCCCGTCCACGAGCGCAGGTGCAGACTGGTATGCCTTACGGACCAGTTTCTCAACTTCCAGAGCCCATTGTTGCAAGTTCTCACCGATGCGTTGGGCACGATCCTTCAGCTGTGCACGAAAAACGTGCTCCAGGTGAGCGTCACCATATCTTGCCTCCAATGCCTCCAGCAGTTGCTCATAGGTTACCTTCTTACCGAGGGCTTCGAGGACGGTTAGAGCTTGGTCTCGAAGACCCAAGGTGAGCGCGGTCATAGCCTGTTCCTTAGTCCAGCCGTTCGCCGTCATAACAGCCTCAAACTGGATCTTGTAGGCTGACCACGAAGATGTGCCATCAAACGGCGGTACTTTGAACCAATGCACCGAAGGAACAGCAGTTACTGAAGTCGCCGCTCCGTCTCCAACTTTGAGGTTCCCTAATGCCTTCTTCACGTCGGCAATCTGAGTTTCGGCCTCAGTGATACGGTTCTCGTGTTGAAGAACCTGATCCTTCACTACCTTGAGTTCTTTGCCGAAGGTATCGTGAATGCCTTTTAACAAAAGCATTTGTTCCCCCTGGCGACGAGCCTAGTCTTCCTTGTCCCGCTGCAGCTGATCCTCCAAGCGGCGGGCCTGCTCCTCCTGGCGGCGGGCCTGCTCCTCCTGGCGGCGGGCCTGCTCCTCCTGGCGGCGGGCCTGCTCCTCCTGATGGCGGGCCTGCTCCTCTTGACGGCGGGCCTGCTCCTCCTTGTCCCTCTGCAGCTGTTCCTCCAATCGGCGGGCCTGCTCCTCTTGACGGCGGGCCTGCTCCTGGAGCATCACCATTAGGGCCGTGATATCTGGAGCTGCTGACGATGTAAACGGCGTGGCTTCCATCGCTGGCTGCTGACCTTCCGGTGTGGGCAGTTGTGCACCTCCAAATCGCCTCAGGTCGGCCTCTTGCTGACGCTGACTCCTAGTTCGGATACCTTCCGTGTCTTCCTTTGGTAAAACCGGCATACTTTAATCTCACTTCTGACACCAAATTGTTACGAGCCGGGTATTAAATAATTTAAAGATAGTCGGTTGATTACCAAAAAAATAACACACTGTTTATTTACAACCCTTTTTACAATAATAATTTCGCTATGTCACTTGTTAATCGCACTAGAAGATCGCTTCGATGTTAACTCCGCTGTATCGTGAACAATACTGACTCGTACGGGTAACCCACTCTGCTTATATATGGCTTTGAAACCCCTAGAAAGATCTATAATATTCGATAGAACATTCTACACTAAACAGAAATTACCAGAGTGAGTAATCTAGCGCCATCTAGCGTCGAATATCAGAGTTACTCCACAGTTGCGCACTACTTGACACTAGATGGCGCCTTCAATTCAATTCTCGCGACTGGTAGATTATTCTAGACTATTTTTCTCGAAGGCGCAACAATAACATGAGTTCCCTTTAAAAAGTAAAAAACACGTTATGCGCTTTCATTTGAGACCCCACTCGATGATATTTTTGCAGACATTCGGTTATTCTTCCCCACTTTCACCCCCATAACTTTTACACGACTCAACCTATTTTCATGAAACATGTCTAAGAACACTTGCACGTAACTCACCTTTCATACAAAAAAAACTAAATTGAAATCGCTTCACCCGTTCGCGAGCTACGGTGCCACAGACAGACAGACACGTCAAACTTATAACACCCCTCTTTTTGCGTCGGGGGTTAAAAAACTAAGGTAAAAACATAAAATTCTTTGGCCCGGCTCGACCGGAGTGATACCACGGCCTCACAGAAAACCGGTGTGAAATAGTGCTTGCGCTGTGTTTCACCGAGTGAGTGAGGATACCGGAGGCCCATATCCCAACCCCTCCCCCTATCCCCCCCCCCAATCCCCCAAAGGCCGGTAACGCACTTGTGACGCCTCTGGTGTTGCGGGTGTCCATGGGCGGCGGTAATCGCTTACCATCAGGCGATACGTCTGCTCGTTTGCCGGTCTATTCCATAAAAAAAAAAAAAACACAACTTTAAAACATAAAACAAACTTATAATGGCACCGAATAAACTACAATATCATCAAAAATGCGTCTGCCAATAAGATTCAGTAGTCATCCCAACATCTGGTTTTGAAGTACCATTATATAGCAATAACGATAAACTAGTCGGAGCAAAGAATCTTATACACCACACATAACTCGTTCCTTCATCTTTACTATTGCTATTGGAAATTCAAGTCGTATTTTGTTAAACGTTGGATTTTCATCGAGAAATAATTTTCAAATGGCGATAAATTGTTAGCAATATATTGTGAGTTAGTGGCCAGGGCTAGCTACCGGTTCGTATTGGTTTGCTTTAAGTAACAGTATGTTGCGAATTGATGATTTACAAAGATGTTTAGCTTTTATGTTTAAATGTTCTCAAAGGGTGTACTCAAAAAACATAAATACGAACATTGCAAATATATAATTCTGTGGACTGTTGAATATTATGAGATGTTGAATAGTGCTTCAGAATTAGCGACTACGGTAGTCTTAGTAAACATGTCTATAAACTAACCAAGATAGTTGTTTAGTAGTAGTAAGTAAAACCATTTATCTAAAAGTTCCTTACAAATAATCACAAATTTTAACAAAAAAAAAACCGACTTCAATCTGGACCAAATTTAAATGAGTACATACGGGAATATTGAGTTATTCGTTAATTTGTCGCGCACATACGTAATGCAAATTGAAGACTGATATGGTTTTCTCATGGATGACATGTCAGAACTGGACCAAATTTAAATGGGACCATTCGGAAAGCACCAGCTTTCAAATAAAAAAAGAATCGTCAAAATCGGTTCACCCAGTCCAAAGTTATGAGGTAACAAACATTTAAAAAATAATAAAAAAAAAAACAGTCCAATTGAGAACCTCCTCCTTTTTTGGAGTCGCTTGAAAAGGAGTTATTTTATTTAAAAACATTTTTGAATAAGAGACCAAGTTATCTTAATTATTTTTCTAGATGTTGAAAGTGATGTAATTCAATATACTTTATACTTTTCTTATTAACAGGTCGTAAATTAGATTTTTTTATTCAGAAATACCATATTTAGACTTTTAACGTATTTTAAAGTTAAAAAGTCACAATGAGAGCTAGATGCGAGAAGCCTATGGCGTGCAATTGGAGAGGTCTATGTCCAGCAGTGGACTGTAATAGGGTAATAATGATGATAATGAACAATGCTTTTGTTAGTATGAAACCGTGGTATATTTTCAAAGGTCACGTATGAATGCATGAAATTTTGATGTCACGGTTCAATGAAAATAAAAAATTATGCTAAAAGCAGGAAGGTTAGGATATAAATTACAAAGAATAGGTATTTCCAAAATGTCAAAGAATTATCATTCAAAGCAATAAGGCTCTAACTTAAGCCCAGTTTACAAGCTTGTTCTGTAAAAGGCTTCATCGATGCGATCTGAGCACGCGACACCGGGGGAAAGTGTGTGTCCAGTTTATGATCATATTTGCTTAAGCCTGTTTGCTATTAATTAGTCTAAATACTACTGGACGTAAAAACTCTAACATTTTGAAATAAAGGTGTAATCATGCATCGATCACTATTTAATAATAATACTAATGATATAATAAAATATTTCCTACATCTATTCAACGCTCTAGGTCCTAGACAACAGATATAAATACACATACTTTTTTGGTAAACACATACATGTAATGGTCCGTACTCACATGCGGTATTACTCGATAGTTTTACTCCAAAACGAGTAAAAACTTACGTGTGGACCACAAAACTCATAACTCGAAGGCTCGCATCGAGCCGGCTCGATGGAATTGAATTAAAGTAATTTCCATTGCACCTACTTGGAGCGAGCCGTCGAGCTTGACTCAAGCGTGTGTACTTTACCGCGAAAAGCACGAGTCAGTCCACCGTTGTTAATCGTCTAAAAATACGTGTTTAATAATAACATGGATTAACGAGTTTTTTTCTTTAATTCTTTTATAATTAAGAATTGCGAGACTTGTAGAATGGCTACATTGAACAGACATCTTTTGGCTCGAACGGTTCGGTGAATACTGAACGGCGCGCGTCACTGCTGAATGTGTGGACGAAAGCCGATGCCGTGGTTTTTACTCGACATGTTAGCTCGATCGAGTAAAACCGTATGTGAGTACTTAGGTTTAGGTTTTTTTTTATGAATTATATTATTTTTAGTTTTTTCGATAACAAAAGAATTTGTTAAGAATAGGTAACATTGCCGACAGCGATAGTTTTGAAATACATAATACTATGATTTTAATAGTGTCATAGCCGACTATATTCAATTTAAATACCCACTTTTTGTAGTACATACAAATAATGACCTTACATATCTCACATACGGCCTTCAGATCTGAAACTAGGCGAATCTTTATCATGATTACTAGACACCTGAAAACAAAAACCATTGTTAGTATTTAAGTTATATAAGGTAGATACTTCAGATCATTTGCTTCCAATATTAATATTTTCTCGTGTTTTATCTGCACTACGAGATTATCAATTATTACTATTTTAACTGATTTAATCTAAGTGAGATATTTCGTTTCTTTAAATTTTATTTAGAAATAAAATGTCGAAAATAAAATACGTTTCTTATTTCGTTGTCACTGCCTCGTTGGTCTCGCGGTTGGCGTGTACGACTGCTGATCATGAGGTCTCGGGTTCGATTCCTGGGTGGGACCAAATGTTTGTATGATCTACAAATATTTGTTTCGGAGTTAGGGTGTTTTCTATGTATAATATGTATGTATTTACAAAAAAAAAGTATATATCTATTTGTATCAGTTGTCTAGTACCTATAACACAAGCTCTGCTTAGCTTGGGTCTAGATGGCGTTGTGTGTTAAAAAATGTCCGAAAAATATTTTATTTATTTATGGGTATACAGAATTCTTGGTATTACGCTTAGTGCGTCTATAGTAGATACAAAGTCGAATTTACTTGTAAATTATTTATAAGATTTCGTAAAAGATGTGACCCAAATCAGACCAGATCAATTGCTTTAATCCCATGAGATTGAATTCTTTGACCTAAATTTATCGACTTTCTCGCAAGGTCTCAAAGGTCGAGCCTAAATTTTGCCTTAGGTATTTCAAATGTAAAAAGTCTGTATTTTGTCCGTTCGTATTGGTATTTTTTATTTAGTATTTTCGTTATGAATTCTGTGAGCGTCGTATTAAGTCATTTGTCATGCTTTGTGTAGGTACCTTGTAGAAGTACCTTCCGTCCTAATGGTTTGGATAGATGAAATTTGCTGTATTTTCGTTTTTCTACTAAAGTTTATTGAAAATACACACATCAAAAGTGTCTAGGGATCAAGCATTTTTATGCGGATTTCTTGAGATTGAGATGTGGCTTTGGCCCTGGCCTGCTCAGTCGCCAGACTTGAACCCGATTGAGCATGCATGGGATATGCTACAGAGAAGAGCTCTGCCGAATATGGAGGGTATCCAGTCGCAAGAAGACCTTTTTTTGTTGTTGCAACGAACATGGGCGGCCATTCCACAGCGTGTTTGGATGAACTCATTTTGAGTATGCCAAACCGATGTTCTTGTGTTGTTAGTGTTCGCGGTAGAAACACGGATTATTAATTGTTTAAGTTACCTAATAAAATTTTAAAGAAAACTGTTATTTCAGTATTTTTTTCGAACTTTAATGTTAGTGGTTCAAATGTCAAAAATCCCTTTATTAGGAAAATGGCAAATTTCTTTATAACTAACTTGGTTTATCGTTACTGTCACAAACGAAAACACTTTATTTGATGAATCCTTAAAGAAAATTTTAATTAATATCAATCAGGAGAAAAGTTATTGCAAAAATATATGTTGATCCCTAGACACATATGTTGATCCCTAGACATTTTTGATGTGTGTAGCTTAATCAACTTAACTAAATACTCAAATTTCAAACTTTGAAATTGTATAGGAATCCAAATACAATCAATTTCATTAATTCCTTATTTACTACTGTAAACTTCGATTTGATTTGATTGAGAAATACTCTTAATAAAAGCTAAGCTATGGACGATTTCCATACCTATTCCATAAACAATGTACAAGTACTTATAAAAGTGCCACAACTGACAGGTGTAGCCTAACGAATCATTAATTAAGGCAAAGGAAACTATACCACGTCACTTTAATTTACATCTATCTAGATCTGATACTTGTTTATGAACCGTACATCCTTATCTTCGGGCTATTTCCTTTTAAAGTGGGTCTGTGTTAATGAAAAATACATTCATTAGTAGAGCATCATAGTATTTTAAGATGTAATGTGTAGGCATGGCCTCTGGCAGATTTAGCACTTTAATATGCAAATTGCTTGTAGCCATAAAAATCTACACGGATTGAACACACAACAATTTTTGTAATAATCAATGGATTACTTAGCGTGCCTATCTTAATTACTACAAATAACGCTATTGCTAATGTTATCATTACGACTAATGTATATTGAGTTCGCTAATTTCGGAAATGCCGACACGATCTAGTTTTGAAGAACAAATTAACGTTTAAAACTCTTGAAAATTCAATTACAGTTACAAAAAAAAAATTGGTAGAATACCCTTTCTCTTTTTTATTTCTTTATATTTTTATTAGCTTTTGTTTAGTTGTGTTTATTCAAGTTATAAAAAAAAGGTTCATTTTCTTATCTGAGTTGATTTTGACCGAAAATGGTTTTATACTCTACTCATTTCTACATTGCGTCATACTTTAATTTTGCAAATTCAGAATAATATCTAAATCCATACTCCGCCCTTCCCTTAGCCTAAATAAGAACGGCAAATTAAACACGTCGCTCATTTTCTGTGTTCTATTTCAATTACAATAGCATCCAAGTTTTCCGTAATCCGTTCGGAAAACATTTTCCATGTTTGTTCCGTTGTAAATTAGCCGTGTATTTGTACTTCACAATACTTTTCCTGGATGTCTTTCCCTATACTTTCCGGTGCGGAAACTCATTCCCTGTGTGAATTGTGTCTCAAGGACATGTTCATATTGTTTACAATTTAGCCTTTATTTCCCGTATTTTGTCACTACTGAGTAGGTTTAATCAAATATGCATTTATCTGATAATACACAAGAATATATATAATATTCAAAGCCGTCTATTTTTTTGTTAATAAACATACTTGGAAGGCAATTTTCTACTGTTTTATCTTAAAACTGACAGCTAATCCCATGAAGTATATGAATTAATATAATACATAAAGATTCTACTAGTTTCTAGGGACAATATGATGATAAGCGGTCCATCAGAGACCAGTTGTATTGTATTTATATCTGAGCACCCTAAAATAATAAAGATTTGAAGAAAAGCCAATAATAATCGTATTAACCGTAAACCTTGTATTTCTAAACACATTCATAGCATCAGATATATTATATCTTGTATGATTTACCAATCCTCTCTCCAAAGAAATCTACCAAAAGTAAATACTACTGCGTTGGGTAATATATACAACTTAAAGAGGCACTAAAATGCTGAGCGTAAAGACGCATTAGCATAATATCTGAAGGGACTATAAGGAGAACAATTCAAGAAAAGGTCTTATTATGTTTATTGTTTCTACAAAGACATCAGAGAGAATTGTAAAAATTCTGTTTTTCTCAAATACATCTGGAGAATACGATTGAATATTTAATATTTCATTTCGCTGATAACTTCCTGTTGGACATTAAATTTCTTTTTAGAAAATGAACCTTTACACTTTATTTTAAAGTTCCAATTAGTTTACTTTTGAGAATGTCAATTAAATCGTGCCTCGTCCCTTGTCGCAGTTAATTTATGGATGAACACGAGAGAAATAAGCATTGGATCCCTTTAGACTTAAAACTTTCGCTTTTATAATGTTACGTGCCTCGTATCGGCGTCGTCCTTGCACGTTCATTGACGGGAATAAATCAATGTTGGGTTACATCATAGAAGATTAACAGCAATGAATTTGGTATGTGTTGGAAAAGCCAACTGTCTCCCGGGACCGTTATTGAATAACCATGAGGCACGTGAATGGAGCTTGAATAATGTAGGGTGAAGGTTGAACTAATTCGCAGGGGATAAGGTTTTTTGGTTGTGTTTGAATATCGATGAGCAAGCGGATTACTTTTACTTTTGACACACTGAACTGGTCCAGCATTGAAATGGTTGATTATTGATTACGGCATACTTTAAAGAGATGTGGCTTTTGCTACATAAGATCCTAGTCTGACGTATAGAAGACTAGTTGTTGCCCGCGGCTCCGCCCGCGTGTATGTCGGTAATCGCGTCAAATAGTAGCCTATATGTTATTCTGACGTATAATTAAATATATTATGGCAGTACTACCCTCGCACAGAAAATCAACGTAAAATGACAGCGTTCGTGTTGTCGTGTTTCGTTGGTGAGTGCGAGACCGGAGACCCAATGATGCAGAAGCATCACTAGGCCACCATAGTGTGAGTCACCATGCTGCATTATTGCATTCGCAATGAGTATGGTGACCACCACTCTTGGATTCTGCTTATGCTTTTCATCAGGCAGAGTAGAATCATTTTGGCAGGCCCAGACATAAAAAAAATACTGTAAAGTTCCATCCAAATCCGTTTAGTAGTTTTTGCGTGAAAGAGTAACAAACATACAACACACTCACAAACTTACGCCTGTATAATATTAGTGTGATAGTAGGATTTTGTCATTGTCATCTGGTATGGTCATTTTTGTTAACTCGATTAGATTAACCTACAAAACCTCATGCAGAGCACGTATACAATTTAAAGGATGTTAACGACTTAGATTGGCAGATTAATCAAAGAAGACAATGTGTTTGTCACTGTTAATTGTCAATAACAAAAACTTGTATTTTGAATTTTCTAATGACATTAAAATCAGCTTGTATTAATCTTATTTACATGGAATGTTGACACATACACACTAAAATACAGTATCTAAAATTACGTATCGTTCCTGTAGCTTATTCATATAATTGAAGCAGACGTGAAAATGTCCCCGGCTATGGAATGCTTTCATTCGACAAGAATCTTCCAACAATCTGGAGACATTTTAGGAAACGTCAACTTCACAAGATGCTTGGGTCCGCCAGATTCCTGCTAAGCCAATCCAAGCATGTGAAACCTTACATTAATTTTCTAACTATACAAGTAGGTACATGACAGTAGGTATATAACTTTGTCAAACTGTTACATGAGATACAATCAAATTATTACACAACATAAATACCGTAAACTTAGCTCATTTATACAAACAATAGGGAGATATCACAAACTTCCTCATGAAACAATGTATGGAAGCCATTTTGTTTTACTTCCGATAAAACGTAATCGACATTTGTCTTAAAACACATTAGAAAGTAAATATTTATTACGAAACATGTTCAAGTAATAGATAACGATCAGATTTTTTTTTTCAGACCTCTAGCACACAACGCCGTCTAGTCCCAAGCTAAGCAGAGCTTGTGTTATGGGTACTAGACAACTGACATAAATACATATACACTTGTTTTAAATACATACATATTATACATAAAAAACACCCAAACTCCGAAACAAATATTTGTAGATCACACAAACATTTTGTGTGATCACACAAACATTAGTCTGACCCAGGATTTGAACCCGAGACCTCAAGCACAACAGTTGCATTCACTACCACTGCGCCACCAAGGCAGATTGAAAAAGATGATTAGGAAAAAAGTCTAAGAAATTGTCTCTAAGCAGATATTCGATGTCTACTTCATTAGTGATATCTATACCTACTAATATGATAAATTTTAAAGTAACCGTGTCTGTCTGTTACATTTTCAGGGCTAAACCGCTGCACCATTTACAACGAAATTGGACATGGAGGTACTTTCTTTCGTCAGGAAGGATATAGGTTAATCTTTACAGCTAAAATCGGCATACACGCGGGTGGAGCCTGGGCCAAAAGTTAGTGTAATATAAATACTACTCACAAGAGTGATACCACAACATTTAGCAGGAGACATAAATATCCTACTAATATTATAAACGCGAAAGTTTGTAAGTATTGATAGATGGATGTTTGTTACTTTTTCACGCGAAAATTACTGAACGGATTTGGATGAAACTTTACAGTAATATAGCTTATACACCAGAATAACACATAGGCTACTATTTACCGCGATAACAAATATACCCGCGGGCGGAGCTGCGAGCAAAAACTAGTAAATAAATAACGTGGAGTTAATAATAGTAGACCGACTCCCGTTCAAGAAATATACAGATACCGATAAAATACAGCAATAGATTATGAAAGAGATTATAAATTTTATCGAACCACACGAAATAACTGACCCATGAACATATCTAATGGAGATAAAATGTCGTTACTTATTAAAGCTGAAAAGCAAAAAATGATAACAATAGAACCATGGATGAACACACGTACATAGAATATAAAATATTTACACGATTTAACGAGAAACGACGTCAAACAAAGGGATTATAAAAAATGGAGCGAAAGCATTCTGACAAATTTTCTGACATATTACATAACAAATGACGGTAGATTACAAAAACGGTTGGTCGTTATTACGGGTACAGTACCCCTTATAAACATTGACCACTGATATCAGCAAATATTAATATTTTTTGTTCAAATAGTTTTACTATCAGGTTTGCAAACTACACACAGATGCTGTTGGTTAATATGTTTTGGGTACTTACAAAATAAATAAGGTGATATAATCATAATCAAACGACATATATTATACTCGTATGGCCAATACCCAAAAATTAGACAGTTACTGTTAAGACTGGTGATGGCAGGTAAACTTTATTATTATTCATATTGAAGTTATATTCATACTAAAACTGTTAGAGAATATGATACTTATTATACAATTAGTAAAAAGATATTTTTAGGAACTATGATATAATGCAGTTGTCTGTTTACAGTAGAATTAAAAGTGAATACGACAGTTAATAAGGGTGATTATTAAATTAATTATTACAAATGTCTATGGAAAATCGTGTATTTAAATCAATTCAGTAAAAATCTAAGAATTGTGGAAAGGCTTTTGTATGACCAATAATCGTGTTTTTGTTGTATTTTAATATTCACACGTAATGTTACACGAGCACATTTTCCACCACAAAAAAAAAAAAAGAAAATAAAAAAAAAATGCGATGCTGGTCTTCGAGGTAAGAGTATGATCTTTTCTTGAAGGTTTGAAAGTGGTAATAAAAAGATTCTTGAAATGCTCAAAGGGGTGGATAGTTATTAAGAAATATTGTGACACTTTCTTACTTTATATTATACGCCCAAGTTTAATGGTACCTACTATAACCGTAATGCTCACAGTTCACATGGTATTGGACTTATTCAACCAAGTAAATATTTTATATAGATATGCACCAATTCCTAATCGAACTTTCGTTTAAATAAACGGGTTACCTAGAAAACTAATATGACCTACGTTACTATTGCAGACTGTTAAAAAGTACCCAGAAATGTGAATACTCAGAAAAGAGGCAAGTGTTGCACCATTTTGGAATCTTGACTAAATGGGCCATTTTTTGAAATAACTTGCCAAGGGTAGTTTAGTACTTTTTTTCTAAATTGATGTGTCAAAGTTAACAGACAACATTTTTGTAAATCATGCCTTAATGAAACTTAATTTATTATACTAAATTAACAATGTTAATTACGTTGATTTGTGATTGAGATCAATAGCACCGTTATTGAAGAAAACATAATTTAAAAAATCACTGCAAAATTGTAAAATTTGTGATCACTATACTTAAAAATGCAACCAAGGGTGTCGGTTTTCAACTTTTTTGAAAAAAATACTATTATCGCTTAACTAAGTGACATGGCATTTTTTTTCTTTTTTTTCCAGAACTGTTATGACATGGCCTCTCGCCCGATGCCAGATTATCGTTGAGTTTTGGGACACCCTATATATTACATCATAGCGTTTTTCATCACATACTTTATTGGTCTATTAAAAAGCAAAGAAGAGAAGAAATCTGAACGATGATGTAAAAGTTCCATTTCGCGGACTTAGGAAATTTCAAAAACATTTTCATAAGTGAAATATTATGTCACAGCCTATTGTTTTATAACAAAAGGGTCTGAAAATTCATATAATTAAGGTCAGCTTGAACGTTTTACGGTCTAGTATCGTACAAAATCCGGGACCAATGCAATCGTTGTATCAAATTGGGTAAAAGACATTTAGCTAAATGTTGAAACAGTCTTATTATTTATTGTGATAATAGTGTATTAAGTATGTCCTTTGTACAAAAAGTAATTATACAAATAAGCAAGAACCAAGGTGGCACCAATTATTATTGTCCATATTTATGACTGTTACCTATTAATTTTTTTGTAAAACTCTAATCCGGACCCGTCTTCGTAGGAGCATCAGTGCAATATTAACATTGCTACATTTATGACCAATTTACGACCTGATAAAATTTAAAATTTGTTATCTGCCATATAAAACTTTTTTAATTTATAAACGTGCTGATATATTCTATCCAAGACTTGTGAAACCGACGTCTGTAGTTATTTGGCAGATAACTTCAGAATAATCTATCAGGGACTTTATTAGCAAGTGGTGAAATTGACCTTTAACTGCTGAAATTGAACTCAATTACGCTTCAATACGTATATTTAATTATGACATTCCTCATAAAAATCTAAATAATTGTGTACACTGCATTAATCTGGACAAAACCTCCTTTCTAAAGAGAGACCATGTCCAGCAGTAGACATTAGTGGATCAAATTGAGAACTTGGAATCACCATGCGTGTCATGAATACCAAGATATAATTTCCATTAAATAAATTAGTACGCTACATAGAAATATATTTTACCTTGAGTTTTTACTACTCGTATTAGCTCAAGAATAATAAAAATCTGGTTCTTGTGTATTTTTTAACTTTTCCTGAACTTAAAAAATAGGCGAAAAACATAAGGGCACTTTTTTCAATATAGTAGTATCAACCTAACGCCGTCCAATGGTATCCGAAGGTCTGCCCAAAGGAGCGCGAACATACGAAATAAAGAAGATTCGAGAAAATCTAAATAAGGTAGTAGAGCCACGCTGATTTCAGCACGAACGGGCCGGCTCGACGGTACTACCCTCGCACTGAAAATCAACGTAAAATGACAGCAGCAGTGCTGTAGTGTTTCGTTCTTGAGTACGAGACCGGCGGCCCAATGATGCGGAAGCATCGCTAGGCCGCCATGGTGTGGGTCATCATGATGCATTGTCTGCATTCGCAGTGAGTATGGTGACCACCACTCTTGGATTCTGCTTATGCTTTCCATCAGGCAGAGTAGAGTCATTTTGGCAGGGTCAAACATAAAAAATAAGTTACAAGTAACATACCTATTACGTCATTTATTTTGAATACATATTTCATCACATTAATTTTCCTCAGGAATTAGAGTACAATTTTTGTGTACATTATCTATAGATTACATATATTCTAGAAAACGGTCATAACATTAATCCTTAGGATTTAATGGCCTGTAACAAACAACGGAGCCAAATTTACTCACGTAAATATTGTAAATTGTTGGTATATTAAACTGGTTTGATGCCTTATTGTACAGAACAACAGTTATATTATACCTAAGTTCAAATCTATACTTATAAAGCTGAAGAGTTTGTTTGTTTGTTTCAACGCGCTAATCTCAGGAACCGCTGGTCCGATTTGAAAAATTATTTCAGTGTTAGATAGCCCATTTATCGAGAAAGGCTATAGGCTATATATCATTACGCTACGACCAATAGGAGCGGAGCACCAATGAAAAATGTTTCCAAAACGGGGGAAATTATCACGCTACGGGCAATAAGAGACGCAAACGAGGTTGCGTAGGACAGCTAGTTACTAATATATAAAGCTGAAGAGTTTGTTTGTTTGAACGCGCTAATCTCAGGAACCGCTAGTCCAATTTGAAAAAATATTTCAGTGTTGGATAGTACATTTATCGAGGAAGGCTATAGGCTATATATCATCATGCTATGACCAATAGGAACGGAGCACCAATGAAGAATGTTTCAAAAACGGGGAATAATCTATCACGCTACGGGCAATAGGAGACGCAAACGAGGTTGCGTGGGTCAGCTAGTTTTTGATTAAAGTTAAGTGTATATTTTTAAACGCATTTTAGAATATGTGTTACCATTCGTTAGGAGTGAGTTTTTTAATTGCTTGCTACCGATCTAAAATGTTAGCAAAATGAGTTATAATTATCAGATTTTTGCCATCATCAGGTTGCTTACATTTATAAATGAACTCCATCTGTCACTACAATTCATATTTTAAAAATGATGTTTTCATGGAGCTAGATTTGAGTTGAAGAATTGTAGAAAAATGATGAGTGATGAAACTGGTGTCTCAGTAAAAGCACGGATATAGACATGGCTCCCTTAAATCATTATCTTATGGAAGAACCACGCTACGACACATATAGGCCCGCTCGTCCGAAGTTTTGCCACGAACTCTAATGAAATTAGTGTCAAGAAACTCTTGCGATGCTTTTAAAAAGCTACTGAAATTGGTAAATTCTCAACTGTGGACCACAAGTGTCATAAAACAAGCGCCAGTTGCCTTCTATACAACTAAAATACACAATAAAGTTTCTACCCGAGCAGCAGCTACTTCAAAATGGTGTCAAGCTAACTGGCTGGTTATCTAATTACCACCAATATTATGGATAATTGTTATAATAACAGTTAACATAACTGGTAACGATGTTGTCTAGAGTTACCGAGCAAAACTAGGGTTGATATTAAACGAGTTTAAAGGACCTGCTTAAGTGTTTTCAAGATTACGTATTCTTAGGGTATGCTAAGTCGGACGAGTTTGTGTTCAGATTATATGCTAGCTGAGTTCAGTGTTATTATCTAAATTACATAAATGAAAATTGAACATTTTGTTTGTTGCTCATAATAATATATAGTTACTTCTACTGTAGACTTATACTATAGAGATATATAAGAATGGATGTGCGCTCAAGAAAATATTCAGTTGTATTAAAAACCTTCTCATTGTGAAGTTCAGTGCGAAAAACAACAGTTATTCGAACCTTATAATGACAAGTAAAATTTTAACAAAATAAAAACTAACTTCAAGGACGACCAAATCGATCTATTTCTCTTGGATGCCATCATCAGATATAGGTGTCCTTAAAAAAAAATATACGGTCGAATTTAGAGCCTCCTCCTTTTTCGAAGTCGGTAAAATCGTAGGAGCGAATAATGAAGGACTATGTTTTAGAATTGTACAAAAAGTCGGAAATATAATTTGAAATAAAAAGAACTTAATATAATCGGATATTGCACTAATTCTATTTTAGGTGTAATTTAATTATATCCATGGTAGACTAAACAGATTATTCCAAATGTTCCTCATATAACTCTAAATCAATATAACTTTTGAATAAAAAATAATCAAATTTATTGTTTATTTCTACGACAGAAGATTCTAAGATTTCTAAGACGAAAGATAACGGACAACAAGTAGGAAAGATGCACAAATTTCAGTAAAGCGTTAAATCTTCATTGGTCAAACGAAAGTGACATTTAAAAACGTAAGAGTTGTTTAAGCAATGGATTAATTTCTGTGAAAAAACTGATGCAATAAATGAGGTGCCAGACTAGCAATCGGCAAATCGTAAGGTTTCAACCAATCTTCTATACCAAGACTGCTAAAAACTGAAAAGGTTTTAACGTGTAAATAATCGACATATAAAAAATGACATTGTTTCGTTCACTCGACTAATTCCAGACTTGGCAAAATCTAATAATTTTGTGTAGTAACCCTGTACACAACATGAACACTAAACTGTTCAACTATTTCTAAGCTAGCCGCGCTCATAACTTTTACACGTCAGAACCAGTAGCTATTAAGATCCTGGATACCGTTGAATACCAAGGACGCGTAGCATATTCCAAAAAGCACCAACTCTATGTCTTCGATTAAATTCTCGAGTTATGTTAAAATATTATTATTACGTTACATTAAGTACAAATACAGTTTAGGGACATCTCAGATTTTGAATGAAGAAAAATAAGGGAATGAGCAACAAGAGACATAAAGTACAAAATCATTTTTTGCCAATATGTTGCCATATATAATGTTCTTCTTAGTAAATCAGCAATAATCCCAAAACTTTCTGCCATTTTTAAATAATTTAATAAAGACGAGAAAGACTACTCATTCAACTGTTTTGTTAGTCAGATATCAGCATTTTTAAATTTCGTAACGTAAATAAAAATGATAAGTATTGTTTCTTACTTTTTAAATTTATAGCTGTCGATTAATGTACTTCTTAAAATCTAGAATATTTATTACAAAAAGAAAAAAGTTATGAGCAAAGAAGTCTCCAGATAACGATGAAGAAAATTTAAAATCATTCTCGTAGCGAGTTTCAATTTTCTTTAGAACATTTTAATGGGATACAATGCCTCAGTGAACAGCTTTTAAATATGAAATTTAATGATGAAATTGCACTATGCACTTTATTCTGATGCTAATTCAAATAATGCACAAGTGCAAAAAGTGTTCTAATATTTTTTTTTTTTTTTTTTTTTTTTTTTTTATGGAATAGACCGGCAAACGAGCAGACGTATCGCCTGATGGTAAGCGATTACCGCCGCCCATGGACACCCGCAACACCAGAGGCGTCACAAGTGTGTTACCGGCCTTTGGGGGATGGGGGGGGGAGATAGGGGGAGGGGTTGGGATATGGGCCTCCGGTATCCTCACTCACTCGGTGAAACACAGCGCAAGCACTATTTCACACCGGTTTTCTGTGAGGCCGTGGTATCACTCCGGTCGAGCCGGCCCGTTCATGCCGAAGCGTGGCTCTCCCACGTAAACTATATTAATATTTTAAATATATTTTAAATATATAATATTATTTTAATATTGATATTTTAAAAGCAAAAGTGAGTTTTTTTGTTTATTACGGCTTTGTAACTAAACTGAGCATCTAAACATTGTATTCGCACGTTACATTAGATAAACACACATTGTGTAAAATAATAATAAAAAAATTTAACAAAAAAACAACCGACTTCAAGAACGACCAAATTGAAATGGGCCCATACGAGAATATTGAGTTATTCGTTAATTTGTCGCGCACATACTTAATGCAAATTGAAGACTTATATGGTTTTCTCATGGATGACATGTCAGAACTGGACCAAATTAAAATGGGACCACATGGAAAGCACCAACTTTCAAATAAGAAAAGAATCATCAAAATCGGTTCACCCAGTCGAATGTTATGAGGTAACAAACATTTAAAAAAAAACAGTCGAATTGAGAACCTCCTCCTTTTTTTGAAGTCGGTTAAAAAGGACAAGGATTTGACTTTGATTCAGGAAAAATAAAGGACATAATGTAAGTGAAACAAGCCTATAAAAGAATAGAAGCATCTTTAAGAAGAAGTAATCTACAATCACATTATAACTTACTAGTTGTTGCGCGCGGCTCTGCCGTCGTGAGTATGGCGATTATCGCAGCAAATAGTAGCCTATGGGTAATTCTGATGTATAAGCTATATTACTGTACAGTTTCATCCAAATCCGTTCAATAGTTTTTGCGTGAAAGAGTAACAAACATCCATCCCTACTTGCAATCTTTCGCGTTTATAATATTAGTAGGATTATCTTCCATCGAATTGAAGCAATAAAAGTTACAAACTAATGGTTGTAAGTTCTCAATTTATTGCAAAATAACCAAAAAGATTATATCATTTTAATGAATTTATGTAAACCTTATCACCGATATGACAAATGGTAGGGCCACAAGTTTGCGGAAACTAAAGCTTAATAAACGGCTTCTGGGACAGCGGAGCATCTGTATTCTTAATCAATGTGATTCGTCGAGCTACGCATTAAATACCCTTAGGGATACAATTATTCTTCAAAGTTACAATTATTCAGACGAGTTGGGCGTGGGGAGCCTATGCATAAATCTTAGCTAAAGACTTCGAGTGGCTTGTTTATGGTACTTAGTGTTGATGGTGATTTTATCAACTGTTTTATATGTTGGGAAAATACAAAAACGTCTATAAGTATATATATTAATTTCACATCATATGAATTCTAATTGTATCCTACAATCATGTAACTTTGTATGATCTATTAATGTGTCCACTAATTTATCAAAAAAATCCGAGACTTCATATTTTCTACAAATCGTATCTTAATGCAAAAAAAATAGTATTTAACAAAGAGCAATCACATCACACTAATATATAAAGGCGAAAGTTTGTGTGTATGTTTGTTACTTCTTCACGCAAAAACTACTGAGCGGATTTGGATGAAACTTTACAGTAATATAGCTTATACATCAGAATTACACATAGGCTACAATTTGCTGCGATAACCGACATATACGCGTGCGGAGCCACCAACAGCTAGTGAAATATATAACTTAGAAGGATATGGTAACCATCAGTTGGAGATGATGGACCATGATCGAATTGTTTCTTAAAGGGTCCTAGCCACCCGTTTTGCCTTAATTTCTTACTTTAATTACCGGGATTAAAGAATTAGGCTGGCAATGCAGGTTCGGCATCAAATTGTAGGTGGGCAAAACTTCAGCAGAGAATTGATGAAAAATGAGTAATTAAATAGTCCAATTTCTTGCATTCCATTTAATTAGTAAAAGTACCAAAATTTAATAGGTAATTACATTTTTGAACCGTTTGAGGTAGAGACGCTAGGTTCATGGGGTCCGAGTGCTCGCGCTATGTTTAAACAACGAGCCAAGCAACTGATTGACGCTTCTCGCGACCAGAAGGCCGGCCTTTTTCTAGCACAGAGAATCAGCATTGCCATTCAACGTGGTAATGCTGCCAGTCTTTTGGGAACGCTACCAGTAGGCGAAGATGTGGAGTTTTTTGACGCTTGTATGTAAATATTGTTATTTTTTTTATAAATTATGGTTATATTAGTAAAAGTAGTACTTGATATTTAAAATCCCATTTTAATTTGTAGCAGTTCGAGTTAAAATCATTTATTCTTAGGGGTTTCCGCTGTATCCATTTCTCTGGCGTTTGAGGCTATAGTATTATTCCGATCGACTTGGTCCATTTCTACTGAACTTTTACCTAAATTATTCTCAAAAAACAATTTCAACTCATCGAATGAAGTCGGCCAAAATGAATATAATTATCTGATTACGATTTTTTTCTGACCTTTCAAAGGCTAATTCGCATCGAGAGTGAAGTTTTGGTGTTCTTATTTTATACGATAATCCAATTTCCAACCTGAGGTGGCTTTTACCTTACTTTATTCAATTTTCATAAGGGTTATCACACACTTAACATATTTTTTCGCTGCCTATGTATATGGACCGCTTTTTATGAATGCTTTTTATAACGACTGTATTCATTACTTGTACTTATTAGGATATATACGGGTGGAATGACGACTTGCGCAAGATGACTGGATGCAAGAAGCCCAAAATCGATCAGAGTAGCGTGCAATAGAAGATGTACAGCAGTCAAGCATAACCTAACGACCATATTTTAAATTAAAGAAAATTACTATAGACGAAAAATTAATAAGAAAAAGTAATATATGACGTAAGAAATATAAACTATTACAATTTATCATGTAAAGGGCCCATTGACATCCGTAATACTTTGTAAAAAGATTATTATGTTAATGATCGTATATTATATATATGTATTACCAAAAATATGTATGTAAACGATCATTTAAACTATATTGTGCGCTTCAGAACAATGACTGAATAGATGTCTGGTCGCAATTTCTTTTGTGTGTCGGGACCCTTAGAATTGGCAGGGAAAATTAAATTAAATCTTGATTGCATTTTCTTCAGCCCTTGTAGCTCAAATGTCTTTTCTTTTTACATCGAATATTTTTTTCGCCAAATCGTCTTATGGTACAAAATTCATAAACAATTCTCTTAAGGTGTATGGTTAACAGTGTCAACTAATCTACTGGAGTTTGTGGACTCAGCAGGAAAAAAATATACTACTTATTGGTGTTCTACATCTGGAGATCGCTTAAGAATACTGAGTGTCTCCACTCCCATTTATCCCATGGGTGTCGTATGAGCTGACTATGGAAGCAAGCTGCGCAAGGCAACGGAACTACAAACTGAAATAAAACTATAAACAAACCTTACACCGCCACAAAAAAAAATGAATTTATTGACACAGGACAGAAACACATTGACAGGTGCAGAGATTTTTACAAGTTATTTTATATAATGTGTTACACAAAAGGTACAGAAAACTGCATTCCAAGCTAGGCTAAAACCTGTATGTTGGAAAAACAGTGTTCCGTCTCCAAATTACAATACTGCAGTAGAAGAACTGGGACAGGTAATGTTGATGTGTAATTTTCTATAAATATTTCAGCATTTGTTAAATACATCTAAAAGTTTTATTTGAGAATAAATAAACGTGCATTCGAAACGTCTGACAAGTGTGATCAATAAAGGATGTTAATGATGTTGGTGTATCATCATCATCCACAACCACTACTGGACATAAGCCTCGCCGGAAAAAAGGTTTTGTGGCGACCTCCACATACAGCGCAACAGCAACATGCTACAGCGTCATCGACCAAAGATATACCGAACTACGGTGTAACGTCACGACACGGAGTACACAACAGTACCAATCCTGAATCGCGCAGTAAGATTTCTCGCGCCAGTTAACATATACTCCCCTCCATGGTGCATCGGCCGGTATCATCAGGCACCAAGAATTAGTGTTTAACTACTATCATTTGAAATTAAGGCTATATTACAATTGAACTCTATTCGGAATTCAGCTTTTAAGAGTAGATGTTTTATTTGTATGATGAAACTTTTCTCCTGAAAACAAAGCAATTTGTTTTCAGAAGAAAAGTTCAAACTGTGAGAAGGAGGTGTTCTACCTCCTTATCACAGTTGGAACCTTACTGAATTTCTTTATTGAAAGAACAATCAATTTATATTGAATGATAAATGAAATCGTTCTTATTCAATGTAATCTTCAATTTAATTAATAACAAAAACCGTAAAGAAAAAAAAAACAATTCTATCAAAACCGTAAACTTGAACATAAAAGCTAACGGAACTCATTTTATATTTGACCATCGATTAATTTCGTTCCAAAAAAAAAGATCAACTTTCATAACAAAAAACAAGGCTTATCAATTAAGATGCAACACCCTCACCAAACTTCGTGATCAATGCTGCAAAACTCGGAAACAAATCTAGCATTAATACGTAACAATATAAAGGCTATTTTTCTATGAAATTATTTCCTAATTGTGTTGACATTAGTCGACAATTGTACCATGAACAATAGTACTGCAAATGGAGTAAGAAATAAATAATCTGTTCATTTCCATTGTTAGTTTTGGCAAACAATGGAACGGGATACCGTTTTTTTTTCTAAGATTTCGTAAGTAATGAGAAGAGTTACATCCTTCTTGGTTGATGATTTTAGGAACAAAGAAATAACGTAACATTATTGCTATATGTCAACAATATTGAGAAATACATTTTTTCGACATTGTTGACCATTACTCAAAAGACTTATTGTTTGGCACTTGCTACATGACTCGTACAATCATATTTATTAGAGTATTTTGTAATGTGTTTCTTGATTTTCAATATTAGAGAAGATGTTACACAATGGAAAGCTTTCAAATATTGCAAAGTAAGACATTATACTATAACCATCTTTCAGTACCGTATCTTGGTAAACGGTTACGTATTCGTGTTGGTACTACCTAGCTGGTGGCGTGCTATAAATATTTGAAATTCCTACGTTTCCTGGCTACAAATATAGGTATTTAGCTGTACCGTACACATACCAGATAAGTAAACTATTATAGTTACTGGTGTAGAGTAGATTAGAGCGTCAAGAGAAGATAGAGAGAATCAACATGCGATATTTCATCTTGTCTTGATAGTCAGCTACCCATATAAATGTAAAACTGCATAACATTATTAGAACATGAAGGAATACTATTGTTTGCAGAAACTTCCTTGAGCTTGTTCAATCATTTGCATAAACCGGTGTGCTCATAAATCATGGTCGATTATCCTGCAACTTTGTTGATAAATAGAACTTGCATCTACAATTCAATAGACAACCACATGGATTGAAGAGTTTTCGAAACCCTATTGCAAGAAATTGCGCATAATCAAGATACCGGTAATTTATTTTAAGGTAATACCATAGAACATGAAACTAAATTACCTAAAAAATTCAGGACAGTCTTTGGGGACTGCCGATAGAAGTGAAATCTAAGTACCTACTCTTAACTTATGAATTGCATCGTCGAGGAAGCGTGCGGTGACGATGACGCGAGTTGAACGCTTTTTGTTCACCCAAAAAGAGCTCAACACGCTTAAAGAAGTTTTCCCTTCTAAAATTTCCAATAGTTTTAATTGAAATGAAATGAAATGATATTTATTTGTAAGTAAATCTTTTCAGATATTTTTACACGTCGGATTTTACAGCTAGAAGAGACCAGCATTTCCTACGACTCACTCTGGGAAGAAATGCCGAAACAAACCACGTAGATGTCCTTTTTTTCGAATTCGGTTTTCTGACTAACAGCTTTTCTGATGTATACTAATTGACTATGATCAATGAAAAACTATATAGCGTAACACTTCGGTGTTTGGTCTTCGGTAATCTCATTCACTCGCTAGAAAGTAATTAAAGTATAGGTTAACATCTGTTATGTGTGATGTTGCAGTGTCACTCCGGTCGAGTCAAACAAGCACTCTACTAATCTATCTATACTATATATAATATATACCTTTTTCCGAATATTAGGAGAACGGATGAGTGTGAAATGTTGTGCAGAAAGCAAAAAAAAACAAAAAAAAAGATTTGTCGTCCGACTTTGCCCACTGGAAGACCACTAGTAATACCTATTTTGATCTAACAATTTTATAGACCCAATTATGCAGAAGCATCTTAATAGGCCGCCATAGTGTTACCACCATGCTACATCATTCCCCATTCGCAACGAGTATGGTGCCCACTACTCTTAGATTCTGCTCATGGATTTCATCAAGCAGAGTGAAGTCACTTCGGCAGGCTGATATATAAAAAAGTTTACTTCGTTGATTTCAATCTTGGTAAATAAAAAGAAACGTAAGAGAAATTTTATATAGACAGCAAGAAAATTGATCTACTTAAACCTATCCTAATTACCACAATTGTCAGCCACTGTACTTAAACCAACAAAACAAAACTTAGATTGCAACCGCGCACAAAAACCTTCCAACATGATGACATCATTAAACAGCAACTAAAAGAAAAAAGTATACGGAATACGAACCGCGAACTCAAACACGTACTGAGGTGATTATAACTTGAATAGACCTACAAAAGGATGTACAATCGCTGACTTTTTTGTTTTAATTAATTTTGAAGTTTAATGACAAGAGTGACGTGATCTTCTTGTCACTTTTGAACTGTCGAAAATTTAAAACCATAGGGTATTGTACAGTATGGTATTGTGTCAAAAATACATAATGTTTTGCTAAATCAATAATTTCGACAAAAATCGACAGCAAAAGTGAAGTCTATTTAAGTTTAGGAAACTGTAATTCATAAATTCAACCAATTCCTACAGTATATACTAATAGATAATATCCATGATTATAAAGATTGTACCCACAGTTGTAGACGTTTTTGTCAGTAAAATTACAATCTAAATAACTCTGTATCTGTTGCTTATTAAATACCACAAGGAAATCGTTTTTGTTTTTTTTGGAAAACGGTCCATGTTCAGTCCTCTCACCAATGCAGCGATCACCTTGTGAAGTTTGCAATGCCTATAGGGCCCATGAATACAGGCATACAATCGCTAAGCTAGTTCTC
Organism: Diaphora mendica; assembly: GCA_949125395.1. Lineage (NCBI taxonomy): Eukaryota > Metazoa > Arthropoda > Insecta > Lepidoptera > Erebidae > Diaphora > Diaphora mendica. Next base: position 39,530,976 of record OX421311.1, on the reverse strand, counting down.
TGGCGAGAGCATTAAATTTCACGGCGTTTCACCGTGTTCTTATTCTAAGCTAATGAAATATCAAGCACTTACTGGAGATGTGTGAAGTCCTTGATATCGGCGGTCTTGATAGGGGCGCCCCTCTGCTGATATTCTCTCCACGTTCACACATTCATACTCCTAAGTGGCTTACAGGCTCCCTAAGTATCGTTGTTACAATACACCCGTTTTTACTGTCGCGGATCGCGCCTATTTGACGGGACTACTAAAACTCGCGAGTCCAAACCAGACCAATCATAACGGTAACCAACGAAACACCGAATTGGATGGACAACCAGCAAAATTTTCATTAAACGGTAATCCCGACAAACCTTGTTCGACCGTTTTTACAAAGCTTTTCCTTAGTTCTATCTTGTCACTTCAAAACGTCAAACAAGAAAAAATGACAATAAAAAATGTTGCCATTATAATGACGTCCGATTTCTAACAGTCCCCATTTCATCTCATTCACTTTTTTATCATTAATTCCATCACGACGAAGACTTAAGGACTTGAAGACTTATGATATGAAGACTATAAACACTTGACATTGGCAGAAATAGCTGATCCGAGAGATCCGGCTGGTTGCCATTTCATCAAAAGAAGAAGACGAAATACCACAATCATTACAAATATAATCTTATATATAAAATTCTCGTATCACAATGTTAGTTACCATACTCCTCTGAAACGGCTGGACAGATTTTTATGAAATTTGGTGTGCATATCGGGTAGGTCTGAGAATCGACCAACATCTATTTTTTATACCGCATTTTTTTTTTGTATGGTCCGGCATAATGACTCTACTCTGCCTGATGGAAAGCATAAGCAGAATCCAAGAGTGGTGGTCACCATACTCTGCGAACCGAATGCAGACAATGCAGCATGGCGACCCACACCACGGCGGCCTAGTGATGCTGCTGCATCTTTTAGTCTAGTCAACAAGTATGGAACTTGTTGACTAGATTATTTGGGCCTCCGGTCTCGCACTTACCAACGTAACACGACAGCACGAACGCTGTCATTTTACGTTGATTTTCTGTGCGAGGGTAGTACCGCCCCGGTCGAGCCGGCCCGTTCGTGCTGAAATCAGCGTGGCTCTACTACCTACTACTTTTTTATGGCAAAACAACGTTTGCCGGATCAGCTAGTAACATATAAAACGATGAAGTTTACCTCTAAAATCTATTTATTTTTTCACAGTTATAAAATAAAACTCATAACATATGATCTTTATTAATTTCCATGATATTCGGATATTTAAACTGATTTTATCGCAAATATTTATTAATTGGGTTGCGAAAATTAAACTACTGTTACTCCCATGCGGATTCCAGCCATCATCAGAAATATTAAATTACTATTATAACCTAAATTCGTAAATAAATTTAAGTGATAATATATTACAAACATAATTTAATTAATCATTTATCGGTCCCGTTTTTACCAAATGACAGTCATATTTCATACAAACTAGTAAACAGCCAATAAAATATACATTTTAGCTTAATTACCAAATGAGCATGTTAATATGCCAATTAATTTCTTGCATATTTAAACTTATGTAGAACCGGTAACCTCTTAGCTGACTTTAAGATAAGTTGGTCAGTTGGAGTATGTTATAAAGCTTTATTTTAACTGTCATATTTGACAAAACAATAGCACTTGCTACATTTGCCACAAATAAGTTTGTCTTCGCCGTTTTCGTCATGTACATGTACGTCATACACTAGCTGAGTCCCGCGGTGTTACCCGCGGTTATTGTTGTACCTTTACAACAGCGGGTAACATCGCGGGGCAAAGCTAGTCTATAAAAAAGTAGCCTAAGTTACTCGTTATTAAATAAGCTATTTGCTAGTAAAAGTCACGTCAATATCCGTCCAGCCGTTCCAGAGATTAGCCGGACAGACAGACAGACAGACATAAATTGTAAAAAATGTTATTTTGGTAAATGCACCGTTTTTTTTAATGTTTGGCCCAGCCAAAATGACTCTACGGTCACCATACTGCGAATGCAGACAATGCAGCATGGCGACCCACACCATGGTGGGTGGGCTAGTGATGCTTCTGCATCATTGGGCCGCTGTGTATAGAAAAATGCATTCAGTAAAAAGCGGTTATTAACTGACTTCAAAAAAAGGAGGAGGTTCTCAATTCGACTGTTTATTTTATTTTATTTTTATGTTTGTTACCTCATAACTTTTGACTGGGTGAACCGATTTTGATAATTCTTTTTTTATTTGAAAGCTGGTGCTCCCCGAATGGTTCCATTTAAATTTGGTCCACATTGAAGTCGGTTTTTTTTTGGTAAAATTTATAGGTAATCATTTTAATATTACAAACAGACACTCAAATTTTATTTATATGTATAGAAGTATAGATAATTATCATAGTTCTAAAGAAGATTTACACTCCGTAAGTGATTACAGCTCAAAGACGATGAAATGACCACGTTGGGTTTATAATAATGTGTTTGATGACCATGCTATGGCATAGAGCAAAATGGGCCACCTCGTGGAGGGGAGTAGCCATAGCGTCTTTTCCCGATACAAAACAGTCATTTATTGCAGAAAATATTTACACTTAGACATTTTAGACTCACATATAAAAGCAATAGCTTGTCACTACGAACTCACACATAGCAATTAAAACAAAACATGTAGAATTTCACGCACACATAAATACACACATCAAAAGTGTCTAGGGATCAAGCATTTTTATGCGGATTTCTTGAGATTGAGATGTGGCTTTGGCCCTGGCCTGCTCAGTCGCCAGACTTGAACCCGATTGAGAATGCATGGGATATGCTACAGAGAAGAGCTCTGCCGAATATGGAGGGTATCCAGTCGCAAGAAGACTTTTTTTGTTGTTGCAACGAACATGGGCGGCCATTCCACAGCGTGATTTGGATGAACTCATTTTGAGTATGCCAAACCGATTCTTGTGTTGTTAGTGTTTGCGGTAGAAACACGGATTATTAATTGTTTAAGTTACCTAATAAAATTTTAAAGAAAACTGTTATTTCAGTCTTTTTTTCGAACTTTAATGTTAGTGGTTCAAATGTCAAAAATTCCTTTATTAGGAAAATAGCAAATTTCTTTATTAATGCAAAGGTGACTTGGTTTATCGTTACAAACGAAAACACTTTATTTGATGAATCCTTAAAGAAAATTTTAATTAATATCAATCAGGAGAAAAGTTATTTCAAAAATATATGTTGATCCCTAGACACATATGTTGATCCCTAGACACTTTTGATGTGTGTACATTCTGTTTTATAATAGTGTAACGCGTAGGCCCATTTCGGCTTATACTTTGACTGAGGGGAAGTTCGCCTGCGCCTGGGTATAATCTTTGGAATAATGCACTGATTGCAGATTTGTATCTGCAATCAGTCTAAGGCGTTTCGTTTTCTTGTTCTTATCGTTGAAAAGCAATTTCTTACAGGCAACGTTTGGTAGGACAAAAAGACTGTAGATAGAAAAATTCAAGGACGGTTGTGGGCATTCGATCTTTTCATGACTTTTTACTTATTATGTAGTCTAAATGAACTCGTAGTATATATACTCAGCGAGCTTCGATTTTTATGAGGTGTCATATTGTAACAGTATACCGCCGAACGTGTGGTTTTACATGTGTTTTGTGAACAAGTCAAAACGGCAATCAAAACTAGTAAATTAAAAAGACGTAATTAACATGTATACATATTTATAATATCCTAATGGATCGTTGCCATTAATTAAGTTAATGAATTTCTTTGGGGAAATTACTTTGAGAGCCAATTAGTTAGGAAAACCAATTATTTATTTCAACGACGTAAATAAGGTTTCGTTTGGCGTCTATTTTAATTTTAGTGTGGTGTACAGGACAAGCGAGGACGAATTAAACCATTTATTGATAGATTGTTTCAGATATGAGTCATGAGCCAACATGACTCTACTCTGCCTGATGGAAAGCATAAGCAGAATCGAAGAGCGGTGGTCACCATACTCAATGCGAATGTAGACAATGCAGCATGGCGACCCACACCATGGCGGCCTAGTGAAGCTTCTGCATTTTTTCTCCTGCCTCCGGTCTCGCACTCACCAACGAAACACGACAGCACGAACGCTGTCATTTTACGTTGATTTTCTGTACGAGGGTAGTACCGCCCCGTTCGTGCTGAAATCAGCATGACTCTACTACTTTTCACACACAATTAAACTGACATACAAATGTATACGCTGTGTATAAAAGTTAAAAATTGAATAAAAAAAGTCGAACAAGCTGGCGGGCGATTTAATATTGACTACCGCCCTTAGTAGATACCTGCAAGTCACAGTGAAATCTGATGTCCTATTTTTTTTTCTATATATATGTATTACCAGCTTTTGCATGCGGCTCCATTGGCGTTTACGTCTGTTATCGAGGTTAAGAGAAGCTTAAGTCCTTCCTCAAAAATCAAATTCCAATCCAGTCCAGTCCTCCATGCCAATTTTCATTGAAACTCCGTACTTTTGGAATAACATATGATCAACCTTCATTATAAATGTTTCGTTCTACTTTCATCCGAAAGAAACAGGATTTCTATTCATATATGAAGATATTGTTCGGTAAATCACAAACACAGACTCATCTCAGTTTAACCAACAATAGCGAAAATAGTTTGTAACTTTTTTTTTTCAGAATAACCGCTGTTATTTTATGTGTCAATATGAGCAATTGCTCGTATCACTGTATTAGATACTGATATAATAGCATATTTTAACAAAACAAAGAGATCAACATAGTCATAATTGTGGCTAAGCTCCGTAAATAAAGTAAAAAAAAAGAGAAATTTCAATAAAATATTATGTTATGATATATGTATTTTTGTTTTATTTATAAATAAAATCAATAGGTATACATTTATTTATTCGAGGGTCTAACTGAACATACAAAGACATAGACAGCCACAACACTTATAGGTAATATGGGTTATGTTCAAAATACATTAACTTAATTATCAAATTATCATGACGTGTCAAATTAATTAATATGCTTATTGCGTTATTAATTTCTTCCTACCTTTTAAACTTAATTGAAAGAACTAGAGTAAGGTACAGTAATAATTACAGTTTAGACTTTAAAATATAAAGACTGGAAAAATATATTAATGCACGTTTTAAAATCAATCGATCAGAATTTTAATTAATTAGTAAAATTAATTATTCATAAAATAAAAGTATATAACTCTACTAACTCTTTTGAATTTGTGTCATAAACACTAAAAAGACATTTCAACATTTGATACTTTTAAGGTCAAAATAGTTAAAAAATAAATTAAATGTTACAAAACAAAATGTAAAGTATCAAAATCAAAATCGCACTTACAGATACCGGTACTTATACAATGATCTAGGAAGAAAGAAAGAAATAAATATTTATTTGTTAGAATATACTCGTAGTACAAAAGATGTTATCACATTATAATACGTTACATACATTCTACCATTTCTGGTGTAAAAATTTATATATTATGACCTAATCTTAGGTCTAGACAATAGCATTATAATTATATTTATTTTAGGTCTAGACAGTAATATTTAATAATACATCTTTATCACTTAGAAATTCGTTAGTAGTATAGTAACATTTGCTTAAAAGTAAGTCGAATAATTTACGTTTAAACTGGTTTAAATTAATACGTTTGAGGCAATTTGGTAACTTATTGAAGATTCATATCGCCATACAGAAAGTTTTTTTGTTGTACATAGCAGTGCGTTATCTATACCTAAAATATACATAAACTTTTAAATTAAGTTTTCAACAGGTCACTTCATTAGCAAAATTAACTTGTACCGCATACATTTTTAGACATGTTCTTATTAACTGCACAATTTAACATTATAATTATGACCAATATAATTAATGATCACAATTAATCAAATTGGTCATATACATAAGTTTAACGATTATCCTTTTACCACCTGCTGGTAAATCAAATTAAAAACGTTACTATAAAGTAGACAAATTTAAACGGTGTAGTAGCAAGTAATAAATATTTACAGGAGTTTATTTTTGATTTGATAGGTTAATATTAATGATACTATATCACGTGAAACCTGGATATAATGCTCGTAATGTAAAGTAACACCTATGCCAATGCACATAAAGCTTAATCGAGCTCAAATTTTGATACAATATACGACTCGCTTCAAAATTCTTTTTTTTTATGACTTCTTTCTTTTACTCATTAATGCCATCACATTCTTATTTATTACCAACTGTACCTAATATTAACTAACTAATATTTTTTTAACCTCTGCAGACATTTCGTCATAAGAGTACTCTATTCTAAATCAAATCAGAATCAAAAAAGCTTTTATTTTAAGTAGGCACTTCCGAAACGTTGTTATGCCTCGTTGGTCTGGCGGTTCGCGTAAGCAACTGCCATACCAAGAGGTCTCGGTTTCGATACCCGAGTCGGGCTAAAGCCGCCAAAGTGTATTGGGTTTTTCGTACATGAAATTCTTATTGCCACCAGCCCGGAGTATGGAAGTTTGGTGGTTAAATCACGCACGCCCGTGCCTCGGAGAGCACGTTAAGCCGTCGGTCCCGGTTGTCATGAACATCTATGGCAATCGTTATTTGGAACTAGTAGCCGACCCCAAATGATGTAGCGATAAGCTTAGGAAGAAAAAAAAGGCATTTTCTTAACGTTACATTAATGACTCAAGTTGCGCGGTCCCAAATGTCATTTCAAACTCCATAAGTTACACTTTTAAGACCGTTTACTTCTTTGGTTTGACACTATTTATTTATTATAATATAATATTTATTATTAAATAAATTTGCTAATTTATGATTTAAGTATATATATTATTTTGTTCCTGTCAAAAGGTAAGGTATACTTAATTTTCAAATTCTCTCAACAGGACTTAGCAAGTACATTCTTGAAATGAATAAATCTCTATAGCTAAGGTATCCGAGAAGAAATTTAATAGAAACAATTAAATATTTCAACAACATCGCCTTTATAAATGTTTCGCTTGTTCAATCCCAATAAGGCCCTCAATTTTCTAGTTTAATTGAACTCTCGTAAAGCCAAGCTTATGAGCAATGCGAAGATAAAATAAAAGTGTGTACACGTTTATGGTGTGTTAAGGATTTTACACACTTGACGACAGCATTTGAATTTATACGGCTACGCAAGAAACTCTTTGAAATTCTCGGATTTTCTCTACTATAATCTGCATATATTGCTCATAATATAAAACCTTCCTCTTAAATAATTCTATCTATTGCTGTAAACTGCATTCAATTCCATCGAGTGTTTTAAAAAAACTAAGCGAAGAGACAGCGGAAGCCACTATGAGTCAGACTAATCAGATCAGTGAGAGTTTATGAACGATTTATTTGTTACATACATGGTAAGTTGATTGCCGGCTTACACATGACACTATAAATTATTCTAGATAGTATGATAAACAGGTTTTTAGTAGTATATAAAGCTGAATGACTTAAAAAATATTACAGAATAGTTTTTTAAATCAGCAGTATCTACTAACACGTCATATATTAGATATTAAGTGATAAAATAATTTGTTAAAATTGTTCTCCTATTACAGAACTAAAATATTATACTATTTTGTTCATTAACTAAATTTATATTATATTTTTATCCTAGAAAACAAAAATATTGATAATGTACTCAAAAACAAGAAGGGTTTAAACTAAAAAAATAAGAAAACTAATCGGTAAGTTTCGGTCAAACCCTTAAACCGAATCAGCTATTGGTATTAGCAGTGATGGACTCAGCGGTGCGAGTCCGATCCGTAACGAACAAGCCAGTATAGACACTCCTTTCACATAATTCGCGAACGGTACATGAATTCAAAAACTGAAATTATATTGCTTTTAAAGGGTAGACTGTCATTCAAGTAATTTTTTGAAGTGAAAACTTCTTTAGTGGCGTTGTGCACTTTTTTGGGATGAGTTAAAAATGTTAATCTCGCGTCAGAAACTGGCGTCAAGACACGTGACCTGATTGAATATTCGTAAGACGGAGGCGTGGCGTAGAAGAAGAAGTAATATTTTCCTCTCTTTCTACCGAGCAGCGAAAATGTATTAAGCGGCGCAGGGCCCTTGCGCGAGTGTGCGTGTGTGTAAACCCGGCTTCGCTCGGATAATATGTTTGCACTGTATAGCATTAACCTATATTTTTTAAACATCAGATTAAGCATTTCCACCTTATATATAGTGTATACTGCTCTAATTTCTCTTTGTTATATAATAACAATACACCAGACACAACCCTCTACTTTCCCTATTTTTTTTTGTCTCCATCCTAAGGTTGCCTGTAAGAGATTGCCTCCGGGCGATAAGGCCGCCAATTGTACCTACTTATCTTGTAATAAGACCTTTATAATTTACCTGGTGTACAATAAAGACATTATTATTATTATTATTATCATTCATTTCTGTAGGTATCGGTTCTCAAGCAATATTAAAGGCAAGGAATAGATTTGTATTGCATCGTACATTGTGTTTAATAATATAGGAAAAAAATGCACAACTTTCAAGTTTTCACTTCTGCCGGCACTCCGGAGTGCAACCCGTTGTTTTTTTTTCATCAGACAACTATGGAGTAATTAATTAACATGAAATACGCGCAATGTAAAACATTTAACTTTCTTTTTAACGTAGGTTGGGTACTTTATTGGTTTTAATTCTGATATTTTGTTTTGTATAAGATGTGGCAACTTCCCAGGTCAAATGAAAACATGATTCAGTGCCATCTAACGAAGACACACTGAACTACAGAGTAACTGTAATTATTTGTAAATACATCGCGATATGAAAAGTTCTGACGCCGATTAGATTATATACAACTTCTCATCATCGACTGTTAGGCCGTGATCTACCAGGCATGAGCACCTCTTCTTGACACAGGATTCTTTTTTTTGTTTTGGAGCGGTTGTCACCTATTTTTCTTTAAAACTGTTTTACGTCTATTAAGTGGCCATTACCATAAAATATGACTTTGCTATAAATTTTTTACATACATACCAACAAAATAAGACATTCATTGCGTAGATGTGTCATATACTCGTACCCATGTTGACGTCAAGAACATACCAAAGGTATTTACCGTAGCGGTTAGACGAACACAAACTATGGTTTCATCTTATTACAATCATTACGATCTCCAAAGAGAATACCTACGTAACTGTTACACATGATTACAAACACTGGCGGTTACCGTTATTGAAGATTACTTGTATAACACTTAAATGAGTCATAATGTAAACTCTTTTTTTAATACAGTAGTTGATTTCTTTAAAGGTTTTTTGTTGACTTACACACGTCATTAAGTTTGTATCTTTCGTAATTATGTGTGTTAATATGTTTGCTTTGTATGACTCTAACAAATCACATGACTATTTAAGTGACTGCCTTGGTGGCGCAGTGGTAGCGTATGCGACTGCTGTGCTTGATTCCCGGGTCGGACCAAAGGGTTGTATGATCTACAAATATTTGTTTCGGAGTTTGAGTGTTTTCTATGTATAATATGTATGTATTAACAAAAAAAGCGTCCAAGTGCGAGTCGGACTCGCCCATGAAGGGTTCCGCGGCAGCAAGTAACATAATATAATTTTTATTTTACTTTTATATTTGTGTTGATTGAATGAAAGGTAAATTGCAGTTTACGATTTATGACGTATTAAAAAAAAACTACTTACTAGATTTCGTTCAAACCAATTTTCGTTGGAAGTTTGCATGGTAATGTACATCAGATATTTTTTTAGATTTATCATTCTCTTATTTTAGAAGTTAAAGGGGGGGGGGGACACTCATTTTACCACTTTCTCGCGAGTGTCTCTCGCGCAAAATATTCAGTTTAGAAAAAAATAATGTTAGAAACCTCAATATCATTTTTGAAGACCTATCTATAGATACCCCACACGTATGGGTTGGATGAAAAAATTTTTTTTGAGTTTCAGTTCTAAGTATGGGGACCCCCAAAATTAATTGTTTGTTTTCTATTTTTGTGTGAAAATCTTAATGCGGTTCACAGAATACATCTACCTACCAAGTTTCAACATTATGGGTCTTATAGTTTCGGAATAAAGTGGCTGTGACATACGGACGGACAGACAGACGGACAGACAGACAGACAGACATGACGAATCTATAAAGGTTCCGTTTTTTGCTTAGCACGGAACCCTAAAAAAGGTATATATGAATTGATATCAGTTGTCTAGTACACAAGCTCTGCTTAGCTTGGGACTAGATGGCGTTGTGTGTTAGATGTAATTATGAAATGATGAAATATTAATTTATTAATTATTTATGTTGTAGTCAGGTTTTTGTACGATTCAATATAAGTTCAAAAGTTAGTTTGTCAGCCATCATTGATGTCGGTGCCAAATATAAATATCATTTCAACATTTTAAGCACCGTTTCTTAAAAGTTCATTTAAAATATATATTAGTATACACGTTTGGCCTAGTGGTTTGGCGGTCACCACGCCGTTTCCTACTTCGCCAAGTGTCGTGGGTTCAAATCCCACATAGGACAACACTTTGTGTGATCCACAAATTGTTGTTCTGAAACTGGGTGTTCTTTCTGTCCGTTTCATGTATGATTGTAAAGTCCCCCGCGACACAGGATTTATTCCTAGTGCGGGAGTTGTCATTTAAAATAAAAAGAATTATTACGTATTTTTTTTTTTTTTTGATACCAACCCATTCGGCGAGCGTGGCACAGTAGGTTAATTTCAATTTTCTAAGGATAGGCCTATATCCAGAAATGAACAACTAAAGGCTAGTATAGATGATGATGATTTTTAGGGATGGCCTTTTTCAAGATTAAAACCATTTGTCTTATATAGATATATAGAATAACTCACGTAAGTCTTTGAAAATGAGTGTACTGTTAGTAATTATTTGCACATTTGTACCACATTGTAATGATAATGACATATAATGATATGCGGCTAAATTTAATTGGCTTTTACTAAGTGTATAAATGCAGAAGGAGGTATGAGTTCAGCGGAATTCACGTGTACCCAAAACAAATTGTCTTTCTTATATCTTAAGTTAGCAGATCACGTGTCAAATTCATTTCCTTAGAACCCATCTTTATTTAAGTAATGAAGACAACATAGCTCTCGTCGTTTTAGTACACTAATAGGCAGAAAGATTTATTGGCCAACTTCTACGAATCGCTGAAGCTATTTCAAGCATTTGAAAAGCAATCAGACTAAAGTGTGGCCCTTACTTGTGAAATTTACCCATCCTTATAAAAAGATTGAATAGTACGACCAAAATTCTAAAATAATCCTCACGATTTTGACATTCAACTTCAGCCAAGGATCTTTTCATGGTCCATTTAACTTAAACGGATTCCATTTAAAGTCGCTCTACTATTAAATTAATCCATTTAGACTTCGATCCTCTGAGACATTTGATTTCGAAGAGCTCGGATTATGAGTTCGAGTCTAGGTAATCCTAAATGGAATATTCGACTAAAAGGATACTTCAGAGCGTTTAATACATTTGGATTCTCAAATGCTTGTGTATGTAGAATGAAGCTAGAAAGTAAAATTAATAAACTTTTATAAAAGTGAAATTACATTAACAGAATAAATAAACATTTATAATTTTGCAGTTTGTTTAAAAAGGAAAAGTTAAAAAAAAAATCTGTTATGGCTTTAATTTATCTAATTTTAGAAATGCGAAACAGACGATGTTTTGTTTACTAACTCATTTGTAGAATTCGTCGTAATGCTTATTGATTATGAGATTATGTAACCCTCTGAATATTCTTTACACTGTGGCACGTAAAACCGCTACCACCGAGCTTAACACGTCTGCCATCCATAACTGTGTTGCAACTGTTTCCATAAAATAAATCAAAACTAAAGATAAGCAAATACTCTCGTAGAAAAAGCTATAAACTATTCAACAAGTAGCCCAGGCAAGCCTTATTTAATGTATGCCTGAGGCTGTACCAAAAGTGGCGAGATCGCGTCACTTGAGAGAACCATTCAATCAGAATCAGGTCATTCGTCACGGCTTTAATCCAATGTGAGTTGAACCCGTTCTAGATTACAATATATGTGTATGTGTATCGTCGTGCTAAGAGAGTTGCAGGACAATCGCAAGGCGTGGACGGGTGAAATGGAAGCTTATAGAAAGGAATAATGGTGTAGTTTATTTTATTAAATATAACGAATTACTGCATGTCATTACCTTTTTATCATATGTTGAAGATAAATATGAAAAAAAAAAACATTAAAAGAAAACAAGTGAAGGGATTGAATCGGTACTTTAACATGACAAAAAGTGCATCACGACGACGTTTCATCGTGTTTTACTTAAATTTACTTACTATTTATATTCTTTCCTGTGGTTCCATATAAATACTATGTATATGTGCAAAGGCTTTACCCCAACATTCCTCACATGCTTCAAACTAGTACCCTAAATCAAAAACAGCAGTTAATCCTATGCCAGTTACAAAAGGAAATAACTTAATTTACAGGTCTGCATTCATATTAGAGGTGTGTAAATATTAATGCATTTGTGAAATGCAGGTGTAACTTAAGAGGCTACTTTAGCTTTAACTCGTATAAATACAGCGGTAACTAGACTCAGTCTAGTTTAAGTATCCGACGAGATCTCATCGTTTAATTTCACGCCAGACGGTCAAGTGTTTCCATTAGACCACGACAAACGAGATAAAAATAGAAAAAAATATGAATACTTATGCACCCACGATATTTTTTGGTACCGATAGGAAAAAACTAGTATTACGTAACAAGTAAAATTTTAACAAAAACAAAAACCGACTTCAAGGTTCGACTCGATTTCCCTTGGATGCCATCGTCAGATCTTAGTGTCCTTATTATGATACAACCCTTGGGATATCTCTTTTCCATTAAAAAAAGAATCATCAAAATCGGTTCATAAACGACGAAGTTATCCGCGAACATACATAAATATATATATATATATATATATATATATATATATATATATATATATATATATATATATATATATATATATATATATATATATATATATATATATATATATATATATATATATATATATATATATATATATATATATATAGACGGTCGAATTGAGAACCTCCTCCTTTTTTGAAGTCGGTTAAAAATTGCTGAGAAATATGCAAAAAGTTATATTGGATGAAAAATATTTTCCAAAGGCAACTAGCACCTAATTTGTGAATGGTTTTTGTTTTTTTTTCTTCTCAGAGTCTTGATGAGCAAATTCTCTTCACTTTCGTTCATTTCAATTTAATTAATTTACTTGCAGAAATGTAGGTATGCAAAGATCTTAATAAAGTTATAATAATATGTGACCCATTTACATTCTACCATTATGCAATACCAGTGTGCAAATATTCATTTACATTTTCTCCAGACGTCATCGTGGAACAATGAAAACAGTAAGCCCGTTGAATTATACCACACCAGAGTGTTGTCAGTGAAGTGGAGTAAGCAAACGACCGATGTTTTCACTATCATTTGCTGATACAGTTAGTTTGGTGCCCGCTGTGGCATCGACACCGGGTAAGGTTGGGTGTACACTCCGCTGCTGACTGCTAACGGACTGTCATAACTTTTGCAAGTACGATTATATGTTCAGTTTTAGTGTTGATTTGAACTACACAAATAGGTATCTTCGCCGCCGCGCCGTCTTGATCTACTTGGTATCGTAGTTTTACTTGGGTTGGTACAATGTGTTACATCACAAGCTGCTCAACGGGAGTGATGCCACGGCTTCACAGTAAGCTGATTTTGGGCAATCCTTTCGTTGTTTTTACCGAGTTTTACGATTTTTTTTAATAATGCTTTTCGTATATGTAACACACAACGCGATTTAGTCCCAAACTAAGCAGAGCTTGTATTATGGATACTAGACAAGTGATATAAAAATTTATATCATCATCATCGCAGCCTCTAATTTGCCCGTCTTCGGATGTAGGCCTCCTCTCCCAATTTCCATTTCTCCCGATCCCATGCCATCGCCATCCAGTTCAAAAACTTTACATACTTTTTGTAAATACACACATCAAAAGTGTCTAGGGATCAAGCATTTTTATGCGGATTTCTTGAGATTGAGATGTGGCTTTGGCCCTGGCCTGCTCAGTCGCCAGACTTGAACCCGATTGAGCATGCATGGGATATGCTACAGAGAAGAGCTCTGCCGAATATGGAGGGTATCCAGTCGCAAGAAGACCTTTTTTTGTTGTTGAAACGAACATGGGCGGCCATTCCACAGCGTGATTTGGATGAACTCATTTTGAGTATGCCAAACCGATTCTTGTGTTGTTAGTGTTCGCGGTAGAAACACGGCTTATTAATTGTTTAAGTTACCTAATGAAATTTTAAAGAAAACTGTTATTTCAGTCTTTTTTTCGAACTTTAATGTTAGTGGTTCAAATGTCAAAAATCCCTTTATTAGGAAAATGGCAAATTTCTTTATTAATGCAAAGGTGACTTGGTTTCGAAACGAAAACACTTTATTTGATGAATCCTTAAAGAAAATTTTAATCAATATCAATCAGGAGAAAAGTTATTGCAAAAATATATGTTGATCCCTAGACACATATGTTGATCCCTAGACACTTTTGATGTGTGTACATACATATTTTCTACATAGAAAATACAGAAACTTCGAAACAAATATTTGCAGATCAAAGAAACATTTGGCCCGACCCAGGAATCAAACCCGAGCGAGACCTCAAGCACAACGGTCACATACGCTACCGAGGCAGAGAGGCAGTTAAGAATCGGAAGCACAAACCTCCTGTTCCTTTGATTTTACAATGCACACACACCCTTGACTTGCAGGTATCCAAGCAGTTGTAGTTACTTACCATCAGAATACGCCTGTCTACTCATTTGTACGTTTATACCATTAAAGAAATTCGGCTTGGGAATGTTATGTTTTTCGGGCGAAATACAGAAAGAAGATTTTTGGGTACGGCAATTTATAGATAGCTGAAGCTAGGATTAAGGATGCTGTAAGCTGTAAGTAACGCCTGATTCCATAACTTATGCTGTAAGCTTGAATAGAAAACAATGTGACACTTTTTTTTTAAATGTAATATGTGGCAAACGAGCAGACGTATCACCTGATGGTAAGCAATAACCGCAGCCCATGGACACCCTTAACACCAGAGGCATCTAATGTGCGTTGTCGGCCTTTGGGGAATAGAGAGAGGGATGTAGGGAGGGGTTTGGGGCATGGGCCTCCGGTATCCCCACTCACTCGGTGAAACACAGCGCAAGCGCTATTTGTCACCGGTTTTTTATGATGCCGTGGTATCACTCCGGTCGAGCTGGCCTATTCATGCCGAAGCGTGGCTCTCCCACGTATGAACTGCAGTTGCTCTGTACATTTCCATGATTGTTTCTTTTTTAATGACGCGACTTAATTTTTTAGTATGCAAGCGACTGCTGCAGACTTTGTTCCAAGTTTGATTGCCATTGAGTGAAGTAAATTTTATGTAAACATTTATTAATTGGTGTTCGTCGTTTTCCATGTACAATGTCTATTTATATTTACAAAATATAACTTACCTATTTATTTAAAAATATAGCTACAATATAGAAAGTTCAAAGTGAGGACATGTCTTAGAATAAATTTCAATAAATTTTAATATTCAATCATCTAACTCAGAAGCATACGTAAATGATAGTCCAATCATTTTTTTCATCGTAGCTAGTAAAATTACGTTAAACGGATAATTCCTATGATGAAGACTATAAAAACGAAAAACAAATAATGTTTAAGGTTAATTCCTAATAAAACTTTGCAACAACTATCAATTTAATAGTAAAAGAGAATAATTTTTCTCATATTACAGCTACTGTGGAAGCTTAACATACTACTGGAACGAACTCCACAATCGAATAAACAGTCAAAAGCGTCAATTAATTTTGTTGGCTCGAGAAAATTTAAATATTTATAGTTCACGGTTGTGATGGCTAAAAGGTTGATAAGCTGTTTAATAAAAACAAAACGATCAAGATAAAACGATAAAGATAAAACAACAACAATCTTCACTAACAAAGTAAAATATCAGCATTTTAATTTTGGATTTTTCGCCATCATCACTAATAGTGGAGCTTGTCGAAATGGCTATAAAAAGTGTTATCTATTGTGTGTAGTGCTGTATATTTCATAGATACATTGAAGTACGTACACGGACATAACCACTTTTTTACAAACAGTACAGTGCCGCACAGTACCTGTTTGACGCTCTCGACCGGTTGCAGCGGCGAGCAATCCGCATTGTCAACAGTCCCGAAGCCACCGAGTCCCTTGAGCCTCTGCAGTTGCATAGAGATATCGCCTCCATGGCAGTCCTCTATCGCTTTTATCATGGATAGTGTTCTGAAGAGCTCTTCCAACTGATCCCTCTCTCTCCCTTCCTCTACAGGACAACACATGCCGGCCTTGGAAGTCACCGCTTCAGAATAGTAGACATACGTTCTCGTACTCATCGCTTCGGTTCTTCCTTCCTGTGCCGAGCGGTGAAAACCTGGAACTCACTACCAGCATACGTGTTTCCTTCCCACTATGATCCCGGGTCTTTTAAGCGGGGCGTGAAAAAGCATCTCACCAGGCCGCCATAGTGTCGGTCACCATGCTGCATTGTCCTTATTCGCAATGAAGATGGTGACCACCACTCCTGGATTCTGTTCATGCTTACCATCAGGCAGGGCAGAGTCATTTTGGCAGCTAACTATATAAAAAAAAAAACAGAGGGCAACAATAGACTGCACGTTTGGCCTAGTGGTTTAACGGTCACCACGCCGTTTCCTACTTCGCCAAGTGTCGTGAGTTCAAATCCCACGTAGGACAACACTTTGTGTGATCCACAAATTGTTGTTCTGAGTCTGGGTGTTTTTGTGTCCGTTTCATGTATGTTTGTGAAGTCCCCCGTGACGTTGCATTTATTCCTAGTGCAGGAGTTGTCTTATTCAAAATAAAAAACAAGCAGTTCGGTTACCTAGGAAAATGGAATTAAATCAAAATAAAGGAAATTCCCTTGATCCCCGACGTACCTTGGGCTACCTACGGGTTGTAGATAACACCCTCCTGTGTGAGAACCCCAATGTTCCTTTTCTCCAAGAGTATTATCAAATTTAAAGCCAATAGCGTCTACAGTGCTGCTTAAAGTATTAGTTATACTTGTACATTGTTCGTTGTACCACATCTTACACTATTACAGTGAACTCATCGTCTGGACGCATCGTGTTTTCACTATCGTTTGTGAGAATACAGTTACTTGGATCTCCAACTGAGACTAAAACGTGGTAAGGGTAATTTCACACTTGACGACTTCAAAGTTGCTAGCTACTAAAAAGTCTTTATGTTGTAATTTTCTGTACGTTTGTGGGTTTTTACCAGTATTATATTAAAAACCCACTTGAATGAAATGTACTCCATTTTATTTTTGAGGAAATCAATTGAAGATAACAATAAAAAAAACTTCGTTTAAAAAAACCGACTTCAAAAACTAAAAAGTATAAAATAACTTAATTTGTATGTGCTACCTATTCATAGGTTTGAAGTTAGTGCCAAGCCAAACGTAATAGTAGGTACCACACTCGCTATATTTCGAGACGAACGTCAACGACGTCACTGACGCTTCGGTTGTTTTGTTCAACGCGAAGAGCAGCTATCCCGCTAAAGGTCACGCGCGGCGAGTGCGGTACCTATTATTACATTTTGGCTTGGCACCGACTTCAAACCTATGAATAGGTAGCACATACAAATTAAGTTGTTTTATACTTTTTAGTTTTTGAAGTCGGTTTTTTAAAGGAAGTTTTTTTTTTCGCTTTTTAGTCTTTCTCAAGTCTCTCATCATCATTTCATTTAAAATTTAATGATGTCTACAGAATATGAAGGCATGCACACAATTGCTCGTAACTTCATTGCAGGCACTCACGTAAATTTGAGGGTTTCCTTCGATTTCCTTAGGATCCCATCATCAGATCCTGATATGGGACCACATGGGGAGCATACCATTTTGAATACAAAAAGAGTTTTCAAAATCGGTCCACAATTGACGGAATAATCGATGTATAATCGATAAAAAAAAACCGATGCAATTGAGAACCTCCTCCTTTTGGAAGTCGGTTAAAAACAATAATTTGTCATCTTATTAATTTTATCATCATTAATAAATTAACTAAATACGTGCACTTAGTAAGCAATAAATTATTTGATTTTGAACACTCTTAGGAAGTTATTTCTAACTAGTTATGTATTTTTTTCATGTTTTAGAAGAATATGAAATATAAATAGAACAGTTCCACATTCAGGCGTAATATAATTATAGAATCTTATTAAGTAAATCCATTATTCTAAGTAACCGAGACATTACATGCTTTAACCTTTTGCCAAATTTTAGATTGCAAATTTTCGCTTATATAAAACTAAAACATAGAGCACTCAATTTTTAGGTGTAGATATGCTGAGACGGCGGAGCGAGACCGGAAGAGATTTAGAACTCTCCCGGCCCGCCATGCCTGGGAACGGGCCAGGTACCGCAGGCGACTCAGGCGCCGGAGATCGGAGAACGATCTCCGTCCTCCATAAGCGCAAGCCTGGGGGTGACAGATGAGGTCATCTGTCACCCTAGCAGAAGCAGGCTTGGGTGGCGACGCGGACGCTACGGAGCGGGCGCGCCCTGGGGGACAGTAACGGGAACATTGGGGTTCCCACACAGGAGGGGGCTATCTACAAACCGTAGGTGGCCCGAGGTACGTCGGGGTTCCAGGGTTTTCATTTCTAGGGTGCACCTGGTTCTCCGGCATCTAGTACCCGAGACGGCGTGCGGTTTTAGTCGGTTCAAGTCCGACATGCCACCAGGGGGTGGTATCCGAAGGGATTTCCGCACGGAAAAAAAATGTAGATATGCTTGTTTAATCAAAAATGTGTGTTATAACGGTTAAAACTTTATTTTGTTTATATATTTATTATAGTTCTCATTTCAGAACAATGAATTACTTAAAAAATATTATGAGAATCGAGATAAATGTTACGCCGTCTTTGCAAGATTCAGAAAAGTATTCGCTTTAAAACCGAGGATGAAAATCACTTCAGCATAATACATATATTACAGCAAACATGTACACTACTTTGCGCTTTTGTTTATGTACTGTGTATAATGAAAACTAAATAAATTGGCAAAGCTATTTCAAAGATGTTGGAAAGACCCTTTAAAAATATAACATAGTCTATCCGTAGCTACAACAATTGTTTCAAAAGAAACCGCTTACATTTGAGTAAATCTCTGATTGACTGCCAAAACGACTGTACTTTAATAGGGAATAAATTCTAAAATTTAAATGCTACAAACTACATGTACTATAATATATGAAATGTTATTCGTCACTCCTTTGAACTAAATCGGGACAACACAAAGTAAGAACGATAAATAAGTCAAGTGTACATTTGGACGTTGATAAATCGCATCCTTTGGAAAATCTAAATTCTCCAGGAACGTTGTTTGAACTACAACCAAATTTAATTTAACAATTTGTAAGGAAGACATCTTGAATTGTGAAATTTGTAAACTCTAATGTACAATTACTTTGGGAAATTCTCCCAAAAGATTTTGTTACACATTACACTAGTATAAACACCACCAATTTGGTTCTTGAAAGTAATTGTACATTAGAGTTTACAAGGTAGTAGAGCCACGCTGATTTCAGCACGAATGGGCCGGCTCGACCGGGGCGGTACTACCCTCGCACAGAAAATCAACGTAAAATGACCACGTTCGTGCTGTCGTGTTTCGTTGGTGAGTGCGAGACCGGAGGCCCAAGTAGTCTAGTCAACAAGTTCCATACTTGTTGACTAGACTAAAAGATGCAGCAGCATCACTAGGCCGCCATGGTGTGGGTCGCCATACTGCATTGTCTGCATTCGCATTGAGTATGGCGACCAATACTCTTGGATTCTGCTTATGCTTTCCATCAGGCAGAGTAGAGTCATTTTGGCGGGCCAAACATAAAAAAAAAAAAAAAAAAAAAAAAAAAAAAAAACATTATTACTTAGTTTGATTAATCAACCAGTAATCGTGAAGGTTTAATACTTGTAGTCACAATACTAGAATTGTCATAGAAATCTACTTGGGAAGAGACATCGGTAAGTGATGGACAAGCAAATATCATTCTTTCATTGTTGCTGTCAGCTGTGCCCGCTACTTTGTACACATGACATTTGAATTTTCAAGGTTTTTTTTTCACCGTTTAAACCTTCCCTGGTCCCAAACGACCAACATATCAAAACCTAAATCAACTAAATCGGCCCAGCCGTTCTCGGGTTTTAGCGAGACAAACAAACAGCAATTGATTTTTATATATTAGATTAAATGTCTTACCGACAGTAACAAGATGGTTTGGTACAGAGCAAATGCTCTCCTTTTCTAACCTTACAAATTCCAATTGAGATATTTTGAACAATACCTCGGTGTGATTTCTAACTCTATTTTATACGATCATCATCTTCCTGGCCTTTATTATTCCTAAGATTTGGGGTCGGCTGTCACCCTAGCAGAAGCAGGCTTGGGTGGCGACGCGGACGCTACGGAGCGGGCGCGCCCTGGGGGACAGTAACGGGAACATTGGGGTTCCCACACAGGAGGGGGCTATCTACAAACCGTAGGTGGCCCGAGGTACGTCGGGGTTCCAGGGTTTTCATTTCTAGGGTGCACCTGGTTCTCCGGCATCTAGTACCCGAGACGGCGTGCGGTTTTAGTCGGTTCAAGTCCGACATGCCACCAGGGGGTGGTATCCGAAGGGATTTCCGCACGGAAAAAAAATGTAGATATGCTTGTTTAATCAAAAATGTGTGTTATAACGGTTAAAACTTTATTTTGTTTATATATTTATTATAGTTCTCATTTCAGAACAATGAATTACTTAAAAAATATTATGAGAATCGAGATAAATGTTACGCCGTCTTTGCAAGATTCAGAAAAGTATTCGCTTTAAAACCGAGGATGAAAATCACTTCAGCATAATACATATATTACAGCAAACATGTACACTACTTTGCGCTTTTGTTTATGTACTGTGTATAATGAAAACTAAATAAATTGGCAAAGCTATTTCAAAGTTGTTGGAAAGACCCTTTAAAAATATAACATAGTCTATCCGTAGCTACAACAATTGTTTCAAAAGAAACCGCTTACATTTGAGTAAATCTCTGATTGACTGCCAAAACGACTGTACTTTAATAGGGAATAAATTCTAAAATTTAAATGCTACAAACTACATGTACTATAATATATGAAATGTTATTCGTCACTCCTTTGAACTAAATCGGGACAACACAAAGTAAGAACGATAAATAAGTCAAGTGTACATTTGGACGTTGATAAATCGCATCCTTTGGAAAATCTAAATTCTCCAGGAACGTTGTTTGAACTACAACCAAATTTAATTTAACAATTTGTAAGGAAGACATCTTGAATTCTGAAATTTGTAAACTCTAATGTACAATTACTTTGGGAAATTCTCCCAAAAGATTTTGTTACACATTACACTAGTATAAACACCACCAATTTGGTTCTTGAAAGTAATTCTACATTAGAGTTTACAAATTTTACAATGAAAGATGTCTTCCTTACAATTCACAAAGTATAAAATTGAATAGCTAAAAAAATAAGAGTATTATTGACGAATAAACACATTATTACTTAGTTTGATTAATCAACCAGTAATCGTGAAGGTTTAATACTTGTAGTCACAATACTAGAATTGTCATAGAAATCTACTCGGGAAGAGACATCGGTAAGTGATGGACAAGCAAATATCATTCTATCATTTTTGCTGTCAGCTGTGCCCGCTACTTTGTACACATGACATTTGAATTTTCAAGGTTTTTTTTTCACCGTTTAAACCTTCCCTGGTCCCAAACGACCAACATATCAAAACCTAAATCAACTAAATCGGCCCAGCCGTTCTCGGGTTTTAGCGAGACAAACAAACAGCAATTGATTTTTATATATTAGTTTAAATGTCTTACCGACAGTAACAAGATGGTTTGGTACAGAGCAAATGCTTCTCCTTTTCTAACCTTACAAATTCCAATTGAGATATTTTGAACAATACCTCGGTGTGATTTCTAACTCTATTTTATACGATCATCATCTTCCTGGCCTTTATTATTCCTAAGATTTGGGGTCGGCTACTAGTTCAACTGGTTTTATCTGAATATGAGTTTTTTACACGGAGCGACTGGCATCGGACTCCGCAACCCTGAGGGTGAACTGAATTCGAAGGTTGAACTAGTTGTCAGTATATTTGAGCGCACTGACTTCCCAATAACATTTGAACGATTGTTCATGACGACCGGGATCGACGGCTTAACGTGCTCTCTGAGGCACGGGCGGGGAACACCGCCATCTTCCATACTCCAGGCTGCTATTAAGAATTTCTTGCACGAAAAACCCAACAGCAGTCCGACCCGGGAATCGAACCCGAGATCTCTTGATCTGCAGTCACTTGGGCTGACCACTAGACCAACGAGGCAGTCTATTTCCAATTCTATTTTATACGATGAATTTGTAAAATCACTATAATTCTGTGAGCATTTAATTCTGTGAAATCTGTATTTATTCTACGTAGAATAACTTCAAGTACAAAAGTTATCGAATTCTAAATGAAATCGCAGACAGAAAAAAAATTTAACTGCGAATCACACAAATCGTAAATGGAGATCCAAGAGATAGCAGTTGACCCAGTTGCTGTTTGCGAAGCAAACACTAAAAAAGTCCCACTGAGAGATTAATTTTGAGTACAGTTTATCTAGTCATAAATTATTAATAGGCCGTTCTAGCGGACGTTTTTTACGAGCTTGAAATAGATTGGCTTGTAAACAGATATATAAATTAACACTAAGAAAAATTTGATACATAATACATATAGGATATCTGTATTAGGTAAATTAATATATCATGTTATTTATTTAAAAGGTCTTCTAACTTCAAAGTCATTAACGCGTAAGATAAAACGATACTGATTGATTACATGTATTAATAATTTAATTTTATTAGATAGGGTTAAACAAATGTTGTAAACGGAACTGTAAAAGCTTTTAGAATAATAAATGTCCACTTATCACGAGATCTTAACATTTTTTTCTTAATACAAACTTTTAAAAGATTAAAGCAATAAAAATATTTTAGAATTCAGACAACATTAACTTCTAATAAATTATTCAAAAAATCTCTTAAGTAGGGAATAAATTTTGAATGGCGAATCCAAGTTGGCAAGAAATTGTAACTAAAGCTTAGCACTCATTATAGGACGCGACGGCGTGACCGCATTGCGCATGCGGTTGGCCTGCGAACCGGCAACCGTTCTTTTATTTTGATTAGAAAACTTAACTGACCGAATTAAAGGAATGTTATTAAACCTATTTGATTTCTTTTTCCTTAAAATTGATCTGTATTTATATGCCATTGAGCATCTGATAAGATATCTAAAACTTAGACCTCAAAGCGTTTCTATACTTGTATTATAATGCATTAAAGTATAATAGGCGTAAATGCTAATAGGTTTCCAGAATCATAGGTGTTTTCTGAAGAAGCCAGACAAAGTTCATGAATAAACATTTAGAATTTCATGAGCTTTAACTGTAAATATGGTTACGTACTATTACAGTGTACTTGGCCGAAGCTCATCTGCAATTACTTTTCAATACTAAACATGACTAAATTATTACTACAGTAGTCATGTTACTATGTAGTGGCATCATTGAATTTCAGGTCAAAGCTTCTATTTGAATTTGAAAATACATCACAACCTTATTCTTTTTGTTTTGGATAAATTGTAAAGGGAGACTATAACTGCCTCGTTGGTCAGGGGTTTGCGTCAGCGACTGCAGATCAAGAGGTCTCGGGTTCGATTACCGCCCGTGCCTTGGAGAGCACGTGAAGCCGTCGGTCCCGGTTGTCATGAACATCTATGGCAATCGTTATTTGGAAGTCAGTGCACTCAAATATTCTGACAACTAGTTCAACCTTCGAATTCAGTTCGCCTTCAGGTTTCTGAAGGTCAGATGCCAGTCGCTCTGTGTAAAAACTGATATTCAGGTAAAACCGTTTGAACTAGTAGCAGACCACAAATGATCTTGGGAATAATAAAGAATAGGAAGATGATGTTAAAGGTAGTAAAGCCACGCTGATTTCAGCACGAACAGGCCGGCTCGACCGGGGCGGTACTACCCTCGCACAGAAAACCAACGTAAAATGACAGCAGCAGTGCTGTCGTGTTTCGTTGGTGAGTGCGAGACCGGAGGCCCAAATAGTCTAGTCAACAAGTTCCATACTTGTTGACTAGACTAAAAGATGCAGAAGCATCACTAGGCCGCTATGGTGTGGATCGCCATGCTGCATTGTCTGCATTCGCAATGAGTATTGTGACCACCACTCTTGGATTTTCCTTATGCTTTCCATCAGGCAGAGTAGTCATTTTGGCGGGCCATTCATAAAAAAAAATGTAAAGGGAGGATTAGTATCAAATTCAGATTTGAAATATAGCAAGTAAGAGTATGTGACTACGAATCGGTATGGAAAGGTTGAAAACTAAGAACGAAACTCAGGCGCTTGAACCTTATGGTTTACTAGACACGATGAACCCGCGGACAGAGAGAATTTTATATTAGCATATTTAAGGTCTAGCTCTGGACTATTAAAGTCAAAATAAACTGTTTTTCTTTTTGTATAAGGTTTAATTGAGCTTTTTACACTATACACTGACTGATAAAAAGTTATAAAAGTTCTTTACATTAAAATGAAAGAATGTTGGATGTTCATTAGAAGTGGTTTAATTGTCTAAATGCGCTTAGGGATTTCGACGAAGAAATCTAAAAGTATATTTCAAATCAACTTTACCATTCTACGACCGAATACGTCTGCATCTTTTGATTGGAAGGGAGTTTCTTTTACAATATTGTGCTTAGAATGTATATGCAATACAATTGTTAACTCAGTGCTCATCATTTATTATTGCAGCTTGAAAATTGGAGCAGTTAAGATATCGTCGAGGTCTGTGCTAAGTATACACAATAAAATTTGTTACGACATTATGGCAACACTGTTTAAGTTGTTGCTTCTATCAATATCTTGATTTAGAACAAAATAGATAATTGGTATACGAATTATAAAAAACATTATATTTACTGCCTAAACCTAAAGGTTATATAGCTTCATGTTTTTTGTAATAACCATTACTGAACCTGAGTAAAGAGAATATTTTAAATTTGAATGAATGGTTTGTTTTAAGAACAAGACAAATATTCAGCTGATAAATAATGTAGGTGTTAGAAAGACAATCATTGAATATTAAAATGATATTGAAGAGTAAAACACTTTTGCAGCCTGGCGTAGAACTTACTATAAGGAAACAGGATTTTTGGAGCCTGTTAGATATACCAAAGAATACATTTCACACACGGCCGTCTAATCCTAGACTATACAGAGCGTGTACTATGGTAACCAGGGTTGTGATAAATATTTTTAGGTACTTATATATCCTATCCTACTAATATTATAAATGCGAAAGTTTGTCAGGATGTGTGTTTATTGCTCTTTCACGCAAAAACGACTGACCAGATTTGCATGAGACTTTGCAGTAATATAGCTTAGACATCAGAATAACATAATAAGTTCAAATTTATAGAGATGTTTTAAATTTAAATACCGACATTAGCGGGCGGAGCCGCGAGCAAAAGCTAGTTATATATAAATTACACCCAGACACAACAAATGATTAGACTTGTGTGAAAATGTAATCCGCAACCTCTATTTTCTTACATCTTTGTTGGTTAACTTGGCCTCAGGGCGGTGTCCGGCCGTAAAAAAAGACTTTTCTGTGGTATTTTTGAATGCTTGTGAATTCTGTCAATTTGCAGTTAGCCATGATCCTGACTGTATTGCTTGGACTGTGACACAGAAAAGTGTATAAAGCGAAATGAAATCGATTGAAATAACCTAACCTGAACATAAGTTTTTACTTCAATTTTACCTCGAGATTATTGATAAGTGCGATAAACCATTAGTGTATAGATATTTCCAGAAAAAAATACTTTTCGAAGATAAACGCTTACTGTATACGACACCTGGTCTATTCTCCCCTAATGAACAATTTATTTTAGAAAGATACTAGCGGACTCATGCAACCTCGTCGTTTCCCCCGTTTTTGAAACATTTTTCATTGGTGCTCCGCTACTATTGGTCGTAGCGTAATGATATATAGCCTATAGACTTCCTCGATAAATGTACTATCCAACACTGAAAGATTTTTTCAAATCGAACCAGCGGTTCCTGAGATTAGTCCGTTCAAACAAACAAACTCTTCAGCTTTATATAATAGTATAGATTGCGGTAGATAATTTAGCGAACAACAGAATTGATATTCCCAATAATAGTCGGCATTGGCTTTGTTTTTATTACTGAACATGGTTTTGGTGAGCACGACTAACCAATTTCCACTTAATTAAGTGATTTCTTAAGATTTTAGAGTATATGATGACTATTTTATGTTAATGATTATGTTATCATTAACATCGTAATTATTTTAGAGAATCAAGATGAAATGAGGTGATACGGTATAATCATATAACCGTATCATGTTATTAGTATCATTTATTTTCTCTTTATAAAACTTTACCTTTCATTATATCGGTTCTGTCCGTCCGTCCTTAGATTAGATATGGATTAATATAAATTATTTACTGTGCAATAAAATATTAAGGTATGGTATTACATGACTACTAATAAAATAGACGTAGAAGAAACAGGATTGAAATATATCTTTAAATTTTCATTGATTTACATATTATGGAAGCTCTGTACACCTACTTTATGAGATTTTTACATCACATAGAAGGATGACTTAAGAGAAGGACCTGGGCATTGAGTTTGGTGATGTACAAAAATGCCTAATGTTAATAAATAAATAATCGCTATCGCTTTTTTGACTCCACATCAATGCAAAACTAAATTTGTCTATTAAATGGGAATATGATAGACTTTGTATCCTTTCAATCGGTAAGAAATATCCTAAATATGATCTCAATGGACAATGTACAGCTACTTTAAAAAAACCGTAGTGTGAAGGAAACGTATTTTAAAGTTTTAAACTGATGTAAAGTTAAAATCTTTTAATATATAAAGTTAAAATTTACTTCTGCTGCGCTCATAGCCCAGTTGCACGAGGGTAAGCAATAAAGGCGCAGTCAGTACCTGGATGGGTGACCGGTGGTGGCATGATACCGTTGTTATCATAAGATAAAAGTCGTGAAGCTTAAGTAGAGGCCTTTGAGTGGCTTTAAAACATCCTACGGCAAGATTACGTAGCCACAACGTTGTCTTGCCAGTACCTCACCCGCACTCGGCCAACGTGGGGACGTATGGCCTTATCCTTCTCCTGAGAAGAGACCCGAGCTCAGCAATAAGATATTAATCATAATTAATATAATTAAGAGGTATTGATGATTTTATTTCTGATACATTATTATTTATTGTGGTCGTTTTTTATTTACTATAACGTAGTGTAGGACATCCACAGGCCAGGTTAACGTGGGAGAGCGCGTGGCTCTCCCACGATAAAAATGAATGGGCCGGCTCGACCGCAGTGATACCATGGCCTTTCCCATCCCCCAAAGGCGGGCAAGGCACTTGTGACGCCTCTGGTGACCGCGGGCGTCCATGGGCGGCGGTACTACTACTGCTGATATGGAAACCGCAACTCAAAAGTCACTAATTTCCGTTAATAAAATACATTTTTGTTACAATATCATGGGTGAACAAAAACAAATCTGTAATTTTTATTATTAATATTAATTATTACTACTAATAAAAACATACAAACATAAACACAGTCTAAAGATTTTTTTAACTTCACTTGAACTTAATTATCTGGAAGAGATTGCTTTTAGCAATATACATATATATTATTTACACTGTCTGGTGTGTTAAAGAATTAAATAAAAAATTGAGTAATGTTATAAATCTTATTTATAAATTTAGACATTACTACCAGGACTACCTATGTATTATTCTTATGTATAAGCTATATTACTGTAAAGTTTCATCCAAATCCGTTCAGTAGTTTTTGCGTGAAAGAGTAACAAACATCCATCCATCCATACCTACAAACTTTCGCGTTTATAATATTAGTAGGATTTGGTTTTGACAACTTACTCAACTATAAGTTTGTTTAACCCCGTATTAGATGAAAACGTTATGTAGATGACCTGTTGTATCTCTTAAATAATCGAAATATTGATAGTTTTGTTGAAATATTTTTGATAAGCAGATACGGATTTCTATCAATAAAATGGTCACTTACATATTTGTATTGATAAAAAAATACGTAGCCGTGAAAATTCAAAACTTTTATCATTAAATACCTATTAAAGTGATAATGTGTTTGTTTGCTTTTAATTGGGCTATTTCTCTAAATTTTTTAAAGGTGCTTAATTTTAATACACTAACGTAATAAATTTTATTAAGTATTCATTGATATGCATGATCACAAAATTATTTAGATTAAAAAACGAATATTTTACAAGGATATTAGTTAAATACATAAAATTAATACGAAAGGAAAAGTTTGATTTGAATATTAGTTTTATGTGAAACTTGATAGTGTTCGGATCATTAAAATGGAGCGTCACAAACAAGCAAAATATTTACACTGGATTTTGTCACATGCTATAAATAATTACTGTTTGATGATCTTTTTCCTTTTTAACAAGCTTCGGTCACACTAAACAAAAAAAAAAGCTATATTATTTAGTTTCCTCGAAAATAAATTGTTATAGTCTCCGCTTTTTTATTTTTAACGACTTCATTTTAAATCTAAATACATTGAAAGGTCAAAATACCGCAACATGGCGAATATAGTAATTATTCAAGTTCATAAAAATCAAAGCCTTAATTGATTTGCACTAACACAATCATGGTATTTAGTTTTATATTTAGGTATTATTAAAGACTAGCGACCAGGTCCGGCTACGCTCATAAGTATTTAAAATACTCGGATTTTCTCTACTATATGCATGTAATAAACTCTTGAATCACTCTATCTATTGTTAAAAACTGCATTAAAGTCCATTGAGTAGTTTAAAATTCCTAAGCGAACCGACGACAGCGGAAGCGACTTCATTTTACACTATGTAAAGATGTAGATTTAGGTTAGGTATGAGAGCGAACCAAAAAAGATTTTCTTGTATTAGACACAGGAACAAGTTAACTTCATCACTCTACTTACAAAACTCAAGAAAATTTATACAAAATACTAAAGGAAAATTGATAAATTTTCTTAAAATTGCCAATAAAACGGGTAAGGCCTTTTTTCCAAATGGCAGCTAACTGCTTCGATTTGCAATATTCATAAATATTTCACATAATAAAACGATCGCCATTATAGCAAACGCTCATTTTGTTTATCAACATAATGACATTTAAAGCTTTTTTAATATACATATTTAAATAAATACTATTCCTACTGAATTGTAATGGACTCTTATATTTGAATATACTTGTTATTATAATATAACACGGTTATAGTTATAACTAGCTGACCCGGCGAACTTCGTACCGCCATAATTATTTACATATCTGTCTCAGCTTCCCACAGGCAGTGTACAGTCCCGTACAAAAAAAATACTTTTCCCATTATCTTTTATTTATTTTTTCTTTCTAACAAAAAATAAGAATGAAATCGGTATGTGTTATTGAATTACAACTAAGTACATATTTTGACTTTTATCCCAGGAAACCGTGCTGAATTTTTCCCGAAGGAAAAAAAGTATCCTATGTCCTTGCCAAGGATTTGAGTTCATACTACGAGATAGGATGAACTCAAATCATGCCAAGTTTCATTTGAATCCGTTCAGTAGTTTCGGCGTGATGCGCGGCCAAGATACAGACAGACAGATAGACAAAAATGAAAAAAAAAACAGTTTTGGCTTCAGTATCGATTATAGAGAGCTCTCCAAAAAAAAATTCAAAATATCTTTAATGTACAGAATTGGACCTGTTTCATTTTTATTAGGTCTTTACCTATGAAATTGCCGTTCTTCAGTACTGGTCATTTCAAATAAAAAACATTCCAACAAGCCCTAAACCAAAAATGACCCCTAAAAAGTGATGGTCACTGTTTGGTGGTCTATTGCGGGTGTGATTCACCACAGCTTTTTACAAAACGGCATGAGCATTAATGCAGATGTGTACTGTGAAGAACTGGACAGAATGATGGAGAAGCTTGCACATCTGCAACCAGCTTTGGTCAATCAGTCGTCCCCACTGCTCCTTCACGATAACGCGCGACCCCATACTGCGAAACAGACAGTCTCCAAGCTGCAAGAGCTGGGGTTGGAAGCTCTCCCTCATCCGCCATACTCACCAGACCTTGCACCTACAGACTATTACTTTTTCCGAAATTTAGACAACATTTTAGTGGGTAACAAATTCAATTCCCGAGAGGCAGTACAAAATGCCTTTGAAGAGTTTGTTGCCTCCCGTCCAGCAGATTTTTACAAAAAGGGCATCAATAAACTGCCAATGCTTTGGCAAAGATGCGTCTATTGCATGAGTGATTGCTTCGAATAACAGAAATAAAAAAGTTTAAAAAAATAAGTACTTTCACTTATTGCATACAAAACGGCAATTTCATAGGTAAAGACCTATTATTATAAGTATATATTTTCGAATTAAAACCAAGAAACGTTGAACATATCATATGCAGATAATTATGATAAGCTTTTAGTACTAGCTGGCCTGACTAGGTGTGAGGGTTTTCTGCGTGTCTTTAAAATCCCCTTAGTTAAGTCATCTTCAATCTACGTTTGGTTACAAGATTAATTAATTAAGCATACAAAGCTTATTCTGCCTCATTGGCCTAGCAGTTAGCATAAGCGACTGCTGATCAAGAAGTCTCGCGTCCATTCCCGGGTCGCACTGCTTTTGGGTTTTTCTTACAAGAATTTATTAATAGCATAGCCCGGAAAAAGGAAGATGACTGTGTTTCCCGCCTGTGCCTCGGAGAGCACGTTAATCTGTCGGTCTCGGTTGTCATGAACACCTATGACAATCGTTATTGGGGAGCAAGCAATTGAACTAGAAGCCGACACCAATTAATCTTGGGAATAATACAGGCTAGGAAGATGATACAGAGCTTATTCTTTTCTAATTAAAAGCTTATTTTTAGAACTATCTGTTATTACAATGTATGCCGCAAAGTTCGGCGAGTTGATGACCCTGTTTTAGTGATTTCTCCAAATGTAGCGCACACGGATACCTAACACTTGCATCTCCGACCTACTGCCTGCATCCCGTTTATCCGTAAGAGACTTGAGGTAACTTGCAGTGCAAGACCACCTGCAATGAAACAGCTAGGATCGGGCTGCTTGCATAAGGACCCAAGCTCCCTTGTACTATTCTTTATCGCATTCTTAAGAAATAATTCATACTCTCGATTCTCGGCACTTGATGGAACTTGTTAAATACATTCTGGCATTGAACTCACTTGTACTTATTCCACTATTTTCATTAACTCAGTCAGTTAGGTTTAGTTAAGGTCAGGATTGAAGCTAGCTCAAAGTGGAATAAGCACAAGTCAGGTTAATTCTAGAACGTTTAGTACATTCTAATATAAAGAAAGAAGTTATGTTCATGTATCAAATGTGTCATGCAGTTATGAAGTCAATCAGACGCTCAGCCATTAAAGAAACTGGTCAAATACATTGTATAGATTTCAAATAAATTTAAAATTTAAAAAAACCCCTATGCAGCATTAGGTCGAATTTATCAATGACATAATTGTCATTTAACAATTATACGGGCACGTTTTGCAGACATTCGGTTACTCTTCCCCACTTTCACCCTCATAACTTTTAAACGACTCAACCGATTTTCATGAAACATGTCTAAGAACACTCGCACGTAACTCACCTTTCGTACAAAAACAGATAGAATACAGACAGACAGACACACAGACACGTCAAACTTATAACACCTCTCTTTTTGCGTCGGGGGTTAATAAAGTAGAGGACACCGCTTGCAACTGATTTAGTATTATCACTTGTAGATAACAAACATTGTAGTCACTATGTGATGGTGTTTATCCAGATAATCATTAAGATAAATAAAGTCACTACACTATCGATACTTAAAGGTGCACTTAGTTTAATACTAGCGGACTCACGCAACCTTGTTTGTGTCTCCTATTGACCGTAGCGTGATAATTTTCCCCCGTTTTTGAAACATTTTTCATTGGTGCTCCGCTCCTATTAGTCGTAGCGTGATGATATATAGCCTATAGCCTTCCTCGATAAATGTACTATCCAACACTGAAAGAAATTTTCAAATCGGATCAGCGGTTCCTGAGATTAGCGAGTTCAAATAAACAAACAAACACTTCCGCTTTATATAATAAGTATAGATATGAACATTTAACTAAAATCGTCCGAACCGGTTCCTCTTATCAAACTTGGAAGTGCGGTGTGTACTTGCAAGTGTGGTGAATAAATTGAATGACCACAATGGGTAGATAGGAACGCTCCGAGTTTATCTTATTTGGCACAATGCAATGGAGAGATTTCAATTGTGTTCCTACGTTACGGTTACACATGGACTAGTAGTTCGCCCAGCAAAGATGTCTTGAAATTTTAAAATGTTTATTATGAATTATCTTCGAAAAGTAGAAATTACGTTCGAGTATAATGTCACTATTTCGCCAGCAATGTAATTGATTATTCGATGTATGAAAAGACAGCTGTCCTTCCCAATATCGTATGCTATTTGTAGATACTGTTCTGCTCGATACATTTAAAACAACGACACAAAGAACATCATGAAAAATAAGTGTGATCAGAATATAAAATTAGGGCTTTAATATGATATGAAATATAAAAATACTTATAAAAAGCTGTATTTTTTATCCTGAACATAGGAATAAATTATAATAAAGCTTGATTTTTTTGAATTTGTCTTTTTTCTTACTCAATTTCATCCTTTTTGTCCAGTCCTTCATCCCCCTAAGGTAGTTAGTAATGTGAATAAGTGGGTAATAACACATAATAACTAATAGTACTAGTACTAACGTAGTAATAAGTTAGGCCATGTAGTTGTGCACTAATTGTTTTGAGACTAACTACTTGGTTTTGTTTTTTAACCCCCGACCAAAAAGAGGGTTGTTATAAGTTTCACGTGTCTGTCTGTCTGTGGCACCGTAGCGCCCGAACGGATGAAGCGATTTCTTTTGTATGAAAGGTGAGTTACGTGCGAGTGTTCTTAGACATGTTTCATGAAAATCGGTTGAGCCGTTTAAAAGTTATGGGGGTGAAAGTGGGGAAGAGTAACCGAATGTCTGCAAAAATATCATCGAGTGGGGTCTCAAATGAAAGCGCATAACGTGTTTTTACTTTTTAAAGGGAACTCAAGTTATTATGTCGGGGGTAATTTTTAATTTTGAGAATTTATAGTTATTACAACCTTTAACTATTTTTTTTAGTTTTATTTTTTAAATAATACGTATATTTTTACGTTCTTGAAGATTGTATGTGTCTCCAATATACAGAAGTTCATTTATTTACGACTAGCGACCCGGGCCGGCTTCGCACAGAAGTCTTTGAATTCTCGGACTACGTCCTATAATATGCATGTATTATACACACATCAAAAGTGTCTAGGGATCAACATATGTGTCTAGGGATCAACATATATTTTTGCAATAACTTATCTCCTGATTGATATTAATTAAAATTTTCTTTAAGGATTCATCAAATAAAGTGTTTTCGTTTGTCACAGTAACGATAAACCAAGTCACCTTTGCATTAATAAAGAAATTTGCCATTTTCCTAATAAAGGGATTTTTGACATTTGAACCACTAACATTAAAGTTCGAAAAAAAGACTGAAATAACAGTTTTCTTTAAAAATTTATTAGGTAACTTAAACAATTAATAATCCGTGTTTCTACCGCGAACACTAACAACACAAGAATCGGTTTGGCATACTCAAAATGAGTTCATCCAAATCACGCTGTGGAATGGCCGCCCATGTTCGTTGAAACAACAAAAAAAGGTCTTCTTGCGACTGAATACCCTCCATATTCGGCAGAGCTCTTCTCTGTAGCATATCCCATGCATGCTCAATCGGGTTCAAGTCTGGCGACTGAGCAGGCCAGGGCCAAAGCCACATCTCAATCTCAAGAAATCCGCATAAAAATGCTTGATCCCTAGACACTTTTGATGTGTGTACATATAAACCTTTGTCTTGAATTATTCTATCTATTATTTAATCCGCATTAAAATCTGTTGAATAGTTTAAAAGATCTAAGCGAACAGACAGCGGAAGCGACTTCATTTTTAACCAACTTCAAAAAAGAGGTGATTCTCAATTAGATTGTATTTTATTTACTTGGTAAATATGTTTTGTTGGATTATGATTTGTACACAGAATCCACATTTCTAGAAACAGATCCGCCTCTTATGAGAAACTCCTACTTAACCGGTTGATATAATCATTAATACAATCGTCTATTTATTTATGATAATTGCATACTAAATAGGGTTATTATCGTCTTTGAATTATCTCTATTATTATATTATTAGTTTTGTATGCTGAATGACATGAATTATCAAAAATGTGGTATTAAAACTTTTATTTAATATGTTGTTTAATATTTTGTTTAAGTGTTACAAGTCATAAAATCCTTCTAAAGGGACTTTCATGAAATTTATGTTTAGTTATTTATGTTTTTAATGAATTGTTCTTATATTAACAT
The DNA here is from genome assembly GCA_949125395.1 of Diaphora mendica. Taxonomy (NCBI): domain Eukaryota; kingdom Metazoa; phylum Arthropoda; class Insecta; order Lepidoptera; family Erebidae; genus Diaphora; species Diaphora mendica. The sequence continues at coordinate 39,496,128 of OX421311.1, read as the reverse complement.
AATTTTACAGTTTAATAAATGTGTAATAAAATTAGTTAAAATGCAAAACAATTTTATCAACAACCTAACTTTTATATTGGCTTAGAAAGTGATGAAATTACTTCGACTGCCTCGCGGTTGGCGTGTGCGACTGCTGATCATGGGGTCTCGGGTTCGATTCCCAGGTCAGATCAAATGTTTGTATGATCTACAAATATTTGTTTCGGAGTTTGGGTGTTTTCTATGTATAATAATATGTATGTATTTACAAAAAAAAAAGTAATTATGTATTAGTATCAGTTGTCTAGTACCCATAACACAAGCTCTGCTTAATTTGGGACTAGATGGCGTTGTGTGTTCGATTCCCGAAATGTTTATATTTATTTATTTATTTATAAATTGATATGAATGTTTCTAATATGCATTTTTAAAGATTTGAAAGCATCTGATTACGTTTAAAGACAAGTAGCTAAAAAATAGACCAATAAAGTTAAATATAGTTATTAAAATTCAATAGAAACTACGCGAAGAGAATTTGCAATAAAGAACACAATTCAACTGCTTATTATTCTATACAATCCATTAATTTAGTCCATATATCTGGTAGCCATCCAATACATAAAATCTGTCACAGAACATGACACTATCATATTACAAATCAGGCTCTGCTACTGAATATTCAACAGCTATCAATGAAAAAGATACCGATATGATCGTTAAATTTACATATTGGAGTTTAAGAAAATTATTATGAAAATTACTTGGAATGTATATTCAACAGTAGTGTAGAAGTAAGTGTTAGTAAACTTTAAAGTTGAGTAATTCTATAATCATTATACTCCGAGTTTTTGGGTTAAATGAAGTTGAAATACATCATCTCTGAAAATTTCAACTAACCATCACGGTTTATGAGATACAGCCTGGTGACAGACGGACAGCGAAGTCTTAGTGATAGGTTCCCGTTTTACCTTTTGGGTAAGGAAAACGTTTTGAACTGTTGTAACCACAAAAGATGTAACACGAGATATTTATATACCTAATAGATAAACATCTCAAAGTACGAAAAATAGTAAAGTTATCATTTCCGTTGTACGAATGATGGGCTAAAAATCAATAAACTGAACTCTGAAGACAACGTATCTAAAGTCAAGACCTGGAAAAAAGTGATAAAAAGCCCCAGCAAATAAAATCTGCCAAGAGGTTTAAGGATCTGCCTCTTAAGTGTGACCTACACTTTAAATTGCCTCAACTCTTGTAACACGCCACGGGGTGTAACACTTTAACCGTAGGCCGTTAATTTTATGAGGTCACGACCTGTGGGGTTCCACATCAAAAAAAGATAAATATGTAAATATAATGTTCAGACATACCAATTTTTAAGGCAGGTTTAAGTACTTGCAAACCATGCCGTAAATACAAATCAAAGAAGTGTTACTTATAAAAGTACTTCATAATCATCAACATTCTTTAGAAGTCCGCTGTTGGACATGAGTCTCTCCTTATAAAGAATGTTTTGGTCTACCCATGACAACCAGACGGATTGTTTTTTTATGTTATAGCTGCGGCAAAATGACTCTGCTCTGCCTGATGGAAAGCATGAGCAGATTCCAAAAGTGGTGATCACCATCCTCAATGCGAATAAGGACAGTATGAGGTTTGTTTAAAGTTTTCCTTCTCTTTGCAGTTCTGATGTTCTTTTCTTTTTTAATGGAATAGGTGGTAAATGAGATACGTATCGCCTGATGATAAGCGATTGTCCCCGCAACACCAGAGGCGTCACAAGTGCGTTGTTGGCCTATGGGGGAGGGGTTCGGGTATGGCCTCCGGTATCCTCACAGTTGGTGAAACACAGCGCAAGCGCTGATTCACACCGCTTTCCTGTGAGGCTGTGGTATCACTCCGGTCGAGCCAGCCCATTCATGCCGAAGCGTGGCTCTCCCACGATAAAAGTTCTAAGTATTTTCCTCCCTGAGTCGGCTCTTACAATACCTAAAAGATGAATAGGGTTGGTGATACTCGAAATTATAAATCAGTCACGACACGGAACCCTATGTTTAGATATACTCGATTTGTTACGACAGTTTCAGGTACTTGCCAATCATATCACAAAAACAAAATCAAATAAGGTTATAAACATTCAAGAGTATAAATAATACCGAATGCGGTTCCCATTGCCCTTAATATCTAGGCTATTAATTTCTCCTAAACGTTTATGTTTACTAGAAAATTAACGTTTTATCGGGCTTAACTATCGCTTTAGCTCCTAATAAGTAGTTCAATACTATGTTGCACAGTCTTGTTCGAGTATTATGCATAATTTAATCAAAGTTTGAGGTGTACGTTTTCCTAGACTGGAATTGATGGTCGTATATTAGGGTATCTAGTTGTTTCGGGACGATTGTTCAATAAACCTATATTTCTGACAAATCGAGTTACTTGAGGCAAGATAGTTTTGTTTTATATTGTAGTTTCTCCTCAAATGTTGACACACCAAATGTCACACAATTTCATAAATATGGTAAGATAATTGTAATTCATTAAAACGTAATGAGAGAGTAGAATAGTGTATTTTTCCTAATGGTATATCATGGATACTACTTAAATGAATAGATTGGGGAATATTAGAAACAGTTCAAATAGGTCATATACCTGGGTAAAACCGTAAACGGAGCTTCTAGAACTTGTAGTTTAGATGTTTTTTTAGAACAAATCTTCTTTATAAACGAACCGTAGTTCAAGCAAGTGCAAGTGTATTACTTAAAATTGACATACAACTCATATTATTGGCTAATGGAAAACACCGTATGTATAATTGTACTGATGCGTCCATTTCATCCACTTCAATGTACGAAACAACTATTCCCTCCATTTCGCCTTAATGAACTAACAATTTGTGCGGTTGAAATATATTGAAGAGCTAGGAAAGCGTCAAAGTGACAGACATTTCAGTATGATGTTTATTTACTACAATCGGAAATAATTAAAAAGCTACTTATTTTTTTTATCAATTAGACAGGCAAACGAGCAGACGTATCGCCTGGTGGTAAGCGATTACCGCTGCCCATGGACATCTGCAACACCAGAGGCGTCACAAATGCGTTCCCGGCCTTGCTGCCGGTGGGGGATATGGGCCTTCGTTATCCTCATTCACTCGGTGAAACACAGCGCAAGCACTATTTTACACCGGTTTCCTGTGAGGCCGTGGTATTACTCCGGTCGAGCCGGCCTATTCATGCCGAAGCGTGGCTCTGCCACAGTAGAAACATGTAAGACAGATAATATATATATATATATATATGTCGGAGTGAGGGTATCCAAATAATAAAAGTGATACAAACATTTGCCACTGTCGAACACTACGGAACACTCTATATAAAGCGGCGCGATCGGCAACAGGACACAGTTCTCTTCAGATCTCACGACGACCATATCTATTATTTGATTTGTGATTTATTGTATCTCTGTGTTTTATATTGTGTGTATGAGGCGATATTTATCAGTGGGGGAATTACTAGCCTAGGTGGCGAATTCCACAGGGCATCGCGGAGGGGTGAGCGTTGCCCCAATCCCCTCGTGGGGGGGTTGCTGATGTTGTTTAAGTTAATTCGTATCCGTTTAGTAGTGATTAGTGTTTGGCTTAAGTCCAGATTGACTGTATCTGTGATTTATGTGCTCGTTTATTCTTGTGTCTCCGACATCAGAAGTGGGATCTGAATCTCATTTGCCCACAACGTTTGAGAGTGTAACGGATCGTCAGTCGCGGCGAGCTGTCGAACTACCCTCCGCTCGAAAGTCGTACGAGGTGTCATTTGTTAAATTTTTGTAAGCGAGAACGCTCACATAGTGTCAAAGTGTTGGTATAGCCTTTTCGCGTACGAACGGTTTATGAGACGTGCGGCCTACAACAGCGGCAGCGTGCGGTAGTAAAAGTAACGCATCGATAACTGGGAAGTAACCGGTATGTACGGACAACTCCAACAATCCGGTGAGTCGTACTATTTTTATTTTGTGCTGAGTGCTCTTTAACAAGATAAGTTCTGTCAGATGAATTTCTAGGCAAACGACAATATTGTGTAATTTATACTCTCGATTGTTTGATTGATTGTTGATTTTTGTGTAAACAAAAATAAAATAGTGGAATAAGTAAGTGATTTTAATTCAAAAATGGTCAATATTGTGCAGTAACATTATTGAGGGTAGGTAATGCCCGCACTTATTGTAGCATCGAAATTCTATGTACAGTTTTAATCCAGATTTATTCATTGCGGTTATTGTTTCATGTAGTACACGATTACTGTATTTCAAACGACATAATTATGGAAGAGATCTGCTTGCATTAGGGTTTTAAGCAGCAATTTTCGAAAAGAATCTTGTTCTTAAAAATAATAAGGTCGTTTCTATTGGTGGCATCGGTACAAAGGTAGTCGATTTAGGAAATTTAGAGTGTAGTATTATACCATAGCAGAAATATGTCAGCAATGGAGCTGCCTGGGATTGAGCTGCCGATTTTGCACATGCTGTTTGTTTATTGTTTAAATTTATTTCTTATTTTTAACCCTCGACGCAAAAAGAGGGGTGTTATAAGTTTGACGTGTCTGTCTGTCTGTGGCACCGTAGCTCGCGAACGGATGAAGCGATTTCAATTTAGTTTTTTTGTATGAAAGGTGAGTTACGTGCGAGTGTTCTTAGACGTGTTTCATGAAAATCGGTTGAGTCGTTTAAAAAGTTATGGGGGTAAAAGTGGGGAAGAATAACCGAATGTCTGCAAAACGTGCCAGTATAATCGTTAAATGACAATTGTGTAATTGATAACTTCAACCTGATGCTGCTTAAGGGGTTTTTTTATTTATTCAATTTTAAATTTATGATTGTGATGTGATTTTTAGTTTGAGGCGGATTCATCTTTGATTGTAGCTATTAACATTTTTTTAAATTATTATTTTGACCAATTTGAGATAGTTGTGACTCGAATTATAATTACCGTTTTTTTATTTTGTGATGAAATGTCGATATATTCAGTAAAGATAAAAAAAAACTGGTCGGACTTCTATTTGGTGTCAGCTATCTCACCAGCAGTGGGTGATTGTAGCTGGCATGTCTATGTAGTTGGCAGATACACGTGTGGGAGTCACAAGGGATAACTAACTGTTACACTTGTGGTGGTCACAGGGATGACCTACGATACTATTTATTTTGATTGCTTTGAGAATTTGCAGCAGTAGTCAATTACTAAAGTTCTTATTTTATGTTGTTTTGATTTTAATAACGATATTACTGTTTTCTTTTGCTGTTCAGTAGTGTACTGTTTTATTGAGACAGAATAGACAGTGAGGTCAGATATGGCAGAGTGAGAGTGATACTGTGTGTACACGTATGTGACATTTGATAGGGAAAGTGTAAATTAGTAAAGTTTGATCTCAGTAACTTAGTTTTGATTCAAAGTTAAGAAAGAAATTAGACAAAGTTAAAACCTAAGTATAAAGGACCGTTTAAAATTGTAGAGTTGCTCGATGGCGATCGTTATACTTTGAAATCTTTAACTAGTAACAGAATCTACAAATGCGCTTGCGTTCGTATACGAGAGTCTCCTTTAAGTGTTATACCCAATGAGGTAGATTTGTCTGGCATTGATAATAGTGAGGAAAATCCCCGTAGATCAAGTCCCTATTGATGTTGATGATGATAATCAAGGGTTAATTAATGCTGATGCAATGGAATGAAATTGCGTTGTAATTGTGTGGCGAGTAGTCTCTATAATGAGACTATGAGATATCCTAACAGCGTGGTGGTTGTTAAAGTTTAGTTAAGTTTTGTTAAAAGTAAGTAAGTTAAGTTTTTGGCGAGGTGGCCACTGAAAGGCGAGGTGGCCATTGAAAGGCGAGGTGGCCATTGAAAGGCGAGGTGGCCATTGAAAGGCGAGGTGGCCATTAAAAGGCGAGGTGGCCACTGAAAGGCGAGGAGGCCATTGAAAAGTGAAATTGGTAGAATAAGAGGCCATCTAGATATTGTTAATAATCCAAAAATGTGTAACGCGATAAACGGTGAGGTGACTGTTGCGATACTACTTACTGGTGTTATTAATTTAGTATGTAGCGAGAAGTCTATTAGCATTCAGATTTGATAACGAAAAGCCTATTTTATGAGAATGTCCTAAATGAAGTTGTTCCACAGAAGATAAAATGTAATAATGTACCCAATGTCCTTGGTCAGGAGTGGCCGAACAACACAAACATCTCTTTCTTTTCTGCGGATAATGATGATGATGCCTTCAACATCACACGAGGACGTGTAATACGTCAGGACGGCCGTGTCGGAGTGAGGGTATCCAAATAATAAAAGTGATACAAACATTTGCCACTGTCGAACACTACGGAACACTCTATATAAAGCGGCGCGATCGGCAACAGGACACAGTTCTCTTCAGATCTCGCGACGACCATATCTATTATTTGATTTGTGATTTATTGTATCTCTGTGTTTTATATTGTGTGTATGAGGCGATATTTATCAGTGGGGGAATTACTAGCCTAGGTGGCGAATTCCACAGGGCATCGCGGAGGGGTGAGCGTTGCCCCAATCCCCTCGTGGGGGGGTTGCTGATGTTGTTTAAGTTAATTCGTATCCGTTTAGTAGTGATTAGTGTTTGGCTTAAGTCCAGATTGACTGTATCTGTGATTTATGTGCTCGTTTATTCTTGTGTCTCCGACATATATATATATATATATATATATATATATATATATATATATATATATATATATATATATATATATATATATATATATATATATATATATATATATATATATATATATATATATATATATATATATATATATATATTTTATGTTTGGCCCGCCAAAATGACTCTACTCTGCCTGATGGAAAGCATAAGCAGAATCCAAGAGTGGCGGTCACCATGCTCACTGCGAATGCAGACAATGCAGCATGGCGACACACACCATGGCGGCCTAGTGATGCTACTGCATCTTTTAGTCTAGTCAACAAGTATGGAACTTGTTGACTAGACTAATTGGGCCTCCGGTCTCGCACTCACCAACGAAACACGACAGCACGCTGGCATTTTACGTTGATTTTCTGTGCGAGGGTAGTACCACCCCGGTCGAGCCGGCCCGTTCGTGCTGAAATCAGCGTGGCTCTACTACCTATAACTAATAACCTATAAATAATTTTAAAACAAAGCTAAAAGAATTAGTGTAATTAATTTACACTATTTAAAGATGTGTAACTTTTTACGAAATATAGGAATAAAAGAGAATATTGATAAAGATGAGGCCGACAGCTACCCTAGCAGAAGCATCAGCTCAGACAAGTCCAGACACGTCTCTCTAAACTAGAACAGACTGGTATAAATCTCTGTCAGGTTTCTCGATTACTTCTTTCCTAAAGAATACCTGAGTCCCTTGTTAAATACTCATATGTGACGGAACACAGATGTTTTAGCCAGTTCGGCTTCAATTCAAATATGTCACTTAACAGTGAGCTCCTGCAGGTATTGATCCAAACGCACGAAAATAAAAATATAATGTATTTCAAAGTGTACAAGTTTACTGCTTTGTATTTACTATTGTATAATTGGAAAAAAATCTTCAAACATTGCTTCAGCTATTATAAAGTTCATTCATTATTTCATTTTACATCTTCCTCCGGCGTAATTAATAAATTAAATTATTCCTTAATTGTAATTATCAAGACCGTATGGGCTCCATCTTCTTAAGTGCCAATGAATACGTTGTGTTCGCATTTTGTAATTTATTTTAAGTGTGATAACTCTGATGAATTGATTGTTCATTTTTGTAGGGCTCCGTTATTTTATATTTAAGTATTACTTTAAAGGTTGATTGAGATTGTGTTGTGCTCTCTTAGGCAATAATTTCCGGCCGTACCTTAGAGAGCACTTTAAGGTGTTGGTCTCAAATGCATTATGAACATCTTTGGAAATCGTTACGAGTAATCAAAGCCCTAAAATTCCAACAAGAGTGTATCTACTGAATGTCACATTGGGTTGTGATGGTTTGATGGCAGTCATTATATGAAAAAAACAATCTTCAATCTTTTTCAGCCGACCCCAGGAGTTTCGGTAAAGGTTTAAAATATGATGTATCATATTATATAGGCACATTTTCCACCTACATTATAAATGTTCCTGCTTTTCCAAACTTACTAAGAATATCCTGATAGAAAAATCCAATATAAATTGTCCAGAACCGAAAATTACTTTTCTTGAGATTTTGTTTGCTAGGTCACGAATTCAATTTCAGTAAGCGTCAAATTATGCTACGAGCAACGACTCAGTCTCGCTTAAAACCAATTCTAAGTTTAGATGTATAGTTAAACTGTTGGTAGTAAGAATACCACCTCAATAATGTGTCTGATGGGTCACCTCAACCTCTCGGTTGTAAATTCTACCCTTTAATCATAAAAAACTAGTTGTCAATTTGAACCCTACTTCCACTTGAACGCATTAACGATATAAATATTGTACTTCGTACACCAGTAAGTGTTAAGTCCTTTCTTTATTGTACTAAAGATGCAACTTACGGGAATATAAGATCTTTATTTACAGACGATAAATATTTAGGCATCTGCCAATAGTATTTCACACTTATAATATAACAGATGTCCGAACTAATCTGATAAGATGCCTACATCTTCAACATAATTAGATATCGCCTTGAGCTTAATCGGCTCTTCTGGAATAGGTAGCAGTAGCAGGTCCAAGTATATTCGTAGCCTTCTTCTTGGTCTTTTTCATGGTATAGAGAAAAAACAAGCTGATGTTAACAACAATCAAAAGGTAGTAGAGCCACGCTGATTTCAGCACGAATGGGCCGGCTCGACCGGGGCGGTACTACCCTCGCACAGAAAATCAACGTAAAATGACAGCGTTCGTGCTGTCGTGTTTCGTTGGTGAGTGCGAGACCGGAGGCCCAATTAGTCTAGGCAACAAGTACCATACTTGTTGACTAGACTAAAAGATGCAGCAGCATCACTAGGCCGCCATAGTGTGGGTCTCCATACTGCATTGTCTGCATTCGCAGTGAGTATGGTGACCACCACTCTTGGATTCTGCTTATGCTTTCCATCAGGCAGAGTAGAGTCATTTTGGCGGGCCAAACATAAAAAAAAAAAAAAAAAAAAATGTGTCAGTTTATGGTAGGTAAGTAACTACTGTCGCCCATGTGGTTGATGTGGTCAGTTCGCTCATGACCTATATAACCTATTCATTACTTTAATTCCCGAGGTCCAATGATGCAGAGGCATCACTAGGGCGCCATGGTGTGGGTCACCATGCTGCATTGTCTGCATTCGCAATGAGCATGGTGACCATCAGTCTTGGATTCTGCTAATGCTTTCCAATTTCTAACATGTTCAAAAATCGTACTAAGAAGAATGTTTCCTTTTTTAACTCTTAGGTATATCAATAAAGTGTGGGTTCTTTGCAAACTTTAACCTATTTCTATGGGAATTTAATAGTTAAAATTTTTCATAAACGTGTTATAGAAAAAGTACGAACTCGTAACGATTTTGACATTTACTAAAAGGACCATATTGGTATTAGAAGCATATATAGTAAATTCCTTTTTGTACTATCGCTGTTTGGTTAGTGATATAAAAATAATAGTCGTAAGCGTGCAGTTCAATTAGCCGTGCCTGAAGTGGGTCAACACCTGCGCCCGTGCAGACCCAACGAAAGCGACATCTGACACGCTTTTGTGTGAAGTGAGGTAACTTGATATTGAACGTGTATTGTTGTAATGTGAAATAAAAACTATTGTGTTTTTGAGACACTTGAAATGTGAGTGATATATTTATCTATTTAATTTAATTTAATAATTTAAGTAGTTATTTCAGTTTAGCGAAGTAAATTGCATAAGTAACTCAAATTTAGTTCAAAAATTTGATTTATTTATATTGGAATACAGGTATCAAGTGAAGCGTATAATACTCGTAATAGGCTTCAAATATTTGCCGATAAAATGTGTACGTTTCAATATTCAGTCAACTCCTTCAGGAATTAAGACATAATGGATCATCTTAGGTTACTTTGTGTTTATACTTATTAACCGACTTCCAAAAGGAGGAGTTTCTCAATTTCATCGGATTTTTTTTTTTTTTTTAATTCAAGATTTTTTCCATACGATTTCGGTCATCGCGTTAAATTAAGCCTATATTACTAATACTTTCTTTCCATTGGTGAAATAATGGTTAAAATATGTCTAGTGGTTTAGCAATTAACAAATAAACAAACAAGCTTATTTACATTCATAATTATAAGTTAGAATTATAATTTTTATGTCACCATGACACGTCTTCTGTTATTTATATGTCACTTTAACTTATCTATATATATAAAAGAGTAAGGTGACTGACTGACTGACATACCCAGAGATCAACGCACAGCCCAAACCGCTGAAGCTAGAATCCTGAAATTTTGCATGTAGGTTCTTTATAAAACGTAAGTGAGCACTAAGAAAGGAATTTTCGAAATTCCACCCCTAAGGGGGTAAATCAGGGGATTAAAGTCTGCGTGAGCGAAGCTGCGTGTAAAAGCTAGTATTTTATAAAACTTATTGATGAAATAAAAGTGTTTTAGCTATATAATTACATGTTCATCACACTGTTGAACATTTAGTTTAAACGCTTTTAATATTTTAATAGGTCGTAATTTATATTTTCCCAAGTTTTGGTCACTCTTTGGAGATTACCATAGCCATAATTACACTTAAAATATGCAACGATAAAATCTTAAGAACTAGTTTTATTCGATCACCATTATCGTTAATCAGAAACTAATAAAATACTAAGATGACAACCAATTAGTTAAAATTACTAGTGTTTTCTGTTTCTTATTACTAAAATTAATAATATTTAGCGTTCGTAGGGATTTTTTAAACAGTTTTTTATGTTTTCTTACTATTAAATTAGTACAATTAAGTAATACAAAAGGTGCTCAATCATTTTGAAAATTCGTCATATTTCATGAAAGTTATATGAAAGTAAAAAAACGTTTATTCTGGAATTCACAAGACCGTACGAAATGTAAATGAAATATAGGTCATGTCAACTTCTCACAGGATTCTCCCAAAGTGTGACTTATTCTTGTTGACTAACTTGTTGAGTTTCTATCCCTTTTATACCACTAGGTAAGTAGAATATGTAGACATCACTAAAAACTTACTGATTTCTTTGTCGATAAATATGGCCGTTAAAGTTAGAATTCATTGGTTCCGTATCGTGTTTTCCTTGGTCAATTAATGCTTTATCGAAGAAGGCTATATACCATCACGCTACGACAAATAGGAGCCGAACATCAATAAGAAGGTAGAGGTCAGATAGTGTCTGTATGCTTTTCTTGCAGATGCCTCGCTTTTATGAGTACAGTTACAGGATTGACAAACCAGTATATTTGTTTGTTATACTTTTACCCGACTGCGATGATTATTTTTTGAGTATGAGTGAGTATATATGTATTGATTACTAAATGTTTGGCATGCTATATAGTCTAAACGTCGTGATGGAATTTGACTGTTGAGGTGACACCAAGTTCGTCTCAACTGCGAGAGAAAAACTGGGTATTAGGAAATTATAAATAGAAATCGTCGATTTGTAAGTTTCAAGCACCTGAACATTTTAAGTTATATATTCTAGTTGCCCAACATCATTTGTTTTCCTTAACTCAAATTACCTTCTTTTTGGTCCAATCCTATTGAGATTTATTGCCCTCAGATACTTAAAAATAGAAACCTACGTTCTACTTAGACAAGAAAGGTTTCTTATGTACTTATCGCATACAATTAACACGTCTATGAAATGCTTGACTATCAAACATAATCATCGCTTTTCATCGCAGACATCGTAAATATAGAAAGGTGTTAATAACTATTTACTTATATTAACAAATGTGAAAAACTTTGGCTTTCAAAATAACAGCAGTAAACGTCACCATAAATATATTCTCGTATTGTGATAAAACTTTCTTCTTCCTTTGTAATCACATTGTTTGGATAAATAGATTTTAAAAAAATTTTTGGCCGTGCCAATATGACTCTACTCTGCCTAATGGAAAGCATAAGCAGAATCCACGAGTGGTAGTCACCATACTCATTGCGAATGCATACAATACAACAATGCAGCATGGTGACCCATACTATGGCGGCCTAGTGATGCTTCTGCATCATTGGGTCTCCGGTCTCGCACTCACCAACGAAACACGACAGCACGAACGCTGCTGAATTAAAAGCAAATAAAAATATTTATGCAGAAAACTCAACTTAATCAGAAAGAATTTAAGTCAGGAATGAGCGCCGGTCTTCTGCTTATAACATGCGTAGGATTAACAAAGACAGTTATTACATTACATATTACAGAATGAAAAAAAAGTATGAAGGCGTCTTTCATAGTTCCCATTCCTACACGACAGGTAGTAGCGAGCGTTTCAATATGCTAGTTGTAATAGTAATGTTATACAAATTAGGCTAATAATATCTACATTTTGTAATCGGACACAAAATAAACTACTATATAAATTGATGTGTTTGATATATTTAGTGGATTAAGATGTTAAGCGGCGTCTTTCTAACAAAAAATCTATACTAATATATAAAGCTGAAGAGTTTGTTTGTTTGAACGCGCTAATCTCAGTACGATTTGAAAAATTCTTTCAGTGTTAGATAGCGCATTTATCGAGAAAGGCTATAGGTTATATATCATCACGCTAAAACTAATAGGAGCGGCGGAATCAATGAAGAATGTTACAAAAACGTGTGAAAATTATTACGCTACGGGCAATAGGAAACGTAAACGACGTTGCGTAGGTCAGCTAGTTGACTAATACAACAAAAACAAGAAAAATCAGAAAAAACAACACCCAGGGTAACTTATTTTCATAGTTTGTATATTGAAAATACAAAACTCTGTATTTTCGATACAAAAAGGAACAAAACAAATGTTGAATAGAGCACAGTTTATGTAACGGCCTGAATATTCGTTGTTTATACTGAAATACACGTTTACGTTTGAACGATGGGAGACCTTCAACCCTTTTGTATAGAAAACAAATTCTAGCGCACAATTTACACAATAGAATCTGTGCTAAATATTTGCTTAGAATTTTGAAAGCTTTTGTTATGTATCGCTTAAATATTCTATTAAATCAAATAGCTCTTTAATTACTTAATTATTAATTTGGGAATAGGCAAAACGCACCGCAATCATTCCGCACACATTGCTATTTGTATATGTGTATAAATACCGATGTTTGTGTGTGCGTTTGCGCGTGTGTTTTCGTTTTTATTGTATGGTAGTGTGCATCTTAGAACATGAACAAATGTGAAGTTGAACTATAATAATCACAAATTTTAACAAAAAAAAACCGATTTCAATCTAAACAAAATTTAATGGGACCAGCTTTCAAACAAAAAAAGAATCATCAAAATCGGTTCACGCAGTCGAAAGTTATGAGGTAACAAATATTTAAAAAAAACAGTCGAATTGAGAACCTCCTCTTTTTTTTAAGTCGGTTAAAAATACATACAGTCATGAAAAATGTGAAGAAGAAGTGGAAGAGGAAGATCAAAACACGTTTAAAAATCATTTGAGATTAAACAACGCACAATTTGAGTATTTATTAGAAAAAGTAGCACCCACCACTAGTAGTCATTCCACTTTTTTTTAGTGGTCGCCATTTTGTTTTTATAAAATGATCCGAGTGAGCTCGAAAAATAGAGCAGTGTCCGAGTCTACTCGGATTTGATGCCGGCGTACGAGTGCGCTCGGATTAGGTGTTTACATAATACGAGTACCGTCCGAGTAGACAAGCGAGTGCATTCGGTCCGAGCCGACTCGTATTGTGTAAACGCGGCTTTATAATAGGTATATTGTAGTGCTACTTTCAATATCGGTAACAAGATTTTAAAGACTATTTTAGTAGTAGTGTAGACTAGAGTAAATTTAAATAAATCTAACTCTAATCCACACTGTTGGAATAACTGGTAATGTTTTGATAAATAAATGTGAAGAAATAAAAATTCACAGCGGTGCAATGAATTTATAAGCATTTATATGAGACGTGATTTATTTATAATATGCATTTCTATTATTTCAAAAAAAACAACTGCAAACAAATGTACATGAGAGATAAAGTAGATGTAACTGATCTTTATCTTTTGAAAATGTCCTGAATATTAACGAAACAAAGCTAACAAGACGGGATAACCTTTTTTGTTCCCGGAGAACCTTTCCCGGGAGTGTATTGACTGAAGGACACCCTGTAAGATTTAACTGAGGTGGTGACCAGTTCTGGCCCGCATTTTTTTTTTTTTTTTTTTTTTTTTTTTTATGTTTGGCCCGCCAAAATGACTCTACTCTGCCTGATGGAAAGCATAAGCAGAATCCAAGAGTGGAGGTCACCATTTTATGCAAATCCTTCTAGTCTAATGTATTCAGCGTTGCCAGACGTCCCGATTTTGGCCGGACGTCCCACTTTTTGAATGAAAATTATAATATCCCGCGCGGGACAGGTTTTGTCCCGCTTTTTGGGGATAGCTGGCAAGACGTCTAAAGTGGAGTTAGTTAGTTCGCTGTGGTGGTTTATCGTCAATAAAATTCACAGGCAATTGACGAATTAGGGATGATGCAGCTGCAGAATGTAATAGAGAAACAAAAAATATTGCGAATGAGCTTTTTTTAGGTCACTCGTACTCCTGTGTCGTAATTTGAGATTAGATACGATAATATTGTTATGCTTTCGACGGTCGCTTTTGTACACTAAAAAGTCTCAAAATCCCGATATGACTAAAAAAATATCTGGCAACGCTGGATGTAATGTATATTATTATTTTACTGTTCTATTCTGTGTTTTGAATTGCATTTTTTGAGCTATTAATTAATAACTTTCTTTTTATTTTATTAATAGTAGTAATTAAGACCTTTTGTGTGCATTTTCAAAGCAATTTTATTAACACTTCCTGCATTACATATACATGAGGCGGACTTAATGCCGAATGGCATTTTCTACCCGTCAACCTTAGGATGGTTTAGAAAGTGGCATGGCAGGTGCATGTGCAACACACAATGAATCAATAAATATTATGATACCAATTAAACTAAACAAGATAAATAGATAAATGCACAATTAAATATTTATACAATACATAATACATACAGAACTCGCATAGGTACAAAGTTATATTTGAAATTAAGAGATCACGAAGATATTTCTTCTTGTTGCTTCTTGTATAGTTCTCTGATTTTGGCCTTAAATGTATCACGGTTCGTTAGTTTCCTGATCTCGAGTGGGAGCGCATTCCATAATAAAGTAGACTGGACAGTAAAAGAAGAATGGACAAGATAAGAAGTGTGTGTTGGACATAAGAGTAAAAGATTATTAGCGGAGCGGAGATCTCTGTCATGGTTGGAACATAGCATTTTAAGCTGCGAAGTAAGATAAGTGGGGGCTGTAGGATTGTAAAGTAGGGAATGAAGGGTAGTCAGTGCCCGCAAGCTACGGCGCTGACGTACAGGTAACCATGACAACTGTGTTCGACAGGCAGAGACATGGTCATACTTGCGCAGGTTAAAGATTAACCGAATGCAGTTGTTGAGAAGTCGGTCAAGTTTATTGAGTAGATCTGCATTCAGATCGAGGTAGCATACATCACAGTAATCAATAATAGGGAAGATCAAAGCCTGAACAAGCATTAACTTGGTGGTAGATGGAAGGAAGTTCTTAAGCCGATACAGTGATCGCAAGGTTCCAGTAACTTTCTGGCTTACGTTCCCAATATGTGGTTTCCAAGTGAGGTTAGAATCAATCCATAAGCCCAGATCTCTGACTGATGAACTAAACGGTATAGTAGATCCGTTATAGATAATCGGCGGCAGTTTTGATATGTCTAGTCTGATTACAAGTCTAGGACTACCCACGATAATTGCCTGACACTTCGTGGGGTTAACGCTTACGCCGAACCGCTCAGACCAGTTTCTGATTGCGTCCAAATCACTGTTGATGTTATCCAATGTTTCTGCTAAATGATCGAGACTTGTCTGTGAATAAATTTGAAGGTCGTCCGCATACAAATGATACGCACACCGAAGGTCGACAGTGATGAGATTGATGAACATCGAAAATAGAAGAGGAGATAAAATACCACCCTGTGGAACACCGGCAACAAGGTCCCGCCAGCTTGATGATGTTTCATCAATACGGACCGATTGCTGACGTCCACGAAGATAAGATGAAAACCATTCCAGTGCTTCAGAAGAGACCATAGAGTGAGTAAGGATGGATAAAAGGATATCATGGTCAACCATGTTAAAGGCGTTGGAAAAGTCAATCAGGACTAGGACAGTAACTTTAGCGTCCTCCACGCCATTCTTAATATCGCTGGTCATTTTAAGCATAGCTGTGACTGTGCTGTGCCCAGGTCTGAATTCTTCTTCTTAAAAGGCCGGAAGTCAACTTATGACGCCTCTGATGTTGTGGATACGTCTGCTCGTTTGCCCCCTATTCCATTATAAAGGCAATTGAGCTTATGACTCTCGTCCACGCCTTAGTTAGACAACTTTCAACCTGTCGGTAAAATGTTTGCGCATTTCAAGAGGATCCCACGATTTTCTACCATCACTTGTTTTCTATGTCGCCTAGATAAGGTAGTTTCTATAAATGCAATCGGCCATCTTGAAAGTCACTTGAGTGAAATCCCTATTGTCCGAAGCCGAGGTAACTGAAATGTTTGGAAAGTAAAATATATGTATACTGAAGTGATTGGAATAGTTTAACAAGAGACTGTTCTGAACGGTTTTATTTGGTTCTTGTTTACTCTCTTCAAATGTAGTGAATGCTATGTCGATGCTATGCAGGTCTTAGGCACATCTATACTTATAATAAAAATGTAACAGGTCCAATTCTGTACATTTTAGATATTTAAAAAAAAAATGTAGGGCTCTCTATAATCGAAACTGAAGCCAAAACTGTATTTTTGTCTGTCTGTCTGTCTGTCCGTCTGTCTGTATCTTGGCTGCGCATCACGCCGAAACTACTGAATGGATTTAAATGAAACTTGGCATGATTTGAGTTCATACTACGAGGTAGGACATAGGATACTTTTTATCCCGAAATTCAGCACGGTTTCTTGGAGAGAGGGGATGAAAGTCAAAACATGTACTTCGTTTTAATTCAATAACACATAGTCCGATTTCGTTCATTCTGTTTTGCTAGAAAGAAAAAATAAAAATATAACGGGAGAAGTTTTTTTTTTTGTACGCGACTGTATACTGCCTGTGGGAAGCTGAGACAGATATGTAAATATGGCGGTACGAAGTTCGCCGGGTCAGCTAGTTACTAAATAAAGTTGGCTTCAAAACAAAATAAAAATGTTTCTTCTAGTTATGTAGTTAGATAGATTAGACACACACTCCATAACACGATTTATACATCCATCATCATCATGGACAACATAGGAAGGGCACTTTAAACAAATACAGGCGTGTGTTAGATCCCATTATGATAATTGATAGGAAAGTGAAACCACTTTGCTTTCGTTTTGTATCATATGGTACCTTTTTAACTTATCATATGGATGACGACATTTTTTTTTATAAGATATTCTCACGGGCTATTAAATGTATTATTTACTATCTGTTTTACTGGGAATTTTAGAGATCTAAATAAGTTTTCTTTACATTGCTTTTAGATTTTAAACAATTTTAAGATTTCCGGAATATCTTAAAACTCTAAAATAGACTATTATTTATTCAAAACATTTAGAGTGCCTTTACATGACAATTATTCCAAAACGACACTGTAAGTAAAAATGCTCGATTTTATAACAAAAAATCACCTTTAATCAAATTATCTATTACCTTTGGGTAACTTCTTTGAAGTTCGGAAGGTTGCAGTTATAGTTTTTTTTTAGCTGCCAAAATGACTCTGCCCTGCCTGATGGAAAGCATGAGCAAAATCAAAGAGTTGTGGGCACCATTCTCAATGCGGATAAGGACAATGCAGCATGGTGACTCACACTATGGCGGCCAGTGAGATGCTTCTTTGCGCCCCGCTTAAATGACCCGGGATCATAGTGGGAAGGAAACACGTGCGCTGGTAGTGAGTTCCAGGTTTTTACCGCTCGGCACAGGAAGGCAGAACCGAAGCGATGAGTGCGAGAACGTATGTCTACCACTCTAAAGCGGTGACTTCCATGGCCTGCACGTGTTGTCCTGCTCTTCAGAACACTCTCCATGATAAAGGCGATAGTGGACTTTAAGTTACGTTACGTCAGAGTTACTTTACATAATACTATTAGAGAAAAACAAATAATTACTGTGCATAGCCCTCAAATTAGTTTAGTAGCCTTAAAAATTAAGTTATTATCCAAGATAATTTCCTGCTACAATAGTGTCTAACTATAACATAAAAATATTAAAAATATTTTATACTACGGCTCTATTAACTGAGAATCCACACATTTTTCACCAATAATTAACACACAATTAGATACCAGTTTATCCAGAAACCCCGAAAATACCTTTTTTATCCTTCGGAATGGCGTCGGGTCATGAAACGCATGCCGTCGTTTTTCACTCACTAAATGAACCGTGATAAGAAAGTTATGGTACGATAGCCGGTTAGCGGCAGATAGATAAATATATTGTTGAAATACGAATAGAATCATTTAGTATTCTTTTTAAAAATACCAATTCCCGCATTGGAAACATATCCGTATCACGAGGAACTTAACGAGCACACACGAAATAGAAACAAATAACAAAGACTTGGAACAACAATTTGTGGATCACACAAAGCGTTGTCCTATGTGGGAAACGACAACGAACCTACTATACTCAGCGCTATAGGAAGCTATGAGGTGATCGCAAAAAATATAATATTATAACATTACAAGTAGACAGTTTGAAGTACTTTACTTGCCTATGACAGCAATACACATTTTATCGAAATAAATACACAAACTATGCAATTATATTACAAAAAACTCACTGCTAGCGCACGTGTTTCCCTGCCACTATGATCCCAGGTCCTTTAAGCGGGGCGTGAAAAAGCATCTGACTAAGCCGCCATGGTGTGGGTCACCATGGTGCATTGTCTAGATTCACAATGAGGATGGTGACCATTGGATTCTACTCATGCTTTCCATCAGGCAGAGTAGAGTCACTTTGGCAGCTTTTTAACCAACTTCAAAAAAGGAGGAAGTTATCAATTCGACATTATTTTTTATGTTTGTTACCTCATAACTTTCGACTGGGTGAACCGATTTTGATGATTCTTTTTTTCGAAAAAGCTTTTTGTTGAAAAAGTTTTTTGAAAGCTGGTGCTTCCCGTGTTGTCCCATTTAAATTTGGTCAAATTATTGAAGTCGGTTCTTTTTTTGTTAAAATTTGAAATTAATATAAAAAAACCTCACTTAAGCACTCACATAATAAAATATCCACTTACGATCGTCTAGTTTACCATAATCCACCATTTAACATAGAAAAGTCACTAGATAAGGACAGCATAGTCCAGGTGCAAATAATCCCATCAGTATTGCAACAACCCTTTTATTCGAACTAGTTACTAGAACTAACCTTTAGTCCAAACAAGAATGAATAGTCCCATTCACAAGAGACTACTTACTAACAAATGGTCACTAGAACTTCCTTAAACATTAGTTTTCTTTATAACCCAATAACTTGTCGAATTACGACAGTTGTCTACATTTACAATGATTCTTGAACACCTTTTATAGAAGTACTAGAGGTCCACCGTACCGGTACAGGTTCTGTAATGACGATTTGTTTGTATTAACAAACAAATCGTCATTACAGAATCATTTGAATGGTGAAATGAATGTCACTTTAGTTACTGCACTCTTGGCAGCATATCTATACTAATATTATAAAGAGGTTAAGTCTGTGAGGTTGTAGGGGTAATCTCTGGATCAACTAAACCGATTTTGAAAATTCTTCCACCAATAGAAAGCCATATTATTTTTGTGTGAGTTTCATAGACTATAGATTAACCGTGGGAGAGCCACGCTTCGGCATGAATAGGCCGGCTCGATCGGAGTGATACCACGGCTTCACAGAAAACCGGTGTGAAATAGCGCTTGCGCTTGCGCTGTGTTTCACTGAGTGAGTAAGGATACCGGAGGCCCATACCCCTCCCTACATCCCTTTCCCCATCCCCCAAAGGTCGGCAACGCACGTGTGTTGCGGGTGTCCATGGGCGGCGGTAATCGCTTACCAACAGGTGATACGTCTCCTCGTTTGCAATTTATACCATAAGTGTAAATAATTTCCATTGTAGTTGGATTTGCTTGGCCGAATTTGAACTCCCGAAGTGGGCACGTGTCAGTTAATCTTTACTTAGTATAAAATGAAGTCGCTTCCTCTGTCTGTTCGCTTAGATCTTATAAACTACTCAACGGATTTCAATGCAGTTTTCAGCAATAGATAATGTGATTCAATAGGAGGGGTTATATGTCTAACAAATAATGAGATGCGCCCTCGTTATTATCTGCGGTTGTTGAATCTTTACAACGCCACGAGTAACACCACGGGGCGCAGCTAGTATACTTAATGATAGTGAGAGATCAGGCTGTCAGCAAATCAGTCATGTCATTCTGTAATTCGATGTGTGTCGATAAAACCCTAGTGATTACTGGTTTGAGTTTATCTTAAGAATATTATTAGAAAATTACTAGAACAGTTTGTTCAACAACATGAAAACACTATAAAAAGCGGCCAAGTGCGAGTCGGACTCGCCCATGAAGGGTTCCGCACTAGTAAGTAACATAATATAATTTATATTTTATATTTTTATATTTGTGTTGATTGAATGAAAGGTATATTGCAGTTTACGATTTATGACGTATTAAAAAAAACTACTTACTAGATTTCGTTCAAACCAATTTTCGGTGGAAGTTTACATGGTAATGTACATCATATATATTTTTTAGTTTTATCATTCTCTTATTTTAGAAGTTACAGGGGGGGGGACACACATTTTACCACTTTGGAAGTGTCTCTTGGGCAAACTATTCAGTTTAGAAAAAAACGATATTAGAAACCTCAATATCATTTTTGAAGACCTATCCATAGATAGGGGTTTGGTGAAAAACCCACGTAGGGGTTTGGTGAAAATCAAATTTTTGAGTTTCAGTTCTATGTATGGGGACCCCCAAAATTTATTGTTTTTTTTCTATTTTTGTGTGAAAATCTTAATGCGGTTCACAGAATACGTCTACTTACCAAGTTTCAACAGTATAGTTCTTATAGTTTCGGAATAAAGTGGCTGTGACATACGGACCGACAGACAGACGGACGGACAGACATGACGAATCTATAAGGGTTCCGTTTTTTGCCTTTGGCACGGAACACTAAAAACTGCCTTTGCATATATACTTACGCATAGTAAAATAATAAAAATATATTTAGCCCGCTTAGGAAAACCAATAAGTATTTAATTTCCATCCCAATAATAGCCTATACCCAAATGGCTACGAAAGGTCGGGTTCAATAAAAAATGTAAACGAATAAAATTTCATTTTCAATCAGTCTCGAACTTACCTGTTTCATTTGATTTTTATTAACCTTACAAGAAGACGTTTTACGAGTAATAACTTCATTCCCGGTTTAAAAAAAACTAAACGTCATTTAAAATATAAATAAAAGAACTTTTACACAGAGAAACTTAAGTTAGAAATAGAAGTTTTATTATCTGTGCGTAATCATCGCCCCTATTGTAAGTAAAAGTTAAATAAAAGAAAAACTTAGGGAAATCGCTAAAGTGTTCCGAGTGTAATTTACAACTCATTCCAGCACTTTTAATACTTCAGACATTTCTTTTCTTCTGTACAGTCGAAAACGAAATTGTAAAATTCTTTTGTTATTAAAAGACACTGTAGATTTTTTACTGAAAACTGTTTTTGGTGATTTAGTAAAACATGCGATGCGCTGTAATGAGCTTTTGAGATAAGAGATATGGATTTGTTTATTAGTAGCCAGAATAAGTAAGTAAGTTTGTACGTTCAACCCCGATAGATAGTGTGTGAAAGACTGATTGCGCGCGAGCACAAAAGTTGAAGATGTCTTCCATGCGGGATTTTCTCTATAAATCTTATTAAAAGTAAACAATAGCTATCTCTTGCGAATAGAAAGTTACTTAAGGTAGGTATGGTTTCTAAAAGTAGTCTTTGTTTACTTTACAATGCCTTACTAAAATATAATGACGGAACGAATACTTTTTTAATTTTAATATTATCATTGATAACACTGTACACCTTATACAAAGGTCAAATATAGTACATAGTGTCGCTGTGTCGGTATGGCGGCCACCTTTAGTTACCGGATACTTGGGCGACCAAGCTCCTTTAAGTCAAGATAAAATCATTTCTACTAGTCACAAAAATTAAATTTGTACGCAATCAGTCAAAGAAAAGTGTGCAAGTAATAGATGCTTACTGTAAAATAGCTCACCATTGCCCGCCCGGGGCGCGGGGCGGGCGGGCGCAAACAGCGCTAGAAGCGCCAGCGCCCACCACCATGACATCACAACCACACCTGAAACAAATAAAATTAATATTTAATAATAATACATAGTTACAAATTTTTGTAGTATTGCTACAAGAAATTATCAGGCCGAAACTGAGGGATAGGATTGACCGATAGTCAAGCTAAGATAGCCTAGTTACTGTAACAGTGAGATGTTATATAAATTTAAGCCTTAGAATTGTGAAGTACGATTGAAAATCAAATATGATACTAATAATTATTTGACATTAGGTATTTCGTTTATTAATGTAAGCTGTATTTTCATGATATTATAAGCTAAAATATTTAATAATTGTCAATGCTACTAACATTAACAGATGTTTTAAAATAATAGTTGTAACAAAACCTCAATTTTACAAACTAATTTCAATTACTCCATTATTTTTAAGAAACTTAGATAACATAACTCATTAACTCAATTAAAACACAGTTCTAATTTGAAATAATCGCCTGAAACGATAAAAGCTCTAGGCTGTTAATGAAAATTAGTTTTAGACAATAAATTGCACTTGAGTTGAAACGACTCTTTTATGATTTGCATAAACAGTTATAAACTTTTTTTATGTGACTGTACACAAATCTATGTTAGGGCTAAATATATGGGATGGTTTCTTAGAATTCTTGGCATAGAAAATTAATTGCTGTGGACAGTTTTATATACTTCAATGACAAATAAGATTGCTCTATATAGGACTAAATGCGCCCCCTGATTTTGCCTGCGATTATTATTGTACGACCCTCATTCAACGAGAATATTAAAAAAAACAAATTTTATCTAGATCTGATCAGCTGTTTTTATTACCTCGGCTGAGATTCGTTCAGTTGTTCTGCATGAAAGACTACCATACATCTAAACAAATATTTGCGTTTATCAGATATAATCTCTAATCTCTCCCCATCCCCCAAAGGCCGGCAACGCACTTGTGACGTCACTAGTGTCGCGGGTGTCTATGGGCGGCGGTAATCGCTCACCATGCGGTGATACGTCTGCTCGTTTGCCCCCTATTCTATAAAAAAAAAGATAATTATAGCTAAATTCAGATGAGTCACTATGGTGATCAATTTAAGAGAAAAAATGTGCGATCAAGTATATACAAAGGTTTGATGTCTTTGAAAATAATTTCAATAAAAGTAATTTAGAACAGCCATAAATTTTAATCTTTGAAAATGAACGATGGACAAGAGAGGAGGAAAAATGTCCTTTGAAGGGAAGGATCTTACTTTAAATTTATGTTCAGTGATTGAATCTTAAAGACATGTGTGGATATAATAAATGATTTACTTCTTCTGCAGATTGTCATTTTACCCGACTACGGCAAAGCCAAAGGAGGGTTATGATTTTGACAGGCTATGTATGTATGTATGTATGTTCATTTGTTCCCTCATAGCTCCTCAACTACTTATTAGAACTGGACAAATGAGGTATCGTTAGAAGCGTCTTGATTGTCTGCTGGTTATAGGCTATATAACGTGTCGCTGCATCTAATGTGGCGCCCTCTAGCCAACATAAAGTAATGAATTAAAAAAATAATTTGAGATATATATGCCGTGTTTGGTATCATTGGAAAGGGCGTTACATGTACATTTCAAATATATATATATTATAATTAATAATGGCACCAAAACATTTTAAATAAAAAAAAGTACAGCGTGTGACTATGGCTTTTGAAACTTGTTTCAAACTTTTTCAGCGTCGTTTTTTGTCGTAGTTGGGTCTTATTTTTTACTTTTTTTTTCACTTTTGTATTCTTATTTAGTTACGACAGGTAGTCTCGGAAGTTTAAATTATGATAAATGTGCATTACTTCAGACAGGGTTTTTCATGAGCATAACAGCTATGGAATATAACTGCTGAAATGATTCTAATATTGTTCACCCATTTGTGATTTTTGTAAACCAAAATATACAACCAACTCGCCTTTTACGTAATTCATTTATTACGAGATTTGTATTTCGGATTCGAACTGATTAAAACCACAAGAAGTGCGCTAAAGAAATGTCTTACACAAACATTTGGATAACAGGAATAATTAATAATAATAATAAATAATTTTTATTTCGCAAGGTAATTGTAGTACATAACACCTAATACAGAATTACATTTAGTCAGTGCATACAATCAGTGGTTAGAGCGCTGTCTCCTAGGTAGGTTTTGAAAAAACCTGTATTAAGGAGTAACAGTCCCAAACCCCATGCGGTGATAAATATTAGATTGCAAACAAATCAACCTCACATACTATAAAAAACTTACATAAATGCTATTTTACAATTTTTTATACAAAACAGTGTGTGTGTGTGTTTGTGTGTGTATGTTTGTGTGTTTTATGTCTTATTAGACGAATGAAAGATATTCTTCCGTTTCCTCGTAGGTTTTATCTTGTAGGAGAGCATTTATCGCCTATTTGCAATTGTGATATGATAAATTGTTAATTAAACATTTTCCACTAGTTTTGTTATAAAGAGCTGGGCCCAAGAAATAAAAGAATCTTTTAGTGAATTCAGTTCTAGGATATGGTACTGTACAAACTCTGTATTTTCGTCTTTTGTTTATTTCTTTGTACGGCGTATTATAATGCTGGAGAAGAACTATTTGTTTGATAAAATGCTGCCGAACGTTTAGGACCTTACATTGACTTTATAATTTGTGCGTAGGGTACATAATGGGACGGAATGTTGCTACCTTCAAAATGGCTCTATGAGAAACTTCTAGAGGTTCATGATGGTTTTAGCGGCACCCCCTCAACACGAAATACAGTACGTGTAAGAATGTAATGCGTTATTACCAGTATCATTAAAAAAAGTGCTGAGGAAATCGTCTGTGCGGTATCTAATAAGTATTTCGTAACGTGCTTTACTTAAACATGCCTGTTTGCATAACTTTTAGTGAGTCAACCACATTATCCTTATCGGTAACACAATAAGGCATTAAAACATAAACCTCTATACCCACTAGTACATATTCCTGCCCTAGTTTTGATAAAGTGGTCGATAATGCTAGAAAGCATTGCGCTCGTTAATATTTACGACCTTACACATAAAATCATAAAGCACATTAATCATTGTGCGTTAAGACATCGATCTTATAATTGAATGATTGCGTGTTTGAATCTCATCTAATCCACGTAATAGTAATTTTTTTAACTGTAATTATTCAATTTTCATAACTCTTTTGCTACTGTTACGTTACATAACTAATTTCTAATTCTTTTCTTTTTAACAAGGATTTTTTTTAACAATGATCATGTCATATTCCTGCTGTCTCTTCACAACTATTTGAGGTTGTTTTTGGATAGTTTCTTCTATCATTTTCTATCCTCGTTAAGAAAGTTATATCACCAAGAAACGGACACTGACACCCTTATTCTGTCCGGTAGTTAGAGTGTTCTTTAAAGCAGTGAACATCACTGGCTGTATTTTTTTTCAATGATAAAAAAATGTAGACGTATTGACAGCAGTGTTGGATGAAAACCAAATATCAGTTATTTAGTTAGAAGCTCAATTTCGATACAGATCACGTCGTTTCGAGGAATTCAAATATTTCAATATCATCCTCTTAGTTACTCTTTCACGTATAAACGGCAGAACGGATCAGAATGAAATTTTGCAGGGATTTAGATGAATCTATCCTCGTTAAGAAAGTTATATCGACAATGAAACTAACACTAGGAGCTAGTAGAATCTAAGACCACGTACCCTTATTCTGTAGACTTGTAGAGTATTCTTTAAAACAGTGAACATCACAGGCTGTAAATTATATTTTTCAATGATAGTAAAATTTAGAAGTATTGACAGCAGTATTAGACGAAAATCAAAATATCAGTTATTTAGTTAGAAGGTCAATTTGGATACAGATCACATCGTTTGAAGAAATTCAAATAAATCAATGTCATCCTACTTCCTACTAATATTATGAATGCAAAAGTTTATTTGGATGTATGGCTGTCTGTGACTCTTTAACGTAAAAACGGCAGAACGGATCTGAATGAAATTTAGCACAGTGATAGATTATACAGTCTGGAATGATATATAGGCTACTTTTAATCCCGAAAAATGTAGTATTCGCGAGGAATGAGCAAGGTACAGCAACAACCGTTGTGACACCGCGGGGCGCAGTTAGTCCTGTATAAAATATCAAAATCTAAAATTTGATTACCATCACTGCCATGTGAACAACACCAACTATATTGATTTATGTATATTTATTTCTATTCAACACATTTATGACGTCAAAAACTACTAAAGTACTTACACATTATGAGTCAACTTCTGTGAAATAAAAAACGGCAAAGTTTGAATTTATATTAATGACCGCATAAGTAGGCTTTGGCTATATTTTAATAATGTAAAAAAAAATATTAAGTTATATTTAATGTGACCTTATTTTGTAAAAAACAATTTAAGATAAGGTTAACGCACACTCCAACTGGTAATTATCCGCGTTAATTTTTTAAATTTAAGTAACACCATTACGTTGTGCTTTTTGACTGTTGACTATTTTATAAAATTGTTAAATGCCTTGGAAACGCTCGACATCCAAATTACGTAATTTAATACTTTAATTTTACGTGGTCTGTAAACTTTCCGACCTAACGATGAATCAAGATATTCTTTCTTATTTTTTTTTATGAATGATGAATAATATCCTTAACTCGTTTTTATCAACGAGTGCTGCTATCTTCGTTAAGACTGAAAACTTTTTTCGCTTTTACCACATTTATATTAGGGTTACCATGGAATGCCTTGTGATAGACAAAATAACAATCTTTATTTCACAAAATAAAGGTCCATTTGTACAAAATGGCAATTCAAATAAATTTTATACCTATATCACCATCCGTCCAATCGTACAACCATACTATTTTTATAAATTCGAAAGTAACTTGGTCTATTTTTTTTAATGTAAATATATGTGTAAATAATGTCGGCGCAAACGGACACCGGCAGCACCAGAGGCGTCATGCCGAAGCGAGCTCTCCCACGGATTTCGGAATTCAAAAGTAACTTTGTCTATTACGCATTTACGGGTAAACCGCTGCACCGACTTCAATGAAATTTGTCATGTGGTGTTACTGAAACTTTGATTCTTGAGAAAGAACATAGGCTACTCTTCATTGCGATAAGCGACATACACGTGGGCGAAGCCGCGAGTAAATGTTAGTGGTATGATAATATTGATAATTCAGTGAACAAGTAAAATTTTAACAAAATAAAATCCGATTTCAAGAACGATCAATTTCTCTTGGATGCAATCAGATCTTAGTGTCCTTATCATGGTACCACCGTTGGGATATCTCCTTTCCGTTAAAAAAAGAATCATCAAAATCGATTCATAAACGACGAAGTTATCCGCGAAAACACATAAAAATATATATACGGTCGATTTGAGAACCTCCTCCTTTTTTAAAGTCGGTTAAAAAGAGTTAATTCAAGACTACAGATGTTCAGTTTTCCAAAGTCGTTAGTATGCGTTAATCTTAAATCGTATTTAATACGATTTTAATCTACTCGATGTTATTTGCTACGGATTTCCGTTTATATCCTCTAATAAGATATATTTTTTACTTAAAACATTATCGTATGATAATTAAAAGCGTAATAAAAGCTAAGTCATCACTTATTCCCTTTTATGTATAATTTATTTTGTTCCGTTATCTTGTATCCGCGATAGACGCTTCACGCTTCTCCTGAGAATTTTAATTAATTTAGGTGCCGTACTTTCTCTGTACAATTTTATAATTTTACAGCAATTGTAGCTAGATATGGTTATCAAATCATGTCTATTTTAGACAACACAGAATTGTCTTATAAACGATTTTCATTTTTTAACCGACTTCAAAAAAGGATAAGGCTCTCAATTAGGCTTTATTTTTTTGTTATGTTTGTTACCTCAATTCGACTGGGTGAACCGATTTTGATGATTCTTTTTTTACTTGAAAAGTGGTGCTTCCCGTCTAGTCCCATTTCAAGTTGTTTTTTTGTTGGTTAAAATGTTGTATAATTCTTATAATGTTGGTTTTCATTGTCAATGTGATTTGAACTTACCAACAGAGGTGTAAGGGTCGTTATTTATTTAAAGACTGTTTAAAAAAATGTAGTGAGCGTTCTGAAAAGACACCCGTTATATATTCAGTGAACGTGTCTCCAGCAGAAACTTTTAAGTGCTTCATCAAGAATCCGAGAACGTTGAAAACTGCGAAGTAACAAGCTACGGAGCACAGTTCTGCAGGAGAAACTTGAAGAATACCTGTAAAGTCTTATAATGTTAGCACTCAGCATAACGATAGGTTGTTCTAAAACTTTGTTCCACAACAAAATGTACAAATTTTTAGTTACAAAGTTTTCCCTTTCTTCAAGATTGTACGGCGTAAAATATTTTGGTGAAATTATGTGGACTGGAGATAACATTAGTGCTAAAGAGGTTTACTGGCTGTTGCGTATAATTTTGTTCATGTTAATATTCTATACAAATAAATAAAATTGGAGTGTATGTTTGTAATATTAAAATAACCACGTTTTACTAAATGCATATGTCTGTATACACGGTACATATACCAAATTTTTTTTTTCATTTTTTGTCTGTCTGTCAGTCTGTTTGTTACGGCTAATCTCTGGAACGGCTGAACCGATTTTGACGGGACTTTCATTAATAGGTAGCTGATGATATAAGAGTAACTGAGGCACTTTTTTAGACTAGCTTCGCCCCGCGACTATAACAGCGGGTGACACCACGGGTCTCAGCTAGTCGATACTAATATTTCCTGGGATAAAATTGGACTACGAGAAATTATAAAAACATGCCGTGGTAGACCAAGAAACAAAATAAAACAAACAAGAACAAATTTGAAAAAAACTATTATATATCTGACTACGGAAAACTTTTGATAAAACTCATATTATCTCTGTCACCCGGGTCATTATAAAGAATCTATTGACACCACAATCATTTAAATCGATTTAGTTGTTTAAGCGCTACGGTGGAATATACAAACATACATAGACTGCCATAATTACTACCCTTCCTTTTGGGGTTTGCCGTAGCTGGATAAAAAGTAAGATAAGATTTTAGAGGGAATTAGTTTAAATCCATATTTAACCAGTTTTATTCAATACTTCCATCTAGTAAACTCGTTTTCAGACTAAATGCTGATATGTACTTAGAAAGATAAAAAGATATCAAAACTATTTCGTCCCCATTTTATTTCTATTTTTACTAATATTTACCTATTTATACCGATACACTTAAATCTATACTCAAAGACAAGTGAATAAGACACAAACTCGAAAATTTATTAACGATTGTTGACCTTTCCAGCATGTAAACATGTGAATCAACATATCATTAGCAAGTAAACCATTAAAAGAGCTATGCCACGCCCCAACCACACAAAGGTCATTCAGAATTCATTTAGAACCGTTCAGATATCGTTAAAATATTTTCGATAAAATATTCCGCCTTAATTATTTCTGTGGCATTTAGGTGTCTACTGTAAGTGGTTGAAAATATTTTATACAAATAATTAAAATATCTGCTCAGAATTCTTAGTGAAATACGCATTCAAATTATCTATTAATGTATTTCTAATACGGACTAATTAATTAGTTTGAAATTGTATTGCCTGATTAGTTTTTAAGGTTAATATCTATGAATGAGTGTATGTAAGAAGGGTCGCGATTCAGTTACGAATCACTGCAATATTGCAGGTTCTGTTTGAAAAATAACTAATCATATTGCGATCGATAACGTGAGTATTTGTTAGTTTTTTAAGATGTTTTACTTCCCAGAAACAACAAAGTCATTTTTAAGTCAATGAGAAGAACTTTGAATTAAAACTTTCAGGAGTTGTTGAAGTTATGCTTCTTGCTATCCAGCCGAATTTGTAGTTCATATTTAATATTAATTACATCTATCTCATAATTTTATACTGTAGCTACGAATATAGTTTTTATTTGATCAATATTCACGGACTTAAAAACGGATACCTTTGTGGTTTGTTTGGGCATTTCTCCCCATACTGAGCCTTAGGAAATGCCGGCGCCTTCTAACTGTAAAATCCGACGTTTGTCTGTAATAGATTTACTTTCAAAAATAAATATTATTTATCAGGGCATTTTTTACCAGCTGATTAAGATCAGCTGGTAAACAAACAATCATAAGTGATTGTGTAGGAATCTTGTAGGATGTAAGTAATAGAGAATTAGCTCATCTAATTCTTAAAGAAATATTGACTTAAATATAATCTGAGTAGTGACAGATGCACTGCCTCGTTGGCCTTGCAGTTGACGTATGCGACTGCCATTCAAGAGGTCTCGGGTTCAAATCCCGGGTCGGGCCAAAAATGTTATTGAGTTTTTCTGATTATAGAAATACTTAATAACAGCTCGGAGTTTGGAAGT
This sequence comes from Diaphora mendica, assembly GCA_949125395.1. Classification (NCBI taxonomy): domain Eukaryota; kingdom Metazoa; phylum Arthropoda; class Insecta; order Lepidoptera; family Erebidae; genus Diaphora; species Diaphora mendica. The sequence goes on along the minus strand of OX421311.1, from coordinate 39,465,183 downwards.
TAGGGTCGGAACCCCCGTGCCTCGGAGAGCACGTAAAGCGGTCGGTCCTGTGTCTGATCTCTCCCCGATCGTGTCGGTTAACCGTCCCATGAGATTATGAGAGAGAAGGAACAGAGAGTGCATCTGTGTTTGTACTGGTCTCCGTTGAGACTGGCCGCCGTGGCCGTTATCGGCTAGGAGAATATCAATGACAGATGTTGAATATTATTTATTTATTTTTTTAAAGACAACTCCCGCACTAGGAATAAATCCAGTGTCGCGGGGGACTTTACAAACATACATGAAACGGACACAAAGAACACCCAGACTCAGAACAACAATTTGTGGATCACACAAAGTGTTGTCCTACGTGGGATTTGAACCCACGACACTTGGCGAAGTAGGAAACGGCGTGGTGACCGTTAAACCACTAGGCCAAACGTGCAGTCTACACAACAAACACTCTACACGTCTACACGTACAAAGTATCACCACGCCTATTCATCCCATGGGCGTCGTAAAAGGCGACTAAGCAACCAAACTACACAGAAAAATATCAATGCAAAGAGAAAGGGGATCTTGAAATAAACCCTATACAAATACACGTCTGGCCAGCATGATATAGTAGATCAACATCGTCAAGAAATAGACTGTTAAAGATTATTGTTTATTTATCTTACGGAAGCTTACAGCAGTGCACTTGACATAGATTAAAGCAGTAGTAACAATACGGCATTAACATGTCTCCATAGATAAAAACCAAATACAGGAAAAACCTAAGTTAGGAAATAATTTTCATAAAATATGAAATTGATGATAGAGAGAATAGTAACTGCTAATCAACATGCTTAATTTTGACGTGACAACGTCTTATAATTCGTGAGAGCCGGCTGCACGTCATGCGGCGTTACCTCGCTATGAGGCGTTCCATTTAAAGCTTGAAGTGCAAGCTAGAGATAGATGCGCATCTATCTCTCATCATTTCATCAATGTTTCGTTATGACGTTGTCACGTTAAACTATCGTCCGTAAACAGACTTTACAGACAACCATTTTTTGTATATAATAAATAGTATATACATAAAAATGAATTTCTATTTCTCTTGATCACGGCATCATGCTATTAGTATTGGATAGGCCATGTATCAAGGAAGGATATAGGCAATAAAATATCACGCTAACGATCACTACCACTAAGTTAATAAATTATGTTTAAATTAAATTCTACATTTTAAAATGACATTTTGTCGTAGTATCGCTCTACTAATCTTACTCAAAGCTCCAACACAGGTCTTACTATAGCCTAACCATAATTAATTTAAATGACATAAAATTTACTCATTTCCTGCTTTTATAATTCTCCTCTTTTTAATTAATTCCAATCTGATGAATGACACTGTAATTTGTCAAGTCAATTTCAATAACAACATATAAAAAAGCGAAATAATTATTTATTTGAATGAGGTCGACCTAATGAAGCCTCATACAATGAACTGCAGGATGTTGAAAATTAATTAATTTTAAAATTGCATCAATTAAATAAATCAATCAACGACATTAATAGAAAGTCGTATTTTGCATTTTTAAGCCATTATTGTTTTTATTCAGGATGAATCAACTTGTAAATTGTAAAATTGTGTATACAGATACGAAATTTAAAAACAATAGAGGTTCGTCATCATTAATCATCTAAATCTACCCTTTATTTAATTTACATTTTGTGCCGACCGTAAATTAAATTTTCTGTTAAAAAAAATATATTTTAAAAGGTTTTATCTGCTGTTGTTTACATTATTATTATTTCATAGGGTAAGGGAAACAGGGTAAGATTCTGTAAGACTCAAATGGCGATGAGGTCAGGTTTGCACATTAGGCAAAATTAATCCTTTCTCTTTTTGTGGAGCTATTATGCGATTTCTTTCTGGAGTAAGGAATCGTTGAACGGGAACGGGAGAGGGCTGATTCCGAGCTAGACGACATCGGCGGCGATACCAGCCGTCGACAGGGCCACGAGCTGCCAGAGAGAGGACCTCCAATGGCAGATTAATTGATGTAGTCAGCTGTAGGGGAGCGGCCTGATCGCAAAACTGCTGTCAGGTCGCAATATATAATGACAAACCCCGTCAACAAAAAAAGAAGGGCAAGAACAATCCTCAGCTAATTAAATGAGCCAAATTACTTTCTACAGAAGCGCAGGAGCCTCCTGAGGTGTCTGGGATGGGAAAACAGATTAAGACTGTAGCTGAAAGTATGCATATTCGTTATACTTCAGTGATAACAAATTATAATACACACATTCATAAATAGTGACATCTACAAGCACTTTGGTAGTATAATTCAGCAATTGTTTTAAGACTTTATTTACATAAACATATTAAATGTACAACTCAAAAGTTAAGAACGGCAATTATAGTGCCTATTTTGTTTGGTTATAGAATATTTTATCGCCATCAACCTGAATAACAAATTTAATACTAACACGATTGTTTACTAAGACGAACCAATTATCTGTTTCCAACTAATTTCGTAAGCAACCTAAATCCTTTTCAAAAGTTACGTCCCCTTAAAACCTACAGAAAATAATTCCAAACTCAAAGCTATACACCAAAATTTTACCGCCAACTTCCAGGTCAGAAATAACGAATAAAAAAGTGTTAAATATTACGTTGGCATTTCTAAGAAACATTACGACCGCGTTAAAACGTTGGAAGAATTTAATTAGAAACGACTTGTACTAGTTGGAGTTAATACAATTTATTTTTTTAATGAAATGGCAAAATATTAGATCAACGTTAAGTCTGCGGTAGGAGGGTGGTCTACCACGATATGGTTTAATTTTGTTTTTTAAGTGTACTGACTGCCATCATTTATGTGCCTCTACAATATAAGTACTAGGCTATATCGAGCTTCAATTGTTCCATGATTCACATATATCAGTATGTTCTTTATTGAAACTGGGGGCCGGACGATAAATTGTATGCTCGCCGTCTTAAGCTATGTGAAATTCATAAATATTCCTCCCCCACGGACCCGGAATTTTTATTGAAAATAAAAGGCTTTGGAAAAAGATATTGGAAAGAAATTATTAATGATAAGGGGTTCATTTTACAGTGGCTATGAGAAAAACCCTAAAAGTTGTAATTATATATTTTATACAGTACTATAATACCGCAGTATTTTGCTAAAGAATCAAAGTATTTTCTTGCCAAATTTTATTGAAATTGGTGCAGCGCTAGCGGTTCAACCGTGAAAGCGTAACATATAGCATATACGTTTTTGAAATACTTGTTGTTTCTGTGGAGAAAAAGTGCAAAAAGCTTAATATTTTTAAACACGATTTTATTCTCATAATAATATGTACTTTCTTTCAGATGAACATATTTTAACGTTTTTTGCCGAAATAATAAATTATTGATGTGTAAAAAAGTAACAAAAGAAATAAGACATAATTTTTTTCTAGAATCATGGCATTAAATTAACTATTTATGTAAAATATCTAGTGCCAGTTCATGATTGAAAGTATAGTGAAAACGATATTTGCCTTTACTTGAATTTAAATATCTTATCTAATCTTAAGCAATATTGAATTCGGTTTCGTTCATCCGAGCTCAATAATTATTAGGTATGAGCAAAAGTATAGTTTAAAGCTTGTGTTTACAAGCCTTTGAGTAAATACTATTTGATAGGAACACGTATTCGGAGAATAAAGTGACACAAATATATAAGGTTTTTTATTTGATTGAATCCATTTTGCCTTGGTAATATATTATGCTGCGTAACTGCGTAAGCCGGATGTTATCACAATGCGGTGCCTGATTTGGTATTTTTCTTTTCATATTTTTGTATTTTCCTTTTATTACATACAGGTGGTTATTCTGTATTCGAAATGTTTTGTGACGACAGCCCGGGCTCGTGGCTAAGTGGATGCATTTAAAATAAATACGAAATTACGACTTTAAGCAATCCAAACCGGGCGCTGTGACGTGCCTTGGGAGAAGCCTATGTCCAGCAGTGGACTGTAACGGGCTGATGAAGATAAAGCAATCCCAGCAGGATCAGCCTACAATGTGTGACCATTTAAAATAACATAAAATCCCAGTGTACCTCGGAGATCACTATAGACCGTCGCTCCCGGGTACCATAGGAACATCGTTGGCAATTGTCACCGTTAGCTCTCCAGCTAATGGTAACAATTGCCATTAAGATTGTAGTTGGACTTTTTGGGCTCCCCCTAAAAAGTCCAACTACAGCCTTTCTACGGAACTTCGCTATAGTCTAGTTCTTTGGTTGTGGAGGTCTGATTACAGTCGCTCCACGTAATGTAGTAGACTTAAAAAAGACCTATACCTATTTTGGGAACAAGAGTCCGCAGAAAAGCAACCTTATAGGTAGGCAATAGTTATATTCAAACGCCCATAGAAAATTGCTACTCATCATTAAATTTCCCGACGTCCTCGTAGAAAAATAATGTCAGAGAAAACTGGGCTGTGACAACCAGTCGAGCACGATCATTAACCAGACCACCTGAGTTTACACTACACAAGCATTTCAATAAAAGAGCTCCAATAAAAAGCTGGAAGTCAAGTGTACACGGATGTAAAAAAAAAAATTTTTTTTATGGTCGTAGATCATAAAGCTATTTTTGTAGCTGACCCTTGAAACTCCATCTGCGTCTCTCAAATTTTTTTTTTGTTTTTATAATTTTTTTCATTAGTCGTTCGATCCCCTTTGGTAATAGCGTGATGTTATTTTGTTTCGTTTTAAAGATAATGAACGGACTAGGAATATCTCTGAGTGGGGACTTTAACAAATACCTATACACAAGATGGACACATAGAACACCCAGACTTAGAGCAACAACTTGTGGATCACACAAACTGTTGTAGTGTTATGTTGTTAGTTTAAATACCACGGCTAAGTGACCTTTTAAACCACAAAAGTTTAGATTCCGTAACCTTCATACAAATATACATTAAAATATAGTTTCTATACGAACCAGTAATTTCTGAGATTAACGCGTTCAATTAAACAAACAACAACTTTACCATAGCATTTCTGTTTGGTTTAAGTGTTTTAATAATCAAAAGCGACCAATAAATACACCAATTAAAACGAACACACTAGCCCGCCATGGTGTAGGTCAGCATGCTGCATTGTCTGCATTCGCAATGAGTATGGTGACCACCACTCTTGGATTTTGCTTATGCTTTCCATCAGGCAGAATAGAGTCATTTTGGCTGGGTCAAACATTAAAAAAAAACACAATCTAGCAAAAACGCTCTGAACTACGAGCTCTAATCGACGGATTTCCGATTCTGTACCGCGCAATAAAAGTTCTCAAAGTGATTTGAACTGTTTGTGATATCTATACAAATAAATAAAATTGAAGTGTCTGTTTGTAATATTAAAATAACGGCTTCTTAATAAATGCATATGTACGTATACACGGTACATGTACCAAAATTACATTTTATACAATTTCTGTCTGTCTGTTTGTCTGTTTGTTACGGGTAATCTCTGGAACGGCTGGACAGATTTTGACGAGACTTTCACTGGCAGATAGCTGATGACCTAAGCCTTTTTAGGGTTCCGTGCCAAAGGCAAAAAACGGAACCCTTATAGATTCGTCATGTCTGTCTGTCTGTCCGTCCGTATGTTCACAGTCACTTTATTCCGAAACTATAAGAACTATACTGTTGAAACTTAGTAAGTAGATGTATTCTGTGAATCGCATTAAGATTTTCATACAAATATAAAAAAAAAACAATTAATTTTGGGGGTCCCCATACTTAGAACTGAAACTCAAAAATTTTTTTTTCATCAAACCCATACGTGTGGGGGGGTATCTATATATATATCGATAGGTCTTCTAAAATGATATTAAGGTTTCTAATATCATTTTTTTCTAAACTGAAAAGTTTGCGCGAGAGACACTTCCAAAGTGGTAAAATTTGTGTAACCCTGTAACTTCTAAAATAAGAGAATGATAAAATTAAAAAAAATATATGATGTACATTACCATGCAAACTTCCATCGAAAATTGGTTTGAACGAGATCTAGTAAGTAGTTTTTTTTAATAAATGGTAAACCGCAAAAAATATACTATTATTAAACATCGATCAAAGTTACAACGAACTACAATAACTTTTATATTATGTTACTTGCTGCTTCGGAACTTCTGCTTCGCACTTGGCCGCTTTTTTAGATTAGATTAGATTCTAAGGAATAACTTAGGCTACTTTTTTTAGACTAGCATTATCCCGCGGCATTCCCCGCGGGTCGATATTAACCGCGGGTAACACCGCGGTGTTCAGCTAGTTTTGAATAAATAAAAACTAATGTCGTTTCCAGCTCTAAGTAGTATCTAAGTCTATGTCAATTTTCTCGTTACGTAGTGGCAGGTGTAGACAGGCGTGCGAACTAATTACGTACCCGGCCCCGGACGGGGACTGGTTAGAGAAAAAAAATGTTTTTATTGCTTTGTGGGCGAAGTGAACTAAAACTAGTACTAAAAACTAAATTATATCTAGATATAAGTTTTATATTTATTGCTCAAATCCAATTTCCGTCATTGGAAATACAACTTTACAGGCTTTTATAGCCTCTGTGTCCACTAACATTACATTTATACATTCACTATCTAGTTAACATTAGTCTTTAATAAGTACGTTTCTTGATTTTACTGTAATTGTATTTAATATTATAACTACAAACTAATAAATACTAAGTATAATATTTGTTTGCTTAGTATAATTTCAGGATTTATAGCTATTGCTTCGCTCGGATTTATTTCACTTTTGGCATTGAATGTTTTCGGGTCAATAGTATCATATAAGACTACAATTGGGCACTAATAAATTAAATAATTACGTGTTTTAGTTACAAGTTGAATGAATGACATCATAAAAATGGCAATGATGCAAGCCATTACTACACGGTCTCGGGTTTCTTCTAAGTTATTGGTGGAAGATATATACAGCATATCGTGAACGATGATCTGATCTGATGGCTGTGTATCTAAATATTGACATTTATACAAATATTTATATAACAGTATCCTAAAATTTATTTCTATCCTTTTAATATACAATTATCTTGGTGATTATAAAATGAATAAACTAACAACCACGTCTGTTTAATTGTCCAGGTTTTTTTTCCCAACAACAACTTTATATTAAATTATTAGAAAACAAACCTTTAAATACGACACAATAAATTCTCATCTAGTAAAGAAACACAAAAACAACTTCGTATATGTTGGTCACATCGGATTGACAGAAGAGTGTGACTATAAACCCCATTAAAACCCAGTCGAGCCTTTGGCCACTTACTACCAGCCGGTTTGTAATCAATTGTGAAATAGCACTAGAAATGTGATAGAGTCGTCAGTCAATTATAGACTACTTCATTACTCCTAGTTAATCGGGTGAAATTGTACTTTCATTGGAAGACCAAGTGGAAAATTGACAACGTATCATACCGTTTAACACAATTAGATGTCATATGCGGACCGTGTCATATGAAATTACCCATAAACATTATTATAGGTTTGTTTTGACCGTACTTAAATAGTGATTTATGGGATTTTGCACATAAAGCTGACAATATCATACTAATATTATAAATGCGAAAGTTTGTAAGGATGTGTGTGTGTATGTGTGTTTGTTACTCTTTCACGCAAAAACTAGTGAACGGATTTGGATGAAACTTCACATTAATATATGTAGCTTATACATCAGATAACACATAGGCTACTATTTGCCGCGATAACCGACAAATTCGCGGACAGGCAATAGCTAGTAATAAATAAATAATATATTTAATAATTTATTTAACGCACCCAAATTTTGTCAAATTTGCACTGTTGTAAATAATAAATGACAACAAAAACTTTCACAATTTACTACACACCTATTATTATTTTGTTTGATTGCACAAAACATGACCGAGTTATAAATTTAATTTCCAACAATTGGACAAGATATCCAAGAAGTAATAAACTTAGTTTCCCATTAATTCCAAGTACTGGAAATCCATCTACATAAGGGACTTGATTTGCAATTTCTATGAAACACCGCAACTCAATTAAATTAGTTTTACCTACTTTGTTCCGGCAGACACTTTCTTTTACCTTTTTCTTATTGGTGATGGAAAAAGTGCTGTTTTGTTACACTTCATTAGTATAATAAGTACACTACTAATTTTAATTACTTCCTTACGTTTAGTACGATGAAAATACGATCATAGTACAACAATAATATATTTTTTTTCTAAGGTCTATATTTCGTGGTCATAATATTATTATTATTCAAACACGTATATTTCTATATACAGGTGTCATGTGCGGTTTGCTGTTGCAAAATATATGAAATTTATTTATTTATTTAAGAATTTCACGACGAGAAATATGCAAAAACAAAATGAAAGATCTAACAGAATCACAATTTATGTGCTTCCTCACTTTTAGGTAGGTTTACAATATGCCAGGCTTTCGTCTGATTTGCCCAGCATTTTAGCACTTGGTTAGGCGTCCGGCGAGCATTATTATAAGTCAGGCATTTTGATCTTCTGCACCGGTTGCCTGAACGCGCATGGACTGAATGAACGATTGAAATAGAGAGTCCTAATCATTTTTTCGATTTCAAAATTTCTTTATCAAAACACAATTTTGCGATTGGAGAAAATTTATGTTTTTAATTAAAATGCAAGTATTTCATTCATTTTCTTAGTATGTGATATGTATTTGTTTTAATATCCGTAAAACCCGGCGTTTTTCGTGAAAATTGGACGTTTTTACTTTTACCGTGGGAGAGCCACGCTTCGGCATGAATGGGCCGGCTCGACCGGAGTGATACCACGGCCTCACAGAAAACCGGTTTGAAATAGTGCTTCCGCTGTGTTTCACCGAGTGAGTGAGGATACCGGAGGCCCAACCCCCCTGCCCCTATCTCCCCCCCCCCCATCCCCCAAAGGCTGGTAACGCACTTGTGACGCCTCAGTGTTGCGGGTGTCCATGGGCGGCGGTAATCGCTTACCATCAGGCGATGCGTCTACTCGTTTGCCGGCCCATTCCATAAAAAAAAAAAATAAAAAAAAATAAGCCAGGCATGGTAACCCTACTTTTAGGAGACCACACCATGCCCAAGAAAGTTCACACAAACATAAAAATAAGGATACAATAACAGTTTTTAATTAGTATCATAAAATTAAGCTCGTTACTTTTTTCTAACTGCAGAATCTTTGGACGAGGCTTGGTCCAGAGGACTTTTTAAACGACTTCCAAAAAGGAGGAGGTTCTTTGTTCCACTGTATGTATTTTTTTATGTATGTTCACCGATTACTCTGTCAATTGTTGACCGATTTTGAATTTTTTTTTTGTATTCGATAGGGTATGCTCCCGAGGTGGTCCCATTGCCACCATATCAGGATCTGATAATGGGATCCCAGGGAAACCGACAGAAATCCTCATTTTTTATAGGCACATACTAGGTTTTTCGTATATTTTCTGAACTTACACCGGTATTTGCGTCTGGTTGTCATCATTTTATGATGATGAGCTGATGATGTAAAGTACAACTGCTTAACAGTTAAGAGTTGGAGGATAAATTTTTAAATATCATATGTATATATATTACCTTTACTCGTATTCTTTCAAATTATTTAGGTAAGCTGATGGAAGGTGGAAGGTACAACTTCTCAACGGTTAGGAGTTAGAGGATAATTCTTTCAATTTCATACGTATCTAAAGACCTTCAGTCGTATACTTTCAAGTTATTTAGTTGAACTGATGAAAGACGGTTAAACTCTTCAGCAGTTAGGGATTAGAGGATGATTTTAATATTACACGTACGTATAGACCTTAATTTGTATTCTTTATGATGAAATAGTTCAACTTACTACTTACCTACGATTTTTTGCACTAAAAACTGAAAAATAAAAACTTTAAAATAAAAACCACTTCCAAAAAACATCTAACGAAAACTCTCCGCCAAAAAAACACTTAAAAGCGTAAAATAAACTGGTTCTTCATAAATTGCCTATACTTAATTCTTTATTCATTTAAATAGTAGTATTATAATGTGGCTAGGTACCTAAAATCTGTTTGAAGTTAGGTAACTTAAACAATTAATAATCCGTGTTTCTACCGCGAACACTAACAACACAAGAATCGGTTTGGCATACTCAAAATGAGTTCATCCAAATCACGCTGTGGAATGGCCGCCCATGTTCTTTGCAACAACAAAAAAAGGTCTTCTTGCGACTGGATACCCTCCATATTCGGCAGAGCTCTTCTCTGTAGCATATCCCATGCATGCTCAATCGGGTTCAAGTCTGGCGACTGAGCAGGCCAGGGCCAAAGCCACATCTCAATCTCAAGAAATCCGCATAAAAATGCTTGATCCCTAGACACTTTTGATGTGTGTATATATATAAAAGAGTAAGGTGACTGACTGACATACCCAGAGATCAACGCACAGTCTAAACCGCTGAAGCTAGAATTCTGAAATTTTGCATGTAGGTTCTTTATATAACGTAAGTTATATATAAGTAATATTCCACCCCTAAGAGGGTAAATCAGGGGATGAAAGTCTGCGTGAGCGAAGCCGCGTGTAAAAGCTAGTTAGTGTATAAAAAAAACATATGATGATGGTTAAAGTCTAATAGGAAGCTCAGGAAACAAGCGTTATATGATTTGACCATTGAGGGTGCATGATTTTAGTATTGACTTTCCCATTTTCACAGTTTTGATAGATATAAATGTAATTTAAAGCTTTGTTACGGACACAACTAACTTCGTAACATAAACTCTAGTAAGGGAAAGCAAATTAGTACCAATAATAGGTCACTGATATTTTCCCAACAGGGCAAAGTATTAAAGCAATTTAAGTTTCCCATTTGTTTGTAAATTTTCTCTTTCCGTGTATTGGAACAATATAATACAAATAATTTTACACTACGCGGATAAAATGAAATTCTAACTACATATTGAAACAATCAACTTAGTTCATCAGCTGTCCATCTTGAACCTCGATGCGGAATTCACACACTAACAGACAACCATTACCTTAATACCTTTGTATCCCACTTAAACATGTGTTTCGCTCTGTTTTGTGGGTCAGACATATTTTACGAACTTTCTGATGTACAGACAATGCTCAAAGTTTTATTTTAATACAGCGTTCTGACTATTATTGTTTGAAATATGTATGTATATCTCATGTACTTAACATTTCTACTTTTCTTTTGTGTGTATTTTTATGCATATGCGACACAGTCACCTTACTTTTCGGAGGGTTAATAAAGTTGGATACAAAACATCGGTTAAAGAGCTCATACTTTTTAGGCATAGCCAATTTAAGTTGCACGTATTCGATTTAAGACTGTTTTCGGCTTTTGCTTATATTTTTTGAACTCCTTTCTTACATAATTTCCTACACGTTAAAGGTAATAGACTTGCCTATGTGACGTAAGTAGGACTGAAGTAATTACACATATGAGGGCATTGGCGTGTGTATACTACGAATATGTGTGTATTTGAGTACGTTCCAATTTGAATGTTTATTAAAATATGTAGATAAACAGTGAATATTAATAGCATTTAAAATGTTTCTTTAATTAATTAGATAATGTTTAATTCAATCGAATATGTAACTGATACCTATTCGAACCGTCTGTTCAATATATTCAATACTTCATTCCTATAAATTCAAATAAAGAATTCGAGAGAATGTCATATTGAGATGGAGATACGAATTTAAAATTCGAATGCAGATATTTGAATAGATAAATATTCATCTTGATACAAAGCGCTCTGTCAGATTCAATTGCTTCCAGACAAAGTGGATTGAGATGACTATATTTTCTGAATAAAAGCTTTTTCAAATACTGTTCAAAATAATAAAAAGTTTGCTTGCGTGTAGATTTCAAAGCTTGTATAAAGTTTTGCCTGACAATAATACTGTAGGAAATTTATTCTTTGACAAAAAGTCAACTTCGGGACTGAAACTAACTGAGCATACAAGCAGTCCTTTCCTGGGTAAAACAATGTTTAGTAAATTGTCTGTAGATGCGACAAAAATATATGTTGAAAAAGCTTGGACTAATAAGACCTTGAGAACAGTACTATCTATACATACTATATACTATATATATATATATATACTATATATACTATATATCTTGGCAGCTGGATTAATAGCAAAATCATTGTTGAATGACAGTTATTTAAAATGATAATATTTGCAGCAAAAGGCTATCGAAGCTAACAGTACTCATATATTGCTAACTCTATTCACCTATAGAATTCTAGCTTTCCTGATTCAAACCCAAAATTATGAGAGAGGTACTTAATTAGCAACCATCATCATTTGTTGTTTGTGGGTGGCACTGATTGTGTTGGTATATGGACTTATGCTAACGTCGACGTATACTTTCTTTGAGAGTAAAATAACACATCATGTATTCGTTAAGAAACACCAGCAAAAAGGTTTTGAAGAAAGCCAAACTCTTAACATATTTATTGTTGAAACATAAAGTCAAACTTATAAACCTATTCATACTGATTTCCCATCGTAATTTTCTTAAACAACAAATCATATCATTCAATTAACCTACGAAAGTTGATACTGACAGAATTTACGCTACACTGCGATACCTAACAATGAAAATACATACATGGAAAAGTACACGATAAAAATTGCCTAGTCACGACTGTACTAAGGGCACGCAGCATACACTTTCTTCAAGTTCGTCATATGTTTTGACAAGTAAATTTGCCCACGTACTTAAGCTGTACTTTCTCACATCTGATTGACGGCGATGTATCAACGCCTGAACTGTCGCTTTCACTCTGATGCCTCGTTGACAGTTTATCTTCCTCGATAACAAGCCAGTATTGATGCTGTAAATTGACGATGATTGATTCTTTTGTTATAATATGTTGAGGTTGGTTTATTGAATACGTAGTAACAGGTTTTATTAGGTTTACCGTAGTAGTTACGACTACTGTTGGTAACATCTAAAATTTATAACATAGGTTACGAGAATAAAAACGCATAAGCGTTTTTAATTATGATTTGTCAGAGTTGTTTTATCTAAGGTACCGAAATCAAGGGTGGATTTCCAAACTCCGATTTAATATACAAGATAACAAAATCAATGTTAAAGCAATAGTTTACATCATTTAAAGTCGAAATTCACAGTTACTCGTGACTATAAGATATAAAATACGATGAAAGTCAATGTAGTCAGTAGTGAAACGACAGAAGCAATCTTCGATAAACTGATTGTACTATCACATTTATTAAATACAATGTTGTATGTAAAATAGCAGTAATAATCTAGAAAGAAAAGGACCCAACAAATGATGAAATAAATAAAAGTAAGGTAACAAAAAAGGGTACGCTTAACTAAATTGATAGCTGTGAAGCGAGTTACAAGAGTACCCCAGATGCATATTACGTTCTACGTATAAAATTTTTATTCCCTAATTCTGTATAAACACATTTGCCCCTTACGATGTTTTACAATTTCAATGAGATAAGGGTAGAAGCTTTTATGTAAATCTAAATTGTTGTCCAACTTGTTATGGATATTGTCTGTTGAGCCACAGTGTTGGACTCACTCCGAACAATTGATAAAATTGTTTAATGAGCAGAAATTCTTGACCTCTGTCGGGGAGAATTTTGTCTAGAATGAGTAAGTATTTAGAATGTATTTTTCAGAAGTCTAATTATCATACCAGAGATTCTACATAGTTTGGGATCCGTCCACCGCATTTGATATATTTCTAGCTATTAAAGCAATTATTAGATAGCGAAGTCTGAAACTATACGTTCTGGGTTTGAATACACTTATCTTTGAAACTTATCGATCGATGAAATCGGAATTTGATGACTTAATTCTAGATGAAAATGTATTTCATTGCACGCCATAGGTCTTAAGAGAAAATCACCAAACATTATTTGTAAAATAACATTCAACAGCTAGCACAGAAGTAAATAACTTAAAAAAAATAGAAAGAATGTAATCGAAAAACCAAAATAACATTTGTGATTGGCAGAGGATTATTTCTATAAGGGTTTATACAATTTCCTCAGATATTTCGTAAGCACTCGTGGGTTTATAACTGTGACACAAACATTGTCTAAACGATATTGTCCCCGTTTGAACCCAAACACGCGACCCTTTGTGGTAAAACAAATAGAAACGCCTATATGTATTGTACCCTTAAATACACAAGGCTCAGTTACTGCGAGAATGTGTAAACAGAGATCAAATACTTCAAGGTGACCTACATAGAAGCAATTTGCAATTTTCTTCCTGAAGTTGGATACGCAAAGAAACTTTTTACCATCTATCATTTCGTACCGGCTGTCGATATGGAATGAAGGATCGAGCATGAAGCGTGTTCGACATACTTCGTTTTTATTACGTGGCGTTTATTTAATAGATTCTTGATGAATATAATACTTTTTTTATTTAACTTCTATTTGCCATCGAAATTAGTGTTTACTGTCTTTTGGTCGCAGAATAAAATACGAGTCACTTGGTGATAAGTGACTACTGCAGACGATTGATATCTACAGCTCAAGAATTATAAATGACGCATTTAAAGCGAGATTTCATAATTTTTTTAGAGGGTTTATAGGTGTTGAAATAATGGTAGGTAATAGTAGTAGTAATAATCTTTATTAGAACAAGTAACTAGTTAACTAATTCACTTATGTACGAAAATGACTACATTAGTTTTAAACTATGCCGTGGCTACTAACACTCACCTCTATCTATACAAATAATGAAGTGTCTGTTTGTAATATTAAAATAACCGCTTTTTACTAAAAGCAATAAATTATGTATGTATACACGGTACATATACCAAACAACATTTTAAAAATTTTTGTCTGTTTGTTCCGGCTAATCTATGGGACGGCTGGACCCATTTTGACGGGACGTTCACTAATAGGTAGCTGACGATATAAGAAGTAACTTAGGCTACTTTTTTCAGACTAGTTTCGCCCCGCGGCGTTACCCGCGGTACGACAATAACCGCGGGTAACAGCGCGGGGTGAACCCCGCGCTGTTACCCGCTATTACCCGCTGTAGTTTAAAATAAAATCACAAAGTACACAGTACGAAAGGTATGACATAAGGTGAGTATACTGCAAATACGTAGCATCCAAAGCTCCAACGTTATCACATTACACGGACGTTGCAACCATATCGCTACTAGAAGTGGCAAGCACGACAAGCACTGCATTTAACTTTTTTTTATATATATTTTTTTTATTTAGAGACAAGAGCGAAATAGATTGATTGGGACAGGTAAAAAGTTTATCAAAAAGAACAAGTGATTAAGTGTAAAATATTAAATATTAAAGTAATGGAAATAAAAGTTTCGTTGCGTAAAACAAACCTAGAAAGCTGCGTAATATTAATGTACTACTCACTCTTAAAAGGCTTCGCTTTTAGTCATCACTCTCATAAATTTACATTTAAAATATAAATTGACGATGCTACATTTCCACACAACCCTTAAACATCGATTTATGATCGTACTCAAAATAAAACACAGCTGCAGGACAGCTTAGAACTGCACAACTGCCTTAATACTTACCTACATGAATGACCTATTTGCCCTTACATTTACAACGTGATATATGATAGTTCTAACAACATTTAACTTCAACATAACATATCAAGAGGAAACTATTACAGCTAATTGCGGACACTAAACTCTCTCATAACTTGCCATATAGGTCAGTGGTGTTGGTTCTTGCGAACACCATAATAAGCTGGATCTCTTTCTTTTTTAAGCAAATCTTACTAGTTAAGAAACATTAATAGATTTGAATGCATGGGAAATGTTTGAAATTGCCGAACCAATTCTAAAATAAAATTGCATTTATAGAAAGATGTTTATTTTATATAGTACAAGATCCCACCGCTCGATGCTGCATGTATCTGTTGTTTTGATGAAATTAATTTTAAATGAAAGTTGAGGAAGTATTCAATGGATTAGTGACAGGCTGCCTATAAAAATTTGCCGCAATTACCTTTAATTAATTTTTGAAAAATTTTTTTGGAAACATAAATTGCACCTATGTGTTTTTTTTAAATTTTTACGTCATTTTAAAGAAAATGATGTAAAGAAAAGAAAAAAAGGTGTTTGCTAGCTCTCAGTCAGCCGCAACCCTGAGCTTGCCAGGTGTAAACAGGTATATTATTGTTACTTATTTACAGTCATCTGTTTTTTAGATATTTTTAATACAAAATTAAAGTTTTAAATTTCCTGTTTACAATAATCCATGGTTGCCAGTTCAAAAATGGCCGCAAGCAGAGGTTGCCACGCTTCAGGTAAGAGTGAGCGTAAGAGAAAAGATGCTCCATTCATTTCGTGCGATTTTTTTATGGAATTGGAGGCAAACAAGCAGACGTATCGCCTGATGATAAGCGATTACCGCTGCCGATGGACACCCGCAACACCAGAACTGTCACAAGTGCCTTGTCGGCCTTTAGGGATGGGGAGGGGAATGGGGTATGGCCTCCGGTATCCTCACTCATTCGGTGAAACACAGCGCAAGCGCTGTTTCACACCGGTTTTCTGTGAGACCGTGGTATCACTCCGGTCGAGCCGGCCTATTCATGCCGAAGCGTGGCTCTCCCACGGTGCGATAATAAGGACAAAGCATAGCAACTCTGGCACTTATCCTAAATTAACAGTTTTCGTTTAGTGTACGTATCTTCTCGGTTACGAAAAGTGAACACTCTCGTTATATGCTATAGCTGCCTTAAGACAAAAAAAAACCTTGTTAAAAAGTAATTAGTTCAATACAAAATAAACCGGAAATGTTGTTATACATGAATATCGAATGAAGAAACAAATGAAACATCGATGTGCTTGAAAGATTTCGTGAACGACTTTAAAAAAAAAAGTTCTTTTCTTACGCAAAACAAAATTATATATACTCAATTTATTTCGCTTTATGAATACAAATTAAAACAACACTAAAACTACATCTACACTACATTGTAGGCTCGTTTACAGCACGTAACAATCCGTGCATCTTTTCTCTTGCGCTCACACTTACCTGGAGCGTGGCAACCTCTGCACGCGGCCATTTTTGAACTGGCAACCATGAATTATTGAAAACAGGAAATTTAAAACTTTAATTTTGTATTAAAAATATAAAAAAAACAGATGACTGTAAATAAGTAACAATAATATACCTGTTTACACCTGGCAACCTCAGGGTTGCGGCTGACTGAGAGCTGGCAACCATCTTGTTTTCTTTTCTTTACGTCATTTTCTTTAAAATGTCGAAAAAATTATGTAACATTTTGAATGCAAACATAATAATGCATTTCTACTTTTACTGATGAATGAAATCATTCAATGATTTTTGCTAATGTGATTAAAGAGAAACAGATTGCGTGTTGAGTTGCTATTATTTCAAAATTTTTGTTTCTATCCATAATATTCAAATTACACGTTATACCATACGCAAAATTCTGCTAAAAATACTTGTAAAAGTTATTACCAAGGTTTAATGATAATTTAGAAAAAAGATGATTGAGTCAATAGATTTCTTTTTCTTGCAATTCTTTCTTCTGTATTACTGTATTAGTGCTGTTGTGTTGTATGTATAGTTTTTTATTTTTATTTTTTGTAGTATTAATTGTGATGTAATGTTTGAGTAGTATTATGCGTGTATTATTAATTTTTATTCTTTGTACTATTTATTGTGTTGTATTGTATGTATTGTTAATTTTTGTACTACACTATTGCATTAGATGTAATCTGTAATGATAGTTTATGGTATAGTAGCAAATAAATAAATAAAATGATAATTTAAGAATCCGGTCCAGTTAACAAGATCTCCTAGACTGTTATAATTCACATACGAGAGTTGTCAGTTGTCTTATTAAGTGAAAATGGTTTAATACCAGTATACGTTCGTTAGAAATCGTGTAAAGAATTATTGTTTGGCGGTAAGTTTTCTAAGATTCGCCGGTATGCGACTAGAAGCTGGTACATTTATATAGCGACGGCTGCGCAATTTATGTGTGAGTGGTGAATTTATCACCTAAAAAAATCTACAGAATCGAGATCACGTTAGAAAAAATATAAGGAAATGAACATGATAGTTTTATTGCTATGCATTTTTAAAGAAAGTAGAAAATAAGATGATGATTTTTAGGGATATGGGAGAGGCTTATGTGCAGGAGTGGACTGCAATAGGCTATGCAATATGAAAAAAAAACCTTTTGATGGCAGTAAAAATAAATCAAATTCAGATATTCTACAAAAACATTTTGTACCATTCATGAAATTATGTTAATAGGTACTATTACTTTTTCCAAAATTTAGACAACTTTTTAGTGTGTAAAATTCAATTCCCGAGAGGCAGTACAAAATGCCTTTGAAGAGTTTGTTGCCTTCCGTCCAGCTGATTTTTACAAGAAGGGCATCAATAAACTGCCAATGCGTTGGCAAAGATGCGTCGATTGCATGGGTGATTACTTCGAATAACAGAAATAAAAAAGTTTGAGAAAATAAGTACTTTCACTTATTGCATACAAAACGGCAATTTCATAGGTAAATACCTATTATTTGGTTTTTTTTTCGCTACATCACTTTAAAAAAACAGCAACTGAAACAATTTGAAACTAATAAAATAACTGGACCTAAGAACCATTTCAAAAATAATGGTCACTATTACTACTTTCAGACCCTTTCGTAAATTTCAAGTGGAGAAGACGTAACTTAACACAGCGAAGGGTTTCTTCTAGTTTCCGCTTGCCTGCTACCAAGCGTTTTTGAGAATTTAAACGTTTTCAAACGAGACAAAGGAAGACAGTAAATTAGGGTAATTAGAGTTGGCCTTTTATTTACTACATTTCAGTGCAATAACATGGGCATTTATATTCATCCAAAGTAAAAATGATGATATAATAAATATGGGAAATCTATTCATACTAATACTTATACTCGAATTAGTAATATTTAAAAAATAATAATATATTCGACCGGGGCGGTGCTACCCTCGCACAAAAAATCAACGTAAAATGACAGCGTTCGTGCTGTCGTGTTTCGTTGGTGAGTGCGAGACCGGAGGCCCAAATAGTCTAGTCAACAAGTACCATACTTGTTGACTATACTAAAAGATGCAGCAGCATCACTAGGCCGCCATGGTGTGGGTCGCCATACTGCATTGTCTGCATTCGCAATGAGTATGGTGACCACCACTCTTGGATTCTGCTTATGCTTTCCATCAGGCAGAGTAGTCATTTTGGCGGGCCACCGATTTCAATGAAATTTGGCATGGAGGTACTTTTATTTTTGAGGAAGGACATAGGCTAGTCTTTGCCTCGATAACCGTTAAACACGCGAGCGGAGCCGTAGGCAAAAGCTAGTAATCTATATATTTTTCTGTTACATGTTGCAAACGAGCAAATGGGTAGCTGATGGTAAATGAATACCGTCACCTATGTGCACCTTCAACTCAAAAGTCGAGATACGATCTATTGAAATATATATATATTATTATTTATAAAGTTATATGATAAATTATTCCAGATCTATCATAGTTTCAAAGGCGATGTAAAATGTTGCAAAGAGTTTTCCCTCCTCTAAGAGAGATCCCTCTTTGCTTCGAATAACTTTTTAACAACATCTCCAAACTTTTATTTTCTACTAAGTTTCCTGAAACTATCTTTTGAAGGTAACTTTGTTTTATTTCACTTTAATTTGTTCTTATTTGTCATGAAACTGTATGGTAACGTAGTTAATCTTTAGTCTATACAATACATACATACAAATAAATAAAATTGGAGTGTCTGTTTGTAACATTAAAATAACCGCTTTTTACTAAATGTAAATGTATGTATATACGGTACATATACCAATTATGTATTTTTTAAATTTTTTGTCTGTCTGTTTGTTCCGGCTAATCTCTGGCACGGCTGGACCGATTTTGTCGGGACTTTCACTGATAGGTAGCTTATGATACAAGGAGTAACTTAGGCTACTTTTTTTACCTAGCTTCGCGTCTCCCGCGTCACGACAATAACCACGGGTAATACCGCGGGACTCAGTTAGTACGAAATAAATTGCTGTTTGTTAGTATCACTAAAATTTGAGAGAACTAGAACGATTCGGCTGAATTAGGTTTTGAAATATTTGGTGCAGTAGAGGGAATTTTTAAACGGTTGGAAGTGTAAAAAAGGGATACATAATTCTTATTCTTGTTGATATGGTGCCTCTCCAGTAATGTAGGTTGTTGATATACAGGTAGTTCTTAATACTACTAAATTTCACAGGTACAAAGTAGCGGACACAGTGCACACACTAGCAATCTTATAAATTAATGACACGTTTATGCATCATTATAATTTTAGATTATTCTTTTATCTATATATATAAAAGCGAAATACCACTCACTTATTAATCACGAAATCTCAGAAAATATAACACCTAGAAACTTGAAATTTGGCAGGTAGGTTCCTTATAGGGTGTAGACATCCGCTAAGAACGGATTTTACTAAACTCCACCCCTCAGGGGCTAAATCAGGGGATGAAAGTCTGCGTGAGCGAAGCCGCGTGTAAAAGCTAGTCATTTATAAATATCAAACATATTTAAAACATAGCAGAATATTCTGCTATGTTTCATATGATAACTGCAGCTATATAGCTGCAGTTATCATATGAATCTCAGAAAAAATCAAGCTAAATAAATATGTAATAGCAAATATTTCGGACATTTAACACACAACGCCATCTAGTCCCAAACTAAGCAGAACTTGTAATATGGGTACTTGATGACTGAGATAAATATATATATACGTTTTTGTAAATATATAAATAATATACACATTATAGAAAACACCCAAACTCTGAAACAAATATTTGCAAATCATACAAACATTCGGTCCGATCCGGGATTTGAACCCGAGACCTCAAGCGCAGCAGTCGCATACGCTACCACTGCGCCACCGAGGCATACATAATAAAATATATCAGAATACAGCTGCAATTATCCTTTAATTCTTAGAAAAAAAAAGTTAAATAATAACGCATCAAGACCACCAGACTGTTTAATTATAAAAATCACAAACTACAATCAAGATGATCCACCGTGGGAGAGCCACGCTTCGGCATGAATGGGCCGGCTCGACCGGAGTGATACCACGGCCTCACAGAAAACCGGTGTGAAATAGTGCTTGCGCTGTGTTTCACCGAGTGAGTGAGGATACCGGAGGCCCATATCCCAACCCCTCCCCCTATCTCCCCCCCATCCCCCAAAGGCCGGTAACGCACTTGTGACGCCTCTGGTGTTGCGGGTGTCCATGGGCGGCGGTAATCGCTTACCATCAGGCGATACGTCTGCTCGTTTGCCGGTCTATTCCATTAAAAAAAAAATAAAAAAAATACAGATATACCAACAGATGATCAGGGAAAGTACATTACACTCCGATACAAGTCATCCTATCATCTACATTATAGATGCAAAGATGCTGTGCTAACAACAAACAGAATAATTTAATGCTCTATAACAGTGAAAACTGGAAATTCTTGGATGAATTAATTTCAATATATTATAATTGATAATAATCTTAATATATATATTTCTTGTGTGCGTGTGTATGTGACTGAACTCCTCCTAAACGACTGGACCAATTTTGATGAAATTTTTTGTGTGTGTTCAAGGGGATCTGGGAATGGTTTAGATTCACAAAAACGACTGGACCGATTTTGATGAAATTTTTTGTGTGTGTTCAAGGGGATCTGGGAATGGTTTAGATTCACAAAAACGTAAACGATGTTACGTGGGTCATAAATATGGCGGTACGAAGTTCGCCGGATCAGCTAGTATAATAATAAATATTTCGGACATCTAACACACAACGCCATCTAGTCTCAAGCTAAGCAGAGCTTGTGTTATGGGTACTAGACAACTGATACAAATACATATTATATACTTTTTTTTTGTAAATACATACATAATAAACATAGATTTTACCGTGGGAGAGCCACGCTTCGGCATGAATGGGCCGGCTCGACCGGAGTGAGGACAACGGAGGCCCATACCTCAACCCCTATCTCTCCCCATCCCCTCAAAGGCCGGCAACGCACTTGTGACGCCTCTGGTGTTGCAGGTGTCCATGGGCGGCGGTAATCGCTTACCATCAGGCGATACGTCTGCTCGTTTGCCTGCTTATACCATAAAAAAATTGAAAACACCCAAACTCCGAATCAAATATTTGTAGATCATACAAACATTTGGTCCGACCCGCGAATCGAACCCGAGACCTCATGATCAGCAGTCGCACACACCGACCGCGAGACCAACGAGGCAATTGAAGTAATGATCATTATGTGTATGATTCTACAGATTTTTTTTATTCTGTACTAGTTGCACCGCGGTGTTACCAGTGGTTTTAGTTGTACCTTAAAAAAAAACAATCGCAGGTAAAACCGCGGGACGCAGCTAGTCTTAAATAAAAGTAACCTAAGCTGTAGAGCCTAGCTATTAGCCTATTTTGACGGCCTATGCATTTAGTAAATAGTTTTTTTTTTTTTTTTTTTTTTTAACATTTGGTCCGACCCGGGAATTAAACCCGAGACCTCAAGCACAGCATTCGCATACGATACCACTGCGCCACCGAGGCAGTCATGTGAAAAACTTGTAATTTTGAAATAACAAAAGAACACTACAGTGCAGCTACAGTCAAAATAGATAAGTCATTATCATCAAAAGGCTTTAGCAATTCCCTGCTAGACATAGGCTTTAATTTTCCTTCTGGTTTTAGCTTACTATACTGCGCAGGTCATACGTGTTGGCATAAGGTTGGTTAAAAGATTTCCTTCCTACGGTAGTGCTATTGTCCTGCATTTACAGGACTCATAAGGCTGTTCATGATAATAAATATCGTTCGTTAGGTACGTACGTTCGTAGGTAGTAAGACTCATGTCTTACTACCTACGAACGGAATCAATTAGGTTAGTGACACTTCGTATTCTCAATCTGTCACCAACCGGATACTTAATTTGGTTCTATTATTGGTATGGTATTTCAGTCAATAGTAAGTTTTCACTATCGCCTGCGGTATGCCCGGACCAATACGACCTTCAAACCTTCAAGAAAAGAGCGTACTCCATCTTAAAAGGTCGGCAACGCACTTGTGACGCTTTTGGTGTTGCGGGTGTCCATGGGCGGCGGTAATCGCTTACCATCAGGCGATACGTCTGCACGTTATCCCCCTATCTCATAAAAAAAAAGATTAACAGAAAATATTCTACTAAAGTAAATTAATGTAAACTATACTTAATTATAGTAAATTTGGAAGTATCTCGCCACTCTCAACACAATCAAATTTAGCATGAAGATGCTTTGATTCTTGAGGAAGGGCGGGCCGCAGGCTAAAGTTACTTGGTAATATAAAACTATTAGCAAAATTATTAATTAAATATGTTCTAACACTATTGGTACCTGCACTCAAAAAGTCAAAACTACTGTCACTATTTAGTTTAGATTTGAAAAATAATATTAAAATGAAACAGTGAATCTTAAATTGTGCTTTGTTTTCAAATTAATCACATTATATACAGCCTACAGGCAATTCAACCGTAAAACCACAATGTGGACGTCAAAAATATGTCAAACTCAGCGTCTACTTGCAAAGTGTGCGATTGTCACACAATTCAATCGGCTTTTGCGCACTTATTATATGTGCCAGCCCTAGTAAGTGATGTGACGATATATAGTATAAAAAACGGTATAATTCATTTATGCTATCTATATTTCATTCGTTTGCCTCGGTGGCGCAGTGGTAACGTATGCGCTGTGCTTGAGGTTTCGGGTTCGATTCCAGGGTCGGATTAAATGTTTGTACGACCTACAAATATTTAAACAAACAAAGCTTCCGTACTATTGACCGTTCCGACATGTATTTATCTCAGTTGTCTAGTAGGTATCCGCAGTACAAGCTCTGTTTAGCTTGGGACTAAGATGGCGTTGTGTGTTAGATGTCCGAAATATTTATTTATTTATTTTAGTTATGGTATCACATCATAACTATAGTATATAGAAATTTATGTTTATGTAGTACAATTCAAAATAATAATCAAACCTTTTCCTAGTAGGCGTTAACTTTTGTATGAACTGATGTCTTCATTATTATTTATGATATCAATCAACTAGCGACCCGCCCCGGCTTCGCACGCGTGGATTTCAGATGCCCCCGCCGACGACACGATTCGTGCATTTTAAATCTGTAATATCTTCGAATATATTCATTCAAATTAGATACTGTAAAGGCCCATTTTGATCTATATCAAATGGACAATGTATTTAATTTACTTAATTGTATAAGGATTCATTCTGTATTGCTTAAAATCACTTCGTAAATAAGCCATTATTTCTCGTAAAAATAAAGGAATAAAAAATGGTTGTTGTGGGTTATCCCTAAGAGATAGACATATACCGTCGCGGACTTTTTTGTAGTACTTTTTAAGGTGTACAATACTGTAGTACATTATTTTGATCTATCTCGTAGGGTGCAACCAGCGTTTGCTGTTTTTTGCTAATAAAATGTGTTTTTTTTGCTACCTCACATTAGAAACCTCAAAAATTAACAGTGTTTCCATACTATATTATGCATTTATTATACATAAAACCTTCCTCTTGAATCACTCTATCTATTAAAGAAACCCGCATCAAAATCCGTTGCGTAGTTTTAAAGATTTAAGCAAACAAAGGGACATAGGGACAGAGAAAGCGACTTTGTTTTATACTATGTAGTGAAGCTAGTTAAATTATTCTTCATAGGTATTCTTAAAAAGCATTTTAAATATTTTTTCATTCGAATTTTTGGTGATCTCAGAGTTTGTGTCTCAAGAATAATTTTAAAAGAAATGCTGTTTAAATATCATAAACGTTATAGCGTCATAAATATGCTAGTAGTTTATTGTTTAGTTCGTTACTACAACACATAACACATTAATAACATATATATGAGATATGATATTTTTATGAGATTTCGTCGAGGTAATTTACTTTATAACGGATACTCTGACATGACTACCGAGCAGCATGCAACGTTTGCCGCTATTTGATCTGCCGCCATATTAAATATGGCAGTAGTGGTAACATTAACTGAATTCTATTCACAAAGAATGTTCTTCATTTCTGTGATTATCAGAATCTGTCTTATAAACTTACGTTATTTTGTTTTAATTATAAAACTTAATTACATTTATTTTATCATCAAATTATAAAAATCTAAATTAAAGGAATAAGACATTTATTACTGTTTTTCCTTTTTCATTGTTTATCGTATTTTCCGTACAACTTAAGCAATAGTACAATAGATTTTCTTACAATTTCGCTTACAAACTTACTTATTTAATTTTATTATATGCTGTATAAATTTAGTTTGGAAAAAAATCAAACCTACCAAACTTTGAACAAGTAAAAGCAAAGTGCCCTTTGAACACACTTCTTTACTGATATAGATAGCCTATAATTCTCACAAATTGAAACTAAAATTTCAATTTTCGACACAAAATGGAAAACCGAATTGTATCGGTTATTGACGTCATAAACTTATTTATGTGAGCAGCATAAATTGGTTGTTAACTTTGCAGATTGTGCGCTAGATTAACATCTTGTATCGGTCCAATGACACAGTTATGTGCCCCTTATAGGCCATTATAAGGCACTAAACACACATCGATTGCATACAATTTAACGGAATGCTGTTTGCTCACAAACTCACAATGACTTAATTAACAGATTGTATGGAAGAGAAAGAAAACTAGGCCTTTTGGATTTCTGTGGGAAATGTACAGTATTTACATCCAGACATAGGTACTTAAGGATTTAATAGAAAGATAATAAACATATCCACAACCAAGTTTTAAGTAAGTCTTTTGATATTTAACCCTGGAAACGTTTCTGTACACTCTTGACTTTTATTGCATTAACTGTCACATGTATGAAATTGGAGCAACAAGGAAATCTAGGTACACAAATAATTTATACTCTCGATTGTCGGCACTTGATGGAACTTGTTGCAATACTGGAATATAATACAAAGTTGGACACTAAATTTATATAGGACATGACATTATCATTTCATATCTAATTTTTAATGAATGATGAATGAAAATGAATGAAAATAATATTTCAGATTTTGACTTACTTTACTTACTTTATACAATTTTATAAGTTTCCATTTCCCTATTTTTTGGGGAGAATTTCTTACACTGACACACTGATATTTTAATGTACCCACAGTTGTTAGGTTTTAGATGTAAAAAAAATAAATATAACCATAACCTTTGAGAATGCCATAAGGCGAAACCGGTCAGGTATAAAGATAAAATAAAAATAGTGGAACAAGTACAAGTGAGTTTCATTCTAGAATGTAGGTACACAAATGTGTGTTGACCCTAAATAATCTTGTTAGGGTGTGTCAAGCAAAAGCTCGGACGTTACAATGTCGTGAAAGTAATGAATCTTATCTTCTATCTTTCTGCCCTCTTGCCCTTCAATGGTGGGTAGGGCAAAATATATAAACACCGCAGTACTAGTTGCTGTTTGTGCTAGATATAAGTTCATAAAGGAATAAATCTTAAACCAATTACTTACTACCTACTAACTTATTACTACCTACTTACTGACCTACCTACCCACTTACTACCTACTTACTGACCTACCTACCCACTTACTACCTACTTATTAAATGAAAAACTTTGTGTGATCCACAGATTGTTGTCCTGAGTCTGGGTGTCCTTTGTTACCGCTTCTTGTATGATTTTATTGGCCTCCATTGTAATTGTACAAACGTTATATCGTAAAGTTAAGAGTAACTATCAATGTATACTTTAATTGATGAGCTATTGGTCCACTAATCAGTGATTATGATTGGAACATCAGAAATCTAGAGGCCTCACCCCCTTTCTTGTTCGTGCGGAAATCTCCTCGTATGTCCTGCTGGCATGTCAGACTCGAACCGACTAAAACCGCACACCGTCTCGGGAACTAGGAGCCGGGGAACCAGGTACACCCTAGAAAGGAAAACCCTGGAACCCCGACGTACCTCGGGCCACCTACGGTTTGTAGGTGGCCCCCTCCTGAGGCCTAGCCCCCTAGCCAAATTAACACTCTACAATAATTCAAGACGAAAGAAGCGTTAGCGATTGTAGAAAGAGAATCGATGCGAAACATTTGCATCTCAGCTCAAGGAGCAGGTGTTATTTGTATACGCTTCAAGTACTCAAAAACTTCTGAAACGATTGAGCTCAAATTTTTACATGATATACAGACAGCTTTAAATATAGTTTTATATACACACATCAAAAGTGTCTAGGGATCAACATATGTGTCTAGGGATCAACATATATTTTTGCAATAACTTTTCTCCTGATTGATATTAATTAAAATTTTCTTTAAGGATTCGTCAAATAAAGTGTTTTCGTTTGTCACAGTAACGATAAACCAAGTCACCTTTGTATTAATAAAGAAATTTGCCATTTTCCTAATAAAGGGATTTTGACATTTGAACCACTAACATTAAAGTTCGAAAAAAAGACTGAAATAACAGTTTTCTTTAAAATTTTATTAGGTAACTTAAACAATTAATAATCCGTGTTTCTACCGCGAACACTAACAACACAAGAATCGGTTTGGCATACTCAAAATGAGTTCATCCAAATCACGCTGTGGAATGGCCGCCCATGTTCGTTGCAACAACAAAAAAAGGTCTTCTTGCGACTGGATACCCTCCATATTCGGCAGAGCTCTTCTCTGTAGCATTTCCCATGCATGCTCAATCGGGTTCAAGTCTGGCGACTGAGCAGGCCAGGGCCAAAGCCACATCTCAATCTCAAGAAATCCGCATAAAAATGCTTGATCCCTAGACACTTTTGATGTGTGTATTTTACCTGCCAGTATAGTTTCTTAATTCTCATCAAATTAACAATAATAAGTCACAACGAACTGTGGTAAACAACAGCGAGATATTGATATGAAGACAAAAAAAAATAGTTTTCTTTAATATGCCTCGTTGGCGCAATGATAGCGTACGCGACTGCTGTGCATGAGGTCTTAGGTTCGATTCCCGGGTCGGACCAAATGTTTGTATGATCTGCAAATGTTTGTTTTGAAGTTTTGTTCACAAAAAAAAAGTATAAATTATGTATTTATATTAGTTGTCCCATAATACAAGTTCTGCTTAGTTTGGGACTAGATGGCGTTGTGTGTTAGATGTTCGAAAGATTTATTATTTATTTATAATATTACTGTAGCACAATTTAAAAAAAACTTATATGTCATTATAATCATTTTATGATGGTTAAAACACAACAGAGGTCAAAAGCGTGGGTATAGGAAATGGTTTGTATTTTATGAAGATGTAAAATCTTAAATTTTAAGATTCGACATGTTGTAATCGATTTAGGCCAATCACTGCCAACATAATAGCAGTTAAGTCGTTAACACAACATGTCAACGCCAATCGTAAAATTCAAAAAATCGTTACGATATCGATTAATGTCCCATTAATCTTATCTTAACACAAAAATGTGTATGTGATTTGAATCGAGTATAGTACATATAAATGAATTACCATATAAATCGAATGACAGCCTATGAATTTTGAATATGAAACCGTGCCTTTATTTATTGTAAATGCATTCACGAATTTCGCTGATTTAAGTATCCGATAATCGAAAACTTGATTACTTTTTAATGTATAGGGTTCAAAATAAGCATTTAAAAATGATTAACGGACAAATGTTTCAATTTTTCGTCTTTTAGTTTTATATTTTCTGATATTTTTCTTTATGAAATACTAGTTTTTGCTCGCGGCTCCGCCCGCGTGTATGTCGGTTATCGCGGCAAATAGTAGCCAATGTGTTATTCTGATGTATAAGCTATATTACTGTAAACTTACATCCAAATCCGTTTAGTAGTTTTTGCGTGAAAGAGTAACAAACATCCATCGATCCATCCATACTTACAAACTTCCGCGTTTATAATACTAGTTGTTGCCCGTGCCCCGCCCGCGTGTATGTCGGTTATCGCTGAAAATAGTAGCCTATGTGTTATTCTGATGTATAAGTTATATTACTGTAGCTGTACTGTAGTGTAATAGTAGGTAACAATAAATACTGGTAGACAAGACAGTGAACAATGAAGTGGTTTGATAATAATTCCTTTTATGTTTTGATGAGCAGAACTTTAAAAAAAATGTATACCCGAATGCCGAATAGCCGAATGTACTCGGAACCTCTTCCTTGTTGAGAAGTTGCTTAACATAATATTCGTAAATATATGCTTAAAATAAATTCATTATTGTAATTAGTGTGTATATTTTTAATTAAAAACTCAAACTATAGAAAAGTACTATTTTCTCTATTCGCCAAGTAGGAGTCGGACTCGCCCATGAAGGGTTCCACAGCATAAAGTAACATTTATATATATATTTTATATTTGTGTTGATTGAATGAAAGGTGAAATTACAGTTTACGATTCATGACGTATTCAAAAAAAAACTACTTACTAGATTTCGTTCAAACCAATTTTCGATGGAAGTTTGCATGGTAATGTACATCACATTTTTTTTTTAAGATTTATCATGCTCTTATTTTAGAAGTTAAAGGGGGGGGGGACACTCATTTTACCACTTTGGAAGTGTCTCTCGCGCAACCTATTCAGTTTAGAAAAAAATGATTTGATGAACCTCAGTATCATTTTCGAAGACCTATCCATAGATACATCATACGTATGGGTTTGATGAAAAAACATTTTTTTAGTTTCAGTTCTATGTATGGGGACCCCCAAAATTTATTGTTTTTTTTCTATTTTTGTGTGAAAATCTTAATGCGGTTCACAGAATACATCTACTTACCAAGTTTCAACAGTATAGTTCTTATAGTTTCGGAATAAAGTGGCTGTGACATACGGACGGACAGACAGACGGACGGACAGACAGACAGACAGGCTTGACAAATCTATAAGGTTTTTTGCCTTTGGCACGGAACCCTAAAAAGTAACTTAAGTTACTGGTTATATCATCAGATATTTGCAAGTAAAAGTCTCGTCAAAATGGGTATAGCCGTTCCCGAGATTATCCGGAACTAACAGACAGACTAATAGACAAAAAGTTTAAAAATTAAAAAGTTTCAAATCAAATCAAAATCATTTATTCATATAAGACACCAAGTGACACTTATGAACGTCAAATTGAAGCTATAGTTAAAAATCATAGATCGACACAAACAGAGGCCACAGCATGTGCTGTATTGTCGAGGTAAGTTTGGCGAAAACACCAAAATCTACTGCCTGCCTGTGTCGATCCATAACTTCCAGTTTCCAAAACGCAACTCTTAATTTCAACATTATAGGTCTTATAGTTTCGGAAAAAAGTGGCTGTGACATACGGACGGACAGATAGACGGACAGACAGACAGACATGACGAATCTATAAGGGTTCCGTTTTTTGCCTTTGGCACGGAACCCTAAAAAACACCAAGTAAGGCTCTTTGAAATAAAGTAAATAATATGAAACCCAAAGGTCTAATTACTAAACAGTTAGGAATTTCGAGAAATATTTTAATAAAGGATTTCAAACCACAAAACTCAATTCTCTAGGAATGGCTTTTGCTTTACAAGAGACTCCAATAAGACAATTCGAGTGCAAATGGTCCCCTTGCAATTGACACGTCTTCGCATTATTAGAAACCATGAATATAGAAAAGGAAAAATTTTTCGAAATGACAACGTAAATGTAGTAAAGAAAAGCCTAGAGACTCAAGACTCGACACGGCGTTTAGTCTAGGAAAAATATAGAAATCGTACCACATTCTGGAAATAAACAATATAGAATTAGATAATATCACAGCGTAAAAATAAAAAATATGCTGGTTGGCACAGTTAGATACAACTATCACCTTAATAAAATATATACAGGGTGTCCCAAAATTCAACGATAGGGTGTAAATTTTCAAAGAAATTCTAAATTTTTCTTGTAACTAAAAAAAAACTAGGTATATTTTTTTTATTTTTTTTCCTTATGTACTCATAAGCAGGTCTACCTTTTGGCGCAGGCTTATCGTTGAATTTTGGGACACATGGTATAATGAAATATATGTGATACTCCTAAAACTACAGGCAGTAAATATTCCACGAAGATTTTTACTAAAAATAATTATTTATGAGCGCTAAATACCGAAACTTTTATAACATATTTTTAACATATTAAACACCTTAGGCAGTGTCAAACTTGATGTGTATTTACAAAACTCTGTCTACATAACATTAATATTTACATAATACTTGTAGTACAAAATACAGCTATCACGGAAAAGTCTTTTCACTTTTCAGGTTATTATATAGCTAATGTCACTCCCAAATAACGTAGCCTTCTATTGGTAAAATAATTTTCAAAATCGGTTCAGTAGATCCAGAGATTACCCCCTACACCGTCACAAACTCACAAACTTTACCTCTTTATATAATAATGTAGACAAAAAGATGTTCACGAGAACTGATTAATGCATTTACTCATCTCAAAATGGCGATTAACCAACTTCTTGTTTCATTAAAACTTTATTAATGAAGCGATCTACAGAACATTTCTCGTACAAGTTTATTAAAACTTTTTCCTCGTCACCGTTTTTAGGGCGAACGTGATGTCCAAACTTTTATGTTACGATCTTCAGGTCATAACCTAAAGATCAATGTTCTTCAAAGCATTTTACTGCCGAAATTCTGGAAACCGTAATATTCTGTGGTAAATCGTGATCATTTTATAACTTACTAGAAAGGCGTACTAACATTTTCAGTCACGTAAATGCTCGAAGAATAATTCAAGTGATAAGCCATAAACGCATTTCGCTGAAGTATGTAATAACTCTAATAGAGTAAATTTTTCTTCTTTTGAGAATTCAGATTCAGCGTTTCATCAATTCTATATATTTAAAATTGATTTCCACCGCAATATTAATTTTTACTTCAATATCAAATTTAACTTTAGCTAAATAAGATTTGGAATCATCAAAACTTTCCAAGAATCGTTCAAAGATTTGAATTGGAAATTCGCTTATTAGCTTCCTATTCAGGTCATCTGTCATTGTAAAAGTTTTTGAGAGAAATTCGAAATTTGACAATGGACGTCTTTCCGATATTTAAATAAATGACTTTATGACTTTTATCCCATACTATATAAATTAAAACTTGAAATAGCTAATTATAAATTAAGACTTATACATAAAGAATCCAAGATCCAACAAATGGTATTTATCATCATTATTATCAATGATGGCATTTATAATGACAGATAGTAATAATTAATTATTTCAAACAGACTAAGTCTTTTCAAGATCTTTGCAAATACTCATTTGAATATCATTTCATATAAGTCTACAAGTTGTCAGTAATCGTAAAATCTCCCGGACTAAGTGGAAGTGATGATTCATCGTTATTGCATAGTAGTAACGTGGCTCGGTTGGCGAAATTTACGGCTCAGATTGGTCTCGGGTCATAAAGTTTCAAATACGCTTACAACTTGTTTTTTTACAATTATACCGTTGTTACCGTTTAATCACTTACTATTATGACGACACGAAGTGTTTGGCTATATTTGATTAATATTTTCATGGAAAAGTTCATTCTCATGATCAACTTATAGAACTACTGGGTACTGCTAAAAGTCATTAATAGTAGTATTCTTTTAAAACTATTTGATTAAAATAAAAGTAGATTTTTCAACAAAAAACAACACCTGGTATCTAAATTATTTACCTATACTAGTGGTCACCCATTGGTCAATCATCATCATCATCACCGTTGCAGTCCACTGCTGGACATAGGCCTCTCCCAAGCAACACCACAGAGCCCGGTCTGTTGCTAAGTATTCAATCATATTTTTTTTAGCTTTCTGCAATGCTCCTTTATATATTACCTCCAACTATGCCATATTTTATACTCCTCCATTCGCATAATTTTCGCAAAATGGATTATTCCCAATAATTCTGGATTTGATTATCTAATCAAATCCAGAATTATTGGGAATAAAACATAAGACAGTCATCAAACCCATGAGTTCTCTATTAGCTCTATCTAACTATTCAATATGAAAACCATTTTCTGAGAAAAGTAGGTTCAGTACAATTCGGATGATAAATGCCATCAAGGAGCAAATATATTTCGCTATATTGAAACCTCAGATATAGCTCCGAGAAATTCCAGTCGCATATAACTAGAACATAAATCACAAGATAATATATATCTTTAACATGCGTTACTGCGGATGCTAACGGAGATCGCTAGCGAATACTATTTGTAAGTAAAATTATAGAATTTAATTGGTGATTATAGTTAGTAGCAAAAGGTACATTTTTCTTGCTTTAGTGTATAATCATAAGAGTAGGTAGGTAATACCTACCCATATTTATGCTGTATGTTTAAAGATTATTTAATGTTTATGTGTCTATTTCTCTGCCTTTGTTCATGTTTTAAACTATAATATTGTATTTGAAAACCGTAGATTTAAAATGTATTTAATACAAATGAGGCACTAAATAATGATAACAATGGTGTAAATTGTTGAGCGACCAGTGACGTCTGTCACACCATAGCATGACGGTTCACTGTCATATGGAATGATCCAGTAACTAACTCAAACTGTTAAAAAACTAATAATTTTTTCCAAAAACTTTTTATCAACTCGAATAGTTAAATATAAAATCGTAGTAGCGTTAGCATTAACAGAATAAATAACATAATATATAAAGAAAAACGAGAATACCCCTTAATTAAGATAAATTGCGTGAACTCAATGATGGTTCTGCAGAAAATATATTGGTCTTATCTTTGGACATAGAATTGGGATTTATCGTTAAGGACGAAGATCTATTTCAAAGAATATAATGTTATTTAGTAATCTGCGAATGAGAAATAAATCTTTTGTGTGTGTGTAATTTGTTATTTGTATGTCTTACCCTTGTAAGGTGAATAAATACGAATAATTTTTATCTTTTTAAAAATATTCGTATAAGGAAACTGTTCATGGTGTAACCAAAGTCTTCACCTATATCGAATGCGAACCGAAAAGGCTCGTGAGCATCTCACTTAAAAATATGTTATGAATATATGTCCAGACATTTTCGGGAATAAACAAATCATAACAGGCTTTTGAGTTCAGATTTGATACGGTCGTCTTATGCAACTGGAATTAAGTTTTCGTTGAAGTTGCGTGGTCTGTATATTGGTAATCGTTATACGGATAAAAAACACTTTTAAAGTGCCCACGGGGTTCGTATTTTCTTGACACAAAAGGTCTCGTTTTTTTTTACATGTCGATCATCTTGATTCATTTCATTGTAGACGAAGCCACTTTGATATCAAAGCTGAATTTCTTGTAGACTATTATAATGTTCCTGTTTTTTAAACAAGGACTTTGTAAAATAAGATTTATTGTTTTATAAAACGATTACATTGATAAAATAAAACTAACTTATACTCTTCGTTTTGTTACACCAAGTGCTGTCAATCGAGAGTATTGTTACAAAAGCAATTAGATTTGGCCTAAAGTGATCTGATCATAGGTACATAAAAACTTTAAACAAGTAGTTTTTCTTGTATATTGAACGTTATTGACTGAAGTGTTTGAATATAGATTTATTCAATATGTAATTAAAAACTAATTCTTACTGTAATATAATATTTATGAGTGGGTTTGAGTTGTATATTACAAAATTAAATAAATAAATATTTCAATAAATAAATATATTCGGACATCTAACACACAACGCCATCTAGTCCCAAGCTAAGCAGAGCTTGTGTTATGGTACTAAGACAACTGATACAAATACATATGTAGTTTTTTTTGTAAATACATACATAATACATTATAAATAATATACATAGAAAACACCCAAACTCTGAAACAAATATTTGTAGACCATACAAACACTTAGTCCGACCCGGGAATCGAACCCTAGGCCTCATTATCAGCAGTCGTACACGCCAACCCCGAGACCAACGAGAAATTAACAAGACAACGGTTATAAGGCTGATGTGATGATGTTACTTATTTCTCAAGTCTTTTAGTATAACGTTATTTTGAAGTTTCATACATATTTTGGTTCCAGTCCCGATTATCGACGCGATTGGATTGCAATAACCAGGGTAACAACTTTGCTAAGATTACTACAATTTTATTTACACATTTCAAATTAATGGCTAAGGATGATAATAAAAAAATCCGTGGTAGTGGTTAGTGGCCCTGACTGTTAAACGGGCGGTCGTTGATTCGATTCCCACCCAAGACTACATTTATAACTGCACGGTTGGCCTGGTGGTTTAAGCTGTCGCCACGCCGCTTCCTACTGCGCCAAGTATTGTGGGTTCAAATCCCACATGGGACAGCACTTTGTGTGATCCAGAAATTGTTGTTCTGAGTCTGGGTGTTATTTGTGTCCATTTCATGTATGTTTGTAAAGTCCCCCGCGACACATGATGTATGCGGGAGTTGTCTTTTTAAAGAAAAATAATAATAATAGGATAGGACACCTTAGTCAAATTAGTTACTTTTTATCATCTGTCAAAACGATAACTTTGTATGAAAAATGTACTAAATACAAACTTGTGATGTAACTGTTTTATAATCCTCGATTGAGCAATATATTTCAATGTTTATTTGATTAAAATTCGTAATAGAAAGGATAAATTGTAATAAGTATATTTTCCTAGATGTTATGCAATATTCGTTTAGATTCAGTTATCTACCTTAGTCTAGACTAGGCTATTATGTAATGATCAAGATCTATTGAACTTTGTTTAAGTGTAATGTATCTACAGTATGTACTTTGAAATATACACGTGTATTAATCAGCAGGCTGATTATCATAGCACAGGTTCTACCTAATTTGGGATCACACTGCTGTGTGTGAGAGGTGTGAAGTTGTATTATTATTATGACACAATCACACGCAGTATCAAATGTTTTATGGTTTCTCAATATCTAATGGGATCTCATTCACACTTGCTCCCACACGAATCTAAAATTAGATTTTTATAAATGTAAATGTAGATTACAATATTAGATTACCAATAAATAAATATGTCTGAGATCAAATCTGAATAGTATTGGTTACCGATCGTGGGAAGATATATTAATATTTGACTGCATAGATGGCGACCCTAAACTACGGACTGCTTAAGGTCACTAATACTTTTTCTTTTTTTTAAGACAATTCTCGCATTAGGAATATATCCTGTGTCGCGGGGTACTTTACAAACATACATGAAATAGACACTAAGAACACCCAGACTCAGAACATCAATTTGTGGATAACACAAAGTATTATTTCATGTGGGATTTAAACCCTCCTCCTTAGAGCAGTAGAAAGTGGCATGGCGACCGCTTAAACCACTATGCCATCCGTGTAGTTTCAAGGCTCCTACATACCAGGCCACTGGCTCTGCGGTACAGGCCTATGCCGGTGACCCGGCCAACGTCAGTTCCGTTGGCATGGTGTGTAGGAAGCCTTATGGTACCGGGTGGAGGGCTCAAAAAACGTCAAAGTACTTGTGACTCCCAAGTTACAATTATCCATTGGCGGCGGTACTCACTGACCGGTGACCCGTTTGCTCATTTGCCTATACTACGAGTAATATTATAAAGCTGAAGAGTTTGTTTGATTGTTTGTTTGAACGCGCTAATCTCAGGAACCGCTGGTCCGATTTGAAAAATTCTTTCAGTGTTAGATAGTACATTTATCGAGGAAGGCTATAGGCTATATATCATCACGCTAAGACCAATAGGAGCGGAGCACTAATGAAGAATATTACAAAAACGGGAGAAATTTTTTACGCTATGGGCAATAGGAGACATAAACGACGTTGCGTGGGTCAGCTAGTACCGTATAAAAATAACAAGTGTTTTCTAATTATTTTGATTAAAATCACATTCACAATAAGACGTGCTTCTCTCCCACTATGAGCCCGGGTACTTTAAACGGGGCATGAATAAGCATCTCACTAGACCGCCATAGTGTGGGTCGCCATGCTGCATGTCCACATTCGCAACGAGGATGGTGGCCACCACTCTTTGATTCTAATCATACTTTTCATCAGGCAGAGTATAGACATTTTGGCAGATCTTACTTAAGAAAGGGCATTTCATTTCGTAAAAGTGTTTCGTTATATAAACTCTATGTTAAGTAGGCTTGCCCTAACCAAAGTAAAGTATCTGAGTAGCTTTATAACTTAAATACTATTACCAAACAAATACAAATGAATGGAATAATACGACTTGTCTCCCTGTATTATCTGCGCAAGCGCATGCGGTAAGTAAGCAAATGTGTCGACGGACGCTCGAACACGGCATACCTCGCTACCGCAATGAGACACACTGTCTGTCTTTTTCGCCTACATTATTTATTTAAGGTAATTACTATGTACTTCTGGAACTATTATTTTGATTAGATTATGCTTTTATATAATACTAGCTGGTCCCGCAAACGTTGTTTTGCCATAAAAAAATGGGGTATAAAAAATTGATGTTGGTCGATTCTCAGACCTACCCAATATGCACACCAAATTTCATAAAAATCGTACCAGCCGTTTCAGAGAAGTATGGTAACTAACATTGTGACGCGAGAATTTTATATATAAGATTTAGTAAATACATTGCGAAATATATTATTATAAGCTTACAACTTAATTCTACGTCAAGAGTATAGTAGTCGATTACTATTACAACTAAAATAAACTTTAGCTTTCATAATTATATTGTCAAAACCTTAATCAATATAATTTATATTATATTAACTAAAAGTTTTAAGAAATTACTAAGAAAACTTTGTTTGCCATCTAGGATTAAATGTTTCAGTTCTGCATCAGTAAAATGATATAACTATTACGCAGTCTTAACTTTAAAAAGACATCGAGCACCAAGTATATACACTTCTTAGGAAAAGTTGCTCTTTGGGGTAGTGTAGCGTATTCTCAGTGTTTCACACAAGTCTGCATATATTTCATAAGGTATTTCATACGAGTCGATGAATGGGAGGTCCCATTAATTTAACAGACTGGTATGAAAATAGAGTCATATTTTGGGAGGATGGTCCATTCCTTGGGAGGTCTCCCATTAGCTAATCAGACTCGTATAAAATACAATGTTACCCAAGGCCTGTGATCAGGTCATTAAGTGTGATATTTGGATTAACGTTCAAAGTATTAATATAAAAACACGTTTGATAAAAGTACTAACCAGTGAACCAAATTAAATAATTATTAAAGATAAATGAACACTTATTACCAAAAATTACCTCTACGTATGAATAACGAAATGTTATATTCATTTTTTCACAATTTGTAATTTGGAATAAAGAAAATTTAAATATAACTTTAATAGCCACAAGACTAGCTTCTGTCTAGAACAAGCGTAAAACGACATAGAGGACCTAAACCTAAAAAATTGTCATCACAAGCCTAAGATATTCCTTGTTCTAATAGTAATCACAACATCATCTAAAACGCGATTGAGTTGAAAATTATTACATACTAGCTGACCCGTGCCCACTTTGTTGGGCGGTAAACATTTTTTTCTCCAACTTACTTTGCAAATCCGGCTACCACTAAAAAGATTTTCCAATTTTTGGGTTATTATAAACCCTATGTCACTCACAAATAACGTAGCCTTCTATTGGTAAAATAATTTTCAAAATCGGTTCAGTACATCCAGAGATTACCCCTTACAACGTCACAAACTCACAAACGCACAAACTTTACCTCTTTATATAATAAAAAATAAAAAATATAATAATAATAATAGTGTAGATTAACTATAACATAAAAATACTACATTCTGTCAATCACCAGGTATGAGAAAAAACAAAACTCAAGGTCACTTAACCCTAACCAGCGATATTTGAAATAATTATGTCATACCTTTTAAAATCTTTTACTTATTAATATCTATCAGATGGCTAATAAAAGTAAATTATTAACAATTTCAGTAGGTGCGTCTACAAAACTTTAAATATTTCATTCGTCGATTTTTTATTTCACTTGCTAATAGCACAATTTTTCAATCTCCAGACAATAAAGTAGACTTTGTTTTCGTTAGCACGAGTATATAAAATCAGTGGTTTTATGAAGGTACTTAACCACACTCTTTTGCCCTTTTCGAACCGATTCAGCTTTCACAATTTTATGGCGTTTAAATTTGTAATAGTACATGCTTAAGACGCACAAAATTTTATTATCTTCTTGACATCTTTACGTTTACGCCAATAACCATAAATATTTAACAAGGTGATTTTGGTAGACAAAAATTTTTCACACTAATTCGCATGTGATACATAAATGATTTTTTCGATTTTTGTTTGTGAAGGTGAAAGTCTACTGCCGCCCTGGGAAAGCTGAAACTGAAGAGTCACAAATGTGTTGCCGGCCTATAAGCTCTACACCCACCTTAAGAATTGGAAGTAGAGGTTTGAGACTTCGCGATCTTGATGACTATGAAAATAGACTATGTATTATTCATATACCATCTTAAATTGATAATTGATAAAAATCATTGTCAATATACCAAAGATTGTGAAGTAATTACGGGTACAATACCTTGTACACTACGTAAATAATTATAAAAATATTATAAAATAATTATAGACCACGTACAAATACAAATTAAACAAAATTGATTTCTCAGCCAGCCAAATTGTTGTGTCAAATGTTTGTGTTTATTTTCAAGTGTACCTACATGTTGGCTCCTATGTTGACCAAACTTATCAATATGACTTGTGATGATCTACAAATCTGCTAGCACGATCAGCTAAGGTACATCATAGATCACTATCTTGACACTCCGTAGTGTCCACATGCGAAATGAATAATGGCTTGCTATCTTCATCTTGAAGACTTGAGAATTCAGCTTAGAAAGTAGATGGTTCAATTTGATTTGAGATTTATGGTTAAGAACATATTTTTAGAATTTAGGGTGTGGTGTAAAGCAAGTTTGCTTTCACTGTAGTTGAATGTAATTTTTGGTGGTCAATTATCGGTATCTTAGTCCGACATTTGTGGCTGTCGATGTTAACATGATTTTTTAAGAATTTGTACATTGAATGTTACATGAGGAGTTGAAACATTACAACGTAACTTGATGAAAAATACTATGCATAAGATATATTATGAACTGTTTAAGATATAATCTATTTCTTAATATGTAAACAGTAAGCAATTTACTGAACTCTTTACTTTAAAAACTTTTTATTAAAAAAAACGACTTCCAAAAAACATCCAACGAAAACTCACTGCCAAAAAACACTAAAAAGCATAAAATAAACTGGCTCTTCATAAATTGCTATGTGCCAATTCTTGTCTATACCTAATTCTTTATTCATTTAACCAGTTTAACCTTCTATCATTAGCTCACCTAAATAACTTGAAAGTATACGACTAAAGGTCTTTAGATACGTATGAAATGGAAAGAATTATCCTCCAACTCCTAACCGTTGAGAAGTTGTACCTTCCACCTTCCATTATCAGCTTTCCTAAATAATTTGAAAGAGTACAACTAAAGGTAACGTACATACATATGATATTTAAAGATTTATCCTCCAACTCCTAAACGTTAAGAAGTTGTACCTTACATCATCAGCTCATCATCATAAAATGATGACTACCAGACGCAAATGCCGGTGTAACTTCAGAAAATATACGAAAAACATAGTATGTGCCAAAAAAATGAGGGTTTCCCTCGATTTCCCTGGGATCCCATAATCAGATCCTGATATGGTGGTAATGGGACTACCTCGGGAGCATACCCTTTCGAATACAAAAAGAATTTTCAAAATCGGTCCATAATTGACGGAGTAATCGGTGAACTACATTAAAAAAAAAGTGAAAGAAAAATACATACAGTGGAACATAGAACCTCCTCCTTTTTGGAAGTGGGTTAAAAAGTAAAACTAGAAATTAAGCTGGCTCGAAATGCTTCCTTCTTTAGTAATGAAATAATGTCAATTACAATATATATTCATAATATTCTACTGGATAACCCAGGAAATGAACCACGGTTCCTCGCGGTGGCATGCAAAATTAGTGCTAACTTATGAAACGGGATTAGCGGACACCGGTCTTGTTTTATGAGTTAATTATTTCTCTGTTGTAACTTGGACTTTAATATAGAGATAAGTTAAAAGCTAAAAGAATCAAGGCTTTATCGTTAATTTTTTTTACGGTATTGGCAATGAGATCGCGTTTTTAATATACTAATTTTCTTTTAGCTTAGCTCGCTCGTTAGCTTCATCTAATGTCTTACATCTAGCTACGGAAATCAATTCTCTAATATTTTATTGTATCGATATGATTATGTGCTTTGAATGGATATATGCATTGAATGTATGCATTTAACAATGCTTAGGGCATTTTTAATATTGATTTTAACTAAATATACAATATCATATTGACAATTTACGAAAGGTGAATTCCTAATTTAAAATTGTCTAACAAAACAATGATTGCAATCTCCACAAATGCACATCGTCATACTTACTGCTGTAAGATCCATTGCGATCTGCTGACCTTAATCACACGCATTAGGAATGTGACTGTTAAACAAAAAACTGACACACATCGCGCTCCCGATATACATACTAGTACATGACGACCATTCAAAGAAATATTATTGAAATCAAGTGAAAACGTTGTTTCCGTTGCGATCGGCTATCATACAAACTTTTTTCTAAAGACTGTCTCCTTCACACTATTAATGCGGAACTTTTATCTCTCTTTAACCAACCGTGACGGCTGATTGACGCTTTTTATTTACGGTGCAGTACGGACAAAAGTAGCCGTGTGTCAGATAAGGTCGATTGTTTAGTGACTTTGACATTTCTAGAATACAATTTAATTGTGATTATATTTTGACACTTTTCTTGCCGTTAGAAAGTGTTAGATTTGTATGTCACGAATCTATTTAAACCAAAAATTTGATATTGCTGAAACATCAGAGTAAGTCGGGCGTCTTAAGAAATGGACGACTACATTCATTCGGCTAGTGATAGTAGTATCTTTAATCTTATATTTCGACTTTTTAAGCTATTGTATAGCTTATCGCGTGCTTTGAGGCCTTTGCGAGCGGCGACCGAATCAAAAAATTCCGTAACGTAACGAAAATAAAACCTGACACCCGAAGCTCGCACGGATCGAGACGATCTGCTCCGAACGACGAATCAAAGTTGACGGGCTGCTACGAAATCTCTCTGTCTCTGTCACGCACGAAGACAGACAGACAAAACAGTCTGGGTTTGCGAGAAAGTATATAGGTGTATAGGTATCTATCATATCTTTATAATGCTACACTCACTGCATGTGCGCCCACGTAAGTGTACATGTTCAAAGAAAAGGGATACTGTGAATAAAAGTATAAAACAACCCGTTCAATGACGAAGACATTTATTAGGAATAGTTTAAACCTTTTATAGTATGCTGTATAACGAAACCATATCGCTACTTAAAAAAAGTGATCAACGCCATCTAGTGACGATGTTGGTACTAATTTAATAGTTTAGTATTTTTCATTCACAATATTACACATACTGCATAAATAAAAAATAATTATAATTGCATTAGTTGATAAAAAATGCTATGCAATAGCTTTACCGCGGTCGTTCCTGAGTGCCACGGTAATTTCTCTTTGTGAGGTCCA
Source organism: Diaphora mendica (assembly GCA_949125395.1). Lineage (NCBI taxonomy): Eukaryota > Metazoa > Arthropoda > Insecta > Lepidoptera > Erebidae > Diaphora > Diaphora mendica. The sequence continues at coordinate 39,422,473 of OX421311.1, read as the reverse complement.
TTTTTTGATAATTAATTGCGGTGATTTTGATGTCAAGAAATTTATTGTATTGTTTCGTTGTATTTCAATCAAAAGAAACTAAAACATATTTGATTATTCGAATATACAGTTGATTTATGTTTTAATAATATTTTGTTATTTTATAATAATTTCTGAAAAGAACACTGAAAATTTCACTTACACTCTATCTTGTGCGTTTAATAGAATGCTGTTTAAGTTAACGACGTAAAAGGTTACGTACCTGAAACAAAAAAATCACATTTGATTAGATTACAGAAAACATAAAAAAATAAGACGTGTGGCACTCGGGGACTGCCGCGGTAAAGCTATTGCATAGCATTTTTTATCAACTTATGCAATTATAATTATTTATTTATTTTTTATTTAAACAGTAGTGTATGGCTGCCATGAATAATTTTATCTATACTAATATTATAAAGCTGCAGAGTTTGTTTGTTTGTTTGTTTGAACGCGCTAATCTCAGGAACTACTGGTCCGATTTGAAAAATTCTTTCAGTGTTGGATAGTCCATTTATCGAGGAAGGCTATAGGCTATATTTTATTTTCAAAAAAATTAGAGATCCGTATGAAAATTGCTATTTTGTAACCCAAGGTGTGAAATCGAAAACCTATTTTTGCGTGCGCTGCAAAGAGTATTGACAATAGAACAAAATAATGTATTACGGGTTTGTAGGTCCCTTTAAGATCTACAAAAAAGTCCGCGAGAGCATATATCTAACTATTATAGTTTAGTCACAATAACCGCTTTAGTGTTCGAAAAAAATATTAAATTGTCTGAAGAAAGAAACTACGTTAAATGTGTATCGTAATATTAATCCTTATCCAAATTAAGCATTATGTTATCAAGGATATTTATGTAGAAGTAAAATACTTTTTGTTTCATCCCATTCGGACATTTCGTTTAGAAGTTATCACGAGTATAAGACGCTAAGTGTTGGTACCTAATAATGAGTTATTTGTCAATGAGTTTTTATCAACATAATACCTAATATTAATCTTTATCTAAATAAATGTATTCTTGATTATGAGTATTAGATCTTAGAAGAGTATAATAAATACATCTATACTAATATATAAAGCTGAAGAGTTTGTTTGTTTGTTTGAACGCGCTAATCTCAGGAAACTAATTTTTCAAAAAAAATATTTCAGTGTTAGATAGTCCATTTATCGAGGAAGGCTATAGGCTATATATCATCACGCTAAGACCAATAAGAGTGGAGCATGTTTCAAAAACGGGGGAAAATTATCACGCTACGGGCAATAGGAGACGCAAACGACGTTGCGTGGGTCAGCTAGTACATTATATATATGACATGACAAATCTTCGTGTCCAAGGCAACTAATCTTCCTTGACGTATTTCAATACGCCTGCGCGGCCGGCTGTTGACATATTCATGGTCTAAGAAAACAAGATCTCGCATTCCGAGAGTGGCTCGATTTGACGTCACTATCCAGTTACCACTTTATAGCAACATAACACGAAATGAACCAACCACAATGATATTATATATGTAATATCATTGACCAACCACAACCAGCGGTAGTGATGATGACGCCATCGCGATCTTTCTGTCTTCTCGTCACTGTATTTCGGAAAGCCACAGAGACAGACAGATTTCGGAGCAGCTCGTCAACGAATATGTCTGTCTAGTATATATAATTTTATAATCTTGTATCCTGGGCCTGGTGAATCGCACCTTTATGCTCAGTTGATAAAACGACGTAGTAGTTTTAAATAATATATTCGCCAAACACAATAGGATACAAGATAATTAAATTATAGAAAAACACGGAATGTATAAGTTACAGAAGTAATGTTCCTAACAAACATATTCAAACATCCGTCATCTCTTATACCAGCCAGTCTAGGTTGGCCTAGTGGTTTAGGCGGTCGCCACGCCGCTTGCCAATTCGCCAAGTGTTGTGGATTCAAATCCTACACGGGACAACACTTTGTGTAATCCACAAATTGTTGTTCTGAGTTTGGGTGTTAACTGTGTCCGTTTCATGTATGTCTGTAAAGTCCCCCGCGACACAGGATTATGCCTATTTCTGAGCCACGCTTGCAAACCTCTTTCTAACAGTGATAATGTCCGAAATATTTATTTATTTAATTTATTACTATACTCTGTCCATTCGTTTATTTTCTTTTTGACAATTCAAGAAATTTCGAAATTAGTGACGCCCTCACACATTACCGATTCGATTTGAAAAAGAAAAGCAATTTTATTTATGAAGAACTTTCAATCGATTTAATTTAATATTTTTAGTTGAAATATTAATTATTCCTTTATTAGTTTTTTATATTATACAAGAAATAAACAAAAATATAAATAATAAATTAGATGAATGAACAGAGTAATTTTTCTTTACTCTTGGTTTCATCCTAAATTCCAAGATTTCGACAAAATTCCTTGCAAATAATCAATCTTGGAGTCATAGATACTATTTTTATTTCCTTTTTTTATTAAATTTACAGAAAAATTACTTACATGAAGTCAAATTATTTTTATCATATAATCGATTTATCGTATTTCAAGAACTGTTTAATAATCTGTGGTTGTTTGTTACGCACAGGCTACTTCACAAAAATATCGTCACCGTCAATAGAGTACGACAACTGTCACTAAAGAAAATAAACGAATGGACAAAGTATAGTAAAGTATTCATTTAATATAAAATGGTGTCCCACCCAATTTATTCTTTGTCATAGCCTTTAAAGTAATACCTGTATATTAACTACTTTTAGAATATGAATAACCAGCCATCTATACCCATTAAGTAAATTGTTGCACTTATGAAAGTCCATCCATTTCACTTTCATATACTAATCTGTGTAATGATAACTCATAAATAATAATATACAAGAAGCAATTATATGCGACTGGTTGTTAATAGCTGGGTCTAAAATAGCCCTAATAAAAAGTGAAAACTTTGTACAAAATGTACGAGTGCTCGTTGTTTAGGCTGTCGACACATTGGACTGATAGTCGTAGCGATTATCCACACTAATATTAAGTTTGAAAGTAAGTCTGTCTATGTGTCTGCCTTTCTGTTTTGCTTTCATGGCTAAGTCGCTGCACCGATTTCAATAAAATTAGGCCTGAAGATAGGCTACTCTTTACCACGATAACTGACAGAGACGGAGCCGCGGGCAAAATCTAGTTTTCTTTGTACTTATTTAAGAGACAACACACACTAGGAATATCTCTATGTCGCGGGGGAGTTTGTGAATATTTTGTATATTATAGGACAACAATACATCATACAAAGTGTAGGTCAATGTAATATTTGAACCCGTAACACTCTGTACATTAGAAAACGGCAAAGTGACCACTTAAACCACTGCGCTATTCGAGCAGTCATCTCTATATATCCAATTACGGTGAAACAGGTTACGTTGTGAAGGAAAGTTCGGATGAGGTAATCTTTTGGTGGAAATTACAGCAATTATGTGTTCGACCGATTACCGGCTTGTGTATGGTAATGAATTTCTCCCTATTATCTGTTACAAGTTTTAAATGAGATAAGTGAGAGTTATCTTTGAATGAACACGGTTTTACTTTGGGAGATATTTCGGAAATGTGTGTTGTGAAAGTTGATATTCCCTATATGTGTACGTGCAGTGACAATTTATTTGAAGTGATTATGAAATACTGTGACGAAACTGTTTTCGGTTGCTTTTAATAGAAGAAAATAGCTAAGATTTTGTGCATAGTAAAATAGATGATTTGCTAGAGTTACTGTATTGTTTAGTTTATTATATATTTTTGTAAAGAATATTGTTTATCAAGTACGGAGTCGCTAGCTTGAAAAGTCATAGTCAATTATTTGGACAAATCTTCTATGAGAGAAAAATATACAATACAACACTCATTTTCTTTAAATAAGTTCAATCTGAGAGAAACAAAAGACTGAAGATTTTATTTTATTTTATTTTATTAAAGAGAACGTGCATTTTTCTTACTTATCTATCAACTACTGATATATTTATCTTACACATTATTTTATACGATTAAAGACATCACCAGCATTCCAAACGTTCGTATATTGAAAGCAAAATAACATAAAATAAAATTCATAAGAGAATTAGAATCATATAAGAATGAAAATAAATATTACAAGTACGGCACCAAAAGAATCCCTTCTTGAAATGATGTTAATTGACTACAACTACAAACAAGGTTGCATATTAATACAATTTTTCTATAAATAAGCCTGCCAAAGTGACTGTACTCTGCCTTATAGAAAGCAGGAGTAGAGTCCAGGGCTGGTGGTCACCATACTCATTGCGAATGCAGACCATGCAACAATGCAGCATAGTGACCCATACCAAGCGGCTTATTGAGATGATTCTGCATCCAGTCTCGCAGTCACTAACGAAACACGACAGCCTGAATGCTGTCATTTGGTCTCCTGCGAGAGGGTCATACCGCCCCGGTCTAGCCGGCCTATTCGTGCTGAAATCAGCGTGGCCCTACTACCTTTTTAACCGACTTCAAAAAAAGGAGTTCTCAATTCGACTGTTTTTTTATTTATTTTTTATGTTTGTTACCTCATAACTTTCGACTGGGTGAAGCGATTTTGATTCTTTTTTTATTTGAAAGCTGGTGCTTCCCGTGTGGTTCAATTTTAGGTCGGTTTTTTTTGTTAAAATTTGTGATTATTTTATTATAACTTTTTGATAAAACGTAACCGTTACCACGGCATAAACTACATACTTCTAGATGTTGTCCAGGTAAAGTAACGAAAGATATACTCAAGTTCCACTATCTCTAACACAGATACTACAAACCAATTAATAAGTTAACACCGATTAGAATACAAATCTAATTGATAAAGCTACAAATCGGACAGATTTGTCGCCGATCTGAATAGACACCTAGCACAAGTGGGCGAGCTATTGATTGGTTTATGGATCTAAAGCGTTTTTGGAACGCAAAACATGTTATCAGATCGTAGATTAAATTGAGCCTAGTTTGTGAGTCCTGATAAGGTGGTTTTAACTTGTAATCTACAACAAAATAAATTACAAATGAATCTGTTCTGATTCCGCTCTAAAAACATGTTTTCAGTGCTAATCTGTAAATAATTACATTCATCAGACGTCTTGTTATCTTTCGTATCATGATCAGTAATCAGAAAGTTCTAGATTTAATTAGATTTAAAATTGTGTCGAACAAAACTATAATTTCAATTAAGCTCAAACATATAAAATTTATAATAACATATAAATGAAGCCGAGGATCGAACTAAGTGGCGTGCAATTGTAGAGGCTTATGTCCAGCAGTGGACTGCGATAGGCTGATGATGAATATAAAATGAGATAAACATCTACATAAACTGTTAAACCTACACATGCGTTAACATACACATGAAACGCCCCATTTATACCCGTAATTTTTGTCCAAGGGATATACATTCATAAAAACAGAACCCTTATTATATATTTAAACTAGTTTACCTACGCAACCTCGTTTGCGTCCAAACTACCATCCCCCGTTTTAACCCCAAAAGGGGGTTGATTTCTACAGATACATTATTAGTACACCTCCACACCATCTATAGAGCATACATTTTAAATTTCAAGTCTCTTACTTCAAAAACATAGGACTTTCATACAAACTTCCAACCCCCGTTTTGCCCCCTTAGAGGTGGAGTTCCGTAAAATCCGTTCTTAGCGGATGTTTACACCCTATAAAGAACCTACCTGCCAAATTTCAAGTCTGTAGGTATTATAGTTTCTGAGATTTCGTGTTTAATAAGTGAATGGTATTTCGCTTTTATATATATAGATTCAGATTCAAATACAGTTTAAAGATAAATTGCACCCAGACACTTAACAATTTGATTGGCCTGATTATACTATATTTGTTCTGGTCGGCAATCGAGCCAATGACCTCTGGTTAACCAGCTGAATGGCTCACTATTAGACAATTATGCTTATTATTTAATTTATTAAATTAATAGATACCGCAGTATATTTCAAAATGCTTTTATTAATTAAGTATGGTAAAACAAATCTAAAAAGTTAAAAAATAAACTAGACCTCCCGAAAACTCGCGTAAATTCTTCACTAAACACCGTTGTAAGGTATACTTCACAAAAAACAGCGCCACTTCGAGCCGTTGAAGCGAAACCCTGAACTGTAATTACAACACCACAGCAATTATTTAAAAAACAGTGAAAGTTATAAAAAAATCACTGGTTTTTCGGAACTAGTATTCCAAAATCATTACATTCTGTCCATTACGTAAAGAAATCGTTTGTAGAATACCTAATGTCTGTCGTCCGTGACTTTTATAAACAATTTGACTTTACGTGACCGAATGATCAGTGAAATTAAAAGTACTAATTCCGATTTCTTTTGAAGATCTTTACTTTATTGATCTTTGAACGAATAAAAGATTTATAAGGTTTCATAATTTTTTCTGCAATGTGATGATGATATCTTATTTCGACAAGTATATGACTTTTTTATACTATTTAAGAAGTTGAAGAGTCAATTGCAGATAGAATTAAAATCGGTTTGCTAAAATCATTATTATTTTCAGTAGTTGACATGCGAAACATAACCGGCGACCTACTGACAACGACATAAATTTATATTTGTCATAAATTTTTGTTTCTGCTTTTTCTCTCGCATTAGTTCCATATTTCCTCACTACTTAATCTGGACTTTCAAGATCAAAATTAGCCAAATCAATGTGACCATTCCTGAGTTCTATTAGGACTAACAAATACTCATCGATTCGGTTCTTCCTTCCTGTGCCCAGCAGTTAAAACCTGGAACTCACTACCAGCGCACGTGTTTCCGTCCCATTATGATCCCGGATCCTTTAAGTGGGGCGTGAAAAAGCATCTCACTAGGCCGCCATAGTGCTGGTACCATGCTGCACTGTCTTTGTTCACATTGAGGATGGTGAAGAAAGAAGAAAAAAAAAAAAAAAAAAACTCACACGAACAAATGTCTGCCACCCATGATTTGAAATACCTACAATTTAAAGTAAATCAAACTCCACGAAATTTAACTGCAATAACCTATTAGATTACATTAATAATTTATAATTAATATAAACGGCAAAAACAAGTTATAAATAAAACTTTTACTGAATCATTAAAACATTTACCAAAATAATATGTTTATATTATAATTGACTTGGCTGTAAATGTCTACAATAAGTTTTAAAAATGAATATATTTAATTCTACGTCTCATATACATAATTCCGTGTAATTAGCACGTGACATGATTTATGTCACTCCTCTCATTTCTTAATCAGCTATTAAAAGTAAAAAAAAATCTTTACAAATATCTTTATTACATATTAAGCAATCATTAATCACAATAGCCCAGAATTAGTTAATAAATAAAAGAGAAACTCAGATTTTTTAAATCTAGGCTAATGTTGTAAAGCTTAAGCGTTTATTTGAATAAACTCGCTTACTTAATGCAATTAAAAAAAAACTGTCAATGACGCTTTATATGGGAAATTTTATTCTATGAATAATAATAATAAATATTTCGGACATCTAACACACACCACCATCTAGTCGCAAGCTAAGCAGAGCTTGTGGTATGGGTACTGGACAACTGATAAAAATACATAAATACATTTTTTTTGTAAATACATACATTACCCAAATCGTGGGAGAGCCACGCTTCGGCATGAATGGGCCGGCTCGACCGGAGTGATACCACGGCCTCACAGAAAACCGGTGTGAAATAGTGCTTGCGCTGTGTTTCTCCGAGTGAGTGAGGATGCCGGAGGCCCATACCCCAACCCCCCTCCCCCTATCTCCCCCCCCCCATCCTCCAAAGGCCGGTAACGCACTTATGACGCCTCAGTGTTGCGGCGGTAATCGCTTACCATCAGGCGATACGTCTGCTCGTTTGCCGGCCTATTCCATAAAAAAAAAAAAACTTATTATACATAGAAAACACCCAAACTTCGAAACAAATATTTGTAGATCATACAAACATTTGGTCCAACCCCGGAATCGAACCCGAGACCTCATGATCAACAGTCGCACACGCAAACCGCGAGACCAACGAGGCAGTCAATAAATGTTTGTACACTTATTAATTATGGTAAATCTCCTTTCTACGAAGATACCTATGGCCATCAACGAACTATTAAAGGTTAGACTGTTGATAAAGAAAATAACTATATTAAGAAATTAACAAATAATAAATAAATTATAAAAATAACAAATTAAATTCGATGTATCCGCCGCATTACCGACCCAAACCGAACATTTTTTATAATTTATAATGGCTTTTTACACAAATCTGTAAGTTATTGTATAATGATGATAAAAAGTTTTTTTTATTTGTGTTTTTCCTTCTAAGTTTCGTAAAAATCAAAATGTTTAATAAATAATTATTACTTCATCAACTATAAAGATGTAGACTAAAAGAATGGCGCATAATTAATTTCTAAATCTTTACCTTTTAAGGAAGTCGATTTAAATGGGATTAGAGGTAAGATTTTAAAATAAATTAAATTAGATTTAAAAGCTTTCTAAACTGAGAAGGTGAAAGCGTTTTATATAGTGATAAAAATATTTATGTTGTCTTTCATTCCAGCTGTCAAGCTGTTTAGATGTCGTGAAAGTAATATAATTTTGTTGCTAATTTTAACGATGATAGACAGGACTAAGTGTAATTTAATTGGAATTGTGTAATAAGCTTATGTGTAAATCATAAAAGAATTATAAGCATGACCATACTAGCACAATTTTTCATATGTTAACTATTGTTTTGTTCCACAAACATCCTTTGTATCCTTTTTTATATAAATAAAATACTACGGGAAAACATCTACTTAAGATTATTGAGCGTCTCATTAAAACTTAATTATCAATTATAAAGTCAGAAACGAAATGTTAGGTTTTAACAATTAATATCATAATATTTAGTAACTACAATTATTTCTGTTGTCCTGTAAAAAGGGTTATTTGATTAAGTTATTTGACTAAAACATTTCTAAACGGAATGCTGTTACTCTTAATTTATAATGTAAGCTTGTTACTATCTAACAATTATTATAATAAAATAGGAGATTAATAACGATTGTCTGTAAGCAAAGTAATGCTTTAATAATCGATTTCAAATAATAATTGTGAATGACGAGCCAAACAGGTTAGGCTCGCATCCGCTATTGTATTTAAATTATAATAATGTGAGGTTAATCCCAGTAATTCTAATTATTTAATTCAGGATTTATCATGTCATTAGAATAGGGCGTAACGCATTTTATTGTTTTGTAAAGATAGCGACTTCCGGCATTCGGCGCCATTAATCAGATAATGTATAGTTAATAAAATCTTTCGTTTGAACACCGGTAGGGGGTAGGGCCAAGCTGATTTCAGCACGAACGGGCCGGCTCGAGCGGGGCGGTACTACCCTCGCACAGTAAAGCAACATAAAATGACCACGTTCGTGCTGCCGTGTTTCGTTGGTGAGTGCGAGACCGGAGGCCCAAATAGTCTAGTCAACAAGTTCCATACTTGTTGACTAGACCAAAAGATGCACAAGCATCACTAGGCCGCCATGGTGTGGGTCACCATGCTGCATTGTCTGCATTCGCAGTGAGTATGGTGACACCACCACTCTTGATTCTGCTTATGCTTTCCATCAGGCAGAGTAGAGTCATTTTGGCGCGCTATAATAATTATATTTTCTCAAACAATATATTCCAATACTAACACAACAACACCAATCTACTCCAGGTGTCTTACGCTTAACAAAAAACCTTGAGGCATCATAATATTCAACTCATATATTATCGCACTCCAACGCTAATACAGCCCAGATTGAATCCATTCTCTTTCGACCATTATATGCCAATTTCCCGACGTTGTAAACAAAATTACGAAAGAAAGAAACGTTTGAAAAAAATTATTAGTTGGAAGCACTTTCTATAGTTTTATTGTGCCGGGACTTTGTTTGTTTTTCTTTTGTCAAATAAGGCGAGACCGTACTTACTACTACAAATGTTTGGACACGTTTTAAGGTCGTTTTCACTTTCATCTGTAGTGTTGATAAGAGTACACAGCCGGTTTGATGTACATTTATAATTTGAATTCTTTCCAATATGTGAGTTCTATTTTCAAATTTTCACTTTTTTCGTTTTGGTAATTATAACTACTATAGTTATAATGACCAAAATGTCTATGTTGTATTTTTTTAATTGTAACTATTTTTCACTTTGATAATTAATAGAAAAAGTAGTGTGAAAGAAATTGTACACTATTAAAATAATTTAATTAGTACTAATGACTTTTTACACCATTTTTTAAAAATAATTAAGTTGTTTTCTTTTTGACACATACAATTTTTTTTTAATAGGTACTAGTAAGTACGTGGTGTCGAGCCTAGTCTTGAGTATCTCACTGTGATGCAAGCAGGTAAAATTATTTTGTAGAATGAACCCATTATTATTACTTCTACTTACACTATTAATTTTGTTTTTAGTTCAAACTTCAATCATTAGAGTTACAGTTCAATGAAATCTGTATTTTCGTTGCAAAAATTAAAGAAAAACGTATTCTAGTTTTTGACCCGATATCACTATCGTCGACGACTGTACCTTGTGTCACAAAAACAAGCGTTGTAAATCGAGTATTATTTTCTTTTATATTTGTATTGCCCTTAAAAGCACTGATGATAAATACTTTTAAAAGTAAATAGAATCTTCACGGTTAAGTTCTTAGTAGGTGGGTATATACTTCGATTTGTAACACTTTTGGTACAACGAACTTTTCTTATAATTAAAATACAATGCTATTTTAAAACAGTGGGAGAGCCACGCTTCTGCATGAATGGGCCGGCTCGACCGGAGTGATACCACGGCCTCACAGAAAACCTGTGTGAAATAGTGCTTGCGCTGTGTTTCACCGAGTGAGTGAGGATACCGGAGGCCGATACCCCAACCCCTCCCCCTATCTCCCCCCCCCCCATCCCCCAAAGGCCGGTAACGCACTTGTGACGCCTCTGGTGTTGCGGGTGTCCATGGGCGGCGGTAATCGCTTACCATCAGGCGATACGTCTGCTCCTTTGCCGGTCTATTCCATAAAAAAAAAAAAAAAAAAAGAAAAGGTTAATATGCAAATGAAACTTTAAGCTAATGTTTGGGATTGATAAGGTACTTAAAATTAATAACTACCTTTACAACAGCCGACTTCAACCGACTCTGATTTGTTTGTTCATAATTGATGTACCGAAATTTCGGAAAAAAGTGGCTGTGACATACGGACGGACAGACAGACGGACAGACAGACAGACAGACATGACGAATCTATAAGGGTTCTGTTTTTTGCCTTTGGCACGGAACCCTAAAAAGTTCGATTTTTTTTTTTTACATTAATAATAATAAAAAGAATAAAAAAATATCGAAGGTGGACTTAATGTCATGATGCATTCTCTCCTAATCAACGTTCAATTGATGTATAAATGTGTGTGTATGTGGATTACTTAACCAAAGATTTTCGCGACTGAAGCCACGGTCAGAAATTAGAACAAAACAAATTCCAAACATATGTAGCAAGTTTTCCAAGAATGAGTTTAACAGGGTTAAGTTGTCTTTAAGGGCTGGCGGCGACTGGATGCTAAAAGCAACAGATCAGGCTCTGTGATGTTCCTTCGTAGAGGCCCATGTCTAGCAGTGGTCTACAACGGCCTAAAGATGATGATAATGATGATGATGATGAAAAAAACACTAAATCCTATAAAGATTTATTTTGTGAAAGAAAACTATTAAATCTCTATCACATCCTACTAGTCCTACTCCTACTTAATATTATAAATGCCAAAGTTTGTAAGGATGTGTGTGTGTTTGTTACTTTTTCAAGCAACAACTACTGAACGGATTTGGATGAAACTTTACAGTAATATAGCTTATACATCAGAATATCACATAGGCTACTATTTGCCGCGATAATCGACATACACGCGGGCAGAGCCGCAAAAGCTAGTTTAATCTTCTTATATATAAAATTCTCGTGTCACAATGTTAGTTACCATACTCCGGCCATACCATACCATAACCGGCTGGACCGATTTTTATGAAATTTGCTGTGCATATCGGGTAGGTATGAGAATCGACCAACATCTATTTTTTATACCCATTTTTTTTTATGGCCAAACAACGTTTGGCGGATCATCTAGTATATATTTTAAAAAGTTCGCATTTATAGACCCATTCTTCGAAGACAAGCACGATTCAATTACCAAGTCTCAGCACGTAGCCATTACCAAATCACTTGGTATTGTATACAGAATTATTAATAGATGCTTTGTTGTTACATTCGTAATCGAATATTATCTTTACATCAGTTCTCACAACGTATAAAAGCCAACGGAGATGTTTATTGGAATCGATTGCGATCATGGGAAAAGGACTTATTCGATTTCTTGAAATTTATTTACTACTAGCCGACCCACGCAACCTCGTTTGCGTCTCCTATTGCCCGTAGCGTGATAATTTTCCCCCGTTTTTGAAACATTTTTCATTGGTGCTCCGCTTCTATTGGTCGTAGCGTGATGATATATAGCCTATAGATTTCCTCGATAAATGTACTATCGAACACTAAAATAATTTTTTAAATCGTACCAGCGGTTCCTGAGATTAGCGCGTTCAAACAAACAGTCAACATAAACTCTTCAGCTTTATATAATAGTATAGATTCTTGGAAAAACGGCAAATTTCGTCAAAAGTGCATTGAGATTTTAAAACTATCTTGTCATTTGCTATAAATCTTTTGGTGCATTAAACTGCCATGGAAGGAATTAAATGAAGTCAATTATACATCTTGATACAATCTCTGTGGAAACCAAATGTAGTTTAAACCATGTTTTCAGTAAACGACTAACCTTTTACTTTTTTCTAATAAATCCACATAGATTGTACGTATACAGGTAGGTAATATTGATAATGCCACAATTTATTTGGTTGCATTTTTCTGTGGTCTTGACTCAAAAGTATCAAAGTTCATTATTTATTAATAAGTTAATTTAAACTGTTTAGCACGATCTAAGCTTTCCAAAGTTCCAATAATTTGCATTGTTTATTTTATTTACTAAAGAAACTCATCTAAATAACTTTGGTTTAAAAGATGTTGAGTATACTTTTATGCTTCTGAACATTTATGAGCCTAGTTTCCTCCTAATTTTAGCAAGAAAATGAGACCATAATGATATTTAAACACCATAGACGGCTATAAAAATTTAGCACAACTAGCTTCATTAAAACCACAATCGTAAAACACCGGCTGTGTTATTTCTGATTTCCGGTAAAACAGAACATCGTATATAATTAAACTTTGACACGAATAGAAACAGTTTGTTATCATATGGGGCCAACATGTCGTAAAGTCAATTATATTTGTCAAAACATAACTTTCTTGAATATTTTAGTGTTTTTATGCATTATAATTTGATCCTTAATCTATTCTTAATTAATCTCTTTTTATACATATCTAGTAGAGATATCGGTTTCACACCAGATTCACTTTTTGGACAGACGGACCTCACTCTGCTATATGTTTTGGGATAAAAAACAATGTGGAAGTGGAATACAGTACAATATATAATATTTAATTTGAAACTATAAATTTTAGTGTAGAGCTTTTTCAAATGTAATTGTAAAATAATAATAGCTTTATTTAGGACATATATCCAAAATGTGTTAGTATACAATAGGCCTTAATAACTATGTTAGTACATGCAATTTACATAAATTGACTGTCAGTTCTGTCTACAATTACACTCAGGAGACGGTTAGAACTACCACGTATCCTCTGCAACAGTGAAGTCGCTCGCTTTCGCCTGATCGCTGCAAAATCATCTATGTGTGCAAAGGCGAACATGCCAGAGGCGCTGCACCACAATGCATTGTTATATTGGACCCGAAAAGCACTATTAATAAATAAATAAGTGATATTTTATTGCATTTAGTTTCAATTGTATTTATAGTCACTGGCTCTTAGGAATCAAAATGTTATATAACGTATCGTCAGATCTTTCTCAATGAATATTTTATTTAATATGAAAATAATTATTCAAATCCAACTGGTATTTCCTCAGCTTAGTGTGCTAAAACAAACAACAAAAATGGCTTCATTATATTAGTGTTTAGAAGTAGACCAGATATAGATTTCTCGTTGAACATTTTGTTTTTCTATTTGGGGCGGTTTTCAAAAACGGTATTTGTTTACAGTATATGCAAATGAGCAGACGCATCACCTGATGGTAAGTGATTACCGCCGCCCATAGACACCCGCAACACCAGAGGCGTCACAAGTGCGTTGCCGGCCTTTACGGATGCCGGATGGGAAGGAGGATGGGGGGAGGGGTTAGGGGTATGGGCCTCCGGTATCCTCACTCACGCAGTAAAACACATTGCAAGCGCTGATTCACACCAGTTTTCTGTAAGGCCGTGGTATCACTCCGGTCGAGCCGGCCCATTCATGCCGAAGCGTGGCTCTCCCATGGAAATTAAAAATATTAAATCAATCATATAGAAAAAAATGTATAGACTATGTGCAGTTTTAACTACAGACATATTATTGAAAATGATCATTGGAGAACAGCGATTCCTGGAGACGAGATCGTTTCAAAATTTATTGGGACTCCACTATGTGATAATGTGACAAAAGGATTAGCCTAACACCGGTTTTCTGTGCTCAATATAATATGATATAGGACTCATATGTGCAATACTCTCCCACGGCATAAAGTTTCCCACCACTACTGTTATGCATCACACCAGTTGGAAACTTCGAAGCCTTCTGTTTTAAGTTCACGTCATAATATATTCTGAGACGTCATTCGTCTCCAGGTAGGCTCTAAAAGGCGAAATGTTTTAAAGCTTATGGCAGCCTCATTAACTACCGTCTTGCGACCCTTAAGCTTTTATTTTACGACCTTTCAAAGTGCCGTTGCTCGTCAATACGGCATGCTGAATAATGATTAAATAAATATGGTTCTGAAATTATTTATTTAAGATTGAATGTTCGGTTGGTAAAGAACGAGGAATCAAACTAGTTTCTGAAATTAAAATCAAATCTTTGGGATTATTATAACTGTGGAGGGACATGACACCCTCACCTCGCCTGGTCGGAGCCAGGCGAGGTGATCATGCCTGAGCTGCCCTCACGGTTGATGTTGGGAAGTTGTATATACGTTAATTGGCGCGAGAAATCTTACTGCGCGATTCAGGATTGGTACCGTTGTGTACTCCGTGTCGTGACGTCACACCGTAGTTCGGTGTATCTTTGGTCGATGACGCTGTAGCATGTTGCTGTTGCGCTGTAGGTCGACACATAACTATTCATATATATATATAGGGAAATAGGGACGTCAAAGGTGCGACAGTCATCGTGGCAGTTTAATACTGAGGTCCAGAATGCTGTGTCGTCATACAACGGTAAAGTATGACGGTGATTAAACCGTCACATCGGACGGAAGGGCCCCCGTATATAAATACCTCAAATTAAGTCTCCTTTCCATACAAAATAAAGGCAATATCAAAATGCTTTAGAGTACAGTGTTACATTTTCTGTAAAGCCTTTTATCAGAGTCTATATAATACTCTTGTATCATTGAGCCAACATTAAAGGCTTAATAATTAATGTTACGTAATTCAATACATGTATTGTGTGCCCCGTTAATTAAGCGTATAACATTCCTTTGTTTGGAGTAGTACAAAAATGCGTACAATGCGGGTCGCTTTTGTGGACGAAATTGCCACACATATATTCGAGAGTAAAGCGCTTAGAAACTGGTTAATTATTTAGATACATATTTTTCATTAAAACGTATTTTATACTAGTGATAATTGGTATTTGCTATTAATATACTTCAAAAAGTTAATATTTAAACGTTCTTTGAACTATGCATAGTTTTTATTTTAGACTATACGAGTATAACTGAATACTGTTTTTACATATTTGAGTATGTAAAAACTTGTCTATGTAACATAATAAAACTCGAATAGTTTAATTATTTTTAATTAAATGTATGGCAAACGTAACATCAGCTTTACCATAGCGCGTTTCATAGTAGGGGTTATGAGACAACACCAATAACACATAATCCACCGAGTTATGAGACTTTGGAAGGAACAGTTAAACTGTCTTAAAATCCGCAAAATAATTAATCCAACGGAAATAAAAAGATTCAAAAATACTAAATTCACTTCTCTCTTTCTTCAAAAAGACAAAATGAAGTAAAATTTGACATAGACACTATTAAACAGGGAAACACCAAAGACATAACATTATGCGTTCTAAGTGAGCTATATTTGATTTCAGCTCTCCCAATTTATTTCTAATTAATTGTGTTGTGTTGTGGTTGTAATGACACTTCAAAGTCAAGACATAAGACTTTTCCTGGGATTCCCCGAGTATCATAATTTGGCGTATTTAAGGGGGCACTGTCGGAGTAGGCCCCATTATATTCGATTCATTTACAGCAAATTGCCCAATGGTAGGGGTTATGTCATAACTAAGTACCTCAAACGTGTAGAGAATGCCGGTTTCAACATTAAATGAGCATGACAATTTATAGCAAATAGTTTACATATACACCCACATAATGTGAGCGTTATGAACCTACGACCTTTCGTAACGGTTACTACAGCATGACGCGAGTAATCGAATTTGTTGGTGCTACTATCTCGATGATGGTGTTTAGGTTAATTGTGGTCACATGTTTATTTAAAAGCTGATGGTTAAAAGCAATGTGTTTTCTATAAAGTTTGGTCATTATGTAGCACTCTGTTTTAAAAGCTATGAATAATATCACATGAAATTCGAATACCGATTATAAATACCTATGATAATGAGTAATGGGAATTTCAATAATAATTAGTAGTTATCTTACTTTTCCTTTCGATAATAGGTATGTTACACACATTCAATAAGATAAATTTAATTTAATTTTGTTTTATTTCTTTATCTTTATTTATTTTCTATTTTTATTTTTTAAATATTCATTATGTTATTTCTGGTAGAAAAGTGTAAATGACTGTACCTTACAGACACAATACCTAAGAAGTCTGCAAACCACTATATTGTTGAAGCGCCCTGCGTCGCGAAAAGTGTCTCATCAAAAAAACTCATTTTTAGGATTGCTTTCATAATTAGCCTGTGGTTTCAACATACATCTTTGAAGAAATTCGTGATACTTTGCAAACGTAAAGAGAATTTTCCTTTTTTTTTTAAAGTCATGTTTACACTTTTCTAAGTTCTAGTTATTTTTATTACTAAACTTAGCTCGTTAAGTAATAAAAATAACTACACACCCACGCAAATTAGTCTGCATTTTTTTTTAATTTCCCGATTTTTGCAACATTTTTCATTGATGCTCGAGTCCTATTGGTCTTAGCGTGATGTTTTTAACCGACTTCAAAAAATGATTAGGTTCTCAATTCGACCGTATATATGTTTTTTTTTTTTATGTATGTTCACGGATAACTTCGTCGTTTATGAACCGATTCTGATGATTATTTTTTTAATGGAAAGGAGATATCCCAACGGTGGTACCATGATAAGGACACTAAGATCCTCGAACGTATTTATATCAATTATATAGTACCCATACTACAAGCTCTGCTTAGTTTGGGACTAGATGGCGTTGTGTGGTTGATGTGGAATAATAAATATAAGCTAGCACACTTTTGTTCTTATAAATTAATTGCTATAGGCCTAGAAAAACGCCACTTCATATTTTAATAACTTCATTCTTATTTACCGACTCAATTTGATTGGACTATTTTAAGTGTATCGCCTTAGAACTTCGTCACTTTAAAACCGATTTATAAAATTGTTTTTATCGGACTTCTAGTTGAAGTGAAACTTCTTTGCATGAGGGTTAAATTTTTACGGATGAAACGCAATAAAAGTGACACGAAAATGTGGGACGTTTTTATCCAAGAGATTGAGACCGATTGAGAGAGAGTGAGAAAGGGTATAGTTTGCCAAAGAAGTTGTAACATCGTTTTTTTGACTTTCATTGTTTAACAATTTTTGTTTTCAGCGCCCTCTCGTTCACTGTAGTTCGAACTACAATTGGGTGTGGAGCGCGATCGAAATGCCGGGCTGTTTGGTGCACCTAGGTTGCACTAGATGGCGTATGTTTTGAAGGATTTTTTTTTTCTTAATCTTCTCTCTTGAACTCTGAGGAAGCTTTGCTTACTGTGAATATTTATATCTTTGTTGGTAGTGTTTGTGAGTGTTCAAGTCCCACTGTCTGTGGGTCGATAGATTACAGCTGAAAGTCTACCTACATTGTACCCGTCATGTGGTTCGTGATTTGTTGCTGAGGAGGATTGACAATTGGCAGCTCACAGCTCACTCCTCAAGATTTCTGCCCTACCTTGAGGGAAGTTCACATAACTTTAAATTTAAATTAATTAATACTTTTACTTAGCACCTACAAGTGGAACACTGGTGGACGTCTCCTCAAGCTACCTTGAGCTGGAGAGAGTCTACGGCTGACTACCTGGAGTCAGCAAGGTGACCAGAGGGTGGCTATCCTGTGCTGTCCAGTCTACAGGCTTATTGTTTAAAAGAAAAAGACTGTATAATTTTTATTTTTATTATCAACCTACCTTGTATGTTTCTTTATAATTTTATTTAACAATTGTAAAATTTCTTGAACAAAATAAAAGTTTGTATGTGTCGTAAGTTGTTTCTCTTAAGCCTCCCGTGGACCCTCTGCACCCTCACTTTAAATTTATCAAAATTCTTAGGGCGCCCTGAGGTCTCATATTTATCCTGAGACGAAACCGGTGAGTTTCCACCTGACAAGTTCAGGGGTTACAAATTGGCGACCAACGTTTGGCTAACTTCTCGAACCCTGAGGGTGTGCTGAGTGTGAGTTCCCGGGAGAACTTTGGATGAGACGCTTACTTTCCGTCCGAGACTACCCAGGACGTTAATTGGTTTTGTGAAGTGCAGTTCGCATGTAATAATTCTCTCATTGCATTTTTCAGCACATTATTACCATCTCTGCGGTGTGGAAAAGCTTTGAGCAAAATTCAAAATTAAATCAAAATTTTAACTGCACAAATTTTGGTAAGTCTTTTTTAAATTATTTTGGCGAGAACATTTTTTCTTTTTTTTTTTTCTTTCGTTTGTTAGTTGTTTCATTAAGTTCTTGTGTTTGTTCCCTAAGGGATCAGCACAGTAATAGAGACACATACATATAGCTTTTATTTTGTTCAGGCTTTCCTATAATAACTTTATTTTTAACTTTTTATATTCCTACCTACTTACAAATTAAGTAGATAAATGAGTGATTAACTTCATTTTAATTCTATAAGAGGGTTTGCATGATATAATCAAAAGGATATTGTGCTTCCCTTTATCTTGTTTGTAATTTTTACATGATAATTTAACCTTTTAGTGTATCAATTTAAATTTCAATCTAGGACACTTTACATAAATAAAAGTAGGGTATACTTTTATCTATAGTAAAGAAAACTTTTATAACTTAAGACTTTTGTTGTTTTATGGTTTTAAGAAGCAGGAACCTATTGTTCATTGAATATAGATTGTCTGTAACTACTTTATAGTTGTGGAAACATGAAGCAAACATCATTAATGTGATAGAATCGAATCTGTAATTAACTTGGAGTTAGAAAGGGGATCAAAAAAAAGTTTTCTTTTGTTACCCCACAAATTAAATAAAACTTTTTAAAAAAATTTAACTTGTAATTAAAAGTAACATTTAAGAATATTTTTTTTAAGGTTATTGTGTTAATATAGTAACACATTATTTTTATACCATTCAGCCTAATCTTTTTGTAGGACTGAATCTTTTATTTTCTCACTAAGAAGAACTTAGTGCTTTATATAAACTTTGTTAAATTGTCAATAAATTTATTTTGAATTTTAAAACATCATGGCCCAGCTGATTAAATGTATTAATTATCTAAAGAAGGATGAACTTATTAACGAGTTGTCTGCCATGGGTGTTTCAGCGAATCCCGATGACACGGTGGTCAGTTTGAGGAGTGAGCTGCGCACTGCGTTGCGCCTTATACGGCGTGGCAGCATTAAAGCCAGCACTTTCGTCCCTGCTTCTGCTGCTTCTGAGCTGTCTTTCTGCGAGCCGAAGGTCCTGGAACTGGAAGGAGTCCTTTCTTCAGGTGATTTCGTTTCTAATAAGACTAGTCGCCTAAGAGTTTCTTTGAGGGCTAATTATCTTCTCGCTAGGTTAGCAAGGTGTGGTTTTGACTGTCCAGAACTAGTGGGTATCCGTGCCCGGTTAGTTAAAATGTTGTCTGTGTCAGAGGCTACTACCGACTCTGACTCTGATGGATCGGAGAGGGAGATGCTTCCTACACATACTGACCAGATAAATTACACCTCACCTGTGTCGAGGGGGGACCGTTCGACACGACCCAACGCTGCCACTTCCGACTCACTTCCAACTGTAGTATTAAGGGATAAACCTGTTAATTTAAATTCATTTAACTTAAAATTTGATGGCACTTCATGTGTACGTGTCTTCATCGAAAGACTTGAGGAGCTTAGGTGTGCTCGGGAGGTCACCAAGGAGAAAATCCTCACAGCTTTCTCTGACCTGTTGGAAGGTCCTGCCTTGTCTTGGTTTCGCACCAACAAGGAGGATTTCACCTCTTATGAGGTCATGTTGGAGGAGCTGAGAGAGAACTTCGATCTTCCTGACTATGATTACCGCCTCCGCAATGAAATCAAACAGCGTACACAGGCCCGATCTGAAACATTGGGTAATTTCATTTCTACAATGCAGGCCATGTTCTCTAGACTCTCGTACAAGATGCCTAGTGAAGAACAAATGGACATTCTGATGCACAACATCAGACCTGATTACATGAAGGAATTGGCCCTTCATGACGTAAAGTCTATCTTAGATCTGAGGCAATTAGGAAGGCGCCTAGAGCTTGCTCGTGCTAGAGCTGAGGCATTTCATGAACCGTCATTGGAAAAGCTTATTCTAACTGCGGATTTACACCAAGTGGTGGCGCCACCCATTATTTTAATTATAAATCTGTTTGGTGTCTAATTCCTACTCCCGCCCTATTTACCTTATCGAGCAACCAAAGTGTTTCGCCAAAAATAATATAGATGGCGATACCAGTGCGATTAGACCCCTTACGGCCTGTCGTACCTTAACTAGTGCCTTGCTAGTAGTGTCCTACGAAGGGTCTTAGCTTTCCTTCGTCAAGGAGCTGCGCTCGCAAGCAGTGCTGAACTCTAACCGCGTCGGCTGTGCAACTGGGTACAGTCGATAGACGAGAAGCGGTCTCCACGCTCCGTCCGTTGTTAAACCGCAGGAAGTGAGACGTTCCGTGATCTAATCAGACTGACAGTGAATAGTGTCTCGTCATCATCAGCAGTGACCCTGGGAGCTCCTGGGAAGCGGCAGCAGGCTGGAGAAAACGTGAGTTGGTTGCTTTCCTTTACCCTTCCTGTCGGTCCTTTGTTTTAGCGAGACACCTTTGCAATTAATCAAATATTAAAATCATACATATTTTACCGCATACAGTCCACTTGAGTTATTGTCAAGTCTGGTGGACCACGGGCGCCATCATTTTATTTGGCCCTTAGAGCCGGATTTTATCTTCCCGCTTGGTACTTAGGTACCTGCCGCTTATATATAAATACCCGCATGTAGATGCACAAATTTTCTTATTTCATTTGGTTGCTATAAGCTGCATTTAATCCACCTTATATTATCACCGCTAATTATTTTCCCGCTATTTAATTACCCCGCATAATTAGGTATCTGTATTTTTACCACGTCGTGTCTTTTAGCTACACGAATTTCGCATATTTTCGTATATACCCGCATATATATTTTATATCCCGCTCAGGTTATTCATAACCAAGTTACTTATCCCGCATATTTCTAATTAATTCTGCGTGTGATTAAAGAATTTGTTAGAATAAAATCGCCACTTCATTCATCCGCTATTTAATTCAACCGCTCGTGCGCGCTGTTGTTTATCACCGAAGCGAAGGTAGGTTCGTTAGGTAGGCTCGCACAAAGTTTGCGCTTAGTCAATTTTGAGTACCGCACTTATCTTATTTTTATTTTATTTTTTTTCCTTTATTCCAATATGGGAAAGGAAGAGGAAGAGAAATCCTTCGATTCTCAATTAATTCTTATTGAGGCAAGGCGAAATACGCTTTATGAATACATACAACAACTTTACGATATGGGTACGAACCTTCGTGAAAACCCGCAATTAATTCGTAAATTTATTTATGAAAGTGAAAATATTAGTTTCATTCGCGAAGAGTTCCATCAAATGCTTCAAAAGTATAATGAGCATTTGCTTACCGTCGACCCAACCGCTAAGCCAAATTTTAAACCGCTAATCTCATATGAGCAAATGCATAGTGCCATCTTGGGAATGCGCGCTCAATATTCACCTAAAAAAGAGGATAAGCCTGATCCTCCTACCAAGTCAAAGCCTACGTTGCCACCCATTGAATTAGTTCCATTTAAGGGTGACATTCGCTCATGGCCGTTATTTTACGCCAGTTTTAAATCTATGATACACGAAAATACATCTCTTACAGACTCTGAAAAGTTGTACTACCTACTTGGTAAAATTTCAGACAAAGCCTCGGCCGCCATTTCGGGTATTACACCGAATTCGGAGAATTATAATCTTATATTGAAAGCATTAGTCGACAAGTATGAGGACAAACGTACCCTCGCTTCAACGCACATGAAAACCATCGTAGATTTTAAACCTTTGACTAACGCTTCCGCAAACAACTTTGATTTATTTATTGATCAATTTGTAACAGCAGTAAATGCCTTGCATAATTTAAAAATTGAGGATTTGGCTGATTTCATGGTTTTACATATCGCGCTAAAAAAGCTAGATCCCGACACTTTTAAGTTGTTCGAAATGAGTGTTGATTCAAATACTAAAATTCCCAAATTCGAAAGTCTTGTCAATTTTATTAAATCGCAAAGTAAAATATTACAACGCTCATCCGCCAATCATACACATTCCGCTAAGAAATCAGCTGATCGCCCGCACTCTTCCTCCGTTCCGCTGAACTATCAAGCTTATGTCAGTACGACTGAGCCTGGTACTTCATATAAATGTCTATGTAAAGATTTTACTCATCTACATTTATATAAATGTCCCGCTTTTAATAAAATGACACCCAAAAATCGGTTTAAATCCGTAAAGGAAAATAATTCCTGTACAAATTGTTTGAGTGTCAAACATCGCGCGACGCTTTGTAATTCTAATACGAAGTGTCGAGAATGTGGCTTAAAACACCACACGTTACTTCATTTTTTCCGCGACCGGGAATCGAACCCGGGCACCTCGCACTCAGTAGCGCAACCTACTGAGTCATCGCAGCGGTCTACCCAAGAGGCGGCTGTCGCCGCAACTCACACGCCGTCCGCTCCTCCGCCAGTGTCGGGCGTCTCACTCGTTGCGACACACGCGCATTCGACGCATTCATTCGCTCCGCGCAGTCGTAAAGACCATCGTACGGCTGCCACAACTGTTCTGCTTGCTACCGCTCAGGTAGCAACGTATGATCGACATGGAAATAAGCACCTAATTAGGGTTTTACTCGATTCCGCGTCTCAAAGCAACTTTATTACTAAAGAGTGCGGCGAGCGATTAGGATTGCTTACGCAAGACAGACAGCGTGTTACTGTGAAGGGATTCGGCGGTAGTGAGAGGGTCGTATGGGGTTCCGCTAACTTAGAATTTTCTTCTTGTTACGATACGAACATTAAATATACAGTTTCGACGTTGATTGTCGACCAAATCACAGATAACCTACCAACTGCTGTGGTAGATGTTTCATCGCTTTCGCATTTTAATAATTTGAAGTTGGCCGATAAAACGTTCGCTACTCCTAATAAAATAGATGCATTGATTGGTGCATCTCTGTTCCCGCGCTTGTTGTTGTGTCACGTAGTTGACAATGATACGAACTCGCCCTCCGCTATTGAGACGGTGCTGGGATACGTCATCATGGGGTCCGTACCTATTATACTTAATTCTCGCGCCGCTACTTCGACCCTTTGTAGCGTAATAGTCCAGGAGCCGATCGATAATTTATTAAAGAAGTTTTTTGAGCTCGAAGAGCTTCCCGCTTGTGCGCCCGCTCAGCATGTAGTTGAGGCTGAGTGTGAAGAATTTTATCGTATGACCACTCAACGGGACCCTTCTACTGGCAGGTATATAGTTGGTCTGCCGTTCTGTGAAGATAAATTTTTACTCGGTAATTCATACGAGTCTGCCCGCAAATGTTTTCTTGGTTTAGAAAAGAAGTTACAAGCCTCGCCTAAATTAAGAGCCGCGTATGACGAAGTTATACAGGATTATTTAAATAAAGGTTTCCTGTCACCCGCGCCTCCTGCAGATCGTGACGAACCGTGGCAACCCACATACGTTATCCCGCACCACGGCGTCATAAGGGAGGATAAATTAACTACAAAATTACGCGTTGTATTGAATGGTAGCTTCAAAACTTCGTCGGGTCATTCGCTTAACGATTTGTTACACAGTGGTCCGAATTTACAGGGGAACTTGTTCCAAATTATTTTATTGTTTCGACTATTTGCTGTAGCAATGACCGCTGACTGTCGTCAAATGTACTTACAAATTATAATGAGACAATCTGACCGCCGCTTTCAAAGAATCTTATATAGATTCAACCCGCAAGAACCTCTTGTTCTTTATCAATTTAACCGCGTTTGTTTCGGTTTGAAGCCAAGTCCATATCACGCTTTGCGCACTGTGCAACAATTAGTTCAGGATGATGGTTCTAGGTACCCGCTGGCTAGTGAAGTTGTTTCAAGGTCACTGTATATGGATGATATCGCCTTCTCAGTACCGTCTGAGTCCGAGGCGGCTGAGACATCCGCCCAGCTCAGCAGCCTATTCAAGGGCGCCGGCTGGGACTTAGTGAAATGGAATAGCAATTCGAAAACCGCTCTCAGTGACGTTCCCGACTCACACAAACTTCCTACTGAAGTGGAGTTTGATAAGTCGATGGACAATAAAATATTAGGCCTACGTTGGTCTACGAATGCTGATTATTTTCATTTTAAAATTTCTCCGCTTGACGAGAAGTGCACCAAACGCACCATTCTGTCTACCGTCGCTCGTTTATGGGACATTATGGGGTTTGTTGCTCCTTGTATAACGTACGCCAAGCTGCTTATTAAACAGCTTTGGCAGGCAAATCTCGATTGGGATGAAATCCCTCCGCCCCACATAATTAAAATGTGGAGACAGTTTTGCACGGAGCTGCCTGTCCTAAATGACTTTAAAATTCCTCGTCATCTCGGTGCAGGACAGGACTGTGTCATCACACTCGTCGGGTTTTGTGATGCCAGTAACCTTGCTTACGGAGGTGTGGTATATCTTCACGTCAGCTCGCCCACTGGGTTAACAGTTCAGTTAGCGTGTGCAAAGTCGAAAGTTGCGCCTATGAGGCCGCTTTCGATCGCTCGGCTTGAACTATGTGGTGCTGTTTTGCTCGCTAAATTATTACGAACTGTTCATGATACTTACCGCTCGCGCTTCCCGATTAGGATTTTCGCCTTTACCGATTCAATGGTCGCTTTATATTGGATCAAAAGCTCACCACACAGATGGCAAACGTTCGTCGCTAACCGCGTCGTGCAAGTCACAGAAAATGTAGCTGCAGACAACTTCCATCATGTCTCGGGAGTAGAAAACCCCGCGGACTGTCTGTCGCGTGGTCTTACGCCACGAAAAATAATTTCGCACCCCATGTGGCTACACGGCCCCGAGTGGCTCTCTTCCGATCCCTCACAATGGCCTATTAGTGACGTGGAGATTCCGACTTCGGATATTCCAGAGCAAAAGACTGTCGTACATACAGTGGTTCTGCCAGTCGACGATAGTCCTTGCCCTGTGTATGAACTGGCTCAAAACTCCTCCTCTTGGAGTAAGCTTATTCGTGTACTAGTGTACATACTTCGCATGTGCTCACGACTATCACGTCGCGACCACACTGTTGCCGCTAGTGACTTAGATATAGCAGAAATTAAATTGCTGCACATTATCCAAAAGAAACACTTCGCTAATGAAATTTCAAATATAAGTCGCAATGAAAATTGTTCTCGTGCTTTAAATAAGTTACGTCCTTTTATACATACGGACGGACTTATCCGCGTAGGAGGCCGTCTCTCTAACTCGGACCTTAAATTTTCGCATAAGCATCCTGTTCTTTTACCGCGTGACGATCATGTGATCACTCTACTAATTGACTATTATCATAAAAAATACTTACATGCTGGTCCCGAGCAATTGATGGCGCTACTCCGTCAAAAGTATTGGATTCTTTCCGCTCGCCGTGTTATACGGCAGAGAGTCCATCTATGCAACACGTGCTATAGGGCGAAGCCGCGTCCTACGTACCCGCTTATGTCAGCTCTACCTGACGTTCGAACGCGCCAAGTTATAAAGGCATTTACGAACACCGGCGTCGATTATGCCGGGCCCATCTTTTATATGCCTGTGCGACGTAGAGGCGCTAAGAGTGAGAAGGCTTACCTATGTGTCTTCACTTGTCTCACGACCCGCAGTTCGCATATTGAGATAGCCACTAGTTTGTCTACCTCTTGCTTCCTCGGAGCGCTAAAACGCTTTTTAGCCCGCCGCGGACCCGTTCAACTTATTAAGTCCGACAACGGAACTAATTTCGTTGGGGCTAGTTCCTACTTGAAAGACTTATACAAGTTCTTAACAAAGGAATATCAACCGCGCTTCGAAGAGCATCTCGCTGAAAACCGCATTTCCTGGCAGTTTAATTGCCCAGCTGCCAGTCATTTTGGCGGCTGCTGGGAAAGCATGGTCAAAGTGATTAAAAATCATCTTTTCAAGGTGATCGGTAATCAGCTACTTACGTATGAGGAGCTGAGCACTGTACTCACTCAAATTGAGTGCTTATTAAATTCACGCCCTTTGACCGTATTAAGTTCAGATCCCTCTGAACCTACCGCGCTGACTCCTAGTCACTTCCTTCATACCGCGCCGCTCAGTTCGCTTCCGGCGGCTGCAGTAGCTTGTGAAAATTTAAATTTACTTGAAAGACATGCACTTTTAGATAAACTTGTACAGTCTTTCTGGAGGCGATGGAGGTTAGAGTATTTGCACGAGCTCCAAGTTAGAGAAAAATGGAACACTCCTTCAGTTCCCATCGCGCCTGGAACTGCCGTTGTAATTATGACTGCAAACTTACCTCCTCTCGCGTGGCCATTAGCGATTGTCGAAAGGGTTCACCCCTCCAAAGACGGCATAGTTCGTGTTGCTTCAGTAAGAACGTCTAGGGGAACTTACCTTCGCCCAGTCGTTAAGCTTTGTCCACTCCCGACTCAGTAAATACTTTCAATACTTTAATCATTCGCTAGTTAGTTAAGTTTCTTGTTTATTTTATAATATAATCCGCTAGATATAGGTATAGTTAGATACATAGTTTACCCGCTCTCTTTGTAGCATTTTAATGTGCATCATTTTGTTTTCTACCGCATTATTCTTCTCTTAAAGGTACCCTTTAAGGGCGGCTGGAAATGGTGGCGCCACCCATTATTTTAATTATAAATCTGTTTGGTGTCTAATTCCTACTCCCGCCCTATTTACCTTATCGAGCAACCAAAGTGTTTCGCCAAAAATAATATAGATGGCGATACCAGTGCGATTAGACCCCTCACGGCCTGTCGTACCTTAACTAGTGCCTTGCTAGTAGTGTCCTACGAAGGGTCTTAGCTTTCCTTCGTCAAGGAGCTGCGCTCGCAAGCAGTGCTGAACTCTAACCGCGTCGGCTGTGCAACTGGGTACAGTCGATAGACGAGAAGCGGTCTCCACGCTCCGTCCGTTGTTAAACCGCAGGAAGTGAGACGTTCCGTGATCTAATCAGACTGACAGTGAATAGTGTCTCGTCATCATCAGCAGTGACCCTGGGAGCTCCTGGGAAGCGGCAGCAGGCTGGAGAAAACGTGAGTTGGTTGCTTTCCTTTACCCTTCCTGTCGGTCCTTTGTTTTAGCGAGACACCTTTGCAATTAATCAAATATTAAAATCATACATATTTTACCGCATACAGTCCACTTGAGTTATTGTCAAGTCTGGTGGACCACGGGCGCCATCACCAAGTTAAAAATAAACCACCACATAAAACTTCTCAACAGGTATCTGGTGTGTCCCGTCCGTCCACCTCGAGCGATGACAAGTGCTTCCGATGTGGTGAGGGCGGCCACACTACTTACGGCTGTCCACAGTCGAGAGAGGTGGTGTGTTTCCGGTGTGGACAAAAAGGTGTCCGAGCACCGGAGTGTTCCCAGTGCAATGTCAAGCCAAAAACACGGGTAGGTCGGGGCCTTGTTAAGAGCTTTCCAGTAGATTCAGAGCGTTCTTCTCTGTATGAGATTTGCTCTGATAAGGTCCTGTTTAATAAACGGGATAGTGATATTAGACCGTATTTAGTAGTAAGGATCCTGAACTTAAATGTTTTGGGTTTACTTGATTCGGGTGCAGCCTGCTCTGTGTTAGGTAAGGGTGCGCACCGCGTTTTTTTTGAATTAGGGTTTGATCTAGAAAGCATAAGCCCTAACTTTAGTCTAACAACAGCAGACGGATCATATCTGCATTGTTTAGGCTGTATTTCTCTTCCTATAGTATGTAACTCTGTTGTCAGAGTTATTAAGTTTTATGTTGTCCCAGAAATCACTACTGCCATGATATTCGGTATAGACTTCTGGCAACAGTTCCAATTGGGGAACAGATTGATCTCTCAAAATATCAATCTCTCCCACTTTAATGATTGTAATCCTGTGGAGCCATTGGCTCTCAACCATGGTCTGGAGGATTACAACAATTTAACCGCAGATCAGAAGCGGATTATTAATAGCATTATTGAAAAGTTCGATACTATATATATTCGATTGTAGAATGTACAATTTAGGTGCTAGAGTCTCTCTTCGAGAGTTGTTTAAAGATATAGGTATTTTAACTGTTGCATCACAGTATATATTTGCTAATATTATGTTTGTTAGACACAACATTAATGACTACAAGAAAAACAGTGATGTACACAATATTAATACTAGAAACAAATCTAAACTCATTGGTACCTATCATCGATTACATAAGGTACACAACTCGTTCGAAGGTCTTGGTGTACGTTTTTATAATAAAATTCCTATACATGTAATCGACCTTCCTGTAAATAAATTCAAGCTAACTGTAAAAAATCACCTTATTAGGAAAGCCTACTATACGATCAACGATTATCTAAACGACAAACAGTCATGGGCTTAAGGTGTCATTAGAATTTAAATAGATACACACAAACTTCTTTGTCTTTTAATAAAGCTAAATATTAACAAACCATTGTTAGTTGAAAGTAATGCGTGGCGATTATCATGGTAATTTAATTAGTAGTGATTTTTATCAGTATCTAGACTATGGTTTGTCATGCTCACTAAAATGTCATTGCTTGCGGTGTCGTCGTGGGGCGGGTCGTTTCCTTCCCTCTGATATGGCGAAGGAGATGATGGCTGGTCCATGCGTCATACTCGTGAACGGGTGCTGCTTGGGGTGACTGGTCGGCCTAGTCAGCGATTCTTTAGACAATACTATTATTCTGGTTCGTTCAACTGCAACCCTAGCCTCTTAATCCAGTCACGAATTATTTTCAACAGTAGATTTTGCAACTGAATGTAAGTGGATGTGCACCTTGTTTCTATTTTGTTCTATGTTTAATAGACTCAAACCTTCAACGTTATCACTGAGTGTTTTTTGTTTGTTTGCGCGTTAGATTTTGGAGCTTTTTAATAAAAGGAATTTCAGGTGGCAACAGCTTGCATACTGTTTACCTTACATGTAATACTAACACTATTGTACCTGAAAATCAGATTTTGAAAAAGAGTAGCCATGAGTTTCTTTGCCAGTATTCTTCTCATGAGCTCTACGCATTTTGGACACTGGAAGTTATGGATCGACACAGGCAGGCAGTAGATTTTGGTGTTTTCGCCTAACTTACCTCGACAATACAGCACATGCTGTGGCCTCTGTTTGTGTCGATCTATGATTTTTAACTATAGCTTCAATTTGACGTTCATAAGTGTCACTTGGTGTCTTAGATGAATAAATGATTTTGATTTGATTTGATTTGATTTGATTTGATACGATCAACACCGACAGGGTAGGCTTAGGCCGTACCTCTCTAGTGCACCATGTCATAGATACAGGTAACAGCAAACCAATCAAGCAACGTTACTATCCGCTCTCTCCCCTCAAACAAAAAGCCTTGGAAGAGGAACTGGACCGGATGTTGGAGATGGGAGTAGTGAACCCATCTCAGTCTGCGTGGAACTCGCCAGTGGTGATGGTGGAGAAAGCGAATGGTGACTTACGATTGTGTCTTGATTCTCGAAAGCTTAATTCTGTATCTAAGAGCGATGCGTATCCATTGCCATACATAAATCAAATCTTAGACCATCTGAATAATGCTAAATACCTAACTTCTATCGATTTAAGTGCTGCCTACTGGCAGATACCTTTTGACTCGCCGCAATCCGCCGAGAAAACTGCTTTTACTGTCCCTAGGAGGGGGTCTATTTCAGTTCAACGTGATGTGCTTCGGTCTCATCGGAGCCTCTGCTTCGATGCAACGCCTAATGGACCGCTTATTTGGTCCAGAATTCGACAATAAAGTTTTCGCTTTCCAAGACGACATCATCGCAGTGTCTAGCAGCTTTGAGGAGCATGTGGATCTCTTACATAGAGTCCATCAGCGCCTTAAGGATGCGGGCCTCACGATTAACATGGAGAAATCACACTTCTGTCGTAGTGAGCTGAAGTACCTCGGGTACTATGTTGACAAACATGGCTTACGGACCGACCCGGGTAAGGTTGAGGTTATTCTCAATTATCCGACACCTTCCAATCCTAAGGAGGTGAAGAGATTCCTGGGCATGGCCGGTTGGTATCGACGTTTTGTCAACAATTTTTCTAAAATTAGTAAACCCTTGTGTAAACTAACTTCTGAAAATGTTTCCTTTGAGTGGACGCGTGAAGCTGAAGAGTCTTTCAACCTTTTGAAGGCCGCTTTGGTCACCGCACCTATTTTGAAAATGCCTGACTATTCATTACCCTTTAGGATTCTCAGTGATGCATCATCCTTCTCTGTGGCTGCAGTCCTCACGCAGACACACGAGGGAGTGGAGCACCCTGTCGCGTATTGCAGTCGTTCTCTTAACAAATGCGAGGTCAACTATAGTACCACTGAACGTGAACTACTTGCGGTGATCTTTGCATTAGAACAGTTCAGACAATACGTAGAGGGCCAGAAGTGCACCGTGGTTACAGACCACGCCTCACTTCTGTGGTTCCACAAGCTGAAGAATCCTACTGGTCGCCTAGCGCGCTGGAGCATGAGATTGAGTCAGTTTGACTTCGACATAGAGCATAGAAAGGGTAAAGATCATGTTGTGCCCGATGCTCTGTCGCGAATACGGATTGATGCGATAGGCACCAGCACCACCAAGGATTCGTGGTATCTCCACACCCTTAATAGTGTGAAGAAGAATCCTCGTAATTTTCCCAACTTTGATATTCGTAATGACTCCTTATACAGGTTATCTAAAAATAAATACTCTTTAACTTCTGATTTTAGTTGGAAGCTTGTGGTGCCTCTGGAGGACAGGCTATCCCTGCTCACCAAGTACCATGACCACGTTTTGAGTGCCCATGGAGGTGTTTGGAAAACCCACAAACGCCTGGCCCTAAACTATTACTGGCCTAAGATGTATAATAGCGTTAAGGAGTATGTGGGCAAGTGTGAAACTTGTAAGCAGTATAAACCTGTAAACACGGCCCGTCCTGGCCTAATGGGTAATCCAAAACGTGTGTCTAAACCTTTTGAAGCCATCTCATGTGACCTGTTGGGTCCATTCCCTACTTCCAGCAAGGGAAACGTTCATTTAATCGTGGTCTCGGACTATTTCAGTAAATATGTCATGTTGTATCCTATAAGGATAGCTACAGGCGTTGCTGTTGCGAGATTCATTGAGAAGAATGTTTTCTTGGCCCTCAGTTCATTAGCAAACCTTTTAAAGACTTATTAGTTAAATACAATGTGCCAAACATTTATTATAATCCCAGATATCACGCGCAGACCAACCAGGCAGAGCGTGCTATTCGCAACGTGGTTCAGGGAATTTCCTGTTACGTGAAGTCACATCACAAGAAATGGGACGAGAACCTCGTGGAACTTCAGTGTGCCTTAAACACGGCGGTAAGCGAGGCCACTCGTTTCAGTCCTTATTTTCTTGTTCACGGCAGGAAGTTCATAGGGGATGGAGTTCTTTATAGACAGGAAGATATTTCTGCCCATCCTAACTCGGTCACTATTGACAACCTGTGTCCTTCGGAGAAAGGTTGAAGGAACTTCATCGTATATACGACCAGGTGAGCAAACACTTAGATGTTGCCCACCGGCGTAACGAGAAGTACTACAATCTCCGAAAAAGACACGTGGAATTAAAAGTGGGACAGTTTGTCTATAAGAGAACGCACTACCTATCCAACAAAGATAAGAACTTCACATCCAAGTTGGCCCCTGAATTTCTGAAATGCATAGTGACCGCGAAACGCTCGCCGTTGATCTATGAATTGTCAGATTTGGATGGTAAGAATCTGGGAGTCTACCATATTAAGGATATTTTGAAATATAGTGAAGAGGAACTATCTTCTGTTCGTTCTCCTCAATATATTGGTTCTATCTCTAAGTCAATCGTTCATACGTGAAGTTATACACTTTGTGTCGAGCGGTTCCTCTCCGACACACACCTTCCACTCGGTTGCTCCTATATGTGTGCATTATTCCTTGTAATAGGGTGTGATGTCAGTAGAGTAGTTTCACTAGGAGTTAAGTTTTTTTACTTATACTACCTATATTTAATTTTAGATTTAATTCTTATAAACTCTGTGTGTCCTAACATTTGAGGTCATCACAGCTTTTTCTTTGTTTGTTACTGTTTTGGTTATTCCCTTCGTGCTCTACTCAGGGAAGACTGTGGGGAGGGGGTGGTGTAACATCGTTTTTTTGACTTTCATTGTTTAACAATTTTTGTTTTCAGCGCCCTCTCGTTCACTGTAGTTCGAACTACAATTGGGTGTGGAGCGCGATCGAAATGCCGGGCTGTTTGGTGCACCTAGGTTGCAATAGGTGGCGTATGTTTTGAAGGATTTTTTTTTCTTAATCTTCTCTCTTGAACT
This sequence comes from Diaphora mendica, assembly GCA_949125395.1. Lineage (NCBI taxonomy): Eukaryota > Metazoa > Arthropoda > Insecta > Lepidoptera > Erebidae > Diaphora > Diaphora mendica. Next base: position 39,389,156 of record OX421311.1, on the reverse strand, counting down.
CTGAGGAAGCTTTGCTTACTGTGAATATTTATATCTTTGTTGGTAGTGTTTGTGAGTGTTCAAGTCCCACTGTCTGTGGGTCGATAGATTACAGCTGAAAGTCTACCTACATTGTACCCGTCTTGTGGTTCGTGATTTGTTGCTGAGGAGGATTGACTATTGGCAGCTCACAGCTCACTCCTCAAGATTTCTGCCCTACCTTGAGGGAAGTTCACATAACTTTAAATTTAAATTAATTAATACTTTTACTTAGCACCTACAAGTGGATCACTGGTGGACGTCTCCTCAAGCTACCTTGAGCTGGAGAGAGTCTACGGCTGACTACCTCGAGTCAGCAAGGTGACCAGAGGGTGGCTATCCTGTGCTGTCCAGTCTACAGGCTTATTGTTTAAAAGAAAAAGACTGTATAATTTTTATTTTTATTATCAACCTACCTTGTATGTTTCTTTATAATTTTATTTAACAATTGTAAAATTTCTTGAACAAAATAAAAGTTTGTATGTGTCGTAAGTTGTTTCTCTGAAGCCTCCCGTGGACCCTCTGCACCCTCACTTTAAATTTATCAAAATTCTTACGGCGCCCTGAGGTCTCATATTTATCCTGAGTCGAAACCGGTGAGTTTCCACCTGACAAGTTCAGGGGTTACAAAGTTTCACTTCTGACAAGTGTACTTGTACGCACACAATTTTTTTTAAGTCCTAAATGGATTTAGGTTAAATTATTTACTTACAATTTTGTCCACAATTCACTTCATGTGAAGAACTCAAACTTCTTAGAAGGCTTTACCTAGAAAAGTGTTCATACAAAAGAAAATAATCCGTTGACTGTAAAAACCCGTTTAGTTTCTAACAATCTCACCTCTGTTAATGCAATGTAATTACTTAGATAAAATCTTAGTCTTCTTTATAATAGACTTTATTATAGACTATGAAATTGTGCCTACTTTAATATGAAATTCTAATTTTATGATAAGCAATTGGTATAGAAGAATGTATGACTAACATCAAGACTTAAAGTTATGGAGGCGTTATATATTTTCCAATTTCCGACCTACTTATCATAATCTACATCTTATAAATCCAATTTCACGCCTGGTTTATCTTTAGCGTTAGGAACACATTTAATTTTCATCAATAAAGGGATCGAATAATTTGGTAACAAAAACAAATTATTCATTAAAAGTGTTTTACTTCACTCATTTCATTTTAGGCGGCTGCGAAAGAAGGAGGGTTATGTTTTACGAATGTACTTGTATGTAAGTATGTATGTATGTATATTTCTTTGGCACGCTCTAGAGCCTGAATGGCTTGTCCCATTTTTATGTGAGTGGTGTTTATATATTCGTCTTAGTCGTGAGATTGGCACTGGGTACATAAGAATTTGAAAAAAAAAGAAAGATTTAATAAAGATGGCAGATATTTACGCAGTCGGGTTTTATCTTTTAAACATTTTACTTGTTTTGCATAACTATTAAATGTTTTTTTTAAAGTGAATACCAAAGACAAATACTTACAATTATTTAAAACTGGTGGCCTTTTTACCCGACTGCGAAAGAAGGAGGGTTATGTTTTTCGAGTGTATGTATGTACATGAATGTATGTATATTTCTTTGGCACGCCCTAGAGCCTAAACGGCTTGTAGTATTTTATAGGTGAGTGGTGTCAATAGATTCGTCTTAGCCGTGAGAGTGACACTAGGTACTTAAAAAATAAAAAAAACAAAATGAAAAAAAAAAAGAATTTACTGAAGATGACAGATATTGACGCAATCGGATTTCCTTTTTTTTATTATTGTTACTTGTTTATGAATATCCTGTATAAATATACATATAGAATGCACGGGTAGCGTAGTGGTTTAAGTCACTCCTTGTCGCTATCTACTGTGCCAAGTGTTGTGTGTTCAAACCCTACATGCGACAACACTTTGTGTAATCCAATAATTGAGGTCATGAGTCTGGGTGTACTTTATGTCTGTTTCATGTATGTTTATATAGTCCCCCGCTACACAGAATGTATATTCCTAATGTTGGAGTAGTCTCATAAAAACCCAAAAATCATTGTTAACTTGTTAACATAAATAAATGTTTTAATCGAATCTACATCATAGAATATATCTATGACTAGATTCCCAAAAAAATAATCAATTTATGTATTCAATAAGTACAAAAATTCTATTGGTTTTCTATCAATTACGGAAACAAAACTGCGTGACTTATTTCTTTGAGCCAACGCCATCTATCAAGAGATTGGGAAGACTTTTTTGTAAAAATCTTGAAGCAGATATAACATACCGTCGATTAATATGCAATAACGGATTTTCTTATAAAGTTTCAAATTCTGATATTTAGAAGTATATAAACTATCCGTTTAAAAGCATTAACCATTTTAATTTTCAGTCACTATTGCTCTTTTCTATACCAATTACCAGTGGTACCAGTACTATTAAGCTGAAGAGTTTGTTTAGTCGAATGCGCTAATCTCAGGAATTGCTGGTTCGTTTTGGTTCGTTGGCTGTTTAAGATCAGAAAAAGGAGCCTTCTTATTAAAATTCTTACTTTTGATAGATGCAGATGTAGTTGCGCGAGCTAGCTAGTTTATTTATATAACCTGGCTAGCATGATGTGTAGGGGCTTCAGATTCGGAATAATTCCAGCATATAAAGAAACTTAAGTAAATTATTATTCACATGACCCCAATCCGTGGTGATACACAGCATCGTGTGATAAAGACAACCAATCTTTAAAGCATACAAACATTGTGAAGTTATAAGTACCTCACGTGGCGTCCTACTATTCCACAAGCACGTATTTTAATAGAAATATCACGATTTGCTCACTACCCTCAATGCACTTATAAATATTCTGCCAGTATGTACGGCGAGATGCTAAGTTGTTCATTCATTTGAGGTTACGCAGATTGCTCATCTGACCTAAAGCACAACCACATGTATTATGTAAATTTTGTAATTTGTCTAGTCATTACTTAGTAGGGCCGTACTTTTCTCTGTTGCGGTGCTATGTTCTGTGGTATTCTGTTACGGAACTGAGGAAAAGTATCTTCTAAATAATTATTTTTATGGAATAGCGGGCAAACGAGCTGACTTATCGCCTGATGGTAAGTACGTTGCCGGCCTTTGGGGGATGGGGAGGGGATAGGCGAGGAATTAGGGTAGGGCCTCCGGTATCCTCAATCACACTGTGAAACACAGCGCAAACGCTGTTTCACACCGGTTATCTGTGAGACCGTGGTGTCACTCCGATCGAGCCGGCCCATTCATGCCGAAGCGTGGCTCTCCCACATAATATATTTTGGTAAATAAATTTATAAACAGTAAAATCGAGTGTTAACTTAAAGTGAGGTCTTTTCTAACTTTCGTCATTAGTTATGTCGTCTAACAAACGATTGAAACAAACAGCGTTAGGACGCTGATCATTAGGAATAGATTTCTTGCGACCAAAACGACGTAAGCGCTGCGAAGAATTGCTATCATTACGTTGTGCGTCCACACACACACTATTTTTATAATTTAGGGGTCAAAAGTACCATCGACTCTTATTACAATTACTGTATTGACTTACATTGATTTGAAAATTTAATAAACTGGTATATAATTGCAGACAGTTGACAACCCTAAAACCAGTTGTCGCAGTTGTCGGCTTTTCAAAGTAGGTTACAAATTATGCTAAGTTGCTGTGCGTCGTGTTTATGGTAATACGCGTAGTGATTGATTGAATCAAACATTCATTGAGGCTTGATATAAGAGCCTAACACAGATAAATATGATATGGTACCACAATAACTTTTGGTAGTTTGACGCATGATTAGATAAGTAGATCAAGAAAAAAAAATGTCAGGCATCGATCGCCGGCCCCAAAGACCATGATTTTGCTCTTCTTCACAGTGCAACAAATATTGATCAACTCAATCACCGCAATCTTTTACATAAAAAGAAATGAGAAACTATTACAAATCTTAAGTAACAAAAAAATCATTACTACTTTCAGTCGTGTAAATCCCAAGTGCTAATAGTAAAACCATTATTCACTAAAAAGAAACTGCTTTTTTCAATTCTCAACTAACCGCCATTTAAAAAATAATTAGAAAGAAAAAGTATTTAGAAAATTAGCATCACTTAACGAAAGTTTAGAACTTTTATTTTTTAACGAGTGCAATGACCGTTGGATATTATTTAATGCATTTCTTTTCAATGTGCGCGAAGAAAAAAAATCGATTTCGCGCACTTTTTTCTTTAATTGGTTACTATTTTGCATGTACCAAATTAGTATTGACAGTTAAATGTACTTGCTGTTTCCCATCACTTTCACCTCCGTTGACATTTTATACACATTCAAAAAACTTTAGTAATATTGTTAAAAAACTAGAAAAAAAACCTACAATTGCCATCCTAGGCTCAATGCCTATGATTAGCATTTAATAACCGACTTAAAAAAAGGAGGAGGTTCTCAATTCGACTGTATTTTTTATGTTTGTTACCTCAAAACTACCGACTGGGTGAACCGATTTTGATGACTTTTTTAAATTTGGAATTGGTCCAGCTCTTGAAGTCGGTTTTTTTTGCTTCTTAAACCAGTACTTCTTATTCATTTCTAGTAGAAAAGGGTTATGTTTATCAAATTAAATAGTTAATTATATATTTTTTCGTAACTTCCATAATATATTTCGTTACAGCATCGTAGCTTTTGGCCGGCTAAATTCAGTAACCGTGGAGCCAACTTCGCAATTCATCTATTCGTCACTCTTAAAGTATGTCATTTAATATAGAAAGTGAAAAAAAGAATAAATAAATAAATTTGATTCCACTCGTTAGAGCCGTTTCTGAGAAGACGATTATTTGTAGACAAGATTTGCCATAAATAGGCAGAGACCACCGTGCAAGCAGGGGGCCTCCTTATCTAATTAGGACATCTTGCTAAACAAAACTATCATTCACGTTTACAAGATAATTAAAAAGTCTAATATGAATAATAAATTGAATTTCTTAACAATAATTATATCAACTTTCAACTCAACGACAGTTCGAAATGTTCTGAAGATACAAAAATTTCTCTCAACATTAATCTAGATAACCTTTCTAAAATGGAAATATGGTAACAAGATCAATAGGTTTTGTTCACACCAGGACTTTTTTCAGTCGATTTTGTACAAAAGATTTCACCACACTTATATTTATAATAATACTACATTATGTATAAATAAATAAGAGGTCATTTGATGACCCCATTTTTGTTGAATCTCTGACCGAAGGACGGATTTACGCAAAGTCCCTTTTCCCTATCCGAGATTTATATCAACTTTGTTTTAACCTAATTCACTTATGTTTATTGACCTATTTACAACCGATAATAATTCCAAGGAAGCAGCAGGTCCTTGAAGCAACAAATATTTTAGAATGTTGAAAATTGCAATAAACTGGATTATTGGATGATTTTTGTCAACTTAGGTAATGTTAGTTCGTTGATAAAAATGCTGGTGCTTGGTAAATTCTTGAACAGCCTTTAGATACCTAAAGGCTGTTCAAGAATTTACCAAGCACCAGCATTTTTATCAACGAACTAACATTACCTTAAATTTTGTTTAAGGCAAATTTATTAGGACTTACAAAGATATTGTAGTTCAGACTCATTCTATTAACGTTGATTAATTTAAACAAGAAAAAGTTTAAAAAAAACTATGACCCGTCTATTTAAAAACTTTTGAGATAATTTACTTACCTTATTAAATGCTACCCGGGATATTATAATCTATTGACGTCTCATTCATTCAAATTAGATCAGTGGTTTAGGTGCTAAGTTGAAACAAACAAACATACATATAATGCCAAAACTATTGACCTTCCTTTTGGCTTTGCTGTACCCTGGTAAAAAATAGATGACCCAGCTTGCAATGGTTAAAATCAGCAAGCAAAAAATTTTAACAAAATAAAAACTGACTTCAAGATTCGACTCGATTTCTCTTGGATGCCATCATCAGATCTTAGTGTCCTTATCATGGTACCACCGTTGGGATATCTCCTTTCCATTAAAAAAAGAATCATCAAAATCGGTTCATAAACGACGAAGTTATCCCCGAACACACATTAAAAAAAAAACGGTCGAATTGAGAAACCTCCTCCTTTTTTTGAAGTCGGTTAAAAATCGCCAGTAAATAAACATTTAAAGACAAAACGCACCTTCGTATAAAGCCTTATTCCAGTTACATCTTGAATGTCATATTTAAATTTATTGCTGTTAACAAGTACTCGGCGATCACTTTCACTTCTAATGTTGCAGGCTGTTCAAAATCGTAAATATTAGTCGCGTCCACTTAGTATTCAAGATGCGTTTGAAAGCCTTTTAAATGTTTCGTAACAAAGAATAAGCGTTACATAAAATTCTATCGAGATATTGTATTGTATTTTGATTGTTTGGATAAAAGAAAAAAACATTTTAATCGATATTTGAGAGTCATGCTTTGGGACGCATGTGACATCTCGACCGGACAGTTACCTCGGAATCATAGAATGCCGGTATTTAGCAATTTTACTCGTTGCTTTTGTCTTAGTGATTGAGAAGCCTAAACACTCCCCCTCGCCCTGATTCTGTAATTTTAGATCGGTATTACACTCTTGAATCTGCACATGACTAGCTGTAGACACCACAAAAAAAAAGATAATTTCTTTACTAAGACAAAATTGAAAGAAATTACTCGAAATGTTCAAATTGACCTGTTTAATACTGATATACTAGTAGAAATATGATACTCCCAAAATCACTTTCGTAAGTTATAAATTAATGTGAATTTATATTTGGTTTGAAAGTTGGACTGATTTCTGATATACTTTCCTTTTTTATTAACATGTTCTATGTGTTTATTGTCACTTGAACATGAATGGCAAAAAAGTAATGATGGTGCTAACACATTCATTACTTTTTTGCCATTTTTATTTTTGAAATCAGTTAAATTTGTTAAAGATTTCAGCCTCGTTTAGAATGTCAGCTTGACACAAACCATTTTTGGGTTTGGTTGTAATACTGAATCGTTGGAGAACCATACTTTGTCACATTTGGTAAATGCTCCAGTGGAGTGATTCCAGGACTCTTGAAAACCGGTTTTGATTTCTTTTGTCGCATTGTGCCAAACTAATGTAGTTGCCGGACCCCAAATTATCCCCTTCCCTCTGATTCGGGGGCAAAAGACTGAGAGTTAACAATCAATTTGTAAGTTATGATTCTTGAGTTTCAGCTAAGTTTCCGTCTGTCCCCATTTGAATAATCTTCTAGAAAATAGACAGGAAAAGCTCGGGTAAGGGATACAATGAGTCTATAACGATGATGATGAATCGTGTCAGTAACAGTAGTAGCTCAAAAGGGCTTATTTCGGATATCTCTATGTTCGCCCTATGATCAGAGTTGCTTCTATAATGTAAATAGACTCCCCAACAACTCAAGGCTATATTATTATGGCGTTTATATATTCCAACGTAACTAACGTTCATCTTATCTGATCAAACGATCATATCTCGATAACTACGATGGTCTTGCTAGTGCCTATCAATGATACGTCAGAAGCTAAGTCCTCCGGTCATCTACACGATTTCAAATTTATTGCAATCTGAGTAAAAACATGTTGAAACTATTATTTTATACTGCGAAATAATATAACAACGCAGTGTTTATTTTTTAAGAATTGTATTTGCTGATTATTCAAATTGAACTCTAAAGAGCCCAATCTGACAATTACCCAAAACTTAACTAAAATCACCATATCTAAGTCTATCTATTAATTTGTCAATTTTAATCTTATTTATATTACCACTAATGCATCGTTTTCTCTAATTTCTATTAACAAATTAGAAAACAGAATCAACGATATTAAATTTACCAAAATCTTCATTAAAACTATTATTATAACCTTCCCTTTTATTACAAACTAAATATGATATACCTACTTATCAACATAATCTTGAAAGGCCTGCATAATAAACCGGTCTGATGGGTCTTCAAGAAGGCGGGCCCGACACTAAAGAAATAAACGATATTGTTTATAGAAATGAACTTATCAGTTAATAAGAGTAATTTGTTCTATGAATTATTACACTCACGTCTATAAAATGTTTGATAGAAATTTATACGTACACTCAAATGTATGTGGGTAGAGCAGAGGTCAAGATTGTGTTCGATTTAAAAAAAAAAAAAAAATTCGAGACACCTCAAACACTGCCGATCTCACACAAGATAGTTTTTTTTTAAAGACATCTCCCTCACTAGAAATAAATCCTGTGTCGCGGGGTACTTTACAAACATACATGAAACGGACACAAAGAACATCCAGACTCAGAACAACAATTTGGGGAACACACAAAGTGTTGTCCTACGTGGGATTTGAACCCACGACACTGGGCGAAGTAGGAAACGGCGTGGTGACCGTTAAACCACTAGGCCAAACGTGCAGTCAAATATATTTACTTTCATATCACAGAATATAAGTACCTATATCTAGGTATTTGTTACAGATAATTTATACTTAGATTTTCCAAAGGAACAAAATCTAATCTAGAACTTCTACTGTAACAATACAGAAGTATTGCAAGAATATTTTTAAAACGGCTAATAGGTATTTTTAGATTAAGATTTATTTTTATAGTAGGTATTAGATTTGACAACTTAAATAACTGCAAAACCAATTACTAGATTTGAACTCATTATACGATTCAAATCTATATATATATATATATACATAAATGAATCACCGAAATGTACCTACGCGCATAACTTCCGATCGCCTGCACCAAATTGGATAATTCTTTTTTCTACATATTCGTTTTTGTTAGGACAAGGTTTGCAGAGAAGAAAATTAACAGGGGAATTTATTTCTACACGACTACGCCTTGGGAAACTGGGGCAGACATAACTACAAACAAGTTTTTCAGAAATTTAGAAAATATTTACGAAAGAAAAATATGGCGGTACGAAGTTCGTCAGGTCAGCTAGTTTAATTACAAAATTTCATGAACGTTGGATAAGGAAAAAAATCAGATTTAAAAAAGGAAATTAACTTGCCGCGAGAGGGGCAAGCTTCGGCACATATGAACCATCGCGACCGCACTGATTACCTAAAAACGAAATCATCAAAAAAATCGGTGTAAAGTAATTATTTCATGACTTTATTGCACTCAACTGCCTCGGTGGCGCAGTGGTAGCGTATGCGTCTGTTGTACTTGAGGTCTCGGGTTCAATTCCCGGGTCGCACCAAATGTTTATATGATCTGCGAAGGTTTGTTTGGGGTTTGGGTGTTTTCTATGTATAATATGTATGTATTGGCATCGGCACTCGCCTCCCACCGCTGAACCGCTGTCCCTACTACCGCTGGAACACATAAAAGGACGAGCACACTGCGGCTCGACCTCTTTCGGCCGGCGTCTACCACGCCAGGCGCCTGCGACGTCTCTAAGGGGGTCGGCCTCTAAAGCCGACCCAGCACTGCACCTCTTCCTGCTGGCGTCTCGAGTCCAGCGCCTCTGCAAGGCGCCTCTCCAGCTGCGGCCCTTGGCTGCTGCCGCCAGGGTCATATGACTGACGCTTGGGCCTCCCGCCCGTCGTCCCTACGATACTGCAAACCACCAAGTTGAGTGCCTCTTTTGTCTCGGAGGTAACCGCAATCGATCTCTCAGAACCTACACCCTGTCTATCTGTATATTTGTACTCACAATTATCAAATTGTAAAACTTTACTCATTTCTAAATAAATAGTGTTCAATTCTAAAGTGTCTAATTTCTCTTCATCTGAACCTCGTGGCTTCACCACCACCTTCAAGGCTCCTAAAGCCGCTACGTGACAGTATTTACAAAAAAAAGTATATATGTATTTGTATCAGTTGTCAAAGTACCCATAACACAAACTCTGTTTAGCTTGGGACTAGATGGCGTTGTGTGTTAGATGTCCACAATATTGATTAATTATTTTATTAACTTTCTTAGCTCATTCCACGGAAGATGAATAAATATGGAATGAACAACATGAGAAATTGCAGATCTGGTACTGGTGGCAAATCTCTTCAATTGTCCCTGTACCATAAAACTATACCTAAATACATAGATATTTCTACTCATCTGTCTATTTAATGCTTATTGCAAAAATTACTTAATTCAATTTACAATTACACACATATTTGCACTTTTTTTCACGTTAAGTGAAAGGTGAAAACAATGGCAGTGAAAGGTGGGTTCTGTTCTAGATGACCAATTTTGACACACTTTTATTTTTTAATCTGTGTACTCTCGATTGGAATACTTCATAACCAAATCCATGCCTGTTTGTATACAATTTAACTTGAACACTTGTAAAAGGTGCGCATACATACCTCTATTAATCACATATAACATAATAGTGTATAATCATAAATTATTATTTTTTAAAACCCTCTACATAAATCATTTTGGAAAAGAGCTGATACTCTTACATTGCTGAACCGATATTAACCAAACACAGCTAAGAACCACGGCAAGAAAACTGGCTTTCAAATGAAAAAAAACCGCATCGAAATCGGTCCATCCGTTTGAGAGCTACGATGCCACAGACAGACACACACACACACACAGACAGACAGATATCGACGTCAAACTTATAACACCACTCTTTTTGCGTCGGGGGTTAAAAAGACGGCTTACTCTTAATAACAGCTAAGAAATAATACTTCAACAATACCATAATATAATATAATCTCACGCACGACCGTCTTATCCCAAACTAGACTAAGCCTGTACTATGGTAACCAAACCGTTGATGAACATGCTTATAATAGGTCTTTACCTATGAAATTGCCGTTTTGTATGCAATAAGTGAAAGTGCTTATTTTTTCAAACTTTTTTATTTCTGTTATTCGAAGTAATCACCCATGCAATCGACGCATCTTTGCCAACGCATTGGCAATTTATTGATGCCCTTCTTGTAAAAATCAGCTGGACGGGAGGCAACAAACTCCAAAATTTAGACAACTTTCTAGTGGGTAAAAAATTCAATTCCCGAGAGGCAGTACAAAATGCCTTTGAAGAGTTTGTTGCCTCCCGTCCAGCTGATTTTTACAAGAAGGGCATCAATAAACTGCCAATGTGTTCGCAAAGATGCGTCGATTGCATGGGTGATTACTTCGAATAACAGAAATAAAAAAGTTTGAAAAAATAAGTACTTTCACTTATTGCATACAAAACGGCAATTTCATAGGTAAAGACCTATTATATTTCTAAATACACACATATTTAGAAAATATAGTACATTCCATTAGTATTTTAATTTATGACGTTGTTTTTTACACGTTAAAAATTAGAACGTTGTTTTCATAAAAACTTCGTTTCGTTTTTTTCTATACTACTAAGTATGTAGATTTGTAGCCTTTTCGTATTTAGTATCTAGTAAATCACAACCTTCAAAAGATTTTTGGCATATTGAAGATAAATTCTTAGAACGGTTTTATCATTCGTATAAAAGTTAGAGAGATGAATGTGCTCCAGAACTTCATAAAACTAAGTTCTAGATCTATTGAAATGTCATAACTTTAATAGAAGAGTCTAAAATTCTTAAACTATAAATTAATAGGACATAAATTTTCCTTGATAAATTTAAATTTATTCTAGAACATAAATGAACCTCTTCTTTTGTGTACATAGAATAATGAATAAAGTTTTAAACAGTTTGAAATCTAGATGTCTACTGGAAAATTTACATAATTGTTCGTTCATTTTAATTGAAATTTCCATTTGTATTTACTATGTTAATAATAATAATATTTCTAGACGATTTATTTAATGAACCTAACCGAGAAGACGCTTTCATATATAACACCAAAAACAGGTAATATCATTTGAAAAACCACTTCAAACTAAGTGTTCATGTTTTTGAGTAAATATTAAAAAAGCTGTTTCAAATTTGTAATACGTACCAATAATATATAATTATGTACTTTAATTGTCAATTATACACCTACGATTTTAAAACTCTTGTTTGTTACGTCTTAAGTTGATCATAAGTTTACACATTTTTCCTAAAATTAAAAAAAAAATGAAGAGAATATTCGTCCAGAAAAAAAAACATACTGTTGTAAAACAAAATCCTGTCTACTATCGAGGCGACACTCCGTCAGCAAAAGAAATGTCCTTGAACCGCACAATTATTAAATAAATCATTTGAAACATTTGAAATAAAATCAAATATCTCCACTTTAAGTTTAATTTGAAATTCGTCTAAGTCCTTCATTAAAATGTTTGAAACACAAACAAATCAATTGAAACAAATTTGTTTGAAATTCAAATAACTTCTATCATCAAAGATTTCTATGTAAATAACATTGAAGACGAATTTCCCATTACCGAGATCTTTGTGTAAATACTTCAGTTGGAAATATTTACATAAAATTGTTTGACTAGAACTTACATTTAGGGATTTATAAGAAACTATAGATATAACATATTCTAAACGGTTTATAATTCAGTGTTTGACAAACAGGCAAACTTCTTAGAAATTCTCGATTTAAAATTAAAATAAACCTATAAAAAATACAATAAATAATTTTGGCATTGAAAACAATCTTCCTTTTTTGACACGACACGAAACGATTAACAAGATTAAGACCCACGAGGTGATCAATAAATATACAAGATAGTGCCCAAAGATACCCGAAACTCATAAGTGCAAAGTCACAAGTGCATTGCCGTCCTTTACCTTTTTACAAGCTTTTTATTAACTTGCAATGTATGTATGTATGCTTGTATGTTCGGGTGGAATCTTGCAACTCTATTTTGAAGCAAATATCTTCAACCGATTTTGTTGAAATTTAGCAAGCATATGTATACAGCGTGACAATAGAATATTATAATGACATGGAGTTGATCGGATGCTGGAGCTGGATGGTGGCCATAGGAACCCTGTAAAAAAACGTCGCAACATCATCGAGTTTGGACTCGTTTGATTCGTCTCGAGGCATTCCAGTAAAAGCTTGTTTTTAAAAAGCTTTTTAATTTAATTTATTAATTTTGAATAGTCTAAGATACCTGATTTCACAATTCATAAGAATCTAACGATAGTTCAAACGCTATATTGCAGTTAATCCATTAGGCAGTTTAATCAACAAAGTGTGCCAAATGAATATAATGTACTAGATGGTCTGAAAAAAATCCAACCTGAACATGACGATAACATCACTCGTTAATAAAAACTAGTTAATGTAGTTTTGCATCTTTACTTTGAATTGTGCATCGCTTATAGAAATAAGTAGAGTTCGAGGAGACTATGTAGAGACAACAATAAGGATAAATGTCTTGTATCATCTTTAGGTCGGAAATATTCAGACGATCCCACCCACACTCATTTATTTATTTATTTATAAACTTATTGCACAAGTTGTACAACGGCGGACTTAATGCCATGAGGCATTCTCTTCCAGTTAACCTTCAGGTGTTGTAGAAATTTGATGCGGTAGATGAAAAGAAAAATTATTTAAGTTCATAATAATAAATAAGATATAAACCTACATCCGATATAAACAATGTACACAAGTTTACTACAATATTTATTAATATATACTCACTCTACATAAATATTAATACTTATATTCAATACTTTATAATATATGTAATAAAAATATATACACGGGTACTAGCGTTGTGATTGTACTGCCACTGTTGTATTTACACATAAATAAAACATTACCCTCTTTTAAATGCATTTAGTAATACAAATATTAAAAAACATATACTGTCAATAAAAGGGTAGTTACTACTCCATATAACAAGTAAAGCAATCAAGCCAGTAAAGAAACGCTTTCCACGTTACATCATGAATATTTCATGAGTGCAAACCGCTTGTAGTTTAGCCACGTGGATTTTAATCGATTCTATTCTTATCGATTTATTTTGTACGACGTGTTGTTGTATTTTTAGAATGCTCATTTGTGTTACTAACGAGACTAGTTTTATACTAGTCTCCTACACGTCATTGTTTTATTTCAACTAAAAAGTATCTGGATGACCAAGCTTTGCTTTTATTTTATTGGTAAATTTTCTAAAAATGAATCCTAGCTAGATCTTTATCGCCCCCGAAACCTCCTGCACACTTAATTTTATGACAATCGTTGGAGCTGTTTCTGACGTTTAGATTATATATAAATATACGAGAATTGCTTGTTTAAATGTATGTATAATAAGATATATACATACATATATATAATTTTTTACCTTCTACACACACATGAAGTACAAACTATAATAAGCCAATAATATTAACATAATATAGTTTTGAACTTGGCAACAGATAAGGAACGTCTGATAGAAATTTGTACGGAATTCCATAAATGTACAACTTCTACGGAAAATTAATTATGTTTGTATAAAAAATGGTATAATATTTAGATATTTCCAATCTCAGGATTTGCGAAGACCTCAGGCACTTTAAATGTATGTTAAGAAGAAACTTAAAGCGTTCTTTGAGATAAATAGCGGATGGTGTATGACGGTATTATTAATAGGAAGTAACAATAATGTTGCAGATAGTTAAGACGCTGTAGACCACCCGTCTCTATCGTATTCAAATATCTGGCTTTTACGGCATACCATCTCAACAATTTATGAACGGGCCTTCATTAGAAATACTTAGACACATTTTTGTAAGCGTATATATTATACGAATATCTATACACATAAATAAAATTGATATGTCTGTTTGTAAATTCAGATTGACAGTTTTTACTTAATAAAGTATATATGGTACTAACATCCAGAAAATCATATTAAAAATATTTGTTCTAGCTATTTTCTGGAATGACTGAACTAATTGTGTTGAGGCTTTAACTGACAGATAACTGATGTTATAAGGAGTAATTTATACTACTTTATTTTAGGGGAAAATTGTTTACAACTAAATTTAAACCAATGAAATGGTGACGAATATGCAATTCAAAAGCAATAAAACCTGCGGGTAATACCGTTCATTAGAATTGAAATGCAATTCCTGATGTTGCATTTAAATACACACATCAAAAGTGTCTAGGGATCAAGCATTTTTATGCGGATTTCTTGAGATTGAGATGTGGCTTTGGCCCTGGCCTGCTCAGTCGCCAGACTTGAACCCGATTGAGCATGCATGGGATATGCTACAGAGAAGAGCTCTGCCGAATATGGAGGGTATCCAGTCGCAAGAAGACCTTTTTTTTGTTGTTGCAATGAACATGGGCGGCCATTCCACAGCGTGATTTGGATGAACTCATTTTGAATATGCCAAACCGATTCTTGTGTTGTTAGTGTAGAAACACGGATTATTAATTGTTTAAGTTACCTAATAAAATTTTAAAGAAAACTGTTATTTTAGTCTTTTTTTTGAACTTTAATGTTAGTGGTTCAAATGTCAAAAATCCCTTTATTAGGAAAATGGCAAATTTCTTTATTAATGCAAAGGTGACTTGGTTTATCGTTACTGTGACAAACGAAAACACTTTATTTGATGAATCCTTAAAGAAAATTTTAATTAATATCAATCAGGAGAAAAGTTATTGCAAAAATATATGTTGATCCCTAGACACATATGTTAATCCCTAGACACTTTTGATGTGTGTATATTCGATAGAAGCAGGAGCAAGTGTATTATAACATTACCGTGTCATAGGGAATTCTAATAAAATGATCCTTTAGAGTATTGTGGGCGCTCTTATCTCTCCTTTTCATCGCCATTTCAAATTATAGACACAGAAGCTAAAGCGAACCTGTCATCAATCATGCAGTCTAAATTACAGAAGCGACATTTTCGAACTCCTTTGAAGACAATAGCAGTACAGGTTACCATGTTTATGCATGTTTTATGACGGGCATACGGCACTTATCATCGCTATACGTGTTTTTTTCGATGGGCCTGTGACTTACTAAACTAATTTGGTACTAATTAGAATAACAAAAACTAATACAGCTTTATTATTATCGATAGTCCTGATTGGTTCAACCATTTAGAATATTTGAGTTACTTTTCAAACTAAAAATTAGAACTTCAGATGCAAAGTCCTAATTTTTTGAAACGGCCCTTGAAAATTCAAGGGATTGTTGTTTATTTGTTGTATATATATATACATACTAATATAATACAGTATATAATGTGGACTGTACGTAATAACAGCTAAAAGCTATAAAAATAACAGTAATTATTAATGTTTGTGATTAAATAATGATTTCCGTCAATCCACACACTTTTTTTCACAGCATAATATATGCTGTTCATATATGTTCCTATTCATAAAATATCAAGTTTGTATAAAAACGTATAAATCAATCAAACGAAATATTTTATAACTCCACTCCCATAGTAATCTAGCAATGTTCATACACTCCAAAAGCGATCTAACGATAACTTGCACAAAAACCTGGCACATAAACGGAAAATTCATTAACCGACATTAAAGAAGAATTGTGTTACCGCATAATCACTTAGTCATTTCCACTTTATTCCTTACCTCTGGATAAATGAACCTCAAATAAGTATCTCATTCATGGACTCAGTGAAAAACAACGTAAGAACTACATCATCTCTCCCATTGCATGCTACTCTGGTCGATTTTAGATTGCTCGTATCCAGTTCTTATCAACCATCCTGCGTAAGTCATCAGTCCACGGCCTGTGGGCGTCCTACAGTCTACACTACATATATTACAAAAGAACTACACTAGTCGTTTGTAAGATTGTGGTACCATTCCAGTTGAACCGGCCCATAAGTCGAAGAATGACTCTCCCACGGCAAGTCATATGTAATAAAATTATATTATTAGAAAAACTGGGTCACCATTCAGAAATCTCCATTATTACGCACACGTTGACATATTTTATTAATGTGCAAATAAAAATAAAATCCGTTTAATACTACCCAATTACAGAGAAACTAGTTTTTATTTTATGATTGTAAAATAAGGTATGTTGAATTTAGTAGGTTTACATGAGTAATTACAAGTCATTAGGCTGTTGAAATAAATGGTGTTAATATAAGTAATGTTTACATATCACGTTATGTCGTGAGGGGCCTTAATTATGTGCATGGATTGATGACAGACTGGAATTTGGTGTGAAGTTGGTGTACGAGTACATTGTTTTCGTTGTCATATCAATTTCTTTTGTTTTTTAATGGCGTTGATCTGATATTTTTGTGAGACTTAAAACTGAGTTGTAGCTAATACGTCATTAAGTATTTTAATACTATGATTCTTGAAGAAGGACATAGGCTCTTTACCGCGATAACGGACATACAGACGGGTGGAGTTGCGGGCAAAAGTTAGTCAAATATAAACCACAAAATATTATTTCACAGGGTACACTTACATGATTCTCTAGAGAAATCACCAAAAATACGATGGAAAGTTAATATTTGCAAGGTCTAAGTTGTTCGTCGTTTTTGAAGCATAATATTGACATTAGCAAAATTCTTTAGCCTCAGATTATCCTTGAGTGATATAGGCTACATTTATTACTTGAAAATATCTACAGAATCCCTTATGACAGGTCATTGGACCTCAAGAGTTCGCCGTATAATATTATAGTAATATCTTCTCGGTAGAAACGTAATAACACAAAGCCATATGCTACATTGTCAACGAGCCAAAATGCTTCCGTACTGATATATCACTCGACATTTAATTAAATGGAAGTGATTCGTTTAATGAGGCTGAATAGTCACTTTGTTGTTAAATAATGAACAACAACACATTACCATCAACACAACTAACATTTATTTTGTACGTTTAAATTGTTACATGGTGTCGGCGTTTGAATGCCAGGTGACGGGATTAAATCGTGAAAACGATGAAAGTTTTTTCCGTGGAAGAGTTTTATTTATTACTAGTTCTTGCCCGCGGCTCCACCCGCGTATATGTCAGTTAACGTGGCAAATAGTAGCCTATGTGTTATTCTGATGTATAAGCTATATTACTGTAAAGTTTAATCCAAATCCGTTCAGTAGTTTTTGCGTGAAAGAGTAACAAACATCCATCCATCCATCTATCCATCCATCCATCCATACTTACAAACTTTCGCGTTTATAATATTAGCATGGGTTTTATCCATATTATTAATCATTTTATTTTGCATGTTCTATAACTAAAGATATTTTAATTTACACGATACATTTCCTAATTTCCCAATGTTAAATTTACTTTATAATACCAACTTCACTACGAATGAGCAACTCATGTGTTCTCATGATACAGTCTACTATGCCCCTCTAGTTCTAGAAGTACTGTTTAAATTATTATGGGTTATCAGGCCGTAAGTAGGCCTGAGACAGACAAAAACCGTAGCACATACCAAACTGAGCTCGAAAGGTGAGGATCTACGACGGATTTACTGCCGTGCCGTGTACTACGGCAGTATATCCTTAATGGACCTCCCAGCAGCGGATGATAAAGGGCTCTGTATAATAGTTGAACGATTTCCAAATCGAAGAAAACCTTGTATTACAATATAGCATTCGCCAATCTAGGTGTTGAGGGTGTTTCGGATTCAACTAGAGCAAACACTTGATCTTGAATTTAACACCCATATTATACCAACCAAATTTTATGATCTAAAAACACGAGAAAATTTTATTCAATATATTTAAATTGACATACAACAACTTCTGTCAGTCTGTAACAACAGAAAATGAAAAATATACTCTTTTAAAGTACATATGTATTTATATCAGTTGTCTAGTACCCATAACACAAGCTCTGCTTAGCTTGGGACTAGACGGCGTTGTGTGTTAGATGTCTGAAAATATATATAAAAATATATATTTTCACCAGCATAGTGGACGTGAACTTATTACCATATGACACGAAACCAAATATTCATAAACAATGGTCAGTAAAAACGCACCCAGAACTAATTCATATTTGTAAAATTTCTCAAACATTATATTAATTAAATGAAAGTGTTCCTACAACAATTAAAATAATAACGGCAATCTCACTAAGCTTTGAAATGCAACTTTTATTGCTCCATTATTCTCTGAGAATCCAATATGGCCGCCCGAATTTATTATTGTTTTCATGTGTGTATTACCTTTTTACCCACCTGAGAAGGCGTTTAAGTTCTTTTGAGATATAATTAAGTTTCTACATAAATATTTTATGTGCCTACATTTTATTTGAGAATTAATGAATGTGGAGTATGTCAGTTTTTTAGAAGTAAAAGTAAATTAAGCGAGACACACTTATGAGATTACCATTACTTATCGCTTAAATAAGTGTAATACAAGTTCTGCTTTTAAGGATACATTTTATGATTTGATTAATAAAATAATTAATTCGTAATAAAACTTCCTTAATTGCTTCTTAATATGTAAGTATTTTTATGCTCATAGTTTTTTATGAGCTATTTAGTAGGCAGAGGTATTTATACATCCGGTTAGAGCTTATAACAGCCAGTTTGAGTTACGGAAATGCCTGACCTACTACTACTATGGCTAACTCTACTCATTATATCCGTGTAAGCAATCACCATTATTATAATCTTCTCATCACACTAAGTTTTTCTTTCATATTAAACACCTCATTTTCCCATGTACTTCGTAAAGTGATAAATTGTCGACAATCTACTTTAATTTTATATTGTAAAATTATAGTCGGCAAATTAAAGGAGATTACTTTATAAGCGTAAGTATTTATATAATGAGATACACACATATTACTTCCATAGTTCACTACCTTTATTTTTGATCCGGTATCCCTACTGCTATATAGAACACATAATGAACTTCATCCTAACATAAACCGTAGGGTACGAACCAACAAATAATCAGTTACCCCGATCAAAGGAAACCCCTTTTGCAACATTATACCCGTCAGTCCGTAATTGTGTTTATAATGATAATACACGTGTATACCTAAAGAGAATGGCTATATAGAATATTTAACAGCAACAATGAAGAGTATAGCGTTTATTACGAGCCTACAATATAAAAAGAAAAAGTGTTCCCTAGGGAAACCTTCCTTTACATCGTTAAGATAATTTACGGGCATTTTCCTTAAACATGAACACAATGCCTCATTTAATTCATTCATACATATTTCTCTTATTTGTTCCAAGTAACGCCCAAAGCTAGTATATGAAATGAAAATTACAATAAATTTACGCGATAAAAATGTTTTTTTGTATTAAATTTTCAGGTTTTATACTGAGCTTAAAAATCCCAGTTTGTTATCTAGCTATCTTGTATTTTGCTGTAATTAATGCCGATCAATTCAAGAGAAATCAATATTATTTAGGGTCGGCTGCTAGTTACTGAATATCAATTTTATCATCCTGGGGGCAAACTGAATTCAATAGATGAATTAGTTGTCAGTATATGTAAGGGCACTCACTTCCCAAAAACGATTGCCATAGATTTCCACGACAACTAGGACCGACAACTTAACGTGCTTTCCGAGGCACGGGCGTGAAACACCATCAAATTCCCATACTCCTGATTGTTATTCGGAATTTCTTGTAAGAAAAACTCAACAAAACTTTTTCGCCCCACCCGGGTATCGAACCCGAGACCTCTTTATTGGCAGTCTCATACGCGAACCGCTCGATCTAAATGCAAACTAAAATTAGATTTTATAATAAGTCAGTCTTATTTAGTTGGTGACAGCCAATAATTAATTTGCCAATTTTCCACGCAGTACTTTCATGACATGCGTTAATTGCTATACATTTTCAGTATCACTTTATTTGATAATATGAAATGAAATGGTAATTACTGACACTATATTCATTAAAGAGCTGGCAGGGAATGTGGTAACAAAAAGTGGAACAACGTTTATGAATTCACACTTTATGGACTCATTCATGTAAGTGAGAATAATTGTTGACTTTGTATGTTATTTTAATTCATCTATGGGTCTCAAATTCAACATGACACCGATATGAAATAATATTCTTATTTCTATCAACACACCTTACCTTTCAAATGATTACTTATTACGCTTTTAAGATCAGCAAGCTCATTAGTCAAATACCATACCTCATTCTATTATCTACCTTATAGTTTTAAGGTTTTTTACTCCTTAAGAAGCGATTTTTATATTTTTAGCCTTCAGTATGAAAATTTTATGAATACTAAAATCGAGTGTGAGTGAGGCGTTACGCTGCAGCGCTTTATCATTAGTTATTTCGTCTAACTAACTATTGAAGCAATCAGCGCTAGTTAGATATTACGTTTATTATTAGAGATAATTTTGTAGCGACCAAAATGACATAAGCGCCGAGAATTTCATGGCGCTTACGCGATTTTATAGATGAACGCTGCGACTAGTTGCGTGAGTGAGTAACGAACCGAAACTCATACGCCAGATAGTACACCCAGTAAGTCCGACTCCCTCGACAGCGATGAAAATAACAAAGAACCTCTATTATAATAACCAGACCAGTCTACTGAATTTGGTCACCATAAAACAGACTCGGTCTAGTTTAGAATAATTCAGCTGTGTGTAAAATGAATCGGTCGTGTTATTATTACACATTTTAGCCTTATATATACGGCGCGTATGGGCAGGTCCCCGTTGTAGTAGCTTACTCATATGGCATTGAAACTCTAAGCTTATTGAAAGATTTTCTCTTTTTCTGTGTTCGAGACAATGAGTGTCCGATTTCTTTATTCGGTATTTCACAAACTTCAAGTTAATAATAATTAATTTTATAAGACAACTCCGTCAGTAAGAATATTTCTGTGTCGCGAGGGACATTATAAACATACATTAAACGGGTACAAATAACACCTAGACTCAGAACAACAATTTGTGAATCACATAAAGTGTTTCCCCATGGTTGTTTTGAACCCACTTTGCTCAGTGCATTAGCAATTGGTGCATACTAAGCCATTCGAGCGGTCGAAGTGTCGAAATGTTTTAAATTACTTTAAACATTGGTCATTATTACCAGTTCTCTTAATTGCATTACAAAATGGCGGATCTGTTCTATAATATAATTGTTAGTCACGCATGTGGTTTATCCATGAGTCAGGTACATATGCGGTCATATTATGTCCGGGTTACGTAAACATGTGTAACCATTAGGAGAAATGGGGCAAGGTATTGTTTGTTATGTCATTATGTTGACATATTCTTTTCAAGGAAAAAGTATACTAAACATTTATGATAGGTTTTTTTCTCACTTTAATTAGGCATCTGATGTTTTATACCATCAAACAGTGTTTGGAAATTTAATAGTCAAAATTCAAATTTTAGAAAGTTTCCGTATCCTTAGTTTGTTTTATTTGTACTTATATAATAATATATTATAATTAGTAGTCCTATACGAATAGTTACTTTTCTATGAAATACAGTATTTACTAAAACCAAAAATGGTCATGGAACATAACTCGTCATAAGCGTTTTCACAAACGCCATAACATCAATTTCGCGAAGTAGATATTTTCCAATAATCACAATACATTTGAGTTTTCCCGTTAATAAGTAATTTTGAGTTTTTAAACGTAAAATCCTTATAAAGGTTTTTCTTAGAGATCCCTATGAGCGATTATGTACTCTTTATTGTATACCATGATTAGGAAACATACAATACAGAATACAAACAAAAAGTAGTGATATAATGGGCTTTCTTATCGTAGACTGCGAAATCGTTTAGACCACTTTTAGATGAATTATACCATATTTATACAAATAAATAAAGTGTTTGACTGAATATAGTATATGAAAGTATGTATACGGTCCTTACATCAAAAGTCTGTTTGTTCCAGCTAGTCTCTGGACTCACTGGACCGATTTCGACGGGACTTTCACTGACAACTTACTGATGATATAATGTTACTTAGGTTACTTTTATTTTAAGGTAACACCGCGGAGTACAGCAAGAAGTAACATATAGTTTATAAATAAAATACTGGAAGTCTTCTGGTAAAATTCTTAGTGGCCTCCTTACCTGGTACGCGGG
The DNA here is from genome assembly GCA_949125395.1 of Diaphora mendica. NCBI lineage: Eukaryota > Metazoa > Arthropoda > Insecta > Lepidoptera > Erebidae > Diaphora > Diaphora mendica. The sequence continues at coordinate 39,366,226 of OX421311.1, read as the reverse complement.
CGGCATGCATGTGTCGATCGCCGGCGCTCGCGGCGCATTACCGCACGTGCAGCTTCTGCTACACACACACCCTGAAAGCCAGAAACATACCGGTTAATCTCGATGGTTTTTAAAAGGAAACCTACTAGTTACTTCCACCTCGTCTTGTCTATGGATCCAAATGGACAAACCAGTGGCTATTATATACATACCGGCCAATGTGTGTCAGTGGGGAAATATCACAGTTCTTCTAGTCATAGACAAAGATAACAAAAAATAATGATGATTTATTTATTTATTTATACGATGTTTAGAGATGGGAGATAGTATATGATGTTTAGAGATGGGAATGATATTTGCAGCAAGATTTTGCATACATTCGAAACACATAAATAAAAATTTGGTGTTTATGAAGCATAACTTGATGTTGAAGCTTTTTGTTTTACTTCTAATTTCATACAAATAACTATCATTGAGTAGAACGTCCGTATACAACAAATATTAAACTCCATTAATAAAACTTTTAGAAAAAATAAAAAAAAAATAGGAAAAAAAGAAATATCTTATATATAAAATTCTCGTGTCACAATGTTAGTTACCATACTCATCTAAAACGGCTGGACCGATATTTATGAAATTTGTTGTGCATGTGGGTAAGTCTGAGAATCGACCAACATCTATTTTTATACTCCATTTTTTTCTTTTTAAATGCAAATAACGTTTGCCGGATCAGGTAGCTTACTTATTAATATCATATTTTTAAAACGTTTTTACAACTTGCTAGTTAAATTCAATAAATAGATGTTAGTGCTGACACATAAATAAACGAAGTAATTGAATCAACTAGGAATTTACGTGTATCTACGTAGAAATGTAAAAAATATTGCTTGCGTTCCCATTGAGGGACCACATTGAAATTTGAAGGTTTTGAATGCACTAGGCTTTAGTAAAAGCTCCCAAACAATTGTACACTAAGTATTTATCTCGATGGAAATTGTATTACTAGAGATCATAACTTTTCACATGTACAAATTAACGTTGCATATTAAACCACTTATGAGAGTCGTCACGCCCTTATGAAAAGCCAGAAAAAGTTATGAAAGCAACTAAAAGTTTTTACGTATCAAACAAAAGAAAATACTTTTGTAAATCTTTCAAAAGAGAATCATTTAGTACAATCTTCAAATCAAGTTCTGACAAGTTCTGAAAGGATGTCGGTGAGTTTTCTTAGTAATGCCCCTAGTGAAGAAAACACATTCATATCAAGCAGCTTATCCATTAAAATATAACTTTATTTACCTAAGAATATTTACTCTGCAAATACACGTAAATAAGTTATAATAAGCTTACAATTAGTATCTCGTTAATCATGTAATGTTGTAAAATATTTATGAAGCCGTCAGACTCGTTTGAATATATAATGATAATGTTAATGAGATGTCACTTTTGAATAAACCTGGCTTAATTTTTATAAAGAATCTTCTGTTTTAAGGACACCTACAAGTTAGTAATAAAGACAGGAGGCCAATCAGCTTAGTTAATAAGTAGTTTCAGAGTTCTCATTATCAGAAAGAAACCCGGTATACATCTGCACCATTGTTTAAAGGATTTTATCAAGATATCCTGTATCTCTTTGTACATGGTCATTCAATTGATGCATTATTTTTATGTAAACTGTTCTCTGTCTGTCTATTCTCTTAAAACTGGATCTTTAAGTCAGCATAATCAATTTTTTTTTCTTATGTATGGCCTGCCAAAATGACTCTACTCTGCCTGATGGAAAGCATAAGCAGAATCCAAGAGTGGCGGTCACCATACTCACTGCGAATGCAGACAAGTATGGCGACCCACACCATGGCGGCCTAGTGATGCTGCTGCATCTTTTAGTCTAGTCAACAAGTATGGAACTTGTTGACTAGACTATTTGGGCCTCCGGTCTCGCACTCACCAACGAAACATGACAGCACGAACGCTGTCATTATACGTTGGTCGAGCCGGCCCGTTCGTGCTGAAATCAGCGTGGTTCTACTACCTATTATAACGCCTAAATACTCATTTATAACCCCTTAACTTATTACAGGCATATATTAGAAGCAGAGCCTCCAGAATTATCAAAGTTATTGTAAATCCGTAATTCTCAATTTCACTAATTAACACAATGTTTTAATATCAATTAACTTAGTTTTGGCGCATGGAAACTAACTATGACGTATATCGATACTTAGGAAGATATTTTTACAATAAAGCCAAATGAATTACTTTGAAACTTGGAAATAAACATGAATAATTTTTTACACCTTTGCCGAGATGGGTGTACTATCTATATATTATACTTATAATAAAAATGTAACAGGTCCAATTTTGCACATTAAAGATATTTAGAAACTTTTTTTGGAAGTCTCTCTATAATCGATACTGAAGCCATAACTGTTTTTTTTTGTCTGTCTGTCTGACTGTCCCTCTGTCTGTCTGTCTGTATCTTGGCCGGGCATCACGCTGAAACTACCGAATGGATTCAAATGAAACATGGCATGATTTCAGTTCATGCTACGAGGTAGGACATAAGATACTTTTTATCCCGAAATTCAGCACGGTTTCTTGAAGAGAGGGGATGAAAGTCAAAATATGTACTTAGTTGTAATTCAATAACACATAGTCCGATTTCTTTCATTCTTTTTTTGCTAGAAAGAAAAATAAATAAAAGATAAGATATTTTTCTATCCGCGACTGTACACAGCCTGTGGGAAGCTGAGACAGATATGTAAATATGGCGGTACGAAGTTCAGCTAGTCTACATATAGGTAAAGTAAGATGGAACCCTCAGTGCATAAGTCCGACTTATATTTGTTTGGCTTTTGTAATGCCTGCTTGTCTTTGTCATGGAGTTTGTAAGCGTGAATCACAATTGTGTGATCTTTTTGAAGATGATTACAGTTTTATTTTGGAATTGACAACTAAATGAAATCGCACAAGATTTTGCTCGATAAAATGAGTTTTTTTTTTACTTGTGGTTTCGACACCTAATTTGCAATAAATTGTTCTCAAGCTACATGTAATTTATGTCAATTTTATACTTTCACCACGCCTAATGTGCTCGAAACTTAAAAACCTTTGTTTTTAATTGTCTGCTGTCTGGAGTTAAGGCCAGACCATATATTTATGTGTTTTTATTACAGGAACTGTGCCAATTCATATTATTCTATGTATTATAAAAAACCCTCAAAATATTCAGGTTATCTATATAAAAGAGTAAGGTGACTGACTGACTGACATACCTAGAGATCAACGCACAGCCCAAACCGCTGAAGCTAGAATCCTGAAATTTTACATGTAGGTTCTTTATGTAACGCAAGTAGCACTAAGAAAGGAATTTTGGAAATTCTACCCCTAAGAGGGTAAATCAGGGGATGATAGTCTGCGTGAGCAAAGCCGCGTGTAAAAGCTAGTTATTAATAAAATTGGCCAGGGGCTTCGGCTTGGGTATTTTGAAATTTGACCTAATTGTCTATTAGATAGTGACCCGGAGTGCTATGGTACAGGCTTTATCATATTACCCCGATACTATGTAGTAGTGAATGGGAGCCTAGTATGGAATACAAGTAGTACCCTCGCACAGAAAATCAACGTAAAATGAGAGCGTTCATGCTGTCGTGTTCCGTTGGTGAGTGCGAGACCGGAGGCCCAAATAGTCTAGTCAACAAGTACCATACTTGTTGACTATACTAAAAGATGCAGAAGCATGACTAGGCCGCCATGGTGTGGGTCACCATGCTGCATTGTCTGCGTTTTGAATGAGTATGGTGGCCACCACTCTTGGATTCTGCTTATGCTTTCCATCAGGCCATACATAAAAAAAAAATTTAAAAAAATCAGACGACACTGTATGAGACACATCAAGTTGTTATTATAAATAACATTCAAATGTATATGTTTATTTTCCTATATCCCACGTACTTAACTACACATCCAATTATAAAGTGTAAACTTCCACATAAACAAATAAGAATCATTATAAAATCCCAACTGGTGGCCTGAGTATTCCCTATTAAAGTTTTTATGACCTGAAGTTACAGAGCAAGTGGTACTTTTCTGTTTTAATGGTACTTTTACGTATCAAACAGTTTGAGGTTAGCGAGCAATTCATAATTACGAGTTGCAATTTGTCGTTTCATCCACGCTCTGAGGAAACCAAATCTTAAATGTAAAGAAATCGGAATTAAAATAGCTTTCAGATTGGATCTCTTAATTTTACGGCGCCAAGACATTCTGTCAATGGTCGTCGAGTAAATTCTCCTTCTTCAGGAGCTTAGTTATTCTGGTCCATCAAGTCAACAGAGGTTGTTCTCAGTTTCTTTAGCCTTCTGGTCGGCTTATAACCATAGGTGTGTGACTGAACTCCAACCAAAAAATTGGATTGCATTTAATAAATGTTGTTCTACTTGAAGTTATTTCTTTAGTCTTGAAAACAATATCTTTTCTTAGTTTAAAATAACATCTACGGGTCATCATCATCAGCCTATCGCAGTCCACTGCTGGGCATAGGCCTCTCCAATTGCACCCCACTTAGTTCGATCCTCGGCTTCTTTTTCTTCTACGGGTCAACAAGTCCAATTTAAAAACATTTCTTATTTTCACTCATAACATAAGACACCAGTTAAATTAAAGATATGTTGTGAGATAAGAACATATATTTATAATATTGAGGGTATTATATTTACTTAAAGTTTAATTGCCTAATTAATACATGAACTGTTATTGGAGCAGGTTCCCGTACTAGGCTTCAGTGGGTAATCGCAGGAAAGCATTTGCCATTAGCGGTTAAAACATTTATGTTCTTGTGCATTTTGAAAGTGTATCCGATTGAACTAGTAATTCAGAAGCTGCTTTTATGTTCAATCATAATTCACAACTCATTTTTACAAATATTACTTTAATGCATCTCACGGTGTAACAAAAATTGATGCTACATGCAGTTTATAATATGTATTGATCACCATCAACATGCAGATTCCGACAAATTTAAGTTTACCTTTTTCTATACTATGTAACAACAGGAGGTTTAACAACTATTGTTACTAAAATTTATAACCGTATACTTTAGCATGAAATTGCCGTTTCATAGTAATAGATACTTTGAATTGACATAAAACCTTCATGGTGTGAGATTTTCGAGTAACACTTTTTTCACATGATATGTCCCTATCTACGTGGTAAAAAAAATTCCCAAGAGGTAGTGGAAAATGCTTTCACACACTTTGTCGAATCCAGATCCCCAGACTTCTATCGCAAAAACATAAGTGGACTTCTGGTTAGATGACAACAACTTATAGATAATGAGGGTAAATGTTTTGATTTAATAAATATGATATATTTTAGAAAAATAATCCGTGGGAGAGCCACGCTTCGGCATGAATGGGCCGGCTCGACCGGAGTGATACCACGGCCTCACAGAAAACCGGTGTGAAACAGCGCTTACGCTGTGTTTCACCGAGTGAGTGAGGATACCGGAGGCCCACCCCCCCAATCCCCCCTATGATGGCGCAGTTGAAACAGATGCTACCCCAGGAAGGTACCAACTGCGCTTGCGTTGGAGAATCCCTCTCTGCACGTCCACACACAGAACACATCGCGCCTGAGCGTGGACGCCCAGGCTGCCCCTCGTATTCTGGGGGGGGGCAAAACTACGCTTAATCATGCTCGGGATAAGAGCAGTAACACCATGGCACCCCCTACCACGCTGGTCGTGGACTTCTGCAATATCAGGGGATTACATAGCAACCTTAACGCTGTCCATCACCACCTCGAGACAGCAAAGCCCGCCTTGCTCTTCTTGACCGAGACGCAGATAGCGTCTCCAGCGGACACTTCCTACCTAACTTACCCTGGGTACGGACTTGAACACTCCTTCATCTCTAAGGCCGGAGTGTGCGTGTACGTTAGAGACGATGTCAGCTCTCGTCACCTCAGCAACCTTGAAGGTAGGGACCTCTCCATCTTATGGCTCCGTGTAGACAGCGACGACCATCCCCGCGTCTATGCGTGCCTCTATAGGTCCCATAGTGGTGATGCCGAAACTGACCGACTCATTGAGCACATCCAGATGGCTTCAGACTTCGTGCAGCAGCAGATCCCCTCCGCAGAGATCATCGTACTTGGCGATTTTAACGCCCACCACGCCGACTGGCTCAGTTCCAGTAAAACGGATCATGCGGGGAGATCTGTTCACGACTTCGCCCTGGCATATGGCCTGACACAACTGGTTGCCACGCCCACGCGAGTCCCAGATGTGAAGGACCAGAATCCTTCACTGTTGGATCTTCTGCTGACTTCTCATCCGGACGGTTACCGCGTATCCGTTAACGCTCCACTTGGCTCCTCAGACCATTGCCTTGTCCGGAGTAAAGTGCCTATCACACCCTTGCTGCGATCACGAATCGCACGCAGCCGTCGTGTGTGGCACTATAGGTCAGCAGATTGGGATGGGATGCGGTCCTTCTTTGCGTCCTACCCTTGGAGACAGTTGTGCTTCTCGCCGGATAATCCCAACGCCGCTGCTGATTTTGTTGCCGATGTTGTGCTACAGGGTATGGAGCTCTTCATCCCATCCACTGTGGTCCCCATTGGTGGCAAATGTCGGCCCTGGTTTGGTCCATCTTCCAGAAAAGCTTCTCGCATAAAGCAGGAGGCTTACCAAGCCTGGGCTGACGCGGTGGCGCTACGGGATCAAAATACCAGCGCTCTGAAAAAGGAGTACAACTTTGCCTCCAGATCCCTCAAAAGAGACATTGCAAGGGCGAAGTCGGAGCACATTGCCAGGATTGGCGAGAGGCTTGAGCGTCTTCCTTCGGGAACTAGGGCATTCTGGTCTCTTGCCAAGGCTATCGAAGGCAACTTTTGCAAGCCATCCTTTCCACCTCTGCACATAGGAAATAATCCGTTGACCTATGACGCAAAGGAGAAAGCCGATCTTCTGGCAAAACACTTTGCGTCCAACTCGACCTTGGATGACGGGGAACAAGAGCCGCCTACCATACCGGGGTGCGAGAGCTGTATGCTGGAAATCCAGTTCCACCAACGCTCAGTGCGCTTAGCACTTTTATCCCTTGATATCCATAAGTCGAGTGGCCCGGATGGAATCCCTCCTATTGTGTTGAAGATGTGCGCTCCTGAGTTGGCACCGGTCTTAACGCGTCTTTTTCGGCTCTCCTACTCTTCTGGCGTAGTCCCGACATCATGGAAGGCAGCATTGGTCCACCCGATCCCTAAAAAAGGCGACCGCTCAAATCCATCTAACTACAGGCCGATAGCCATAACTTCCCTCTTCTCGAAAATAATGGAGTCAATCATCAATCATCAACTCCTGCGGTACCTAGAGGATCATCATCTGCTTAGTGACCAGCAATACGGTTTCCGTAAGGGTCGATCAGCTGGTGATCTTCTGGCGTACCTGACACATCGCTGGGCACAGGCGATTGAGACTAAGGGGGAAGCCTTGGCAGTTGGTTTGGACATTGCGAAAGCCTTCGATCGGGTCTGGCACAAAGCGCTTCTTTCGAAGCTCCCTTCCTATGGGCTTCCCGAGAAACTATGCGAATGGGTCACCAGCTTTTTAGCAGGTAGAAGCATAAAGGTCGTAGTCGACGGTGAATGCTCTGACTCTATACCTGTGAATGCTGGTGTCCCGCAAGGTTGTGTGCTATCGCCTACTCTGTTCCTCCTGCATATCAATGACATGCTGCAAACTAGCGGCATTCATTGCTATGCGGATGACAGTACAGGCGATGCTCTCTACACCGGCCGCGCTAATATTTCTCGGGAAAACGTCATTGAGAGTCGAAACAAACTTGTGTCCCAAATTGAGACGTCTTTAGAAAAGGTCTCAGACTGGGGTAGACTCAATTTAGTCCACTTTAACCCCACCAAGACACAAATTTGCGCGTTCACAGCTAAAAAACTGCCGTGGGTCGTATGCCCTCGGTTTCAAGACACTCCCCTATCAGCCTCAGCCAACATTGGAATACTTGGTGTCGAGATATCGAGCGAAGTCCAGTTCCGTGGCCATTTGGAGGATAAGGCCAAATTGGCCTCGAAGAAGCTTGGCGTGCTCAACAGATCGAGACAGTATTTCACTCCGGCCCACCGCTTTCTTCTATATAAGGCGCAGGTTCGGCCACATATGGAATACTGTCCTCATCTTTGGGCGGGGGCACCCCAGTACCAGCTCCTCCCTCTGGACCGCATTCAACGGAGAGCGACTCGAATCGTCGACTGCCAGGAATCTTCAATTCGGCTGGACTCTTTGGCGCTGCGTAGAGATGTGGCTTCGCTTTGCATCTTCTACCGCATTTACTATGGGGAGTGCTAGGAGGAATTGTTCGGGCTGATTCCTGCCGCCTCTTTCCGCCATCGTCCTACGCGACAGCAATTTCATCCCCATCACTTAGATGGTTGGCAGTCCACAACTGTGCGGTTCTCTAGGAACTTTCTGCCTCGCACAACAAAACTGTGGAATGAACTGTCGCCTGCGGTATTCCCGGACCAATACGACCTTCAAACCTTCAAGAAAAGAGCGTACTCCTTCTTAAAAGGCCGGCAACGCACTTGTGACGCCTCTGGTGTTGCAGGTGTCCATGGGCGGCGGTAATCACTTACCATCAGGTGATACGTCTGCTCGTTTGCCCCTTATTCAATAAAAAAAAAAAAAAAAAAAAAAAAACGAGTTTATACTTATATACCACTACAAATGGGCAATTTCATACTTTAACACCTATAATAATATTTAGATGACTTCTATTCTTGGTTTGACATAATATCTCATTTAGTCTAATCTTTGGCTTTTAGAACGTCTTTTGACATAACAAAACTTACTTTTTAGTGATGTTTAGTTTAGAGATTTTTCGAACAACAGAATTAGCACCAATATTTTACTTACATATGTTTCTAGGAATTTGTTGTATTTGATTTATACAAAACTTAATTTGAAAATACATTACATTTGAATCATAGCGATAGTCCTACTGCTATAAACTATCCAAGTCATAAATAACAGTAGCCACGATGTTGTTCGAACTTATCTCTCAACTTATGGACACGTTAGGCTTTACATCACTCCACTATTAGTCTGGCAAATGGTGTGGCGTCACCTATCGGTATATTTAAGTTATTATGGCTAGGTAGCCATAATAACACAAATTTATAGTATGATAAACTTATTATGGCTTGTTTCGACAGTGGTTTGTTTGTTCTATTTTACGACGGCATTTATATGCTGAAATATTTTATTTAGTGATTACATATTGACATTAAATTAAGATATTCCCGAGAAGAGTTTTAAACACTTAATTATTTTTAAACAATGTGTAACTAAAACTCTATCTTAATTGAGTAGTAAAAGCACAAAAATATAAAAAAGCGGCCAAGTGCGAGTCGGACTCGCTCATGAAGGGTTCCGTAGCAACAAGTAACATAACATAATTTTTATTTTATTTTTATATTTGTGTTGATTGAATGAAAGGTAAATTGCAGTTTACGATTTATGACGTATTAAAAAAAAACTACTTAATAGATTTCGTTCAAACCAATTTTCGTTGGCAGTTTGCATGGTAATGTACATCATATATTTTTTTTTAGATTTATCATTCTCTTATTTTAGAAGTTACGGGGGGGGGACACACATTTTACCACTTTGGAAATGTCTCTTGCGCAAAGTATTCAGTTTAGAAAAAAATGATATTAAAAACCTCAATATCATTTTCGAAGACCTATCCATAGATACCCTCAAACGAATGGGATTGATGAAAAAACAAATTGTTTTTTTTTTCTATTTTTGTATGAAAATCTTAATCCGGTTCACAGAATACATCGACTTACGAAGTTTCAACATTATAGGTCTTATAGTTTCGGAGAAAAGTGGCTGTGACATACGGACGGATAGACAGACGGACAGACAGACAGACATGATGAATCTATAAGGGTTCCGTTTTTTGCCTTTGGTACGGAACCCTAATAAAAAACAAAAAAAAACAGATTAGTATACCAAACCATTAAAATATCATCCACTTTCCTCTCTGCATAAAAGAGCAAAACGTGAACCTCTTTGTCACTGATCGGCGCGTGCGCATATTAGCACGTGACACTCATTAGGGTAGCGGTAACGCAGCAATTACCGCGCGATCATAATACCACACTAAAGATTTGTAACAAAAAATGAATCACTTGGTTTGATTGAGAATAAGTACAGTAAATTGTTATCGTTAATACGTTTAAGAATTGAGAGAATCAATAAATTGTTACTTCAAATGCTTTTTGTATGAAAAAAAAGTGAACTTGTTGGAACGATATAGGAGTGAACAAAATATTTTTTTGTATCTGTCTAGTATTCTTTTATTTCTTTTCTTTTGAAAATACAATTCCTCCACTAGAAATATAATAGATTAATCCTATGTCACGAGGGACTTTACAAACTTGCATGAATCGGACACAAAGAACACCCAGACCCAGAACAACAATTTATGAATCATATAAAGTGTTACCTAATGTAGGATCGATCCCACAACACTCAGACCAGTGAAAGACGGAAAGGTAACTGTTTAAATGGGTATCCCATTTGAGCAGTCATTTGGGGTAAAGTTTGGCACATCGCAAATGTTTTTGTTTTGGCGACCCATTTACTTAATGGAATTTAAACTTACAGCGTGTGTGTGAGAATACCCAACAGTTTCAGTATTTTGATGCCCTTTTTAGGGTTCCGTGCCAAAGGCAAAAAACGGAACCCTTATAGATTCGTCATGTCTGTCTGTCCGTCCGTATGTCACAGCCACTTTTCTCCGAAAGTATAAGACCTATAATGTTGAAACTTGGTGAGTAGATGTATTCTGTGAACCGCATTAAGATTTTCATACGAAAATAGAAAAAATACAATAAATTTTGGGGGTCCCCATACAAAGAACTGAAACTCAAAAATTTTTTTTCCATCAAACCCATACGTGTGGAGTATCTATGGATAGATCTTCAAAAATGATATTGAGGTTTCTAAGATCATTTTTTTCTAAACTGAATAGTTTGCGCGAGAGACACTTCCAAAGTGGTAAAATGTGTGTCCCCCCCCCCTGTAACTTCTAAAATAAGAAAGTGATAAAACTAAAAAAAATATATGATGTACATTAACATGTAAACTTCCAACGAAAATTGGTTTGAACGATATCTAGAATGTAGTTTTTTTTTTATACGTCATAAATCGTAAACTGCAATTTACCTTTTATTCAATCAACACAAATATAAAAATAAAATAAAAATTATATTATGTTACTTGCTGCTGCGGAACCCTTCATGGGCGAGTCCGACTCGCACTTGGCCGCATTTTTAAACGAGGTATCATTACAATGAGTTCTATAGAATCTGAATTAACATGTAAGCCTAGAAAGTCAATTCAGTTTAAGAAATCTCTAAGGTTAGAAAAGTTTTTAGGCTTATTTTCTAGTTGAATTTGGAATTCTTCAAATATTACCATAGATTTTATTACATGTGGAATTTTTCCACATTACCTGAATTCCTCGTATCATACCGTTATTATAATATAGCAAAATGTATGTTTTAAGGCATCGACCCGCGTTTGTCACCAACCAAATATTTGCCTTTTTTCTGTGACTCATTCTTTGTTTCTGCCAAAGATTTTCGTCAACCATCACTTTTTTCCTGTTTTCGACATGAAAATCAATTTCATTAAATTCAGAGGCAAGATCTTTTTTATTTCTTGAGGTTTCACAATTACCATTGACAATATGGCTCTGATTTAATTTAAATCACATACCTCACGCCTTTGTCTTTGAAGGAGATATTGATAGACCTCATTTTGAAGACTGTAATTAATATATAATATAAGAATTTACGGATATAAGTAGATTAGGGAGTATTATAAACGAATAAACAACAATAATGTGAAAAAAGAATATTCAAAATCGGTCCACAATTGACGGAGTAATCAGTGTACAAACATAAAAAAATACCGATGAAATTGAGAACCTCCTCCTTTTGGAAGTCAGTTAAAAACTAACATGGTTGTGACACGACACAAGCGTCGTGTCAGTTTTTCATATCTTCTTCAGGCACACTGGCGTAAGGTGGTTGGACATTCAAATTTGATCAGAACTGTATTGTCAATGGTAATTTTCAAAAAACAAACATTTCAGACGAATTTATTTCACGTAACCTCAAGAAGGAACACAGTATTTCTTGTCACAGTAAAGTATAGTAAATCTTGACTTGCCTATTCTGTTAGTAACCCTAACCAGAAAATATAATCCCACCAAAGACATTGTCATGTAAAATGTTGCCAAGACGACTGCATATGGCTTACCCTGTGAAAAAAATATCAGATCTCATGTAGAGCCAAGGTTCTGAATCTACACGCCCTAACTCTACCAACCCTAACTTCACAAACTCTACATCTCAGTAAAAATGTATGGCTTCACCGTTTCGCTACCATACCGTCACGTCACGAAGGGGAAACGAATGCCTTTTGTGTTTGCAAATATCTTCTTTACTGAAGTAATGTGTTATACGAATATTTAGTTTCTTAACTAACGAAACAAGCCATATATTTTTACTGCGGTGCACGACCGTGCCCCCAGATTGTGTGATGGCCGCAATCATTTGTCTGAATGTAATTTATCTATGACATTATTTAGAAATATATAAGTATGATATTATCAAAAGTCTGGTTACCATTGTAGAGATTGCTGACATTTTTAGTGTATTTACATAATTAATTCACACTGCAACATAACCTCGTCTGCCTACCAACGAGATCCTGGAGAGTAAAAAGGTACCTCATTCAATTAATCGGTTATGCAGTTGACCCAAAACCTGAACATGCGTCATTTTGGTGAAATGCGGAGACGATACTGCGCAGATGTTCTTCTTGACATATTTTGGACGTGTTTTCTTTATTTTTACGAGTTACGTGTAAATGGAAAGTTAAGTGTGTGTTGTTTGTGTTGTAAGCATGGCTGTTATTATGCCTCTTTCATTGTCATTATTACATACCGTGTTGTGTTCATTGTTATGAAATTGTTTATAGAACGACTAATGATTCGATTGAACACAAGCAACTGACATTTTTCCTTATGTAGATTTATTTGATTATTACCATGGGCTGTGCTGTTAAATGAATGGCTTTTAAATATAACGTTTATAAAACTTAATAATATTACTTGTAGAAATATGATATACAGCGCCGAGCCAGTGCATATACACTATTTGGTTACTATTATAAATAAGTGCGTCGAGACCAGATGTCAGATACTATGCAACAACAAAAAAAGAATTATTAAAATTCTGGAGATAAAATAAGCATAAGCAGAATTCAAGAGTGGTGGTCACCATACTCATTGCGAATGCAGCATGGCGACCCTCACCATGGCGGCCTAGTGATGCTTCTGCATCTTTTAGTCTAGTCAACAAGTATGGAACTTGTTGACTAGACTATTTGGGCCTCCGGTCTCACACTCACCAACGAAACATGACACTTTTCACTTTCTATAGAAAACAAAACCAAATAAGTTTCACGCAAAATAAATACCGACCAAACAAAAACAATAATCACATTGACCATTTCAATTCTTAACCTGGTACCATCAAGAGATTATACAAATTAGAAAGTAGAAGAGAAATGGACAAAAAAGCTGAAAATTATGCATAATTGACTACAATACGGTACACGTTCGACAATTTGCAAACGCGAACATCCAAATTGTTCCCGTTCAGCAAAGAAAAAGTAATCACCTCGACAGAAAACAATACGTGAGCGTACTTTGGCGTAATAAGCCGCCAGCGGCGTGCAAATGATCGTCATTCTCGCTAAACACAGAAAGATGGAAATCTATATTTTGGGTTTTATGAAGACATTATTTTTGTGAACAATAGAATAGTTTTCTAAGTAATGAAGTGCCCAAACTCTCGTTATGCGGTTGCCATGCACCTACTGAATGTTTTTGCGGTAAGTATGAATGTAGCTAGAGTAGGAAAATTATGTAAATTAGTAACACAAGGGATTGAAATGTTTGCCGTAGCGAGCGAATACGCAGTATATAGTATAGCATTTAAGAGTAGCATACTGTAAAAAATAGCAAATCTCAGAAAGCCTTGTTGTGTTTTGACTTTGCCTAATATTATTAAATAAGGTCCTTTCGTATTTATTTCAGGCACGAAGTATTAGTTTATTAACCGACTTCAAAAAAGGAGGAGATTCTAAATTCGACCGTATATTTCTTTTTTTTTATGTGTGTTCGCGAATAACTTCGTCGTTTATGAACCGATTTTGATGATTCTTTTTTTAATGGAAAGGAGATATTCCAACAGTAGTACCATGATAACAACACTAAAATATGGTTATGGCATCCAAGAGAAATCGAGTCGAACCTTGAAGACGGTTTTTGATTGTTAAAATTGTACTTGTTTTTTTATTTTTTTTTATTAATAAGATACTTCATCCATGTCCTGAAGAATAAAAAATACGTATTGTCATCACCTTAATTCGTCTAATAGGTGCAGTAAGCCATCAAAAAGAAGGAAAATTTAAAACAAACTCCATGCGTGGTAGTGGTGGACATCGGTATTCTTAAACACCTAAAATAAAATTACAACACTACAAATTAAGCCACATAAAATAAACACGTGTTTCATCTGACAGTGTGTATCATTTAAACATAATTGTAGCAATGTAATTCGGAAGCTGGCAATTTCTAGCTGTAGGCGGCTCTACACAATTCTTTGCGCGGACACACTGCTCATTTTGCGCTATTCGCAACGAGTGCGAAATGAAGCCACTTGAAAAGCCTTTTTGTTTTCGTGTTGTAATTTATTAGAATTGAGTATGGCTAGTGGAAACGGTGCTTTTGATTTATTGCTAAAGGAAATAAAGAAGTATTCCGTGATATTAAATGCGAGCATAATATATGGACTAATTTACAACATTTAGTAGATGTTTGTTGAATAGCGATGTTCATCAAGTGGTGAGTCTTCTGGGGGATAATCTAAACATTCTTCTAATCTCTTGTAAGTTGTTGTTCATTAAACAGTAACTATAATCAAGATTAAATAACCGCCATGATTAGTAAATCATAAAATAAACAATTAATATTTGAAAATATATACCCATCAATACTTATTTTATAAATTCGAATTTAATTCTTTCTATCTTTCTGTTTTGCTTTCACGGTTAAGCCACTGTATCGATTTCAATTAAATTTGGCTTGAAAATACTTTGATTTTTGTGGAAGGACATAGGCTACTTTTTGACGCGACCACCAATATAAACGAGGGCGGAGCCGCGAGCAAAAGCTATATATAATACACACATCAAAAGTGTCTAGGGATCAACATATGTGTCTAGGGATCAACATATATTTTTGCAATAACTTTTCTCCTGATTGATATTAATTAAAATTTTCTTTAAGGATTCATCAAATAAAGTGTTTTCGTTTGTCACAGTAACGATAAACCAAGTCACCTTTGCATTAATAAAGAAATTTGCCATTTTCCTAATAAAGGGATTTTTGACATTTGAACCACTAACATTAAAGTTCGAAAAAAAGACTGAAATAACAGTTTTCTTTAAAATTTTATTAGGTAACTTAAACAATTAATAATCCGTGTTTCTACCGCGAACACTAACACAAGAACATCGGTTTGGCATACTCAAAATGAGTTCATCCAAATCACGCTGTGGAATGGCCACCCATGTTCGTTGCAACAACAAAAAAAGGTCTTCTTGCGACTGGATACCCTCCATATTCGGCAGAGCTCTTCTCTGTAGCATATTGCATGCATGCTCAATCGGGTTCAAGTCTGGCGACTGAGCAGGCCAGGGCCAAAGCCACATCTCAATCTCAAGAAACCCGCATAAAAATGCTTGATCCCTAGACACTTTTGATGTGTGTATATTTTGTTAGACCTAGTCATAGATTGATCCCTACTTAGAACCCGGTTGTAGTGATGACTACCGGATTCTAATATAATTTTAAACTGTCCAGACATGCATTAAAAACAAGCAAGAAAAACCATCCAAATGGATTCAACAGAATTGCAGAATATTATACATGTAACCTAGAAAGCTAGCTAAATCTTCTGCAATGAATGGTTTATCCTACACTGTACACTATTGACTTGTACGTGTAATATAATATTGTATGTGGTTAATGCAAGGCTGTATAGCATGTGGATATACCTACTTAGTGTCAGACCAACCAGTTTGCTTCCAGTTCACCCCAGACTATCCCAAATTTATTTACCTGTAAGAAATTTATTGTCACATAGAAATTAATTAATGGTGACAAAGACATCGTTAGGCTAGTTACATACTGTCGGGTATAGCTGGTAGTCTCAAGTTAATGGTTCTCTTGTTATATGCTACCTTGAATGGAGCGACTTCGAAACAGCTGCAATTTTATCATAAGTACGGGTTAGCTTTTGGTATGCTGATTATTTAAAAAGTTTAATTTATTAGTTAGAAGGATGAAGGAGAATCAAATCACTGTTTTATTCCCGGACCAATACGACCTTCAAACTTTCAAGAAAAGAGTGTACTCCTTCTTAAAAGGTCGTCCACGCACTTGTGACACCTCTGGTGTTGCAGGTGTCCATGGGCGGCGATAATCGCTTACCATCAGGTATCGCCTGCTCACTGCGCCGTCTGCTCGTTTGCCGTGCTGCTCTATAAAAAAGCCGTTGTGATTGTTGATTTACAATTTATTTGTCATTTGTGACCAAAAATCGTGTCTGCTAATACCAGCGTGCAATATAAAAGTTTCATCAAGATCAATTGAGCAGTTAATGCGTGGCTGACTCTTGCAAAAAATATATCTACATTAGCACTTACAATTTTTAGATACATTTTTTAATAAATAAAGTACGTAGTTCACATCCGTAAAAGTAAATTATATTTAATGGAAGATAATGGCAAGTTAAGTATTTATATAATGTCAGCAAATTCACTAAATAACTGTATATGGAAAAGAAACAAAAATTTCGCCATAACAATTGATCATAACATGGTATCTGCAAAGTGCAATGATGAATTTGCGCAGTGAAATAATATGCAAGTAACAAATAGCTTTCGAAATATTTAGGGCTATCTCAAATTTTCTTGAATTATATTAAGACATTTTTTTAAGATTAAACTACACTTACAGCATGACTGTGTTTTTCACTTTTACAATAGAAAATGTCATGCATCAGTTTCTTTTAGAATCTTAGATTGTCTGTTTTCATGCATTGTGTGAATGCACATATAAGATACTAGTAATAAAATTATCATACTATTATTTCTACAAAAATCAACATCGATGTTCGTATGTTTGTCGTCTACTTGTACCAAAATCATCAATCAGATTGAGATGAAATTTTGCTAAAGTATTTCAGGAACGCCCGCAAATGTTCCTGACCTAAAAATATATAGGTACATAGCATATCAACACATGCTAGATACGGCAGGTATATAATAAATAAATTCCACGGATGAAATCACAAATAAAACTGATAAATAGTTTTTCGATAGTAATAAAAAGAGTTATATTATATTTATCCATACAAGAGTAGACATTATTTATAGTCTTTTAAGTTAAATATTTTTTGAATTAGTCATAACTAGACCTGTTAATTATATTCTAAATATGTAAGTGTACATATATACATACATGAATGAGCGATTACTGTTATAACCACTCCGTAACATCTAGACACGGTTGGCTGCTGTTCTTTAATTTTTGTTTCACCTAACATACGTACAATAAATCTTTTTTATTGTACGAAGAGGCTGAAAAAATGGTTTATCGCTAGTCTGTCTCGTGCATCAAAGGTTCCGTACAGGTTTATGTGTGAATAGTTCGTCTATCTTCAGAATTTATCATTAAAATATTTTCTCCGTTCTTATTTTGTTCAAAGTTTGAGAGGTCTTACCTCTCAAACTTTGTGATTCTAAAAACAGTTGTGCATACATCGATCTTGGATACTTGGAAAATCCAAGTAGATTTTTTTTTCTTTTAAAAAATAGGTAATACGAAATTTGACACTAG
Source organism: Diaphora mendica (assembly GCA_949125395.1). Lineage (NCBI taxonomy): Eukaryota > Metazoa > Arthropoda > Insecta > Lepidoptera > Erebidae > Diaphora > Diaphora mendica. Next base: position 39,348,176 of record OX421311.1, on the reverse strand, counting down.
TAAGTTTGTCATTGCTTATCACTAAATTTCAAGATGTAATCTCAATAGAAAATAAACTCTAAGCTTAATATGACTGTTACAATAGTTTAAAATATGGGTTTTACATGGTTCTCCTTTAATTGCGTTAAGTTAAAACTTTGTTCGTTTCCCACGATCCACTAGGAAATTTGATGAAAGTTTTTGGGTTATACAAACAGAAAAAACAAGCGATCCAATATGTCGTGTTTTCCTTTTTGATAAACGGTACCCTAAAAATCAATTAATGAGCAATCTTGAACAAACGGTACAATTTCTTTGATTTTTCATTGTTACGGTAATTTTCACATAAAATTTCGTATACTTATCAACTTGTACTAAGATATTTGATTTGCATAACTCATAAATAATATTTGGCAGCCCTGAGCGAGCACCTGGCCGGCATGATGCGCTCAGCAGTACCGTTGCGACTCGCGCGTCGTGTATCAATAACGCATCAGTGCAACCATTAGCTGGATTCTTGCTCCCGCTTGAAGCTAGATACACCATTCTGATTTATAACAACCGCAATGAAATTTAAATAAACCTACTGATTTCAGATTTAGAACATTTGAATTTCAAATGTGAATGGTAATTTGAATTTTCAGCCGTTATATCCGGTTCCGACAAATCAATGATTTTATTTTCTTTAAAATAAGGTTTGTAGTAAGTCAAAGGTGTATCATTTATATAAAAATGTATAGTTGCTTTGTATACACATTAATAACTCAAATAGTTCTGTAGCCATTAAACTAAAATTTTGAACTGTTTTACAGTCACTTCAAATACTTAATTATTCTTATCTATTTTTCGTGACAGTTTTGTCTTTGATTTTGACTGATTTCTCGTCAAAATAACCATAATGTGCGAAGCGTGGTAGGGAAAATCTAATGAGTTATTGTGTTTACGGAAATTAACCAGGCTGGTCCTGACTCACTACCTCTACCAAGTGTCAGGTTCAAAATAATTATTTAATAAATGATATACTTAAAGTTAATATATGCTATATGCTGAAGTAAATGCAGGAACATTTTTAATCACAATGAAACATTCTAAAGTGAAAATCGAAATAGCTACAACAAACTAAATGTGTTCTATTCGTGCATGTTTTGATCCATCAAATTGCAAATTGTCTATAAAATGACGGTCAAGCTTATATTAGCAAAGAACAATTTGATTTATTCATTTAATTAATTTTAGTTGATGTTCGACCACCAGGCGGTCTCTATTTGCGAATGCAGAACAGCGAAATTGATTCAAAATTATAACCCAATAAATTAGTATTTCAACACTAACTTGTGTTAAGTTACTTTGGCTGTAAATAACTAATAAAAGAGGTGTGAAGTTTCTAAAACAGAAAGTCAATAGGTACAGTTAAATTTATCCAATGGAATAAATTACATTATGTTATCAATAGCATTGGTGGTGCTAGCGTCGACTGCTGCAGATACCCTAGACAGCACATAAGACCAACGTATCAATCCTAGAGGAGCTTAATATCAAACAGAGGTCATCGTCAACTGTGCAAACACGAATCCTCAAATATTTTGGTCACGTTGTTCGCAACGAACACTCCATGGAGCGTCTCGTTGTCCAGGGACAAGTGGAAGGCAAGCGGTCGCGCGGACGCTCACCTACGCGTTGGACGGACCTCATCGGAGCTGCAATATAAACCTCCATCGTCCAGAGTTCCTGAGACGCAATGGACCATGATAGGTGGAGACACATCGCGGGAGCCTCGTCTATCGCTATCTAGTCCCAAGCTAAGCAGAGCTTGGGTATAACACAAGCTCTGCTTAGCTTGGGACTATATAGCGTTGTGTGTTAGATGTCGAAAATATTTATTTATTTATTTATTACTAGCTGACCCGGCGAACTTCGTACCGCCATATTTACATATCTGTCTCAGCTTCCCACAGGCAGTGTACAGTCGCGGACAAAAAAAAACACTTTTCCCGTTATCTTTTATTTTTTTCTTTCTAGCAAAAAAAGAATGAATGAAATCGGACTATGTGTTATTGAATAACAACCAAGTACATATTTTGACTTTCATCCCCTCTCTCAAGGATACCGTGCTGAAATTCGACATAAAAATATCCTATGTCCTACCTCGAAGTATGAACTCAAATCATGCCAAGTTTCATTTCAATCCGTTCAGTAGTTTCGACGTGATGCGCGGCCAAGATACAGACAGACAGACAGACAGACGGACAGACAGACAAAAATGAAAAAAATTACAGTTTTGGGTTCAGTATCGATTATAGAGAGCCCTCCAAAAAAAATTTTCAAAATATCTTTAATGTACAGAATTGGACCTGTTACATTTTTATTATAAGTATAGATTTATAAGATAAAGCTTAAGCATGCATCATGGAAGAGCCTTGCTTCGGCCTCATAAAATCTGACGTTAAGCTATTTTGTCACTGACTGACGGTTACTGGAACTCGGTGTGAGTTCCAGTAACCGTGTGAGTGTGAACCCTACATTTCAGTAAAATGATAAATACAACTGGGACTGTACACTTAAACAAACACATCTGCACTAGGCTGTGCTGAACGGAATCGCAACTATAATCATTACATAGTTTACAGAAATGCGTGGGCAGAACTGAGACCTACTTTGGCAACGTTCGGAAAATACAAAAGAACCCATTAAACATTAGCGGGGTTACAACCCAATGTGTCGTTCACTGTTACTCGTTAATCACAACCATATTTATTGCTGGTCTATTTTATTATTCCTATTTTCTTTATTGTTCTATTACGGAGAAATACGGCCAGTTTACGGTCAGTTAGGAGAATATAGTGTGTCGTAAACTATTGTTCGAGTGTAAACCTTGTCACACATGATTTAGAAAATATAAAATATATTTTCTCATTAATCAACACTCATGTTTACAATAGTTAGCTTCCAAACTATTAAGAAAAGACCGTACTCCCACTGTACCAGCGTACTACTGAGTCAAGGACTAGAATACAGCAAAGTGTAATAATAATAAATTGTATATAACTGTTCCGAGTACTGGATTACTTTATTTATTAATTCAAACACAGTAAATACAGCAATATTATTTGTTTCTCGATATTCTTCACAGCGTGATTCAATTTTTAGCTAAGTGCCATCTGGTAAGAATCGAAACTAATATTACACTTACACGTAATACAATTAAACAACTTAACACAATATTAAACACCCAACTCATTTTTTTTTTTTTTTTTATGGAATAAACCGGCAAACGAGCAGACGTATCACCTGTTCGTAAGCGATTACCGCCGCCCATGGACACCTGCAACACCAGAAGCGTCACAAGTGCGTTGCCGGCCTTTTGGGGATGGGGGAGGAGGTAGGGGTAGGGGAATTGGGGTATGGGCCTCCGGTATCCTCACTCACTCGGTGAAACACAGTGCAAGCACTATTTCACACCGGTTTTCTGTGAGGCCGTGGTATCACTCCGGTCGAGCCGGCCCTTTCATGCCGAAGCATGGCTCTCCCACGAATGGAAATACCGACAATGTGCTTGTTGATTGTAAGGTGCAAAAGTTCATAGGCGACGACAGTGAAAATAATGTTTTATTTTTGTTCCACAAAATATATGTCATCATAACTCATAATATTATACTTATAATATACGTTTTTGTGGGAGTCGGGCAGCCAAATTAGGAAACACTGTATGCTATGGATTTCTGGCTCCACCTCACGGAGTTTAATACACTTAATACACTTATAGATAAATAGTTTCCGAAAAGAATGCTATTTTAATTAGCACACAGTCCTTTACATTAAACTGAGATTATGGGCTATAATTAGTGGATTTTCTTCGACCGATAGTAATGCGAAATTGGAACCGGTCACTCTTGTAAGTAGCGGGAATATTTTAGGATATATTTCATTCATATAATATTACACGTAATTATTATTGTAATTATTTGCGTCAGAATTAACAAATATTTATTACGTTGTCATGAGAATGTTCGTAGTGTGTCACAGGCATAAGCAGCGAATTGAGCCTTCGCAGCTAATGAAGCTTCCACTTTCGGTCGCAAGAAAATAACTGTAATGAAATAAAAGCCTTGAAAAAATCTCAAGCTCTGTTTCGTAACTTTTGTCCTTTAATTCTTTGAAAAGAAATATAAATAAAAGTTAGGAGAGTAAGTCGGACTTTATGCGGCAGCTTTGGAAATCGTTCTACTCGATTCTTATTCATTTTGCACTTTGTTCGTGGTTTTCTTAATGACTTAATGATAATGGATTGTTTCTTATTAAAATCAAAATATTTTTTTCAGTTTTATTTTTGGTCAACGCAACAATTACTTACTCTATCTGACTTTACAAAGGTAGAAGGTAGCAGTAGGTAGTAATAGCAAGAAGGTTGAAAAAGACCATCTATACAAAAAAATTGGGTGCCACACGATGTCACTAGAGGGATCGTAATCGATTACCGTGGGAGAGCCACGCTTCGGCATCGATCGGCTCGACCGGAGTGATACCACGGCCTCACAAAAAACCGGTTTAAAACAGCGCCTGCGCTGTGTATTACCGAGTGAGAGAGGATACCGGAGGCCCATACCCCAACACCTCCCTACATCCATCTCCCTATCCCCTAAAGGACGGCAACGCACTTGTGATGCCTCTGGTGTTGCGGGTGTCCATGGGTGGTGGTAATCGCTTACCATCAGGCGATACGTCTGCTCGTTTGCCACCTATTCCATGAAAAAAAGAAAAAAAACAGTCGTGCACTCATTTCAAAGGCCATCGCTCAATATGAGTTTTTCATTTATAACCATCAACAGCTTTAGCAGTCCACTGCTGGACATAGGCCTCTTTGGAAATGAGATTTTGTCCAACTGTACCAGACGGGTTGGTTGTTTTAAGTTTCCTTTCTCTTTCAAGTTCTAAGTAGTTTGCTACCTCAGTTTGTTCTTACGATACCCATGGAATACATTTATAACACTATGTAGTTTTATCCCTTACCACAAAGAAACTTAAAAGGTTTTATTGATCTATTTTACGATTAAATTTTGTTCATTTCTCAACTAATGTAACTTTTTTAAAATGACTTTTTTTAATTTGAATATAAATACTTACGTTTTCTTTAACCTTATATAATAATTAACACCATTACTTTAATAACTAAGTGTAAGGTTAGCACGTCCAAAATACAAATAATAAAAATAAAATATAAGAAGCTGTGAATACCCCATCTAATTAATTTTGTAATTATTCAAACGTCACACAAATATACTCGCTGATTAATTACTCGTAATTGCAATGAGCTAAGCACAATTTGGAATTGTGAGCAAATATTTTTACTCTGAGCCCATATTGAATCATTTCGTATGAATTGTAAATTAAACGTGCTCCTCATCAATATGTAACGAATGTGTGTAATGAAATCTACAATGAAATTCGAGAGGTTTCAATTTATGTGAGTTGGGTAATGTTGGGATTGGGAAATGATAATTAACTTCTATATGCGAGGTAAATAACCCTCGTTGATTAAAATTGTCATTACGTACATTTTAACATTACAAAATGTTAATTGGAAAAGCTTGTATTTAATGTTGAGTTAAAATTTTCTTTCAGTTTTCTGGTTTAAATTATTAGGTACTTATGGTAACCATTACATTATGTTATAGAGTGTTTGTATATATTTTAAAAATTATATCTTATCAAAAATAATACAATCATAAATATTAAAATGCTTAAACTGAATGAATAAACTAAACATACTGATTATTTTTTCCTTTTGGATATATAATATTGGCTTACTGGTAGTAAAATAATTAAATAGGTAAAAATACAGGTTTTACACCAGAAGCTACAAATATACTACAACTTGATTTTTTCACAACAAAGCCTTGTCATGCCACCACACAAACATATAATAAATATAATATGATATAGAGACACCGTTATTACTTTTCGAACAATCTATTAATTTAATATCTATAATTTTCAAATAATTTAAAATCAAACGATTTGTCACTTTATAATATCGTTTGTAAAGTTTCATCAATAGCAAATTTATTTCTTTTTTATGCAGGTATAATCTGTAGACAACAAACACGACTTATCATTTTGTTATAATAATAAATTCAATTAAATAGTTTTTTAAAAACAAGCTTTTACTGGATTGCTAGAGACGAATCAAACGAGTCCAAACTCGATGATGTTGCGACGTTGGTTTACAGAGTTCCTATGGCCACCTTCCAGCTCCAGCATCAGATCAGCTACATGTCATTATAATATTGTATTGTCACGCTGTATACATATGCTTGCAAAATTTCAGCAAAATCGGTTGAAGAAAATGAAAGAAAATGAAAAATGAAAGAAAGAATTATGAATTATTATTATTATTTATGAATTAAAGAAAATGCTTCAAAATGAAGTTGCATGATTCCACCCGAACATACATACATACATTGCAAGTTAATAAAAGCTTGTAAAAATGAAACGAAATTGTTTAAAAGAATAGATTAGAGAGAATTGAAAACAATTAATAAAGTATCCCAAAGAACTATTTAAAAAATATGATACATAAATAGCAAGCCATATTTTACGTTTTGCTTTCTGTACCTGTACCTAGTACTTTTTGTTTTAAAAGTCTTACAAGTTCTAAGTCGGTGCTGTAGGCCGGTGACCACAAACCATACATCAAGTCTAAGCTCTCAAACTAATTCTTCATTTCGCGATTCTCTCACGCCCGAACCCGTTAAGCCTTATTAAGACATTCGTAGATTTATATCATAATGTCAACAGTTAGACTGGTTGCGTTTTGTATATCAATATTGTTGAGTGACATTTAAATGTAGAACTCTTAGCGTGGGATAGATGTGATTAAGTAGAATGGGATTATTTAGTATTGATGATGATGGTCCGGAATTGCTCTGTGAATTATTAAATATGGTGACATTCAAAAGCCATTTCTAATAATATTAAAAAGAAACTATGACTATTGGACGAGTACCTCTATGGTTTAAAAAATAAGATCTTGTATTGAAGGTTCAGCTGCTCTTTTAAAGAGATATGCATTGCCTAATATATAAATATTGAAAATGTTTCGTACGAGTTTACTTGTAGTTGTATTCAAACAAATTTATATTAACATAATTGTAGCGGTGAAGAAAATATCTTGATAAAACTGTTTGCTCATGTTAGTTTTCGCTTTTATTCGCAAAAGTTTGTAGATTGCTAGCGTTATAAAATACATAATATAATGCAGCATAAAATTATTTTATTACTCTAGACTTGTTGATGTTAGAGTATAAATTAAAACATTTAGTAATTTCAACATTTATATATAATAGTTTTAGAAATATACCTGCTTTTTGCACAAGCGTACAAGCGTTTTTTTTTCTGGCGGCGGTAGGTGGTATGTGGATGTAATTTATACGGGCCTCAGACCTGTTTGGCCTGGCTGCCTTCTGAATAATCGGACCTGTGGAGGAACGGGTTTCATGTCCCTTCAACACAAAGGAAGGATCCTCCGATCGGCAAAGGTCGACGCCCAACGGTATGTATTTTAATCAACGCGAGAATTTCTATTGCGCGATGCAGGATTGGTAGTTTCTTCGTTTCCTTTGTTACGACGTAGTTCGACGTATCTTCGGCAGATGGCCCTGTAGTATGTTTCTGTTGTTGCGCTGAATGTGGAAGTCGCCACAGGACCTAACTATGATTTATGGTGGGTACTGTGACTGTACATAGAGAGGTACGAATAGAACATACCACTGTCTCTTGCATACTACTATTAAGGCGACAGATCATCTCATCCTTAGGCAAGCGCTGATGGAGGTCGAAGATCTTTTTGATTACAGCAACCCTGGTGTGTCCTCTATACTTACAAAAAAAAATAGGAACTTCATACAAAATTTCATTGACGATTGCATAAATACAATAACACACACATTCACGCAAATGTAATCGTAAATATGCAAATCGTTCTACTAGAAATTAGATCACTTAGATAAAAACAAGTATAACATTTAAAATACAGTCACTTTCTCAGTGAAAAAAGTAAATTGTAATTAATTTAATTACTTAATTAATTGATAAATCACACCTCTTTCTTTGCTACCAGTGGTCCACTAAAAAGAATAACATTGACACTCTTTTATTTCAGTGAATCAACATTATTATAATTAAATATAATTAAAAGTGAAATTAAAAAGTGAAAATAAAATTACGTTATTTAAATATCAGATAATTAATTACGACTATACTGTAAATAGCGGTATTTAGCGTAAGTGCTTAAATGTATCAGGCACTGTCAGCGGCCTGAATAAAATTAAAGAAATTATTATATTTATTGAATAATATCGATTAATTACTCGCATAAATCGTATAAGTAATCGTAATTACTAACCGCTTCATTAAACGTATTGTGGGACAAAATGACTCTACTCTGCCTGATGGAAAGCATCATTAGAATCCAAGAGTGGTGGTCACCATACTCATTGCGAATGCAACAATGCAGCATGGTGACTCACACTATGGCAGCCTAGTGATGCTTCTGCATCAAAGGGCCTCCGGTCTCGCACTCACCGACGAAACACGACAACACGAATGCTGTCATTTTACGTTGATTTTCTGTGCGAGGGTAGTATCGCCCCGTCGAGTCGGCCCGTTCGTGCTGAAATCAGCGTAGCTCTAATACCTACCTACCTATCTATCTACTCTCCGGTGATTTTTAAGACATTAGCATTTTAAATAAAACAAAAACCAAAGCAAAAACGATATCAGGTTGATTAAATGATTAATCAAGATTAAAATATAATCACATAACAGTTACTTTGATCGTTGAAGAAAAGAGCACAGTTGAAAGTATGAATAGGCTACCTGAATTCAACCACGTCATATCTTATAATGAATATATGATTCTGCAAAAATTAATGCCAGCCATTGAGAAATAAGAAAAGAACTATGAATGAAGTAACCCTTGAACTCTGTTAGGTCATTAACCTGCAGATATATGAGATAAGTCTGTTGGCTTAGCGTTTAGAGTAGTGTAAATTGTCGACCTAAAGGTAGTGAGTTCGATACCCAGTCGATACCAATTTATGGTGTGATGAGCATGTTATTTTTGTGTGTTTATACTACATATATAAAAGTAAAACTGTTTATTTTTAGTATCTATATATTCATATTTGAAGCAAAATCTTTGTACCCCTTTTTATTAATATAATGCAAATGGAGGAGTATGTAGTAGTAAATTTGGCAAAATTAAAGTTTATATAAAGGAGACGGGCAGAAAGCTAAAATTAACAAAAAATCAATTTGAACATTAGGCGACCACTAGTTAGAAATTATCGTACTATTATTATAAATGCGAAAGTTTGTCATTCTTTCACGTAAACAGCTGAACCAATCTCAATGAAATTTAGCACAGAGATAGACTATGGTCTGAAATAGCACATAGGTCTCTTTATATCCCGAAAAATGTAGTATTCCCGTGGGATGAGCATTGTACGACAACAACCGCGAGTAGCACCAGTAACACTGGTACGCAGTTAGTATAAGATACTAGCTGACCCACGCAACGTCGTTTACGTCTCCTATTGCCCGTTCATTTGTTACAAAAAATGTGATAAATAAAGAACCGCTCGACCAATTTTGTGCAAACTTCACATAAACCATCTACTAAATAGTCCGAACAAAGCCTAAACATTTGGTTTGGATAGATGAGTCTGTTCTTGAGTTATAAAATTACAACGAAAAGTGGCATTGATTTTTATTTATATTGATACGAGTATTATCAGTAAAACCAGATGCGAAATCACTAGATCTAAAATTATTGTTGTATTGTACCGAGATGAGGAGAAAAATACTCGATGTATAAATTTATTTATCAGTCGCATTAGTCACTGTCACTGAAGCCGATAATGTTTGAGATAATTATCGAAACGGTATTACCTTTTTTTTCACCTTGTAAGTGAAGCCGATATTAATGGATCATGTTATCTAAACATGAGTTAAAAGAATGATGAAGTTAATTAAGTAATGAACGCAGGACGTATAAGTTTACGATGTGGTAATCAGAGATAGAGGATAGCAGGTTTCCTTTCCGCTAGAATGAGGTTCTCTGAGGGCCTAGTATATGTTCATTCACGGTGAACTTTTTCTGTAATTAAAAAGTCGTACGAAAATGACTCTACTCTGCCTGATGGAAAACATGAGCAGGATTCAAGAGTTCTGGTCATCACACTCATTGCAAATACAGACAATGTAAATATAGGTAGTAGAGCCACGCTGATTTCAGCACGAATGGGCCGGCTCGACCGGGGCAGTACTACCCTCGCACAGAAAACGTACGAGATCATCAACGTAAAATGACAGCGTTCGTGCTGTCGTGTTTCATTGGTAAGTGCGAGACCGGAGGCCCAAATAGTCTAGTCAACAAGTTCCATACTTGTTGACTAGACTAAAAGATGCAGCAGCATCACTAGGCCGCCATGGTGTGGGTCGCCATACTGCATTGTCTGCATTCACAGTGAGTATGGTGACCGTCACTCTTGGATTCTGCTTATGCTTTCCATTAGGCAGAGTAGGGTCATTTTGGCGGGCGATACATAAAAAAAATGCAGCAATGTAGAATGGTGATCCACACTCTGATGGCCTATTGAAAGACTTCTGCATCACTGGGCCTCCGTTCTCGTGTTTGGTATTGCGATGGTCTCGTTGTCAACTCTTCATCACACTGAACAAGACCCGAGCGTAATTGGCAGGTCGGCCACCACGTGGGGGCTACCCACAAATGGCTCGACCTCGTTAGTTACGACCCCCATCGGAATAACATTACCACGAGGCCCATTCGGGCCCAACCCAGTGACCTGCCTGTAGTTGCAGGCGGTGCGGATGACCACTTCAACAGGACGCAGACCTGGAAAAGTTACCCCGACACCCTAGCTGGGTCATCCACAACACCAGAGGCGTCACAAGTGCGTTGCCAGTCTTCGGGTGACGGGGAGAGGGATGTGGGGAGGGGTTGGGGTATGGGAGTTTTCCTTTTCTTTGTAGTGCATATTGTCCAACATGGTTTGTATTTGCATAGATGACCTTATTTTCGCATTAATTACCACGATTTTACAATTTAAGTTGTCAAAGTTAATTGCTAAATAATTCCACTTTCTTATCTTTTAGTTTGTTGTCAAATATATCTGATACTTTAATTTCGCATGCAAATGAGAAAACTATAAAATCTTAATTCACCGTCAAAATAATTTTTCTGCATTTAAAAAGCTCTAAAAAGTTTAATTTACATAGATGTACGATTTTGTCGTTGGTGCAGAAAATTGGTGGTGAAATTTTGGGTATAGGTATTTACTATATCATGTTACTATTCATGATTTGTATATGAAATAGGTATTATAAGAACCCCTCTTTAAGTACCTATAAAAATGAGATGTCCGGAGAACGGAGAACCGGAGATTTACGTGGGAGAGCCACGCTTCGGCATGAATGGGCCGGCTCGACCGGAGTGATACCACGGCCTCACAGAAAACCGGTATGAAATAGCGCTTGCGCTGTGTTTCACCGAGTGAGTGAGGATACCGGAGGCCCATACCCCAACCCCTCCCCACATCCCTCTTCCCATCCCCCAAAGGCCGGCAACGCACTTGTGACGCCACTGGTGTTGCGGGTGTCCATGGGCGGCGGTAATTGCTTACCATCAGGTGATACGTCTGCTCGTTTCCCCTCTTTTCCATTAAAAAAAAAAAAAAACGTAACTCTATTATCCCATAGTCTTTAACTTTTTTCAATATGAGAATATATAATAAGAAAAAATATAATTAATATAACATAAAATGGTATAATTAATATAACATTAATTCTGTAAGTATGCCTTGAATTAATAAATACATAAATAAAACATCCATACTTCCTTACATTCGTACTAATATTATAAACGTGAAAGTAACTATATCTGTTTATCTAAACCACTGAACTCATTTGGACGAATTTCGGTATACAGATAGGTTGGACCTTGTAGAAGGAAATAGGTTACTTTCTGTCGCGATGACAAATATACACGCGCACGGAGACGCGGGCAAAAACTAGTAAAAATTTTTTTTCCTTAAAAAGACAGCTCCCGCATTAGGAATAAACATCCTGTGTCGCGGGGGACTTTACAAACATACAAGAAACAGACACAAAAAACACCCAGACTCGGGACAACAATTTGTGGATCACACAAAGTTTTATACCGCGTGGGATTTGAACCCACGACACTTGGCGCAGTAGCAAGAGGCGTGGCAATTGAAACCACTAGGCCAACCGTGCAGTGTTGGTTGCCGTGCAGAATTGAGTAATGAAAAAGTCGAGGATCTCATACATAAAAAATTATCATAATAAGATAAGAATATAGTATGTGACAATCGCCGCTTATGGCCATCCAGAACCATTTTAGGCTATTGATGTTGAACTACGTTTTTTTTTAATCGACTATAAAAAGAAGCAAGTTTTTAATTCTACTGTTATTTTACTCATTGGCTAACAGTTTCTTGAAAAGCGGCGACAAATAAAGTACTAAGTAATAGATAATGCAATGGGAAATGTATTTTTTATAAATTTCAGCTACACACGCTTCAATAGTAGAATAAATAGTATATTTACTGTCCTGTTTGCTCGTTTGCCCACTTTAAAATAAAAACCTTGTAACAAGTACACATATTGGGATATCAAATAAAACAGTAATTGACTACCGTATTGAGTACCGTACCATACAACATCAATGTGATATTATACTTGTTAGCTTCTTTAGCAGTAAAATTGCACTAGACTAGACGGTTTCAACATACAACTTCCTAACTCACTCAGTGCGTAGAATACTGTAACTCTCACTGCGCACGCAGCGTGAGGCACCTAGATTTAACTAAAGATTTGCATGAACGCATACATTTATGAGTGAAAATGTATGATAATTAATGTATAGAGGCAAATACCACTGCGCAACACTTTCCTAAACCATACTCTATTTAAATTATCTGTTACTAAAACTTCATGACTATTCTTTCATTTAGTTACTTCAAATAAAAGTTAATAGATAGTTGACTGCTTCGTTGGTCTCGCGGTTGGCGTGTGGGACTGCTGATCATGAGGTCTCGGGTTCGATTCCCGGGTCGGACCAAATGTTTGTATGATCTACAAATATTTGTTTCGGAGTTAGGGTATTTTCTATGTATAATATGTATGTGTTTACAAAAAAAAAGTATATGTGTATTTGTATCAGTTGTCTAGTACCCATAACACAAGCTCTGCTTAGCTTGGGACTAGATGGCGTTGTGTGTGTCCCAAATATTTATTTATTTAATATAACTTAAATTTTCATCTTCTAAACTCGGTCGAATTCTAAAAAGTATATCATAATCTCTTTTTACACTGGTTCATTTCCAGTAATGGACTACTATAGACTATTGGTGATAAATTGTCTTAGCCATAATATGCTATTTATACCTTAGTCAAAACACAGGCCGTCACGGTCAAACAACTACATTCTCTTTTGGCCAGGCGTATTTCTCAAAATTTAGGATGTTATGATACTGAACAAGCGTAGAGGCTTTTCCTCCGTTCCTTGTAGTAATTTGTTCAAACGAATCGTCAAACCTGAACAATGGGAACTTGTGTCAGCGGAATGTGGCAATCTGATGACTCTGTTCACAGAAATACAATACAACCCATTAGTACTGTTTAACTTCTGTAATGTTTGACTTTTTTTTGTGGGTCTCGAAATCATACTCTAAAATAAAATGAACAATTAGCCTTATTTTTTTACCAAAATGTACCTCCAAGATTATTTAAATATGATAACAAGGGTTGCCAAACACATTTAGAATTGGATACAAAATAGGCACGTGACACAACACAGCAAAGCAGGTAACGCACATTAAAAATAATTTCAATATTAAATTAATAAAATAATCGTTAATCTGATCACATGATCATTTGCCAGATACGCTGTATAAAAAAAAACATGGGCGTACATATTTTTGGGCGTGTTTATATTGTTATAACGGGTATATCGTATATTAATTATAAAAACACACAAGTTTGGTAAATATTAAAATTAGCCACACAAAAAAAAACTGTATATTCTACAAGGAATATATCTATAATCTTGTACAAGGTATCATAAAATTATTTTATCTACCATTTTCCTTGTACCTCATAAATTATGCTAAGAATGTCAGCAATTAATAAAATAAATTGATTTTAAAATATTTCACTAATTTTATTACAAATGTCAATATAATAATACGTAAACTTTGACATTTTATATTACGATTGATGGTTTTTTTCTCCAACAGATTAACACGAACTAATAGTGCTTATAATAATATTACAGAAATGTGTCACCATATTGTGGTCAGCAATAAATCAATATAAAATTAGAGGCAATTAATAAAAAACAATTTTTAATAACGACAGTCGACAGACAATTCCCTTTCAAAACCCATTAATTCTAACCCAAGTGGACCAGAAGGCGGTTCATAGTTTTCGATTTATGTGTGTACTGTGTATATTTCTTTGGCATACTCTGAAGCCTAAACGATTCTGGTTTTTGAAAGTAATAATAGTGAGATCGATATTAATCTAAGAAAATTATAAATGTCAAAATCCCCCTTTAGTGAATTAAAGGTCCGTTCACGCAGACCGGCTCGGAGAGGAAAGCAGATTTTTATCACATTGGAAACAGAGGTTTTAGTAATTGTAGTAAGGTTTATTTTTGCATGTGCACTTAGTGTGAAATAATAAGAGGAGCCGATCAGCTCCGATTACGTGCTCTTTCTAGCTAGCGCAGACGATCGGCTCTGATTCTCTTCCACAGCCGGTCTATGTGAAATAATGGGGGCTCCGCTTCGGCCAATTTCAAGCGTATAGGATCCGGTCTGTGTGAAAAGAAAAATGCCAGCCGATGCTCTCCGAGCCGGTCTGTGTGAACGGACCCTAATGCACCTATCTTTTTTCACGCAATTCTTTTTTTCTTTCAATTATTATGATTTGCTTGTTTAATACTATAATTCCACAAAAAAAACTGGGCCCAGTGTCATAAATTTGTAAGCTAAACTAAATGTTTGTAGTCAAATTGAATAAATATCGATAGCGCACAGATAGTATTTGAACCATTTTTTGATTAGAAGTCTGACATTACAGTCGTTAGGTTCTTCCCGCCGCCGCGCTGCAAGAATTTAAATCTACCAGTTGAAATGTAATGTACTAAATTAATATGAGTATATAACCATAGGTGGCGATGTTTGTATTTTCTAGTTTAATTAGATTTCTGTAACAAAGTATTAGTTGTAGGCCTTTCATATTTTTTTTATTTCTATCTGTGTTCTCTTGGGATCACGAAAAGTACAAAAACATTGTATTAAACTTTTTTATATTCTTTGTATGACTAATATAAATATTAGTGAAAATTATTGGATACATTTTAAATTTTAGTGACGCCACTCTTTACTGCAATATGAGCTTCTATACGTCGGGGAATGCTCTCAAAACATGTTTTTGCATATTCCTGGGGTTTGGTTTGGTGATGCCATTCTCTGATAAGAAGTTCAATCCAATGCCGTTCGGTGGTAATCGCTTCTTTCACAACCGCGCGTTAGGAGAGTTCACACATGTTTTTATGGGATTGGATGGGACATTTTTCTCAGCAGGAAATGCAGTAACACTAACCAGTAGGACTAGATGGCGTTGTGTGTTAGATGTCTGAAATACTTATTATTATTATTATAGCATACCTTTCATGATTTCGTGTATTATATGTTCATGAAAGTCGTAGGTTATTTACTTTTTAGCAGGTGTTTATTTTTAATAAAATCCTTTTGACACTATTCTTCTTTTTAATGGTTTTATTATTCACTTATACGTATATTAAGATTCTATTAAAGGAAATATTGAGTGATTAATTGGTGTTGTATTGACCTATTGGTCATAGAAAAGGCTAGCTTCAATTCTATAATTTATTTGACAGATTTTTTACCTTTGCGAATTTAGTACAGAGGTCACAAGTTGAAAACTTGCAAACTCATTTTGATTTTAAATACTTTTAAAACATATTAGGAATTGTGAGAGTAATCTCTAAATTACACTCCTGAATTTATATAAATTGTAGTCATGAAACAAAAAGTTTGAAATCAATTTCCTTTAAGCCTTAAAAAAGATTCTTAAAACTTTAAATGTTTATTTTATCAATGTTTATCTCGTCAAATTAATAATTAGAATTTAACAACATTTTTAACCGAATAAATTTTTATATAATTTAGTATTCTTATTATTTATTTATTTTGTTATAAATGTAATAATTTGCATGAGTCTGAGATACCCGAAAGTATTTATTTTTTATTAATTACTAGCTGACCCGGCTAACTTCGTACCGCCATATTTACTTATCTGACTCAGCTTCCCGTCGTGGAGAAAAAAAAGACTTTTCCCGTTATCTTTTAATTTTTTTCATGTACACAAACTTTGTTCTAACAATAACGAACACATAAAAAAGAATTATTTGATTTGGTGCCGCCTATATTTCACAGACTATATTTCTTAGTAGTTTATACACTAACAACGCCGCTTCTGATAGAGGCTTTGATAATATACTTTGGAACATGCCAACATCTACAATATTTATCTTGAGCCTAATTACCAAAGTCTCCCTCTCAGCCCTAGTTTTTACACATTCCATTAAAAAATGATAGACATAATCAACAATACCACATTCGTCACAATTTGGGCTTGTATTTATACCCATAAGATGTCGAAACTTATTTTTTTTTTTTTTTTTTAAATAAGACAACTCCAGCATTAAGAATAAACATCCTGTGTCGCGGGGGACTTTTACAGACATACATGAAACGGACACAATTAACACCCAAACTCAGAACAACAATTTGTGGATCACACAAAGTGTTGTCCCGTGTAGGATTTGAAGCCACAACACTTTGCGAATTGGCGAGCGGCGTGGCGACCGCCTAAACCACTAGGCCAACCGTGCAGTCAATTTTCAGTGGAACGTGTCCAGATCGTAGCCTATGAGCTATTGCAGTGTATTTCCTACTAAGAGTTTTGTTGGCAAACCATGGAACACGAGGAGGTTCACATTGAATTGTTCTATACCAGATTCCTTTTTCTAGCGATATTTTGTCAAAATATTCTTTCCAATTGTTCGGACACATAATTTTAAATTTAGGTAAAATTTCAAAATAACTTGAAGTGACATTGATTTCTAAACCATCTGAAATAGGTTTCTTTGCCAATCGATCCGCCTCCTCATTCCCTGATAAGCCAACACGTGGTGGAACCCATTGCAATACCAAACCATTATCAGCAATGGTTGTGAATGCATGAATTTGTTTTAAAGTAGCATAAGCTATCGAAACACCTCTGAATCCAGAGGTGCATCGAGCTATATGTTGGAGAGCGCTCCTGCTATCGCCAAAACAACACATCTCACACACATTACCATTTCTGCCGTACCATTTTAATTACTTAAGTTACATAAACGAAATATGAATTTATTCATTATTTTTCTTACCTTATCTTATCAGTAGGTGTTACTAATATGCAACTGTCTACTCGTTTTCTCCCTTAACAATAAAGGTTTTTTCTGGATGTAAAATATTATAAGAAGTCATAGATTATTTAACATCCATTAAAGAAAGTTCTTTAATACTGCACGTTTGGCCTAGTGGTTTAACGGTCACCACACCGTTTCCTACTTCGCCAAGTGTCGTGGGTTCAGATCCCACGTAGGACAGCACTTTGTGTGATCCACAAATTGTTGTTGTGAGTATCCGTTTCATGTATGTTTGTAAAGTTCCCCGCGACACAGGATTTATTCCTAGTGCGGGAGTTGTCTTTAAAAAAAAACTTAGTACCTTAACGACTATTGGTTATTTCTGGTAAATTAAAAAAAATGAATCCTAGCTAGATAGATTTATCGCCCCCGGAAACCCCCTGCAATGCCCTGCATGCTACATTTAATGAAAATCGTTGAAGCCGTTTCCGAGATTCAGACTATATACTGTTATTTATATAAATATTTATACAAGAATTGCTCGTGTTTAAAGGTATTAGATAAGAACGTGATGATCGGTTAAGCGGGTAAGGCATGAAAACGCAGAATTAAACAAACTCATTTTCACTTTAAGGAAATTTATATGACTGTACGAGTGGTTTAATGGTTTAAGTGGTTAACTCACCTCTACCTATTGTAGGTTCGATTCTATAATAGTACAACACTTCGTGTGATCTACAAATTTAGATATGAGTCTCGCTATTCTTTGTGTCCAGGTCATGTATACCTGTGAAGTTTCTGCGACACAGGATATCATATTCCTAGAACATTAGTAGTATTTGAAAAAAAGCGATGTCCAACATAAATGTGAGTAAAGCCGCAGGTTAAATTTAAAACCATTTACACTATATCAGCGCTGATGTCATGTGTAATATGAATACATTTATTGCAATTTGCCATAAAAATAAGACCCAAATCGCCTTTGTATTTAACATGTCTTTCAATCATACAGTTACAGTGGTAAAAGCAAACAATACATTTAACGTAAGGATGTGATAATTTTTGCACCGTTACTTAAATTTGTATAGATTTTTAAGTGACCGTTTTCAGGATTCCGTACCTCCAAATAAAAAACGAAACTATTTTAGATTTTTTATTTAATAGGCGGGCAAACAAGCAGGCGTATCGCCTGATGGTAAGCGATTACCGCCGCCCATGGACACCTGCAACACCAGAGGCGTCTCAAGTGCGTTACCGGCCTTTCGTGGATGGGGGAGGGGAGATAGGGGTATGGGCCGCCGGTATCCTCACTCACTCAGTGAAACACAGCGCAAGCACTATTTCAAACCGGTTTTCTGTGAGGCCGTGGTATCACTCCGGTCGAGCCGGCCCATTCATGCCGAAGCGTGGCTCTCACACGGTTATATAGAGATAGAGAATTAGTCGTGCTACTGTTTATCTATTATAGCAATACTAACTGTGCCCGCTACTTCGTACACGTGACATTTGGATTTTCAGGTCAATTTAAATGTTTCACCGTTTAAACCTTTCCTGGACTACGGCAAACATTTAAAAACCAAAATCAGCTAAATCGGTCCAGCCGTTCTTGAGTTTTAGCGAACAAACGAACAGCAGTTGATTTTTATATATAACAATATTAAATTCGATTAAACAAATTTCCTATTATACTAAACTAGTATACTTTTAAACTATTAATTTACTGGTCATTTTCTTCTAAAAAGTTAATAGTCTATACTGAAATAGTAAATATCTAAATACTGTGCGTAAAACATTTAATCTATTCAATGTTTTTAAGACAAACGGAACCCTCTTCACGCGAGTTCAACGCACTTTGCCGTTTTTTTAAACGTCTTATCTCTGCGATGTATAAGGTTAACGAGGCTTGACTTCGCATAATGGAAATGGTACAGTAATATATTCAAAACATACAGGCTGTATTTAATCGAGCATTATACACCCTTAGCGCTTTATTCCTGGAATTGGAGACTTTCCTTTTGGTCCTTTGGATAATAAGCTGCTAAGCCATAGGTTCGATTCCCTTGCAGGATATGTAAAAAAAAACAGTACAACATTCATGAGAGTTGCCGAAAAAAGTGAAAGTTTAAAATTATAAACACACAAATGTTTATTATTTTTGAACATTAAAATTATTAAAATTAACACTGTTAACATTTATCTGGTTTTGACATCTATCGGCACTCTAGGGTTAACATGCCTCTGAAGATGTCAATGACGACGTACATGAATATACTCTCCATAAAAGTTTTCAATTCAAAGAGGACTCTGTAGAAAAAAAAATACAGATCTCTAACCCAAATAAACAGTTTCCGTGTTAAAAAGTGATCATTTTTTTTATGACTGACATTTTTATTAACGAACAGATATTCAGAGCGAAAAGTTGTAAACTTAGTATTGTATATTTAATCACACAAAACCTTACAATTAATTCAATTAAGAACTTGTTACAATAACGTTACGAACGACAAACAAGCTTTACTTTCGTTTACAAGCTTAGTAACTTGTGTAATCAGTAAATCAGTTTAGGACGAGGCTCGTCGATCATTCTATAAACTTAGTAATTCAATCATAATGTACCTACTTATTTATTTCCAAGTGTCTTGAAAGCACTTTGGTTTATATCGTTAAACTGTAAACAATAAGTAAGCAACGAGAAAATGTAATCAATCTAATAATAATAATAATTTGACACATCCCACTTGACACAATCGTTTACATATATCGTTAATCTGTAAATAATAAGTAACGCGTAACGAGAAAATGTAGCAAATCTAATAATAATAATAATTTGACACATCTCACTTGACACAATTCGTGTGGTGACGGATTTAGAATACAGTGTCACCACTTCTATTTATCTCATGGGTATCGTAAGAAGTGACTTAGAGAACAAACTACGCAGGGCAACCTTAGTGCAAAAAGAAGGAAACCCTTCTTTTTACGTGTGGCAACCCCCTGTCACCCCACCGGGGTTTACAGTGGGGTAGTGTATCGGAATCGGACCGACTTAAACCACACGGTGTGCCACTCTGCGCCTGACATAGGAGGGATCCGGGAACTGCTGTTATTAGGATATCCGGTTCTCTCCTAGTAGATGGCCCGCATTGATGCGGCCCATCTACTATTAAATTAATAATAATAATAAAGCTCTTTATTTTACCATATTATGTACTAGTGGTTGCCCGTGGCTCCGCCTGCGTATATGTCGGTTATCGTGGCAAATAGTAGCGTATATGTTATTCTGATGTATAAGCTATATTACTGTAAAGTTTCATCTAAATCCGTTCAGTAGTTTTTGTGTGAAAGAGTAACAAACATCCATCCATCCATCGTTACTTACAAACTTTCGCGTTTATAATATTAGTATAGATATAGATTAACAAGGTTAACATAAATAGTAAAACTTAAACTAGGAAAGTACAATTGGTAGCCTTATTGTCCGGAGGCAATCTCTTACAGGCAACTGTGGGATGGAAAAAAAAGAGCAGGGATGAAATAAATTCTTCAACTTGAAATGAACTCATTACGCCAGGGTGGTACAGTAGGCATTAACCTCCTTTCGTAGGAAAAGCTTGTGTCCAGTAGTGCACTATTAAAGACTAGTCATCATCGTGTTCATCATACAATTGTCTTGGATAGGAATCGAATTCACAACTTCCGACTTAGCAGTCAGGGTCACTAATTACTAGACCAACGTTGATCTCTTTTGTGTTTATGTGTATACAAGTGTTTATAAAACGCGTATTTTTTAATATCAGTAAAAAAAAACACCTCAAAATTATTTACTTATGTTCTAAATTTAAGTATATATTGATGAATCGTTCAGAACATCCTGATGTTCCAAAAAAATGAGGCTATTATATATCATACTAGCTCATCCGGCAAACGTTGTTTTGCCATTTAAAAAAAATAAAAAATTGGGGTATAAAAAATAGATGTTGGTCGATTCTCAGACCTACCCGATATGCACACCAAATTTCATAAAAATCAGTCCAGCCGTTTCAGAGGAGTATGGTAACTAACATTGTGACACGAGAATTTTATATATAACTAGCTGACCCACGCAACGTCGTTTGCGTCTCCTATTGCTCGTAGCGTGATAATTTTCCTCCGTTTTGAAACATTTTTCATTGTGCTCCGCTCCTATTGGTCTTAGCGTGATAATATATAGCCTATAGCCTTCCTCGATAAGCGCGCTATCCAACACTGAAAAAAATTTTCAATCGGACCAGTAGTTCCTGAGATTAGCGCGTTCAAACAAATAAACAAACTCTCCAGCTTTATAATATTAGTATAGATATATGATAACATGTTGTAAAAGGAAGCCACCTTATACAACAAACGAAAATATTTTTGAGTTGATTTGGGATGCAAAGCGTTAATATGAGTTCAGAATTTGTAGCTCTGTGAAGACAAATACAACCCAACCTAACCACAAATTTCAGCATTTCCGTTATTTAGCCCAACATGTGGTATAAGTGCAAATAACACGTGGTAAGGCTGAGCGGCACACACTCACTCAACATTCTCATCGCGAAAATATAAGTTTCCAACTTCAATTTGATTTAATGCGCACTTTCGTTAGATATTACTTGCATTCGATTGCCTCGGTTTAATATGTAGTTATCTTTCACATTTTTCCCATCTCATTCTTGAGTATATCTTAGTATACGTATTATCTGAAACACAGCGCTTCGTTGGACTTTCATTCAAGTTTATTTTCAGCGAATTTAAAAAACTAACTAGCCATAACCTACCTCAAGAATTAGACCATGAAATGCATTTTTTTTTCTAATCGGACTTGTGGTTTTCGTCATCATTAGTTTTAAACAAATAAATAATCATAATAAACTTTATTGTACTGTTGAAGATATTGCAGTACTATGATGCATCTCGAGATCACATATCGTGCTGACGATCAGCGGCTCCAGTGCGACGCTTCGCCGATTTTGTGCATTTTTTTTTATAAGTGACGACTTGGATTTCTAAATAATTTAAATACCTACGTGCACGAAGTCAGAAGCGTACTGTGCAGATCGCGTACTAATTACTATTCAATGAATTGGGTCTGTGTGTACCGAGTCGCGTGTTAATCGACTCGTTTAGTTTTATTTACGACGTGCAGTGAACGAATAGATCAGCTATAATTATGAGCATTTTGTTGCAAGTAAAAGTTGTATGAGAGACACTTACTGTTCTAATAACACTGTCTCAGAATCCAATTAAAACACAAAACCATGTCACTGTCACAGATGTATTTAGTTTACGGTAGCACTTGATGCGCGACGAGCGTACGCGAGGGAGATGCGGGCGTGCGGTGCGTGCGTTCGATGCAATGGCGCGGGCGCGACTGCCTCTTTGAACGGCTGAGTTGCTCAAGCGCCGGTGAAATGACTCCCGAAGTCGAACGAAATCGCATGAGTAAAATTGTTGGCAGTTTTATTAAGGACGGGTTGTTGTAAACGTAAAAGTGGTACTAATCATGTGTAAATAATTACACCGTACAGATTATGCGGTACGATGTAATAAATCGCACGATATTATACTTTATCTCGTTCAGTTAGATGCTTTAGGATAAACCTCCAGGTGTTAGCGATGATAAATGGTTTTAAATAAAAATGAAATATTCTCGTATGTATAAAAGGTGGTAATAATAATAAATTTAGGCGCGTAGGCAGGTGAGAAATATTTTGAAACATTTCCCCGTAAATAAAATCGATTCAACGTTATTCTATTAAGCGACTTCAAAAAAGGAGGAGATTCTCCATTCCACCGTATATTTTTTTATCTGTGTTCGCGGATAACTTCGTCGTTTATGAACCGATTTTGACGATTTTTTTTTAATGGAAAGGAGATATCCCAACGGTACCATGATAAGGTCACTAAGATCTGATGATGGCATCCAAGAGAAAGCGAGTCGAACCTTCAAGTCAATTTTTGTCAAAATTTTACTTGTTTTCTTTTTAAACTACTTCATAATCGATCAAAGAGTAGTGCAGTTAAAAAATTCAAATTCGATAAAAACTAAGTTTTGCTTAATTAGTGTTTATCCGTGTTGTGATGAGTTAAGAATACGGAGTGCCATCGTCCTTATTCATCCCAGAATAGGACAGCATCACTGTCAAGAGAAGGAAAACTTGAAACAAACGCTTTAGCAACCCATCTAACAAGCGTGGTATAGTATATATAGGCTAAAGTCTCCCTAGGGAGGCCTATATACAGCAATGGACTTTTAAAGGCTGTTGACTTAATGATGATGTGAGTATTCGCATAAATTGCAAACAACGTAAAATAACTTTTTAGAATTGATATTTTGTAGGGATTGTTTATGCAAGAGGTGGTAATATAGGCAATGAAATAAAAGAAATATCCGCAAAATTTATTTGTTAAGCATTACTAGCATTAGCTTAGAGAGAAAATGCTCTTGACAAAGAAAAGCAACTGAGTGTATTAGCTACATATATTGCAATCAATAAGCAGAAAACAAGGAAAAGATTATAATGAACGTTCTTTTTTTATACCTATCATAGATATTAATTAAACTAACGTAAATTTATAATATTTTTTAAATATTTTATTTACATTTTTTAAGTAACCACATTAATTATTCACTTAATCTTTCTTTAAACAAATAAATTGTTAAATCTTACTAAGTCTCTCTCAAGCTTTATTTTCCTTCTCCATTCATTATGCAAACAAAAGACATCAACGCGCACAGTCTGCGCATGCGCATATTTAAACAGATCGATTGCTTTAATTGGTTGTTATGTCGAATGTATTTCAGATTTATTTGTCTTACAAAAAGTAATCAATAAGTCTATTCTTGACTCTCGAAGAGAAAAAACTTATTTATATCAAATTGTTTCTCTTCAATCGATATGGCGTACAACTGGCCAACCAACTACACGGTTGGCCTAGTGGTTTAGGCGGTCGCCACGCCGCTTGCCAATTCGCCAAGTGTTGAGGGTTCAAATCCTACACGGGACAATACTTTGTGTGATGCACAAATTGTTGTTCTGAGTTTGGGTGTTAATTGTGTCCGTTTCATGTATGTCTGTAAAGTTTTCCGCGACACAGGATGTTTATTCCTAATGCGGGTATTGTCTTTTTTATTAAGAAAGAAAGAAAAACCTTATATATTTATGTTTTTCATGAGTACAGTAAAAATAAATACAAATACATATTATAATATTTTTTGAACGCCTGTGTGAACGCAGGCGGTAGTATAAAATTTTCATTTGTTAACTATTTGTTTATTATTTTGCAAAAAAGGGTAAACTTGTAAGGATATTGTCTTACCCGTGTAAAATGGCAAGAAACATAAGCTTGTACCATCATTCAAAGTCATCTTAAGATTCATATAAACCTGTTATTGTCTTACAAAGTAGTCTAGTTATAAAACGATAAATCAATCGCGTTGCTTTCATACATAGTACCTCACAAATCAACGACAAAGGATGTTGATATCAGATGTTCAGGGATGACGCAAGTTTCTAAATACCTATGTAATAAAGTGTATTGCTGTTTGTTAGTTTCATTTAAACTAGAGACACGCTGGACCAATTATTTTTATGTATTAACTGCCATAATGACTCTACTCTGCCTGATGGAAAGTAGACATAGTGGCCTGATTGGTAATAAATATACTTATATAATAAAATAAAAATTGATTTTATTGATCACTCGACTTTTATCTAAAACTCCTGTTAACGCACTTTACTGCAAAACTAGTATAAAAAAAGCGACCAAGTGCGAGTCGGACTCGCCCATGAAGGGTTCCAAAGCAACAAGTAACATAATATAAAAGTTCTTGTAGTTCGTTGTAACTTTGATCGATGTTTAATAATAGTGTTATTTTTTTGCGGTTTACTATTTATGACGCATTAAAAAAAAAATGCTAACTAGATTTCGTTCAAACCAATTTTCGGTGTAAGTTTACATGGTAATGTACATCATATATATTTTTTAGTTTTATCATTCTCTTATTTAAAAGTTACAGGGGGGAGGACACACATTTTACCACTTTGGAAGTGTCTCTCGCGCAAACTATTCAGTTTATAAAAAAATGATATTAGAAACCTCAATATCATTTTTGAAGACCTATTTTTTTGAGTTTCAGTTCTATGTATGGGGACATTGGGGACCCCCAAAATTTATTGTTTCTTTTTCTATTTTTGTGTGAAAATCTTAATGCGGTTCACAGAATACATCTACTTACCAAGTTTCAACATTATAGTTCTTATAGTTTGGGAAAAAAGTGGCTGTGACATACGGGACGGACAGACAGACATGACGAATCTATAAGGGTTCCGTTTTTTGCCTTTGGCACGGAACCCTATAAACGTAATATAACACATACTATTTTTACATTTAATATAACATTAAAGTCTGATTTCCTCTATTTAAAATCCTCAGGGCTACAAATGCCACAGGGCCCTGACAGAGGTATGTACCACAAACAGGTTAACTCTGCAGGGCATCAAGGCATAGCAACTCACGCGGAAACGACGCAGCCGATGCACTGGCAAGAGGTGGATCAAAGGCAAGGGCAGTAGACTCAGAACCAATACTGCTCTTACCAACTGCTTGACTGCGACGGACACTGCAAAAACACCAAGGTAGAACACCAGACATGTTGGTCCAACCTTGTGCCTGCAGGCAGACTAATGCGGCCCTCCCGACTATCAACCCCGGGTTGTCACGAAAGCAGACGCAACTCAAGAGGCCA
The DNA here is from genome assembly GCA_949125395.1 of Diaphora mendica. Taxonomy (NCBI): domain Eukaryota; kingdom Metazoa; phylum Arthropoda; class Insecta; order Lepidoptera; family Erebidae; genus Diaphora; species Diaphora mendica. The sequence continues at coordinate 39,321,882 of OX421311.1, read as the reverse complement.
ATGCTTCCATTCTTAACTGGAGCAATAACTGGTCATGCACTACTAAACAAACATATTTTCACTCTAGGTGTAACATACAGCCCCCTATGCAGAGCATGCATGGAAGAGGAAGATACAGCAGCCCATGTCATCATGGCATGTCTTGGGGTTGCAGGATACCGGGCGAGACACCTCGGATCGCCGAGGTCACTTCCAGAAGTCGTTGGCAACCTAAAGGGTCTGCTAGGCTTCCTGGAGGAACTGGATTGGCATGAATAATGCCTGACTCATCACGCAAAATAGGCGCTTTAAAGTCGTCAAGTTGCAGAAACCTAGCTAATCAAATCAATCAATCAGTATTGAAGTATAATAATAAATATTTCGGACATCTAACACACAACGCCATCTATTGCCAAGCTAAGCAGAGCTTGTGTTATGGGTACTAGACAACTGATACAAATACATATATACTTTTTTATGTAAATATATACATATCTTACATACATAGAAAACACCCAAACTTTGAAACAAATATTTGTATATCATACAAACATTTGGTCTGACCCGGGAATCGAACCGGTGACCTCATGATCAGCAGTCGCACACGCCAACCGCGTGACTATTGAGGCAATTAAAATAATAATCACCGTCTCTAACTTTTTCTATTTTATTAACACCCGTAAAGATTTTAAAAGCTAGTTCTGAGAAGCCATCTATTTAAGCAGCTATATTTAAACAATAAAAAAATTAACGATAATACTATTCAAATCATAATTTAATGAAGCACTCGTAGAATCCAAGAGTTCTGACATTAATTGGACTTGAAATGGATTCGGAACTGAATACGAAGCTGTCGGGAATATGACAGCCTGTTTCCGTATTACCAGACATTTATTCAAACGAAGCTGGAATCTATTATAACTATTAAGATATTTTATAAGTGCCTTAACTACTTAATGTATATATTATAATTTATTACCTTAAATATGTCAACCGTCACCGTTTCAGGGTGGTAGAAATACGCTCTCAAACTAAACGGTTCGGTTCTTATTCCTTGTGCCGACCAGTCAAATACTGGAACTCACTACCAGCGCACGTATTTCCTAGCCACTATGATCCCGGGTCCTTTAAGCGGGGCGATAAAACGCATATCACTAGGCCGACATAGGATGGATCACCATGTGGCATTGTCCACATTCGCAATGAGGATGGTGACCACTCTTAGATTCTGCTCATGCTTTCGTTTAGACAGAGTAGAGTAATTTTGGCAGCTTCTCCCATAAATATACATATAACCTCCATAAAATACAGCTAAAGCGGTGCACGACAGCCCTACAGCCGAGTGAAAGTGATAGCTACGGTATAAAAATTAGTCGCATCTCTGGTGCGCTTGCGTCGCCGCGTCGCAACTCGCCGGGAAAGCCGACGGCTGTCAAATTTACTTGTCAAAGAGCCGCTTGTAACACCGAAGTGAGTTTATAAATAATGCTAGCTGACCCGGCAAGCATTGTTTTGCCATAAAAATAAAAGTTTAGGTGTGGGTCACCCTTATCATTTAGGGGTATGAAAAATAGATGTTGGCCGATTCTCAGACCTACCCGATATCCACACAAAATTTCACAAAAATCGGTCCAGCCGTTTCGGAGGAGTTTGGTAACAAACACCGCGACACGAGAATTCTATATAAATAATTTAAATTGTTGTTTACAGATGATTTTAATTCCTACATAACAATTATTTGCAGCGAACCACAATAGGCTGGTGATGATGATGATTATTACAATTATAAACATTTTCAGAAAAACGAATAAAGTTGCAATTGGTGGTATAAGATAGTTATTTTACTAAGTCAGTGACGTTTTATCTGTCTAAATATATGTATTTCTTCTCTCAATTTTATTTACTTACCATAAATATGTAGTAAATAAGAAAGTCAAAAAATAATGCGTGGTCCCTTGATTAGGTTTACTTGATTAGGATTAGGAACTCCATCAGAAAGAATAAGATTACAAATTGATGAGTAACAATTGCCGTATCTGTTTTTACAAAAATTGGTAACCTCTAACTAAACTATTACACTACATCGCCACTAAGATCTGGACCAATCATCAGTATCCAAGCAAAACTGAAAACAGTGACAGATGAGGCAAGGAGCATCAGTAAAATTTAGAGCAAAATTAAGTTAAGATAAGATTCCTAACCTGTAGAGATGGGAGACTACTTGTAGCCACTCTCTGCGACACCCAGGGCACAAAAACTTAACATTTAAAACAATCTAAGTCGTATATTGCAATTTATTTCTAAAAAAAAGCTTAAACACAAATATATTTTATTTCTATCTTCATTGTGGAGTAATAAATCCAAACTACGGTGTGTATGGCGGGCATTTTACCGCTGCTGTTATAAAAAGTGTAATTGGAGACCGTGTGTATCGTAAATCTATCTTTTACCAGGTTTATGCGATCTCTCTAGGGTCTACCCTTTATGGCTTGTTGATGTGTTACTAAGAAGTACAAAGTACACGTGTTTTACTGTTTAAGGACTTTGGTAGAATTATTTATGGTAAATTTAAATCCATTTAGCTGATTAATAATCCATTAAGTCCATTGGTAACTAAAATATTTAAGTCCCCTAAATATTTTTCTTATCTATTTTCTTTCGGGTTTTAACCAAAAATAAACGCAACACAAAAATATATTTAATATCATCTCTTTCCAAAACTGTATTACAAAAATAAAATATTGCAAAAACTTCTAGCCAAGTAACCTCAGAAGTAAAAAAAGGTTGACAATCAAGCGTTAAAATCAATTAATATAAGCCACTTTGAGAGATCAAGCAGAATATTGTTACATTTTACTATAAATGCCTGCAATAACAGTTTTACTACGTCTAAGTTCCCAAAAAAATGCTGTGTGAAAGAAATTGATGATATACTCCTAGTCGGTTTCGGCCACGGCGGCCAGTCTCAACGTAGGCCAGCCCACTGCGCAGGAGATATTGTAGTGCACAAGTTTGTACGCAAACACAAGTGCACTCTCTGTTCCTCACTCTCATAAAAAATAAGAAATGGATAATAATAATGCAACACTACCAGTGGTAATAGTATTTACAACTATAAAAGCCTCTGAGCGTCATAGCATGTGTCCACGGACCATCTGTGACCTCTCCAATCCAGCCTGTTCCATTTACCTCCATCAAGTCATGTGTTCATCTAGCTAGGGATCATCAAATATATCCGAATAAAACAATTTTATAATAACTGCATCTCAAACTCATCAATTGCTGTATAATTCAATAAATGTTTCAGTATAAAACACCCTACTGACATTGTATCCTAAATATGTAGGTAAACCGTCCGATAACACGAACATCACGCATCCAAATACACGCGACAACGTCATGAGACAATTCAATTTATATTGGAAACCGTATAAATTGTGATATTTTATAAATACTTTAATTAAAGACTACAAATCAGATAAATCAACTTTTATTCACAAACTCCAAAAATCAACTCTAGTGCTCATTCGGGATCTGGGAGTTGAACACAAGTTGTTGACAGAGTGGAAACAACGTCTTGCGTGTTGTGAGTGCAAGGCGCGATGCTATTACTGAAGCACTCTTTGAAAGCTAATGAAGAAAGCATGGAAGGTTGCTTTGGGAAATACCTTTGCCGGATTGTGGAACCCCCTTTCACGTAATGTGGTTACTTTCCAGATAAGGTTGCTTCGGGAAATACCTTTGCCGGATTGACGACTATGTTCTCAAAAGAAACTACAGCTTGGGGAAGCAGACCGACAATTTTCCCCAGGAGCAGAAAACCTCCATGAGCTTTTTTTTCTATGGAATAGGCGGGCAAACGAGCAGACGTATCGCCTGATGGTAAGCGATTACCGCGGCCATGGACACCTGTAACACCAGAAGCGTCACAAATTCGTTGCCGGCCTTTTGGGGATGGGTGGGGCGGTAAGGGTAGGGGATTGGGATATGGGCCTCCAGTACCCTCTCTCACTTCGTGAAACACAGCGCAAGCACTATTTCACACTACTTTTCTGTGAGGCCGTGGTATCACTCCGGTCGAGCCGGCCCATTCATGCCGAAGCGTGGCTCTCCCACGGTAGACGGTTTTTCTTAAATACGGTAGTGAAAATTTTTAATTTAAATCACTATTAATCTATTACAGTTTTATAAAAGCGAAATCATTTTTTGTAGCTATAAATAGGATACGTACATAATGTGAACTTGAAGAACCACTCAAGTTCAAGTTTATTCAGTAATCGTTACTGGCATGCAATGGTTTCCTGAAGAATGAACAACGTGAATAAATTTACATTTACTTTAAAAAATTGAACTTGAAATTACAATTAGTTTGAGACATTGTGATGAAATAAATAAAATTATTAACTATATAAATATTACACGTCTAATTATTAGAATAAGTTTAATACTAAGATTTAGACTAATTACTTTTATGTGTTTCACTTTTTATGACGTCATGCACTGCATTATACTATTCCAAATGTACCTGCTTGATAAAGCACATTTGAACTTAATCAGACATTGACGATAAATAATGCATTTTTGGGATATGTGCCGTGTATACATAGTTACACACATATGCATTTAGTAAAAATCGGTTATTTTAATATTACAAACAGACACTCCAATTTTATTTTTTTGTATAGATAGTGTAAGTGAAATGTAAACTGTACCATTATATATATATATCCATATCTTGAGCAACCAAGAGCTACTTCTTTACTGTTGTTATCGATGTTATCGTCACAATGCATCTGCGATCTTCTTCCAGGGCGATTGATTAGAAAGAATGAATTACCGTCAAGTTTAGAATCATTCAATTTTTTTTGAACTTACTTATTGTAATATTAATTATCTGACAAAAACTGGTAGCACTGGATCGTAATATCGTGGAAATGAGCCTGGTGTACAAGCATACAGATAAAACATAATTAATTCCTAACTGTTCCTAATTTGAGTACGGTACCACGAATACTTCGCCCTTTAATAGATTAAGGTCATAAATTTATTCTTGAATGCACAAACATTGAATAATGAAATCCTTAAAGACAAACATGAGATAGAAACATGTGGTAACCACGCCGAGTGCGGGGCTAATTATGTAGCGGTTTAATTAGAGCGCCCACAAAACCGCTGACTTTTCCCGTTCGTTGTGGCTTTGAATCCGTGACGCATTCCTATAAGCCGCAAAATATTACAACCTTATTTTTTCAATAACGAGTGAATTTAAAATCAAGTTTGTTCGCTATATATTATACACTTTGCGCTGTAGCATGGTGCGGGTAACAGTTTCGGTAACATTTCGTTTCACTCTTGAAAGTTGCCGCGATTTACAAATTATGACTTAGTATTTCAGCTGTACCACATTCGCAATATATTATATCATTAATACTTGTAGTAAATTAAATTAAACCAACCAGAATGTTCAAGTCTACAAATAAAATCAACTGTCACCCGCACCATGCTACAGCGCAAAGAGTATAATTAAACTAGCTATCGCTCATGTGATTTTTTCCGCAATAGCTGCGCCTACCCTTACGAGACGCAATGTTTAAACCATAATATTCAAACAAAAGTATCACTAGGCAGCTATGGTGTGGGTCACCATGCTGCACTGTTGCATTGTCTGCATACGCAATGAGTATGGTGACCACCACTCTTGGATTCTGCTTTAGCTTTACATCAGGCAGAGTAGTGTCACTTTGGCGGGCCCATACTTAAAAAAATATATAGCTGGATGTAAGACACCCGGAATGGACCAGATTGGCAATTGGCAATAGAAGAGGCCTTTGTCCAGCAGTGAACTTCAAAAGGCTGATGATGCTGTTTCAAACCATCAAACTGAGAATACGTTTAATATACATTATACCTATTCACGACATATTTATTAAGTGATTCAACCATAAAACAAACCGAATTCAGTCCTGCATTCATTACAATATCTAAGCTACTGCTCATTGAATTGCTTAATTTAGTATAGAACATACATTAAGAATGGACTGCTGCCTCGTTGGCGTTGAATGGTAGCGTACGGGACTGCTGTGCATGAGGTCTCCGGTTAGATACCCGGGTTGGACCAAATATTTGTATCTGCAAATATTTGTTACCGATTTTTTGAGTTTCCTTAGTATAAAATGATATATATCAAAAATAAATAATAAATAAAATTATAATAAATATTTCGGACATCTAACACACAACGCCATCTAGTCCCAAGCTAAGCAGAGCTTGTGTTATGGGTACTAGACAACTGATACAAATATATATATACTTTTTTTTGTAAATACATACATAGATGTATATGTACGTAAAAAAGTATATATGTATATGGTATTTATATCAGTTATCTTATACCCATAATGCAAGCTCTACTTAATCTGGGACTAGATGGCATTGTGTGTTAGATGTCCGAAAATATTTATTTATGTATTAATAAATAAATATTTTCGATAACTTTTTTTTTTCAACTTTCAATTTGGTCCAGTTCTTGAAGTTGGTTTTTTTTATTAAAAAATGTGATTATTTTACACAAAAAAACATACATTCCTAAACTTTCATAGTTTAAAACTTTTTCCATTTAGTAAGCCTGTTCATTATGAGCAAAATTTTAACAACAAGTAGAAAACATAACAAACTTGAAACATTTTAATCAACATTTGTTTTAGTAAAATGTAATTAACCTAATTAGGTTGTTAGTTAAATATTTTAGCGGTAACTAAACTATGAGGATAGTGGCTGGCTCGCGGACAGCGGTAAACTATAGCCGGCCTAGATGTTGTTCGTTCCTTGAATACCTTAAAAGACTTAGTCTAAGGTGCGTTTGCTAGCGGTTCCTGAAATTCTTGACATTTATTTTATCTTCTACTTTTACAATTACTATGACAAAACGGTTTCAGTTTTAAGGATTTTTATTTACCTCGCTTGGCCTAGTGATAGACCCTATCTAACTATAAGCACAATCAAATGCACAGATATTTGTACTTGTGCACAAATAAATGTAAATCATTACATATATTATAAAATGAAGTGGCTGCCCGTTCTTGTACGCTTAGATCTTTCAAAATACGTAATAAATTAAACTGCGGCTTTTCCTAATAACCATCTATTAGGAAAAGCCGCATTTAAATTTAAAAATATAATTTACTAAAATCGATATTTTCAAAGATTTGCGTGCGAAGCCAGGGCAGGTCGCTATTACATTCTTCTTATTCTTCCTAGCCTTTATTATTCCCAAGATTTGGGGTCGGCTACTAGTTCAACCGGTTTTACCTGAATATCAGTTTTTACACGGAGCGACTGGCATCGGACCTCCGCAACCCTGAGGGTGAACTGAATTCGAAGGTTTAACTAGTTGTCGGTATATTTGAGGGCACTGACTTCCCAATAACGATTGTTATAGATGTTCATGACACGGATCGACGGCTTAATGTGCTCTCCGAGGCACGGGCGGGAAACACCGCTATCTTCCATACTCCGGGCTGCTATTAAGAATTTCTTGTTAGAAAAACCCAACAGCAGTTCGACCCGGAATTCGAACCCAAGACCTCTTGATCCGCAGTCGCTTACGCTAACCACTAGACCAACGAGGCAGTCCAGGTCGGTATTACATTATAATTACATAATACTAAAAGTGATCATAGTAATTTATATACCTCTATCTGACTTGAAATGTTTAATCAAACTAAATAAGCGTTAAAAATCTGTACTATCAAAAAAAAATACCTACACCTTGTCTAAATTTTTTTTAAAAAAAATGTTGTTTTGAGTTTTCAGAGTAGGTCATTTTTATTACAAACATATTTTATCGTTCAGGGTATACTTGTCCCAATTCCTGGGTTAGCTAGTAAGATCTAGAAGTATGATAAGTCTAACTGACACTGACGCCACTTATGGACTAAGAGCCCGTGAACCCCAGACTTTCGTTGTTTTATAAAAGCTGAAAGTTTGTCAGCGCATGCTCCCAACACAGGTAAAAACGATGGACTATTATAAAGTTTGGGTTACCGTGGCTTTGGCAGGTAAACGGTACCAAAGGTGTGTAAAATATCGATCTAAATTCGTCAAATAATAAAGCGCAATTTTTTGGTATGTACTACCAAAAAATTGCGCTTGTGTGTGTTGGAAGCATGCGCTGACAAACTTTCAGCTTTTATAAAATAACGAAAGTCTGGGGTTCACGGGCTCTTGCTCCATTAATCGCTGTCGCTTCAGCAACACGCTAACAATAGGGCCAAACCCTCCACACAACTAACACGTTGATTCGACGTAGGATTGGAAAGCGGGAATTACAACTGAATTAATAATGGAAACTAGGAATCATTGTGAGACCTGCGCTGTCCAACTTTGATAAAGAATAAGATTATATTGTACTAGCTGTTGCCCGCGGCTTTGCTCACGTGGAAGTTGATTATATGTATTTAATTAAAACTGCGTAAGTATCTATGAATACTGTGTTCATGTTTTTAAACGTATTTATTTATAATCAATAGTCCATTAAAATTTACTTTCATACACACTTTCGACCCTTATTTTAACCCCTTTAGGAATAGAATTCCCATAAATGCTGATATAAGTATTCATTTATTTGTAATCAAAAGCCTGAAGACAAAGTTTCAGGCTACTAAATAAAAAATGACGGACTTCCAGTCTAGCCTAGGGATAGAATATCCAGAAACGCTTAAATACGTATGTCATCATCGTCATCGCAGTCCACTGCTGGACATAGGCATCTCCAATTGCACGCCACTTGGTTCGATCCTCAGCTTCTCTCATCCAGCTCCTGCCAGCCGTCTTAGGCTGATCATTATTCCACCTGGCCTGTGGACGTTCTACGCTACGTTTGCCGAGACGCAGTCACCACTCGCGAACCCGTTTACCCCAACGGTTATCAGTTCTGCGGCTAATATGGGCAGCCCCCTGTCACTTCAGCTTGCTTATCTTGTGGGCTATGTCAATGACCTTGGTTCTCTACCGGATCACCTCATTATTAATGCGATCCCTTAGAGAAACGTTGAGCTTTTGTGATGAGAAAAATTAATCATTATTATTATTATAGCCCTCTCCATAGCACGCTGAGCGACTTTGAACTTGTGGACCAGCCGTGTCGTAAGTGTCCACGTTTCGGCACCGTATGTCATGACAGGTAGGAGGTATTGATTGAAGACTTTCGTATTTAGGCACTGTGGGATTGACGATGAAAAGACCCGACGAAGTTTCCCCAACGCTGCCCAACCCGGCTGAATTCTCCTGTTCACCTCGTTCTCGAAGTTGTTTCTACTTAACTGCAAAGTCTGCCAGAGGTACCACACATATTTTTGAACAACTTCGAGAACGGCACCGTGAACCACAACCGGTTCCGGTAGAACATGTTCGTACATACGTATCTACTCATTTTTAATCAGTAGCCATAAATAAAGTTGCATGTTTCTAACTTCAAGAATGACGGACTTCCAAAATAACCTATATACGAAATTTCAACCCCTACTTGACCCCCTAAGGGGTGGAATATCCAGAAACGTTTAAATATGTATCTACTCATTTTGAATCAGCCAAAACACAAATTTTCATGTTTCTCACTTAAAAAATGACGGATTTCCTTACAAACTTTCAACCCCTATTTCACCCCTTAGGGGTAGAATATCCAGAAACGCTTCAATACGTATTAACTCATTTTTAAGCAGTAGAACAAAACAATTTTTTATGTTTCTCACTTAAAAAATGACGGACCTCCTTACAAACTTTCAACCCCTATTTCACCCCTTAAGGCATAATATCCAAAAACTCCTAAATACGTATCTAATCATTTTTATTTAGTAGCCCAAAAATAAAGTTTCATATTTCTAATTTAAAAAATTACGGACATCCATACAAACTTTCAACCCCTATTTCACCCCTTTAAGGGTAGAATATGCAGAAACGCTGAAACACGTAACAATTCATTTTAAATCAGCAGCCAAAAAATAAAGTTTTATGTTTCTAACTTCAAAAATGATGGACTTCCAGACTGACCTATATACGAAATAACAACCCCTATATCACCCCTTAGGGGTAGAATATCCAGAAACGCTTCAATACGTATCTACTAATTTTTAATCAGTAGCCCAAAACTAAATTTTCATGTTTCCCACTTAAAAAATGACGGACTTCTTACAAACTTTCAACCCCTATTTCACCCCTTTAGGGGCATAATATCCAAAAACTCCTAAATACGTATCTAATCATTTTTAATCAGTAGCCCAAAAATTAAGTTTCATATTTCTTATTTAAAAAATTACGGACTTCCATACAAACTTTCAACCCCTATTTCACCCCCTTAAGGGCAGAATATCCAGAAACGCTTAAATACCTATCTACTCTTTTTTAATCAGTAGCCCAATAATAAAGTTTCATATTTCTTATTTGAAAAATTACGGACTTCCATACAAACTTTCAATCCCTATTTCACCCCTTAAGGCATAATATCCAAAAACTCCTAAATACGTATCTAATCATTTTTATTTAGTAGCCCAAAAATAAAGTTTCATATTTCTAATTTAAAAAATTACGGACATCCATACAAACTTTCAACCCCTATTTCACCCCTTTAAGGGTAGAATATGCAGAAACGCTGAAACACGTAACAATTCATTTTTAATCAGCAGCCAAAAAATAAAGTTTTATATTTCTAACTTCAAAAATGATGGACTTCCAGACTGACCTATATACGAAATAACAACCCCTATATCACCCCTTAGGGGTAGAATATCCAGAAACGCTTCAATACGTATCTACTAATTTTTAATCAGTAGCCCAAAACTAAATTTTCATGTTTCCTACTTAAAAAATGACGGACTTCTTACAAACTTTCAACCCCTATTTCACCCCTTTAGGGGCATAATATCCAAAAACTCCTAAATACGTATCTAATCAGTTTTAATCAGTAGCCCAAAAATAAAGTTTCATATTTCTTATTTAAAAAATTACGGACTTCCATACAAACTTTCAACCCCTATTTCACCCCCTTAAGGGTAGAATATCCAGAAACGCTTAAATACGTTTCTACTCTTTTTTAATCAGTAGCCTTTAAATAAAGTTTCACGATTCTAACTTAAAAAATGACGAACTTCCATACAAACTTTCAACCCCTATTTCACCCCTTTAGGGGTAGAATATTTAGAAACGCTGAAACACGTGTCAATTCATTTTTAATCAGCAGCCTAAAAATAAAGTTTCATGTTTCTAGCTTCAAAAATGACGGACTTCCAGACTGACCTATATACGAAATAACAACCCCTATTTAACCCCTTAGGGGTAGAATATCCAGAAACGCTTAAATACGTTTCTACTCTTTTTTAATCAGTAGCCGAAATGTAAAGTTTCATGTTTCTTACTTAAAAAATGACGAACTTCCATACAAACTTTCAACCCCTATTTCACCCCCTTAGTGGTGGAATATCGAAAATTCCTTTCTTAGTGCTCACTTACGTTATATAAAGAACCTACATGCAAAATTTCAGGATTCTAGCTTCAGCGGTTTGGGCTGTGCGTTGATCTCTGGGTATGTCAGTCAGTCAGTCACCTTACTCTTTTATATATATAGATGTGCGCTGTAGGTAATATTCCGTAGCAGAATAATAATAACAGAATGTTATATATAAGTACTATTTAATATTTATGTGTTAGATGACAAAGTCGGGAGTTTAAAATGAAAGAAACAGTAAAGTAAGAAGGAGAGGCTAATGTTCAACAGTGGACTAATAAAAACTGATAATGAAGTAAGATGTAATACCAATAATCCGTACCAAAAGGAACTTTATTTGTGGGGATGGATACGGAACATAAGTAAAAGGTCTACACTATCTTGTCTTGCATTTCTTTCTGTAAATGTCTAAAAAAACATAGTGAAATTAAATTATTAACACCCACAACCATATGATCTCAGTCTAGGTAAAGTCTATATTTCTAAACACATTTTTATGGATAAAATATACCAGGACACAGAAAAATGATAGTGCTTATCGAATCAAATTTTGTCTGATCTGCAAGTATTTGTTTCCGAGTTTCGGTGTTTTTAGTACGTATAAATGCAGGGCGAACATATTTCGAAGTTTTAACTACATAGTTGTTAGTTCGCATATGCTATCCGCTAGACCAACGAGGGAGTCAATGACCACACTATTACAATTATACTAGTATTGTATCTTAAATAACGTCTGAATCACGGCTGTGCATGTCGAGGATATTACTAAGCAGTGAGATGTAAATGATACAAAGGTGAATGTGGTTTGTTGCATAATTGATACATCGATTTGTAATGTGTGACTCATTTCCTGTGACGATCAACACGTCTGATTGTTAACATGTTAAAGACAATGCTTCAATGGTGGAAAAATAGACATGTCAGTTACATTGGTTTTGTTTTTTTTAATTCCACAGCTTTTTTGATGAAATAAATTTAAATTATATAGATGACGATAGAAAAAGTAGGAATCCATAAATTTCAACAATTAGAACTGCTATAGATATCAATGTCCTATCATATTTATTTTTGTAAATGTGCAATTAAAAACCTTAATCGGACATATCACCGAATAGTATTTTATTTTTAGGAGAACATGACTTAAAGGAAAGCGCAAATGCACGCATGAGGCAAAACATTTTGATATCAACAATGTGATTTCTTTAAGGCTTTAATATTTTCTTTTTGTATAGCAAAACCCTAGATCAAAATAGTATTCTTTGAACATACAATCAATTCAATTTTTTTTAGGAAACAAAATATTATACCATGTTTTATAGATGCCAAGTAGATTTGGACTCATCGGCAGGTCTTTCATTACTGGAAAAACTGTCTGTTGATCAATTAAAAGTGTTCCTAGTGTATCTCAGTATAAACTAAATATGACTACATATTAAAATTCTAAGAAATTAATCTCATTATTACCTAGACAGTAATTCAGACAATAGATACGAGAAACTCAGATAAAGTGAAGTATTTTAGTTCGCTTATAATGAGACCCATAAATATTACATAAGTAGTCGCATCCCCCACAAGTGAGCATTAATCGTCTTATCTAGCTACCGAGTTGGTACTCGCAATCTGTCTAACAGATATAATCGGCGGTACTACTAGACATTCTCGAATGGAAATTATATGATGGTAAAGTGAGAACTAAAGTCATAAAGTAATTTAGTAGTGTACTGTTAGATGTAGGCCTCTCGCTAATTGGGAGGTTTTGGCCAGACTAGTTAGTATAGAGTTTGTGGTAAGTTTTCCTTCTCATTACAGTACTGGTCCTGTACAGTGTGTTCCCTTACTGGGTATTCGCGGCACCTACGGGAAAGACAGGGATATTGACTGCCTCGGTGGCGCAGTGGTAGTGAATGCGACTGCTGTGCTTGAGGTCTCGGGTTCAAATTCTGGGTCGGACCAAATGTTTGTGTGATCTACAAATATTTGTTTCGGAGTTTGGGGGTTTCCTATGCGAATACATATGTATGTAAATATATATGTATGTATTTACAACAAAAAAAAAGTATATATGTATTTATATCAGTTGTCTAGTACCCATAACACAAGCTCTGCTTAGCTTGGGACTAGATGACGTTGTGTGTTAGATGTCCGAAATATTTATTTATTATTTATATTATTATTATTTATTGAGTTACACACCTCTTTATCCCACCACTGGTGACCTTCGTGTCCATTCTTCATTTGTCAAAACACAGAAAAAGTTAAGCATATTTTTCAATCACTGTTTGAACTAGGACTGCATGCTATCTTACATGCATTTTTTCATACTAGGTAGGGAAGGGGTACAAAAAGTTGAAGTTCAGCTATGTTATCCCAGACTGAAACCCGCAATCTGCTATAACATGGCTGAACTTCGTTTTTTTTTATGTGGAGACGTACCACTAACATCAGGCGACTACAACTCAAATAATAGGCGTTATTGAAGTTCTGTAGAAAGACTGTTGTTGGACTTTTTCGGTTTCCAACTAAACGTGACGGTTACCAGGCGAATGTGCCCAAGTATAGTTTTCCCACGGTTAAACCAACTTACTACATTTATACCAGTTTTACAAATCAGATCAAAACAATTAGTAGAGGCTAGCAATAAACAATGTGTTTTCTCGCTCGCTCATCATGAGTTACAAAGCGAGCCGAAGACCTAGCTTTAATTGCCACTAATCGAGAACACTATCTAGATTCTTTCGCTGCTTGTCAGTGTTAGGGTGAGGCCGCGAAACGTACTCCCGTTCCGCTTTTTAATACTAATTATCAAATTAATTAGGCCTATGTGCATGCTATAGAAATACTTTTACAATGATATTGATAGTTCCAGACTTGTAGTTTACACAAAGTTTACAAATTGAATAAATTGTAGCTTTCTGAATCGAGAAAATTCAGAATTTTTCAATTCAGACGTGAGGAAAAAATAATATTAACTTAATAATGTCTGTCCTGTCCCCCTAGCCATGTTGCAAGCGCTCTTCTTTCTGCAATCGTTAACGCATAAATTCTCGTGTGTCATTGGCTAATCTTAAAATTAGAATGAAGAACGCTTGCAACTTGGCTAGGGGGGCTGAATAGAAAAGGCTGTGAACTTAGAATAATAATGAATTCTAAGGCTGTGAAGCTGTTTGTTTTTTTTTTGTAATAGACGGGCAAACGAGCAGACGTATCACCTGATGGTAAGCGACTACCGCCGCCCATGGACACCTGCAACACCAGAGGCGTCACAAGTGCGTTGCCGGCCTTTGGGGTATGGGGGGGGGGGTTAGGGAGATAGTGGCAGGGATTGGGGTATGGGCCTCCGGTATCCTCACTCACTCGGCGAAACACAGCGCAAGCACTATTTTACACCGGTTTTCTGTGAGACCGTGGAATCACTCTGGTCGAGCCTGCCCATTCATGCCTAAGTGTGGCTTGATTTCACGATTTGACGATAGAAAACCACCTGGTTATTATAATGTCCAAATATTTTCGCCTCATACTATTTACGAGGAGTGCTTGGAAGAAGATTTCAAGAAAAATGGAAGAAGAAAGCTCATTTCAACGATCTCTATTAAATTTGAGAAAAAATTTGGAAGTTGATTACTAAAAGTCTATTCAAAAGTGTTAAAATCGCAAATCCAAACCTTTTTCTATCTTCTATTCTCTTTGCACTCATTTTTGTTTCCTGTTTGCGATTAATACAAAATTTTTAATTTTGGAACGATATTTTTAGTTTGATTTCGAAACCCAACAGGAAGAGTAATAATTTTGGTAGTCTAGTTCTAGTATATTTGTATGTTCACCGTAGCTTCACTACAGAACCAATTTTAACAAAATATGAGGTATCAATAGATTTGTAACAATGTTCCGGCTGACATAGGCTATATATTTTTTTCAAAAGTTTTGTACGTAGTCGAGTATATATTAAAACATTTTCTTAAAATATTTTTAGTTTATCGTTTTGTGTTAAGTCTGTCTTTTCAAATAAAATTTCTAAGGTTCACAAAAGGTTAAATTATTTCACATTTAAATAGGGCCAAAAGGATCTTTAACATTAATGTCTCTAAGAAAAGTCGATCAAACACTTAATGGCCGTAACCCTGACTTTTATAGTCAGGGTTACGGCCATTAAGTGTTTGATCGACTTTTCCCGACCCTGAGCTGATCTAGTCGCAGAGCTCAGCGGAGTCGTTTCATGGCCTCGTCTTTAGTATCACATTGGGCTAAGGAGATAACATCAAGATTTATTTAATAACATAACAGTAGTAGCTACACAAAGACAGCGACACTAACATTTCGCGGAAACTAAAGCTATTAAATCTGATAACATATACACGTTAAATGCCCAAGTTTGGAATTGGAGCAGAACTGTAGTCCTTAGTTAAGCCTTCATAATTATTGTTATTACATAAGCTTAGATAATTATAACGAATTAATGTTTCATTGTAGAAGTATTAGTGTGGTGACGGATTCGGAACACGAAGTGTTAGCACCAATATGCATCCAGCGGCAGGTGTCGTAAAAGCCGACTTAACAACTATGCAGACAAGAGCTCTGCAATAGAGAAGGAAAACTGAACACAAACCCTATAATAGTCTGGTCAACGTAGCATAGCAGGATAAAACCTTTATTCTAAGGAGAGAGCTATGTTCAGCAAGTTCACTACTAAAGGTTGTTGGTGAAAACAATAATATTGTTACGAGCCGGGTATTTAATAAATAAAAGTAGTGGATTGATTACCAAAAAAATAACACAATATTTATTAACGACACTTTTACAACAATAATTCACTAAATCACTCATTAGTCGCACTAGAAAATCACATCGATGTTTATCCGCTGTATCGTGAGACAATACTGGCCCGTACGGCTAACACCCTCCGCTTTTATATGGCTATCGAAATATCTAGAATGATCCCTAATATTCGATAAAACATTCTGGACCAAATAGAATGTTCTAGAATTACTTGCATCTAGCGTTGAAAAATTGTAATTATCAGTCACAATCTCCACAGTCGTGCGCTACTTGACAGTAGATGGCGCTGTCCTCCGAATTTAGAACCTTCTAGACTGTAAGGGGCCCCTTTTAACTCATGACGCTACAATATGATCAGGAAATCATATTTTAATCAAGATTTTTATGCAATAAGGAGCAAACCAAACCGATGGGTTACCTGCTGAAAAATAACAACCGCTGCCCACTAACGCCTATAACTCGAGAAGTATTAATATATAATATGTAAAACTCATAAATCTAAATGTTTACGTTAATAAGTATGTATATTTGATTATAGCTAATTTTTCCCTCGATCTTCATAATTTTCTGTGGGCGTGCCATAAAAAAGACTTTTCAAACCATGCCAACCAATTCGGAATATTCGGGTAAAATTCGTAAAGAAAATACTTTTCATGACACAAGAGCGATAATAACTGTTCATATAGATTATACTGAGAATTACCCGTAATGGTCTTGGCACGGGCCCAAATCGTGGAGGAGGCAATTCTTCGAGGATTTACAAGTTATTTTTCCCAAACTACAGATTCTAAGCGCTAATGCTCATGACTTGATTATGTTCTAAGTTACAAGACATAGACTGTAATTACGAGACAATTTTTAAGATAGAATATGATAGAAACAGATTGGTGACTGGCTACACTGAGGAGAGAGACCATGTAATTATAAATCGACTTTTAATACGTTGTAATATTAAGTTTTAGTGTTCAAAATTCAAATATCTACAATTTCTACGAGTCACTCAATGGTCAAAATCCCACCATAATTCATTTATTATCTTTTTTTCTGCACTCTTCCTTCAGATAAACAATAATTGTGCCAAATTTCATTATTCTTCTATTCGCATAACTTTCGTAAAAAGAGGTGCAAAATTCACGTAATATTATATAGATAATGTATTTTTATTTAGTTTTTTTTTTATTAATGATAACTCCCACATTAGGAATATACATCCTGTGTTGCGGGGGACTTAACAAACATACATGAAACGGACACAAAGAACACCCAGACTCATAACAACAATTTGTGGATCACACATTTGTGTTGTCCCATGTGGGATTTGAACTCACAATACTTGGCGTAGTGGAAAGCAGCGTGGCGACCGCTTAAACCACTAGGTCAACCGTGCATTGAAGTCAAATTATGTATATAATTATGTGGATTCACGCATACTACGTTTATCGACTATGGGCCCGTGTCGAAAATTGATGTTGCTATCCCCTCTCCTTCACCTGTACTCAGTTGGACAGCTTACAAGTGACGGCATAGTACTAAATGTTACTGTTTTACGCCTCTGTATCTATCGAAAAAGATCTCCTGTTCACATGACCCATAAATTTTCGACACGGGTCCGTAGTCAAATGCACCTATGAAAATGAGTGACATTGAACATCTAATAACTTTAAACGAGGAATTCTTGTATATTATATAATCTGAACCTCGGAAACGGCTCGATCGATATTCATAAAATTTAGTATGCAGAGAGTTTCGGGGGCGATGAACCGAATCAGCTAGGATTCATTTTTAGAAAATTTACCATAAAAAAATATCGTGCAACACTAGGTCATCCAGGTACTTAAATTTTATCGGTAGAAAAAATAATATAAAAAATAAAGAAAAGATATTCTTCATTTATGCCTATTGATTTTTTTAGTAGTAATGAAACCAATGAGCCAAGAAAACTTTGAAACTTTTGAATAGTTGATCGTGTTAAAAAAAACAGTAATCACAGTGAATGTGTTGGTAATACCGAAGTAATCCTATTCATACAAACTATGGTATATACTTCGCCATTGTTTTCTAGTTTACTTAGACCATGATATAAACAAACTCACGTTTATTGATTTTCATCAACTTCCAAAAAGAAAATTGATAATGTAACAAATTTTGAAAATGAATTTTACATTAGTACGGTTTTTTTGGGGAATGTATCAGTTAAGATAAAACTAACATTATACGGAACCCACTCGTCAGAAATCCTACTCGCGACTGTTAATTTATTTTCATGGTTATGTAGCAAGTGATGAAAGTAATAAAATACCACAACAACTAGCAAATCATAACACAAATTACACAACTTTGATGTTTATTTATATGACATTAACATTGAAAAGAATTTACAATGTAATTAAATATTATTTTTGAATGTTTTCTCTCTCCGCTTTTGAAGAACTTGTAAGTATAGAAAGCTACATAAGTAGTAATAAGTTGAATTTAAAATAAATAAAAAACAACATTAAGATCTCAGCTCACCAAGTTTCTCATAATTTTTGTTGCGTTGTCACTTATCTGAAACAACATTCACGAGAGTACGAGAAAGTGTATTTGCAATCACAACAACTTAAGAAGCTTGTCCAAATAGCTTTTTTATTTATGTTTCTGCCAATCACGTCAATAATCCGCTTTTAATATTATGCCGAGACAGGCTTTCTGCTCACTGCCTGCGGGGCATCATGATTGAATAATGAAATGGAAATAGCAATGCTAATTAGAATGCTGTACCTAAGTTAGGCTCAGACAGTTCAAGAAATTATGGACGTAACATACAATAGAGAAAATATAACACCTGTTTCTTATCTTTAATCTAACCGTTAGTAATCAAAACATTTTTTTGATTTTACTATGTCTTAGACAGTTTTAAAATAAGGTCTTTAAATAAAAAAAAATATTAAAGCACCGTGTGGTGACGGATTAAGTCACCACCGCTATTTATCCCGTGGCTCATAAGAGCCAACTAAACGACATGAGATGCAAAGAGAAGGAAAACTAGACATAACTGGCTCGACCGGAGCGGTACTACCCTCTCACAGAAGATCAACGTAAAATGACAGCGTTCGTGCTGTCGTGTTTCGTTGGTGAGTACGAGGCCCGAGGCCCAATAATGCAGAAACATCACTAGGCCGCCATGGTATGGGTCACGCTACTCATTCGCAATGAATATAGTGACTACCAATCTTGGATTCTACTTATGCTTTCCATCAGGCAGAGTGGAGTCATTTTGGCAGACCCATACATAAAAAAGAAGCCTATTTCCAGCAGTGTAATAATTATTGTATTCTGTTGATTGATGAAAGCTTGTTTTCTTGTCCATGCCTAATGTTTTCATTTTAGTGTTACACACCGTCAGTCAAATTAAAATTGACAAATATATTGTAAAATTGTCAGGAATGGAATTCTGTCAGAAATAGTCACTCAGTTTAATCCTAATAGTTCTTAAAAATGAAAGTAGGTAAGAATCCTGTTTTCTATTTAATTTCGTGTTCTTTATGTATTATATACTAAACTTGTATGTTCCACATGTGAATCCTTATTGAAGATACAACATCCAGTAAGAGGATATTCAGTAAATAATTATTAACTTCAATGAATTCTAACAAAAACTAAGAAATTCCTACAACATATGTAATATTAGGTATAGGTATATAGGTATACCTATAATATGCAGTGGAGTTTCATAAGGGCACAAAAAAAATATACAGGATAGTTTTATATTTTGAAGCCCCTAATCATAAGCGTCTCATAAAAGAAATAAATTGTCCCCGTTTTAGAACAGTCGTCATTGATTCCTATGAGTCATAGCGTGATGTTATGTGGCCCATAGATCTTCTCTAAATTTGCTATCAAAAACTAAACAAATTTTCAATCTGAACCATTATTTATTAGTTTCTGAGATTAACACGTTCGACAAATAAACAAAGAAGAAACTCATCAACTCAACATCAACAATCCGTGGGAGAGCCACACCTCGGCATGAATGGGCCGGCTCGACCGGAGTTATAACACGGCCTCACTAAAAAGCGGCCAAGTGCGAGTCGGACTCGCCCATGAAGGGTTCCGCGGCAGCAAGTAACATAATATAATTTTTATTTTATTTTTATATTTGTGTTGATTGAATGAAAGGTAAATTGCAGTTTACGATTTATGACGTATTAAAAAAAACTACTTACTAGATTTCGTTCAAACCAATTTTCGTTGGAAGTTTACATGGTAATGTACATCATATTTTTTTTTTAGATTTATCATTCTCTTATTTTAGAAGTTAAAGGGGGGGACACTCATTTTACCACTTTGGAAGTGGTAAGTGTCTCTCGCGCAACCTATTCAGTTTAGAAAAAAATGATATTAAAAACCTCAATATCATTTTCGAAGACCTATCCATAGATACCCCACACGTATTGGTTTGATGAAAAAAATTTTTTTGAGTTTCAGTTCTAAGTATGGGGACCCCCAAAATTTATTGTTTTTTTTATTTTTGTGTAAAAATCTTGAAGCGGTTCACAGAATACATCTACTTACCAAGTTTCAACATTATAGGTCTAATAGTTTCGGAAAAAAGTGGCTGTGACATACGGACGGACAGACAGACAGACATGACGAATCTATAAGGGTTCCGTTTTTTGCCTTTGGCACGGAACCCTAAAAACCGGTGTGAAACAGCGCTTGCGCTGTGTTTCATCCAGTGAGTGAGGATACCGGAGGCCCATACCCCAAGTCCTCCCCCTATCTCCCTCCCTATCCCCCAAAAGCCGGCAACGCACTGGCGACGCCTCTGGTGTTGCCATCAGGCGATGCGTCTGCTCGTTTGGCCCCTATCTTATGAAAAAAAAAAAACTTTGTAATATTCATATTGATAACAATAATATCCAACTCTCAATATATCAAGATCATCAACCTCCCATTCTCCAGAGGCGAACTAATTAGGCAACAATTTTAATGAGCGGCTAATCTACAAACTAATACAAGTTGGAGTTAATCTTAGTGTTACAGTTTGTTAATTTAGGACCACGCTTTCTTCCCACGCGGGTGAAAGTGTTGCCACCTTGGTTTTAGTGTTCCGTAACTAAATGTAAGAGTTGGTAACACTGGAGTAAGAAACTATTGATTATGTATTATCTTTTTCTAGTCTGGTACTTTTAGTCTATTTTTTTTTTTGTTTGCAATAAAATAAAAGTAATTGAGTAACGTAGTTTTTATGCAGTTTTAAGAAAAATTGTTGCCACTGAAAAGAAATTTAGATAATCGTTTGTACTTTTGTTTTATTATTCACTTCTCTTTTCACTTCTATTTGTAACTAACTTTTGAATGAGTGTGTAGCGACTTCCACATACAGCGGCAACAACAAAACATAACATACTACAGAGCCATCTACCGAAGATACGTCGAACTACGGAGTAACGAAGGAAATGAAGAAACTACCAATTCTGAATCGCGCAATAGAAGTTCTCGCGCCAAATAACATATATACAATATCCCAACATCAACCGTGGGGCAGTTGGCCCGCCAGGCATGATCACCTCGCCTGGTCGGAGGATCCTCCCTTTGTGTTGGAGGGACATGACACCTGTCCTCCACAAGTGTGTTATATACACTCATTCAAAAGTTATATAAGCCCGCCAAAAGTAACTTTACTCTGCCTGATGGAAGACATGAATAGAACGAATTCAAGAGTAGTTGTCACCATACTCATTGCGAATGCAGACAATGCAACAATGCAGCATGGTGACACACATCATTTCGCTTCAGAGATGCTTCTGTATCATTTGGCCTTCGGTCTCGCACTCTTGAACGAAACGTGACAGCACGAATGCTGTCATTTTAGGTTGGTTTTCTGTGAGAGGGCAGTATCGCCCTGGTCGTACTGAAATCAGAGTGTATTCATCTTGAAAATTTGCATTTAAAATATATAGTTTCTGTTTTTAAAGTTGGCTACCTGACAAATGACATTATCATATAACCAAATGATTACATTCCCGTTCACAAACGATGAAATTCCATGATAATGTAATGTTTTCTAAACGGGACAAAAGTTAAAGGTGAAAAGATAGAAAACTTTCTAGGATAAAGACACCAATTGATGACATACTTAGTTTCGATCTTCAGACATTTATTTCACATATATATATTTACTAGACAACGAATATAAACACATCTATATCTTTTTTTTTGTAAATATTACATATTATACATAGAAAACACGCAAACTCCGAAACAAATATTTGCAGATCATACAAACATTTAGTCCTACCAAGAAATCGAACCCGAGACCTAATGCACAGCAGTACGTTACCACTGCGCTGACAAGGCAGTCAAATAAATACGTTTGGCAATAAAATGGAAGATATTACGGTATTAGAACCATTTAGATAAATCGATAATTTGAAATATAATACGTCTTATCCCTCTCGTGGTATTATATTTCCCACGTACAGGAAGTAATCATGTTTTATTGGCAGTACTGCGCAGTACCAAAGAACTACAACCTACGCTAACAATAAAATGTTTTTTGTCAATTTATAAGGCAGAGGTAAGAGGTAATCGCCACAATAAATTATTTACTGTATGTTTATTTCCTACTAGCCTTGCCCAATGGTATTACCCGCGGGTTTTGTTGCTTTTCAATCGGATACTGTTCACTGTTTAATTAGTTTTAATTTATTTCTAAAAAAATATAGCATTTTTTTTTTCTAAAATAAATATCTAATAGTCTAACTGTGCAATTATAGTGGCCCAGGGCGGGCAGCGGCAGCGGGCGGCGGGTCGAGCGGGAAACGCACATTCCATTGGATGAACACAGTTGCAGCGAGGCGATTGAGCGGTCCCGACGTACCTACCTACATAACAATAGTTCCACAATGAGGACTAGAGCAGTACGAAGTGACTTTACTGATTACTTTAATAATTATAACAATGAAAATAACTAATAAAAGTGAATTACCATATGAATCTCCGCTTATTATTTTTATTTCTTCCCATAGCTTTTTAATTACTAGTCGATTCGAATTATTTGAATCACTAGAATTCCACAAAGGTGCCCGAGCCCATACGGCACTTATTAAATCTTTACACTTTACGTTACACTTTAAAAGATCAACTATCTGCCCGTGAAAATCCCGTCAAAATCGGTCCAGTCCATTGTGGTCAGTCAGGAGCTAAACTAGGATTGTCTTTTTATTTGAAAGTCTACCAAAGTGATTCTACTCAGCCTGGTGCTTGAAAGCTTGAATAGAATCCAAGAGTGGAGGCCACCAGTTAGCGCAGTGGTATCGTATGCGACTGCTGTGCATAAGGTCTCGGGTTCGATTCCTGGGTCGGACCAAATGTTTGTATGATCTACAAAGAACAAATGCCGCCAGAGTTTGAGGACTTCTGTTGGCAAATTATTTAATATCTTGTAATTCTTAGTTCTGGATAAATAATGGATATTATTTAGCAATCATCATCGTCAAAGTCCTTAAAGATTTAACTTACAAAGTCACATAGGACAACAACTTTATCAGCGCTGCTCCGCTTTCTGAGCTGCGCTGGCGCAAGCGATGCCGCCGCGCCGATAGCGAGCACGCGCCGTTTAGTCGCGCAAACTGAGCACGATAACTGGCACAAAGATATATAAAATATGATGTGTCAATTTTTAGAACCAATTGTAGTTAGTTTTTGTTAAGAATACATACGAATAATGACACAAGGAACGAAATTTTCGTAGAGCAGTGAGAATTTAGTAATTCAGACAAATTGGTAAAATTTTAGCTAAATAATTTTATTGATTTTTAGTTCGTAGGTTAATTCCGTCTATATTTGAATTAATTACTAAATTAAAAATTTTGATTACGAATTCTAATATCGAATGTTTATAAAAAAATAATAATATTAATAAGTGATAAAATGGAAGTTGCAAATATTAGGCAATCGAAAATTTTTTCCGTGTTTTCATATTTTATACTAGCTACGCCCAGAAGTATTATTTGCAGGTTTTGTTGCTTTTGTATCGGATATTGTTCCCAATTTCATTGGTTTTCATTTTGTGTTTACGTTACCCTATTTTTTTTCTTAAATAAATGCAGCCCAAGTTACTCCTAATAATATCAGCTATCTGCAAACGAAAGCTCCGTCAAACCATTCCAGAGATTAACCGAAACAAACAGAGAGACAAAAAATTTAATAATATTTTTTTTTGGTGTAACAGACACTTTTTTGTATGGATATACACTTTGTTGTAGCAACCTAAAATAATTGGATAACAAAGATATATTATTCGACCAGACCCATAAAAGGAATCAAGAAAATTTACTCTTAATAATCTATATATAATAATAGATAGAAAATTTTATTAACTCCTTTTCAAAACTAATACAACCTGCAGATGATGATAAAATACTTTACTTTAGTCTTAGAAGCAAATAGCCTGGAGAACTAAGAAATCAAACGTCTGTAAACTAAGTTTGTTGAATATTTTGACAAAGTTTCAACACCAATTGCAGTTCTCTTAATTTTGTACTTCATTCTGTTTTCAGTTTAACAACTGTTTTGTTAAAAGTACGAATGGGGCTTTGAAGATAAAATAATATGAAAATAGAAATCTAAAATAGTAGCAACAACAAGTGCAATAAGTATTTAGGAGGACATGAAAGTTTATTTATAAGGATAAAAAAATTACAATACAATTTAGCCTCACGAGAAAGCAAACTGATTTAAATAAAACTGCAACGACAGCACTGGTGTCGCCGTAGATGCAGTCATCTTGGTTGTATGTTACACGGAGTATTATATCGTTGATTTTTCACACTCATAAGTTGTCTTTGTTGCTTTGATTCTTTTCATCAAACTTAGCCGTCCGCAGCTAAACGAAGAGCTCTCTCGAGAAGAGCCAACCATTCTGATCTTGGGCAGTCTACAATTATCCACTACTATTTATTTTCTTCAAATCGTCGGTCCATCGTACCGTAAGATGCTCAACACATACACAAAAAGTACACATACTTAAATACTTAATCGTTAGATTAATGATTTCAAATTCGATAAACGTCTATAATTCTTTAATCGAATCAAATTTTACAACACTCGTACTTAGTTTGTACTTTAGTGAGCGATGGAAATCATGTCACATCCAGTATTAACATAAGTGCTTGAACATAATCATGCCCAATTAGCAATTCTCTTGAACTTTCATTGTTTCGCTAGATGTTAGATAGTAATTAAATATGTAATTTGTACCGAGCCCACAAATAATTGGCGGGCTTTTCTATGGTGAATCATGGCGTAACTTTGGTCGACTGAGGTGTATAAAATCAGACATTATCTTCTGAATTTTAAATATAAGTACGATAAGTATATTAGACGATAATAACTTGATATATTCCACAAGTGGTCGTCTGATCCTCCGAATAGGCAGAGCCTATACCATTGTAACCAGAATTCCGATAACTAACTATAATATATAATTTCCCTGTCACCTTTTTGCTCACGATGAACTCAGAAACTATCTAACCAAGTTTCAGTTTTTTTTCAAATGTGTGTCTTGTTTGCATGCCTAAGATAAGACAGTTAACATCACGTTTAGCCAGTAGGAGCCCAGCATAATTGTAAACTGACAAAGTTGCGTGGGTCAGTTACTACTCATGTATTTTTAAATATTGTAAAATTTGTCCAAAGTACGAGTATAATACGTACGTGTGTAGATAACTACTTATTCGTTGAAATATTAGTCACATAATAATTTATTTAGATAAGAAACATTAGGTAGTGAAAAACAGATAATTAAAGACATGCACTATTGTAAACACAACTGCCTCGTTGGAGTAGTGGTTAGCGTAAGCGACTGCAGATCAAGAGGTCTCAGGTTCGATTCCCGGGTCGAACTGCTGTTGGGTTTTTCTTACTGGAAATTCTTAATAGCAGCCCGGAGTATGGAAGATTGCGATGTTTCCCGCCCGTGTCTCGAAGAGCACGTTAAGCCGTCGGTCCCGGTTGTCATGAACATCTACGGCAATCGTTATTAAATAATAAATAAATAAATATTGCGGACATCTAACACACAACGCCATCTAGTCCCAAACTAAGCAGAGCTTGTATTATGGGTACTAGACAACTGATATAAATACATATATACTTTTTTTTGTAAATACATACATATTATACATAGAAAACACCCAAACTTAAAAATAAAAATATATGTAGATCATACAAACATTTCGGGTCCGACCCGGGAATCGAACCAGAGACTTCATGATCAGCAGTCGCACACGCCAACCGCGCGACCAACGAGGCAGTCTAAATTATTTTATTGGGTAGTCTGTGCCCTCAAATATACTGACAACTAGTTCAACCTTCGAATTCAGTTCACCCTCAGGGCTGTGGAGGTCCAATGCCAGTCGCTCTGTGTAAAAACTGATATTCAAGTAAAACCGGTTGAGCCAGTAGCTGACCCCAAATCTTAAGAATAATTAAGGCTAGGAAAATGATGACTATTGTAAACACAACAAACCCGTATTCTATGGAAGTTTTGCTTCTACACAGTAAATTGTGTATGAATTTCAAGTGCTACAAAAAAAACGGAAGCCTATAAAACTTTCCATTGTTACACGTTTAAAATGTCATAAAACTAACATATATGATGTAACATCTATTGTCTGTGGTCTGTACACGTAAGTAAACAGTAATATTACATAAAACCACCTTAAACACATTTTAATACCCCTTAATGATCTATGGAAATGATAAAATTCGTAGATCTGTATATTTTAGGTACTTTTCAATCCATGTGGTAATGGATTAAGAATACGAAGTCTCATTACCCCTATTCATCCCATGGGTGTCGTAAGACACGACCAAGGGAACAAACTCGCTGATTTCCGCACGAACGGGCTGACTCGACCGGACGGTACTAACCTCGCACAGAAGATTAAATTAAGTTAACTGAGAGCATTCGTGCTTGTTTCGTTGGTGAGAGCGAGATCGGAGGCCTAATGATGCAGAAGCGTCACTAGGCCGCCATGGTGTGGTTCACCATGCTGCATTATTGCATTCGCAATGAGTATGAGTGACCTCCACTCTTAGATTCTAATTGTGCTTTCCATCAGGCAGAGTAGAGTCATTTTGACAGAGGAATTTATAAAGAAAACTAGGCTGGATAATAGCACTGGAGAGAGGAGGAAAACTTAAAAAACCCTATATATATAGTATAGTATGTCAAAACTTCCATGCTAAGGCGAGACATATGTCCAGCAGTGGACCATTGCAGGATGTTGATTTGTAATGATCTGTAAAAACTGCAAAATTTTCCATTATTAGGTATTAATATATTACTTTTAGAATCACATACTTTTTTAAATTTCTGTGGCAAAGAAGTACACAAATCCTGCATGTGTTATTGCTTACTTGCCCGCTAAACCAGAGTGGTTCGATTCCCATGTAGGTAAGTCAAAATCGTGTATTGAGCATGATCCTTTGTTCTGGGTCTATATTTATAATAAATATGTAACAGGTCCAATTCTGTACATTAAAGATATATATTTTTGGAGGGCTCTCTATAATCGATACTGAAGCCAAAACTGTATTTTTTTTCATTTTTGTGTGTCTGTCTATATCTTGGCCGCGCATCACGCATTCAAATGAAACTTGGCATGATTTGAGTTCATACTACGAGGTAGGACAAGGAATACTTTTTATGTCGAAATTCAGCACGGTTTCCTGGAGAGAGGGGATGAAAGTCAAAATATGTACTTAGTTGTAATTCAATAACACATAGTCCGATTTTATTCATTCTTTTTTGCTAGAAAGAAAAAAAATAAAAGATAACGGGTAAAGTATTTTTTTGTCCACGACTGTACACTGCCTGTAGGAAGCTTTTTTTTTTATGTATGGCCCGCCATAATGACTCTACTCTGCCTGATGGAAAGCATAAGCAGAATCCAAGAGTGGTGGTCACCATACTCATTGCGAACGCAGACAATGCAGCATGGCGACCCACACCATGGCGGCCTAGTGATGCTTCTGCATCTTTTAGTATAGTCAACAAGTATGGAACTTGTTGACTAGACTATTTGGGCCTCCGGTCTCGCACTCACCAACGAAACACGACAGCACGAACGCTGTCATTTTACGTTGATTTTCTGTGTGAGGGTAGTACCGCCCCGGTCGAGCCGGCCCATCCGTGCTGAAATCAGCGTGGCTCTACTACCTACAGACAGATATGTCAATATGGCGGTATGAAGTTCGCCGCGTCAGCTAGTTAAATATATATTTAGTCAATGTTATCAGCAATCAGTTGTCATAGAAATCATAGAATAAGCTCTTCTTTGTTTAATATCTGACGATCGTGTGTAAGATATATCAAGTTATTATTATTTTAAGAACTTCTAACCTAACACTAGGTATCCTTGTTTGCCAACGTAGTGTCGAAAATCAAGCGGTATAAGAGATTGATTTAACAAGGTGTGTTAAGGTAATAAACTTGTCTGAACATTTTCACATTATCTAGTTAATCTGCAGATGTTGTGATGATTCGCGGAATAACATCTCGGGATTCAGCAATTAACTCGTTTAATGTGTAAAATTACTCTTAGAAAACTGTAATTTTATATAATACGTTATATTACTGTTTAATCTATCTAGTTAATTAATTTCTATCACATGTTATAAGGAACCTGTAATATCTTGTTATTTGTGAATTAAGGTTTTCTTTAGTTAACTGATGAAAAGTACTAAATAATGTACTAACTTTGTAGGGTAGGCCCACACAGAATGGTCCAATGACCTGGCTGAAGTCGCTGAAAACCATTTGTAGTAGTAGCAAATATTTTTAACAATGACACAACGTCATCTAGTTTTAAACTAAGTTAAGCTTTTACTAAAAAAAATTTTCATATTTGACATAGAAAGCTCTCGAACTTTGAAACAAATATTTACAGATCATACAAACATTTGGTAAGAATGAGGAAATTGAACCCGAGATCCCACTACAACTGCCACATATACCACCACTGCGCCACCGAGGCAGTTAAAAGTGACAACCAATAGTAAAGTAGTAACTAGTAGTAGCTTACAGCATTTTTTTTTTATCTGTGACTCCAATGGTTTAGACACTGCGTTGATTAAACAGTTTGTCAGAACAAGTAATTTTATATTTATGGATGACCGATTGTGGGAAGTATATATATCATCATATTATGTTTATATATCTCGTATTATCATATATCATATTTAAGCAATAATTCTCACCAAGTTCTATGAAATGAACATTTCTAAGAAAAATAATCTACATTACTATAATAGGTTTAACTCGTGAATAGTGGACAGTCCTATAAACTGGTGATCGACATTAAAACGCAATCGACTCAATGTCAAGAACATACCATAGCATGTTTAGGGTTGCCACTTATGTAAAACTTTAATAGAGAAATACTATAACATTAAAAAAATCACAATGCATCATGAGAACTGCCGATAGAACTGAAAACTCATAATTGTATAAATTCTCAAGATTAAAAAAAAACCCCCGACATAATAACCTGAGTTCCCTTTAAAAAGTTAAAAACTCGTTATGGGCTTTCATTTGAGACCCCACTCGATGATATTTTTGCAGACATTCGGTAACTCATCCCCACTTTCACCCCCATAACTTTAAAACGGCTCAACCGATTTTCATGAAACATGTCTAAGAACACTCGCACGTCACTCACCTTTCATACAAAAAAAACGCTTTATCCGTTCGGGCGCTACGGTGCCACAGACAGACAGACACGTGAAACCTTTAACACCCCCCTTTTTGGTCGGGGGTTAAAAACTATAAACAAACAGTTGTTTAAACTCACCTTAAATGGACCTCTTTGCTCTTTATATAAAATGCGCGATAAAAAGAAGTAAAAGAATATACCTCATGGAAAGCGTTCGATGACGATGACGCGAGTGGCATGATTTTAGTTTACTCAAAAAGTGCTTAACGAGCCTAAATAATACCTACTTATAAAAGTTTTTCATGCTTGTAGCCACGGAGTAGTGATGTCCAAAATTATACAGATTTGTTTTGTGGGTATAAAATAACTATATAAGCTTATATAAAGGTTATGTATAAGGTCCTACAAGGTTCTCTAAGAGTGCACAGCTTATCTGTAATCGAGCGATAGATTAAAAACCATTGTTAGGAACCAGACTTGCCAGGAGTACAGAATTATTATCTGTAACTTGATTCTCGATTATAGCCCATAACATCGTACCATTACTTTGAGAGACGCAGAGGAATTTCTTTACATCAATTTGTTATTTATAGAAATATAACTAAAATACTTCTAAGTACTTAACGCGTATACACACAATTTTGTGACTTAATAACACATACAGCGCATACAATAGTACCTACTACTTATGCTCAGAGGGATTGACAACCCTAATTGTTAGTGCGCACGAGCACGCCATTTCCATCGACTAATTAAAGCATCCGCAATACTATTCATAAACGCAACGCTTTCTCTAACGTGATAATGCATCACTTCAATATCAACTTTATCGTGATAAACGTAAAGTTTATTAAAGTTTGTGTATCTTTGGTAAAGATTCAATTGAGTTTTAAGGAAGTTTAGATTTACGGGTAGATGTCACGTGAGATGCTTGTTTGTTTCTGAGTTAGTGGTACAGATTGGTGTAGTGTTGTTTTAAGAAAAAAAAGAAAATGTTCTAATGATCTTGTCATATAACTAGTCCTGTGATAGTTAATACGATCAATTGAAGTTACATTCAAATTAAGCTTGAAGATGTTTTAAGTAACTATCTATCAATATTTATTTAAAAATGTTAAGTTAGTTTGCACTGATTGAACCCAAATGTTGACACTATGTCAAACCCGTTACAAATATGTTTTTACATTCTTTTCGCATTACTTTTGTTTCTCATTTCCCGCTAATAGAACCACAATGTGCTTCAGCAAAATATTCTAGGATTCAGCTAGGTAGTTATTTAAATATAAATAAATAAATAAATAATGTATTTTATTTCCATTGCAGTAACATTTAAAAATATAAGGTATTTAAAAGAATATTTTCAAGTAATGATTGCATTATGTTCGCTCGTGCGTGGAGTACTGTTCTCATCTTTGCGATGGTGCCGCACAGTACCTGTTTGACGCTCTCGACCGGTTGCAGCGGCGAGCAATCCGCATTGTCAACAGTCCTGAAGCCACCGAGTCCCTTGAGCCCCTGCAGTTGCATAGAGATGTCGCCTCTATGGTGAGAGTGTTCTGAGGTGCTCTTCCAACTGGTCCCCCCTTCCCCCTTCCTCTACAGGACAACACGTGCCGGCCTTGGAAGTCACGGCTTCAGAGTGGTAGACATACGATCTCGAACTCATCGCTTCGGTTCGTCCTTTCTGTGCCAAGCGGTCAAAACCTGGAACTCACTTCCAATGCACGTGTTTCCCTCCCACTATGATCCCGGGTCCTTTAAGCGGAGCATCTCACTAGGCAGCCATAGTGTGGGTCACCATGCTGCAATATCCTTATTCGCATTGAGGATGGTGATCACCACTTTTGGAATCTGCTCATGCTTTCCATCAGGCAGAGCAGAGTCATTTTGGCGCAGCTATTACTTAAAAAAAAATGTATTCAAGTAAGTGCAATGGGAGACTCCAATGTCCAGCAGTGGATAACAACAGCAGTAAGTTAACTTATATGAATCTACTAAATTTTGAACAGTTCGTCTGCGAATTTTAAACATAGCTCGCAACTAGAACGTTTTCGGTTTAAACACGAACGTATATATGTACTGAAAACGCAATATTCACCTTTAAACTGGACCAAGATCCGAATGAAATTGCAGCCAGTCCAATATATCGAATGCTACCGGAAAGATTGAACTCCACGCCGCGCTATTTGCTATAAAACGAATCCAGAAGATATTTAAAATACGAAATAATGTGTTGTTTATTTTGAATCTGCTGTTCGAGGAAGCAGCGCTGTAAGGCACAAAGCTGATTCAAGGTAAACAAACACAAACAAGTTGTACTATTTCGAATATATACCTATATACGCTAAAACAATCCTTGAAGAATTCCCGCTATACAAAAAAACCTATGTGCAATCGCGAATGTCTAAAACAGTTATTTTTATACATGTACCGTGAAAGAGCCACGCTTCGGCATGAATGGGCCGGCTCGACTGGAGTGATACCACGGCCTCACAGAAAACCGGTGTGAAATAGTGCTTGCGCTGTGTTTCACCGAGTGAGTGAGGATACCGGAGGCCCATACCCCAACCCCACCCCCTATCGCCCTCCCCCCGTCCACCAAAGGCCGGCAACGAACTTGTGACCCCTCTGGTGTTACAGGTGTCAATGGGCGGCGGTAATCGCTTACCATCAGGCGATACTTCTGCTCGTTTACCCGCCTATTACAAAAAAAAAATACAACAAAAACTATTCTAAAACAGTTATTTTTGTACATGTAGATACATTTTATTGTTTTCAGATCATCAAGGTAAACGATATTTTCTAACGCAAAGTGAAGTGTCTGCAATGCCCATAATGCTCTCCTTAGAAATAAGATATCCTACAATCTTAACACAAACTTCACTAATGGACTGAGATATTTAAGTCGCGAAGTGGTCCTTTTTCCCTGTGGTTTCCATCCGTCTTGTTCTAACTTACGGACTAAAAGATATCGTCTATCAATGCATTAGTTAACACTTACATTTCAGAGGACTAAGATATTCTTACAAATTTGTTTTGTTGCTCAGTTTAGACCTTCAAGGGTAGTAACTAAAAAAAGCAGCCAAGTGCGAGTCGGACTCGCCCATGAAGGGTTCCGCAGCAGCAAGTAACATAATATAATTTTTATTTTATTTTTATATTTGTGTTGATTGAGTGAAAGGTAAATTGCAGTTTACTATTTATGACGTATTTAAAAAAAATCTACTTACTAGATTTCGTTCAAACTAATTTTCGTTGGAAGTTTGCATGGTAATGTACATCATATATTTTTTTTAGATTTATCATTCTCTTATTTTAGAAGTTACAGGGGGGACACACACATTTTACCACTTTGGAAGTGTCTCTCGCGCAAACTATTCAGGTTAGAAAAAAATGATTTGAGAAACCTCAATATCATTTTCGAAGACCTATTCATAGATACCGAGATTATGTTTTTCGAGTGTATGTCTGTATATTTCTTTGGCACGCCCTAGAGCCTAAACGGCTTTTCGTATTTTTATATGAGTGGCGTCAATAGATTCGTCTTAGTCGTGAGAGTGACACTGGGTACATCAAAATTTAAAAAAAAAAGGATTTTTGGCGCCAAAAAGTAATATAAAAAATTCTGTTTTCAAAATACATCGAGTGTGGTATGGAAATAAAAATGTTTTTACGGTGATTACGAATATATATAAAACTTATATTTTTTATTGTTAAATATTGACGCAGTCGGGTTTTTTATTTTTAATAATTTGTTACGAGTTAAATATATCCCAACGATGTTACGAAGGCGGGTTTTTATGAAACAAAAATCTTGAGTATCATTCGCAAGTGGAGAAGGTTTTGGCGGAAAACTTAGGATGTTAACTTTTTGCTAACTTGGGGATAAGTTGGGATTTTACTAACTTAATGGACAGTGTGATTATCTAAGGAATATGTTACGTTTTTATTATATCCCAAAATAAGGGATCTGTGGGTTTGAAGTATACTTAACTTAGTTTTTTTTAGGCTTGTTTTACTGTAGTCGTTATATTGTCATTTTTTATACAGTTAATCTCTATGGTAGTACCATGTATCAACAACCCATAATGTCCTACTGCTGGGCTCGGGTCTCCTCTCAGGAGAGGGTTAAGGCTAATACGTCCCCACGCTGGCCACGTGCGAGTTGGGGACTGGTAAGACATAAAACATCAAACATCCAACGGCAAGATTAACGTAGCCACGACGTTGTCTTGCCAGTACCATATTTCTTCTTAATTATCTCTGGAGTAACTTTTAAAGAATACTTGAAAGTTATTTAGTTTTAATTATTCAGTGCCAGTTATTCAGTCTTAGTTATTCATTTTTAATTATTCAATATCTGATTTACCTATCATTACTGTTATTAGACCTACGCTCAACGGTGGATGGCAATTGGTTGACACAATTATTCAGTGTTAGTTATTCAATATTGGTTATTTTGTTTGAGTTATAAAATGTTCGTCTTTATTTAATAACAGAAATTGACTCTCCTTGTCTAGTCAATCAATTGCACATTTAAATTTAGTTAACATGAGAAACTAAAACTTTTAAAATATTGGTATCCACTCGAAGATGAATTTACCTTAATCTAGTTCTTTCAGTAGGTGTCATAATGATCAGATAATTCTATACTAACTCACACGCATAACATTATTCTTCAGAAGAGTGCAGAAACAGAGGAATTTCCCTCGCATTTGTAGTGATCTACATCACTACACTACACATTAGTATCAAGAAGGTTTGATAACCTTCTTGATACTAACATATATAAATAATCGGTTATCGCGGCAAATAGGTAGTCTATGTGTTATTCTGATGTATAAGCTATATTACTGTAAAGTTTCAAATCTGAATCCGTCCAGTAGCTTTTGCGTGAAGAAGTAACAAACATACACACAAACTTTCGCCTTTATATATTAGTGTGATAAATAATATTTTTGGACATCTAACACACAACGCCATCTAGTCCCAAGCTAAGCAGAGCTTGTGTTATGGGTACTAGACAACTGATACAAATAAATATATACTTTTTTTTGTAAATACATACATAATGTACATAGAAAACACCCAAACTCCAAAACAAATATTTGCAGATCAGAAAAACACTTGATTCGACCCGGGAATCGAACCTGAGACCTCAGGCATAGCAGTCGCACGCCCTACCACTACGCCACCGAGGCAGTTATGTATATATGTATGTAAATAACAAAATAACATGGAATAGATCGATCCGTCGCTGGTCTATATGGTGCACCTATTAATAACTACTCTTAATGACTTAACTGACTGAGATTTCATACAATCATGCCACGGGTGAAATCGTTCTGCACATTAAGAATATTCATATTGCTAGATAAACTACGTTTATATGTCCGTCAATTACACCATTAAAGCTTGAGCTTGATAGAAAGCTGTCCATATTAAGTTCATATAGAACAGGAAATAAATAATTATGTTCTTAGTGTTTAAATGCAAACATTATTAGGTACATTATCATTAGATACAATTAGCGATCTTTTTCTTTTTCAAATGAATAGAAAATAAATTAAATTAAAAAGCTTTTTAAAAACAGGCTTTTACTGGAATGCCTCGAGACGAATCAAACGAGTTCAAACTCGAGGATGTTGCGACGTTTCTATACAGAGTTCCTATGGCCACCTTCCAGCTCCAGCATCAGATCAGCTCCATGTCATTATAATGTTGTATTGTCACGCTGTATGCATATGCTTGCAAAATTTCAGAAAAATCGGTTAAAGATATCTGCTTCAAAATTGAGTTGCAAGATTCCACCCGAACATACAAGCATACATACATACATTGGAAGTTAACAAAAAGCTTGTAAAAATGAAGGAAAATATAGTTTTTGTGGTAAGAATAACTACTTTGGCGAAGGAATTATGGCTAGGACTTCCACACTAGTAGTGCTGTACTAGTAGTGATATTTTTTTCTAGTAGTTCGTTGACCAGAGTCTCATAGTGTTGAAATATTTTTGTGTGTTTGTATTACCTTGTGGTTAAGAAGGTATAATTCTTTGTGATAGCGTATTTTACAGGATGGATTTAAACTTTTTTTTTATTTTATTTTATGAATGGGCCTGCCAAAATGACTCTACTCAGCCTGATGGAAAGCATAAGCAGAATCCAAGTGATGGTGGTCACTATACTCATTGCGAATGCAGACAATGCAACAATGCAGCATGGTAACCCTCACCATGGCGAGCTAGTGATGCTTCTGCACCATTGGGCCTCTGGTCTCGCACTCACCAACGAAACACGACAGCACGAACGCTGTCATTTTAGGTTTATCTTCTGTGCTAGGGTAGTTCAACCCCGGTCGAGCCGGCCCGTTCGTGCTGAAATCAGCGTGACTCTACCACCTTGGAAATACTATATTGGAATATTTTTATCATATTGTTAGGTGCCCCAAGTTAAAAAAGGGCGGGGCCTGAAAAAGCATCTCACTAGGCCGCCATAGTATGGGTCACCATGCTGCATTGTTCTTATTCGCATTAAGGATAGTGACCATCACTCCTAGATTCTGCTCATGCTTTCCATCAGGCAGGCGTAGATTTTAGCAGCTGAACAATAAAAAAGTTGATGGTTAGTTATATTATATTGTTGAAGTTTGGCGATGACTTTTTCTATTAACTAGTTGTTGTCCAGTGGTCGAAATTCCACCATAATTCATCCATTTTATTTAACTTTCTGTATTTTTCCTATATATAAAATTTAACTGTGCGAAATTACATATTCACTTTTACGAAAATTATACGAACGGAGAAGCCGTTTGCATAATTTTCGTAAAAAGGGGTGAAATGTTTTTGCTACACGTAATCATATAAACATACTTCTTATTAGTGTTTTACCATGACCCTAACACGAGATTATCATTTGAAGGAAAATGGAGAGTGAATTTCACAAAGCAATTTGTTATCCAATTAAATGAATATTGAGATTGTTGATTACATTTCCGCCAAAAAAACAAATACATCATCTTTATAATTGACTCTTTCATGTATTCCGGGTTTCGATTCCCAATCCTGCTCATTTAACTGTTATTGCGTTTTCCCTAAAGCAATATGAGCAGTACTTGCTTTGAAATAAACTCCATAAATGACAATTAAGTTACCTCCGTCGAGAATATTGTAGGACATACAAGTATACGCACGCCCTATTCCCGTCCGTGGTAGAGAGACTATAGAACGTTCATAAAACGGAGTGTAATTATAATGAGTGTAAGTATGTGTGTTCTAACTTTTAGACTAGCCTATGTATTTCCTCAAGAATCAAAGTAATAGGTCTTTACCTATGAAATTGCCGTTTTGTATGCAATAAGTGAAAGTACTTATTTTTTCAAACTTTTTTATTTCTGTTATTCTAAGTAATCACCCATGCAATCGACGCATCTTTGCCAACGCATTGGCAGTTTATTGATGCCCTTCTTGTAAAAATCAGCTGGACGGGAGGCAACAAACTCTTCAAAGGCATTTTGTACTGCCTCTCGGGAATTTAATTTTTTACCCACTAAAAAGTTGTCTTAATTTAGGAAAAAGTAATAGTCGGTAGGTGCAAGGTCTGGTGAGTACGGCGGATGAGGGAGAGCTTCCAACCCCAGCCCTTGCAGCTTGGAGACTGTCTGAACTGACAACATCATTTGGTACAGTTCGCAACAAACAGTCCGCCATACTCTCCAGACCTTGCACCTACCGACTATTACTTTTTCCAAAATTAAGACAACTTTTTAGTGGGTAAAAAATTAAATTCCCGAGAGGCAGTACAAAATGCCTTTGAAGAGTTTGTTGCCTCCCGTCCAGCTGATTTTTACAAGAAGGGCATCAATAAACTGCCAATGCGTTGGCAAAGATGCGTCGATTGCATGGGTGATTACTTTGAATAACAGAAATAAAAAAAGTTTGATAAAATAAGTACTTTTACTTATTGCATACAAAACGGCAATTTCATAGGTAAAGACCTAATATTTATAATGCCAAATTTGATTGAAATCGGATAGTTACTTTTGAATTTATAACATTGTAATATAGTAAATTTCATACACATGGATATTCAGTAGTTTAGTACAGCTTAAAACAGGTCCCCTCCTCTAAAAGCTAAACGGGTGGCTCGAAAAATCAGAAAAAAAGATGGTAGTACATTTGATGAACTTTGAAGGAAAACCATAACGGTTTATATAACTTAGTTAGTTCAGAAGTTATAGAGGCTTAACCTATATAATTACAAATTTTAACAAAAAAACCGACTTCAATCTGGACCAAATTTAAATAGGACCATTCGGGAAGCACCAGCTTTCAAATAAAAAAGAATCATCAAAGTCGGTTCACTCAGTAGAAAGATATGAGGTAACAAACATTTTAAAAAAACAGTCGAATTGAGAACCTCCTCCTTTTTAGAAGTCGTTAAAAATGCGCTTACTTATAAAACTTCGTACAAAAAAACGAAATAATAAGTAAACATGTAAAATATTGAAAGGAAAATCATAACAAATGGGTGACTACCGAACCCGATTCTATACGTGACCCGACATGCACTTGGCTGGTTCTTTTAAGGTATAGGAAGTAAAGAACAACTGCAACTTAAGAATGACAAGTTCATTGCCGCCCTTTGAATCTCCCCGAGAATCAAAGTTTAGGCTCTGGTTACTTGGTGAAAAGCCCGGTGAAAAGCTGCAAATTCTGTATGACTATGGTATCACTATGTTAATTTTTATGAAACAAAAAAGTTTAAAAAATTATAACCCGACTATGTAAAAACATTTATTAAAATCGATTATGTATTCTTTGCGTTATGGTGGAACACGCAAACATACACAGCCTAGCAGAAATATGACACTTCCTTTTGTTTTCGCCATTAGGTAATAGTCGGGTAAGCATACTACGATATATAAGTATATCTCTGCATTTACGTACGCCCTTAACCCTCTCCTGAGAGGAGACCCGAGCCCAACAGTGGGCTGTGGGACATTTTGGGCTGTTGATATTGTTTTCTACATTCCCGACTGCTCTGGACAGTTTCAATTCTCAATCAGTTATTAAAAAGCCTGTATTTTGACTACTAAAGAAACTCCTAACTTAAAGTAAAACGCTAATAAATTACTTAACTTTTTGTAATCAACCAAAGTTCATATTAATTTCTGTTTCTGTTAGAAGTCGTACTACCATTAGGCAAAGCAATCCCATATTACTCGATACACATTAATAATCAGTTTCAGTAATTCAATTTGATTATACGTGTGGCTAGAGAATGGGGAAACGCGACACGGTATAATTCTCCATCATTAGATACATAAGCACTAGAAAGGCTAACCTTTCTAATTGCATACACTTTTAAAGCCCACCTGTTTTATGAACAGCTAACAACATTTTTTTTTAATTATCTTTATTGAATTATTCATCAATCTCGTTCGGCAAATAATTATTATTGCATAGAAAAACTTGACACATCAGAATTAAGTTTTACAAAGATCTGATCTGATACTGTTTCCTTTTATAACCTATTATTTTGTATTCATTATTTTTACGAAATAATTACGATATTTCACATTTGCTAGACTTCCTAGATAACGTTGTAATACTTTACTCAAAATTAATAGACAAGGCTGAAAATATGAGTCCGCGTCAAAGAGATAGACATTTTAATTTAGGTACATAAATCAACATCTGCCTGTCTGTAATTTCACAAAAAAAACTATAAAAAAGAAACTTTTTAGTCTTGGTAGAAAATAATTAAAGCATAAAACTAAAGTTACAAAAGCGCTATTACTTAATCGTCAATCGATTATTCTGATAGTGCACTTTCTATTGATCGCAATGAGTACCAACACTAATAATTGATACGGCTTTCTCTATTATAAGTGAGAAATGGACAATGCCTAAGTAGAAGAGAACTGTTTATTCAATTAACAGCGCTAGGGTTGTCGCTTTAGTTTATAGTTTTGTGAGTAAGAGCCTGGTGTGAGTTTATTTCACATGACAACGCCATCCGCCCGCGTCGTCTAGATCACGTCCTTAGTTCGTTATTTTATAATTTGATTCACGTAATCTATTCCATGAAACGTTATATGGCGGAAATGCATCGTAAAAAAGTAATTGTATTGGAAAACTAAAGATGCTATGTTAAGTCTAAACAAGGAACCTGTAAATGTCAAAGAATTGCAAGAGATAGAAAGATTACACGCATTCCCTTACAAAGTGCTTACTTGCCAAGTTTGTCAGTTAAGTAATGCCGTAACGAACAAGACTTGTTTTAAAAGGATATTTTTATTATTTTAAGGATTCACCGTAAGAGAGCTATCTTTCAACACTTAAGGGCCGTAGTAACACCACAGCCTGCCATAAAACCGCTGCTTAGGATTTTTTTCGTCGCTTTTCACTGAGAAAGTGAGATAAACGGAGATCTCTTTCCCTCTTTCTCCTAAATCTGGTATCCATTGGTAACGTTAGTAACTTAATATTAGATGATTCGTTTACTCGATTTCCTCTCATCGCCCAAAAAAAGTACAAGAGAATTAGTGATATTTGTTTTGAACGGTTTCCATGTATTCATTGGTTATTTAGCTAATAACAGAAATACTTGGCTAAGTATTGTCAATCTATGTTGGTTCCATAAAACAAATATGTAAAGGTTTCAAAATACCCATGGCTTCTGAATATTTCTTAAGACACTATATCAAAACATTAAAGTTTTTATTTTTATTTTGTATAGAAATGTATGTGGTTGAAATAATTTTTTAATTATATAAGTATATAAAAAATCATAGAAATCAAATTAAATCGACTAAGTTACGCGTGATAGGGACTGCAAATATACGTTAGTATCACATGATATATAGATTGAAAACAGAACAAAACAGAGAAGTAACAATTGTTTCTGAAAGTTGGAAGTTGATTACACTTACAACACTGAAAGTATATTATGAAACTTCCATAAACACAGTAAGAAACATTTGAAAGCTTCCAACACCTTCCCTTTATGATGATAATAATAATATCATGCATAACTCACTAATACATGATTTAATATAACATAATACGAACCTACTAGTACTACTAGTGAGTACCTACTGCTGATACTGAGTAAAATCATTGAGATAAATATCGACCCTTCTTTCTGTTGATGTTATGTCTTTAAGATGTGTGAGAATTGTGAGATTTTACTATTGAGTAGCCGATAACTATTCAATATGCTTTTTTGACATAATATAATATTATGAGTGAGCATAGGAGTAGCATACAACACGGCGGCTCATTGCCCGACTCGTTGACGTGTTTAAGTTTTGAATGTTTATTTCGACTTAATTTTTATTGTGACCTGCGAAACTTCGTCTTTAACAGCCTTTAACCCTGAATGGCCTATCTAGCACTAAAATAATATTGAAATTGGTCCAACCCTTCACGCGTGATGCAGTAACCAATAGAAACGGGATTCATTTTGTAAATAAATTATAAAATTAAGGAGTTTGTATGATAGGACATACTAATCTCAGGAACTACTGATGTCAATTTAAAAATATTTTAAGTAGTCTTGGATAGCACATTTACTGGCGATGGTTACCTAAAGGATAAATAATATCATGCAACAACCAATAGGAGTGGAGTATCAGTGCCAAATGTAGCAAAAGCTAGGAAAGCCACGCTTCGGTATGAATGGGCCGGCTCGACCGGAGTGATACCACGGCCTCACAGAAAACCGGTGTGAAATAGTGCTTGCGCTGTGTTTCACCGAGTGAGTGAGGATACCGGAGGCCCATACCCCAACCCCTCCCCCTATCTCCCCCCCCCCCATCCTACAAAGGCCGGTAACGCACTTGTGACGCCTCTGGTGTTGCGGGTGTCCATGGGCGGCGGTAATCGCTTACATTCAGGCGATACGTCTGCTCGTTTGCCGGTCTATTCCATAAAAAAAAAAAAAAAGTTTATTCCTTTTGAAAGATGCAGTCAAAGTTGTCTGGGTCAGCTACTACTACTAGTCCCTTACTGTCGTTTAGGTCTGCTTTTAATATTGCCCGTTATATTTGTTTCGTTGCTCTGTAAGAATACCTATATACAATTTCTTCCTGGTTCCTAACTATGGTAAAAATTTATAATTATGAACCGTTTCGTTTTACAATAACATAATTGGAAGCAGCACTGTCACTTCAAGAACTGTCTGAAGGAAGACAAATTTGTTGTCTAGGATTTACCTACCATGGCAAGGTTATCTAGCAAACTTCTATCACAGAATAAATAATAGTACTGTCGTACTTCTACCTCCAATAATTGTCGGTAAAATTATTGTAAAATACTGTCTGTAATACCCATATTTATACCGACTATGAAAATGTTTTCTATTATTTCCAGTTATATACCTAACTACCTATATACGTCATGTGTGAACACACCCACAATCCAAGTAAAGTAAGTTTATTGTTTGTTGCAAGATTTAATAAAGTTTGATGAGCGCCTGTTACTAGTATAATTCTACACATATTGCTCGATTTAATACACGTTGCCGTGTACTTTTAAACAGGCGCTTGAACAAGAATAAACAAACTATTCGTCGGCACCTTGTTATTTTATCACGCATTAGCGTTATTAAAATAGATAATACTTTGTTAGTATAATGTACTTGTAACAGTATACCGTGTATATATTGTAGTAATATTCTTTCACATCTTTGGAAATTAGTAATTTTGTTTGTAAATGCATATTGAAAACGATTATTCTAAAGGCGCTAAAAACTGGGAGAGAGTTTTGTAGATGGGAATTTTGTAGCGATATTTTTGTTTTAATTTGGTAGTTATTTTCTTTATGTTACATGACAGTTGCAAGAATTTTTTGTAATGGTCGTCTAAAGTCTTTGTTCTTGCAGATAGAGGCGAGACGAGACGAGGCGAGTCCTCCGGATCCTTTGAATAAGATTAAACTAGAAGACTCGACGACTGCTAACAAATCGGCCAAGTGCGAGTCGGACTCATGCAGGAAGGGATCCGTAGCATTTTCTATACTTTTGAAGTGTTTATCTGTAGATATTATTAATATAAAGCAAAAAAAAAAACGTTTGTAGTATGGGAGACCCCCCTTAAATATCTATTTTAATCTATTTTTAGTACCTATTTGTTGTGATAGCGGTAACAGAAAAAATAATAGGTTCATTCTCCAGTAGGTACAAGGTACAAAGGCCAATGTTAGGGTTATTAATATCTGGACTGCTATCACTGCTATTAGCTACTCGAACATGAAATTTGGATGTCTGCAATACTTCACTATCACTACATAGTATAAAACAAAGTCGCTTTTTCTGTCCCTATATATATTTGTTTCCTTAAATCTTTAAAACTACGCAACGGATTTTGATGCGGGTTTCTTTAATAGATAGAGTGATTCAAGAGGAAGGTTTTTATGTATAATAAATGCATAATATAGTATGGGAACACTGTTCATTTTCGAGGTTTCTAATGTGATGTAGCAAATAAACACATTTTTTGCGCTTACATTGCAAACGCTGGTTGCACCCTACGAGATAGATCAAATTAATGTACTACAGTATTGTACACCTTAAAAAGTACTACAAAAAAGTCCGGGACGGTATTTGTCTATCTCTTAGGGATAACCCACAACAACCATTTTTTATTCCTTTCTTTTTAAGAGAAATAATGGCTTATTTACGAAGAGATTTTAAGCAATACAGAATGAATCTTTATACAATTAAGTAAATTAAATACATTGTGCATTTAATATAGATCAAAATGACTCTTTACAGTATCTAATTTAAATGAATATATTCGAAGATATTACAGATTTAAAATGCACGAATTGTGTCGTCGGCGGAGGCATCTGAAATCCACCCGGGCGAAGCTGGGGCGGGTCGATAGTTTTGAAATAAAAAAAAAATTATGAAATTTTGTGTGAATATCGGGTGGGTCTGGGAATCGGCCAGCATATATTTTTCATACCCCTAAATGATAAGGGTGACCCACAATGTCTTACCCTATACTGGGGCTTACCCCTAATCGTCCATGATGACGAATTAAGAATACAGAATGTCACCACCCCTAATCAACCCATGGGTGTCGTAAGAGAAGGGAGCAAACTTGAAACAAAACAAGCAGGAGCAAAAGCAAAGAAGGAAACAACAAACCCTGAACGTAACAACCCGTATAGGCGGCGTGGTGTATTACGGCCAAAACTTCCATTATAGGAGAGGCCTATGTACAGTCCATTAAAGATATGATAAAGGTGTACCGTGGGAGAGCCAAGCTTCGGCATGAATGGGTCGGCTCAAACGGAGTGATACCACGGCCTCACAGAAAACCGGTGTAAAATACGCGCTTGCGCTGTGTTTCACCGATTGAGTGAGGATACCGGAGGCACATACCCCCAACCTCTCCCCTCATTCCCCTCCCCATCCCCAAAAGGCCGGCAACGCACTTGTGACGCCTCTGCACTCCTCTGGTGTTGCGGGTGTCCATGGGCGGCGGTAATCACTTACCATCAGGTGATACGCATGCTCGTTTGCCCCTTAGTCCTTAAAAGAAATTACCTCTAAAGAGATTAGGTATGTTATCTTACGAAATACCTATTACGTGAATACAGCTAAATGGGGACGTTTACTACGTCTCTGTTTACCCTTTCGGGGTTATAATCACGATAAACTAAACAATGCTTACATAGTAATCAAAAATAAAGTTTTAACACTTTTAAATCGGTTTGTGTCCTCTAGACCTATCGGTTACATGACAACAATAATATATTTATACTTAATATTTGTATAATTTGATAAGAAAAAGTACCGAGCAAAGTAAAACATAAAACAGGTCATTTATTAACCTTTGATAATATGACAATTGTAATTAGTACAAAAATTACT
The DNA here is from genome assembly GCA_949125395.1 of Diaphora mendica. NCBI lineage: Eukaryota > Metazoa > Arthropoda > Insecta > Lepidoptera > Erebidae > Diaphora > Diaphora mendica. The sequence goes on along the minus strand of OX421311.1, from coordinate 39,277,044 downwards.
TTATCAGGCATTACATTGTCAGAATTAAAGTGATTAAAGTCAAGTTTGTAATTTTTGCTATAAATAAGCTGATCTTAAAAAGTCTACTTTAAAACTCTGTTGAGAACAATTAACTTTTAAAGCAGATTCACGGACTTCAAATTGAACAAAGAGCTGCATTGCTTTTCTTGAATTCATTTAAATAGCAACCGTAAATATCATTATGAGGAGTTTCTTATTGTCCCAATATGTGCGTCATTCATTAATTTCTATCTGATGCTTACTTGAAGTTCCTAGTAATTTAAGATATTTGATTTAGAAAGAAGAAGATAGTCATTTAAGACGAAATATTTTTAATGACGTAAAGAGATCTAGAGAATTGTGATGATAAAAGTAAGTTAACAATTGCAGAAAGAAGAACGCTTGCAACTTGGCTAGCAGGCAGATGGCGGGACGACTGACGTAAGACGTCAGCGACTGGGTGCAGAAAGCAACAACAGACTGGGCTCTGTGGTGTTCCTTGGGAGAGATCTATATCCAGCAGTGGACTGCAACGGGCTGATAATGATGAGGGTCATGATTTGATTAACTTTGAATCTCGGTCAGCGGAGAAAACATTTTAGTATTGATAGATTGCTTGATAAGCTCGTAAAGTGATAATAATTAGATAGAGGTACCTATCTCCTAGAATTATCTACTGGTTATGAAATTAAGCTGGATATAGTCGAATGTTAAAATAAAGGTATGAATGTTTTTTAAAACAAATAGCCATAGCTACGGCCATGACTCATATTGTGAGTCAGTGAATACAAGCCAACATAATTCTTAAACAACCTTTGTTAGAGCCCTCGACATATATTTCAAGCGTAAGAAAACAATAACGTGAAATCGTCCGATCTGAACCAAGGCCATTATGCTTGATAATGCACAGAAGAAATTAATCACCTATTTATTAAACTACACCTTTTTTCCACTTCAATAATCTTTACTACCGTCTGCCGTACACCACAAGTAAAAGACGCCGTCAAAGTTTTTATGACAGACTACAGAAATATATTAAGACAGATATAATGTCTACAACTAATCTTTAGTCCGTCAGTAAAATAACCAAACATTACCTAAAGTGAGATAACACGGAACATATTAAGTAAATGTCTAGAAAACCATAGCGGTTCGGTGGTTGCGTAAACCAACGCCCCACTGCCGCCACCAATGAACTGGAAAGCAAGGTCTTTGACCAGACTTTATTGTTTTATTTAGCAGTGTCGTTCTAATTGGGGTTAGTCGAAACAATACCACAGGAAGGAATCGAGCGGAAACGGGCCCCCAGACTCCCTGTGAAAACTATCACACGATTTACACAAAACAGTGTTTCGTTCCACTAAATTTAGCTTTAGTATAAATAACAGTTGCAATATCTAAATGACATCAGTCTCGAAACGTCGGTAGCGATCGCGTTGACAAGATGTTAACACAAATTTTCACCCTCGCGCTTTTTGCATTCCCTGTGGTACAATTACATAAAGTTGAACTAGTAAATGAGAAGACTCCCTTCGATTATGTGAACGAACGTTTGGATGCTATCGGCACTAACAGCAGAAACGGATTACCTTTATCAAACAGTTATGAAGTGGAAGAAAGTGAGGATTATCCTGAACAAATTGAAGGAGCAGCCTCTACGATATTGACTTCAGTTAATGGTGGAGTTGGAGGCGTTGGTGGAATTACAGGGGTTGGTGGAGTGGGAGGAGTCGGAGGAATTGGGGGTATCGGTGGAGTAGGAGGCGTAGGCGTTGGAGGTGTTGGTGGTGTCGGTGTTGGAGGACTTGGTTATAGTCAAGGCTTAGGCTTAGGCGGCATCGGTTTAGGAGGCATTGGTCTCGGACAAGGATTGGGACTCGGTCTCGGAGGAGTTGGCGCAGTTGGTGGACTAGGCCTTCATAATCCTGGAATTGGTGTTGGTAATTTGATAAACCCTGGAATTGGTGGACTTGGTGGAATCGGATACGGCAACGGTTTAGTCTACCATCCATTACTTGGTGGCCAAGTTGGTGGAGGATACGTTGATAAAAAAGCTTATGATGCTGCTCAGAAGAAAGGTGCCGGAGAAAATGTGGAAAAGATTGAAAAAAAAGTTGAAGAAGAAGTGAAACATGGTCAAGAAGGCTTCCAACAAGGTGGAGAAGCTGTTCAGGCTGAAAAGGGTGAATCCAGCTTCTATAAGGACGAAGAAGCCAAAAAGAAAGCAGCTGGAGATGAAAAGTTTTACCAAGGAGGTCAGAAGTTCGATAAACAAGGTAAATACTTCATTTTTAACACTAAAAGTTTTTTTCTACATACTATTTCGAGGCAATTTCACGCTCACTTGACTCAACTTGACAGTCAGTAACTTTTTGTGAGAACATTTCAGCGATAGGTAATAAAAACACAAATAATAAATTAATAACTGTTAGATTGACAACAAATTGAAACTTAAATTATCATTCCAATACAGTTTTTGTACCATTAAATAAATTTATATTCTTGTAATCCAGGTGCCAATGAAGAACAAGTGAAGAAAGCTAAAGGTCACAAAAAAGGGCATGTAAGCAAAGGATTTAAGACATCCAGCAGCAAGAACGAAGAGGAAAAGACTGAGACCTTCTACGATGAAGCTCATGATGAAGCAGACCATAAGATTGCAGGACACAATGCTGGTTCCTTCGGTGAAAACTCTCAACAAGGATTCAAGGGTGCTCATGAAGAAAAGGTTTTGGATGCTGCAGCTCAGGGCAAAGAAGGACATCACGTGTCAGGGCAGAAAATCGATACCACAAAGGGTGAAAAGGTAAGTGAATAAAATTCATTTTATGTTACTTTCGTAACACCTAATTTTAACGGTTCATCTCTTAAAAGTAAATTTTTAGTGTGAACCAATTTTTTATTGCTTTTGCCGTGAGGTTACTGAGCCTAAGCTCTCCCTCATCATGGTTCTGCTGGAGGACTAAAATGGCGATAGGCACTTTATAGGCAGTTGCAGATGTCCATGGTTATACTCGGTTACCCTCCTTTCATCATCAATCATATAAATAGTCCACTGTTGGAGGTAAGCCTCTAATTCGAAAGGAGGCTTTGGCTGGCCAAACGGGTGGGTATCGGGTTTTTTGTTGTCTTTGTCGCCAATTTCTATACTATATACTATTAGAATGAATGGAGGCCCGACACTCTGTATTCTTAATACATCACCACACAAATAATCTACCCTTCTATAGTATTAAAAATTATGTTTGTGAACTTGATCGTCACTTTATTTATAATTAGCTGTTGCCCACGGCTCCGCCCGCGTGTATGTCGGTTATCGCGGCAAATAGTAGCCTATGTGTTATTCTGATGTATAAGCTATATTACTATAAAGTTTCATTCAAATCCGTTCGGTAGTTTTTGCGTGAAGAAGTAACAAACATACACACAAATTTTCGCCTTTATATATTAGTGTGATTAGTGTGATGTGATGTGATCTTTCTTGCTACTAATTATGAAAATCAAGAATTTACTCAAGTTAATTTTCAACTACTCTATTAGGTACATGAGGATAATAGGGTCTTGTTTATTTAAATGGTTGTTACGTATTATTCCCATTCAAATATGTATGTCCAAAATACTAACAAGTGTATACTAAATTTCATCTAAATACGTTCCGGCTGAACGAGCTGCACAGAGAAAGATTATACTCATTAGTATACACTTATTAGTCTTTTGGACATACATATTTGAATGGGAATAATATGTAACAACCATTTATATAAATAACTAATACTCGTCTCATATAATAAGAAACATTCATCAAAACATAATAGTGGTAGGTTTAACTTTCGATACCTATTAGCGTCACATCGCGTGTTACAATACTATAGAAACGATGTTGATCACTTTCAATGACTATTTATTAGTTACGCAAACTTTACGACCTAGGCATTGAACACCGCGCAATTTTAGCAGTGAAAATCGAAATATTATAGGTGCCATATGAACGGAATTACTTACTAACTTTATGAATTTATTCTTCAATGTTCAATCTCTATACTAAAATTAAGGCAAATCGGTTCAGCGGTTTGGCCGTAAAAGCATAACAGTCGGAGAGACAGAGAATTAAAAAGAAATTAGAATATTAGTATTGAGTATGGATAATGAAAAGTAGATAATATATTAATATAACATTTGGGTAATAAGACATGTTCTTTGCTACTGCTTTTGCGTTTCTCTGTATTTAGTAATATACCAGCTTTTTCCCGCGGCTCTGTCCATGAGGATGTAGGTTATGGCAATAAAAAGTAGCCTATGTCTTTAGAACTGAAGTATCTCTATGCCAAATTTTATTGAAACTGGTGCAGCAGTTACGGCGTGAAATCGTAACAGACAAACAGATAGACCGACAGAGTTAATTTCGATTTTATAATATTAGTGGGTATGGAGAATGATGAATTACCATTGTGGTAATTACATAAAAGGTCCTACTACCTTTAAAATTGCCTGAATGTCTATTCAAAATTAAAACAACTAAAAATTGAAACATCAATAAACGGTCATCAACAAATACTAGTAAAATATTTAACAAACTTATTTTTATACAACTACCCTCGTTTATGGAACATAAAAGTTTACTTTACGGTTTTGTACATTGTTTGAATTGAAAACAGTAGCTTGCCAGCTCGTTAAATAGAATTATTCGAGAGTAGGTCTGCTATAAAAGGCATTGAATAAAGCCACAGATGTCGACCAACTTTTTAGAGCCCTCATTTAAATTCTAGATAAAAAATTGGTAAAATTTCTTTACAGCACTGCGGCTAGATTAACAAAATGTTTCATTAAAAGGGAAAATGTTCAACGGTTGTTTTTATAATTTGCTTAAATTATGGTTTCCTTTAAATAATTTTCGTTTTATGCTACTTTTTATGAACAGTTTAATCCTGAGGCTTGCTTGCTTCTGCTGCATTGATGTAGGTATACAGGCGAAATAATAGAGTCTAATTTAGGATAGATGGTTATATTCTTCTAATAAACTAAAATTCTTCATTGTTAAACCCAAGACTTCTTTTGTCATTTATCGTCTATCATATCTCTTTCTGTTGTGAATTTCACGTGTGAATGTTTATCATTTACTCGATTGAAATAATGAAAACTAAAAAATATTACATAACCGGTTATTAAGCAAAAGTTCTCTCTAACCATGGTTTTCACTATGCACTATAATTATTTTACAAATCTATACAAATAAATGAAATTGGAGTGTCTGTTTGTAATAATAAAATAACCGTTTTTTAATAAATGCTTAAATTATGTATGTATACACTATAATACACGATACATGTACCAGAATAACATTTTTACAAGTTTTGTGTGTGTCTGTCTGTTTGCTCGTTCCGGGTAATCTCTGAAACGGCTCGACCGATATTGACTGGACTTTCACTGGAAGACAGCTGATGATCTAAGAAATAACTTATGCTACTTTTTTTAGACTAGCTTCGTACCGCGGCCTTAACCACGGTACGACAATAACCGCGAGTACAACCGCGGGGTTCAGCTAGTTTATAATATTATTATGGATGGTAATATCATAAACCTAGAAAGTTTGTTGTTGGTTAATCCTAGGTACTAAACTCTGTCTACACTTGCGCGGCTAAACCGTATCAATGTAATCTTCTCAAGGAGATACATTGATTCGTGAGGAAGAACTCGTGGTTGGAGCCGCGGGCAATGCTACCCACCACAAATACCACTTTTGCCACTTTTGTTTCAAATCTATTTATGTCCTATATTTCTTTCTTCCACAGGGTGACTACCTGCAGAAGGGTTACAAAGGCGGTGCAGAAGTGTTGGAAAAGTTCAACAATCTAGGTGCACACTCGGTCCACGGTCATCAGGAAGCCAGCGGTGGTTACCAACAGAACAAGGGATATCTCCCCATACATTAAACCCCATAATATCGATGTCAAAACGTGAATTGTTGTATTAAAAGATTTTTTCATTTTCAAATGTGGTTTTAATTTTCGATTCCCTAATGTTGATGTGGTCTCCTGTAAGTGAGGAAGCACATAACTTGTTATTCATCTAATTAATGTATAATAATAATAATTAATTCATGTAATTCAGTTTTTGTGTATTCCTCGTTGTGAGATCCTTAAATAAATAAATAAACACAAAGTAAAAGCTCAAGCATGTCTAAATCTGACATAAAGATGATCTTAGTCAATTCGTTTTCACACGCAGGCAGACCGACAGAGGTCGGTCTGTCTTGGTTCCGGCTAATCTCTGGCACGACCGGACCGACTTTGACGGGACTTTTAATGGCAGATAGTAAGGAGTAACTTAGGCTACTTTTTTTAGACTAGCTTCGGCCTACGGTGTTTCCCGCGGTTGTAATTTTACCGCGGGTAACACCACGGGGCTCAGATAGTTAATAATATAAATGCGAAAGGTGTGTGTTTGGATATTTGTTAGCCTTTCAACCAGAAACTACTGAACGGATTTTAATAAAACTTTTTAGTAATACAGTTTATACATCAGAAAAACACAAATGCTCCTATTTACCGCAATTACCGTTACAAGCCGTGACAAAAGCCAGTATTGTACTAAAAGTAGATACGTAATATATTCACCACTTCTCACAAACATTAAAATAATATCTACGTACATTAGACTGTCCAATAGAAATCTCTAACGCCTGAGAAGTCATTTAAATACGAAAATATGTTTCATTTACTGCTTCGAAACATCGACAAACCCTTTAACTGAGGATATCAAGATAAGGAAAGAAAAGAATATTCTTTTTTTATATACTTTTATTCGTTTTCCTCAATGTTGTTAAGAGTTAGATAAATTCAATTTCGCATTATTTTATTCGGTTCAACCAACATTTGGAGAAATAAGAATTCAGTGCTGGATATATTTGTTGAAGAGGGTTGATTAGATAAACATTCAATTTATATGGATATTTCTATTATATTGCCTATAATTTAATTTAGAAACTAGCTGAGCTCCGCGGTGCTACCCGCGCTTGTTATTGTATTAACAACAACCGCAGGTAACGCCGCGCGAAGGTAATCTAAATAGTAGCCTAAATTATTCCTTATATAATCAACTACCTGAAATTAAACGTCCCGTCAAAATCGGTCCAGCCGTTCCAGGGATTAGTCTAAACAACCAGACGGACAAAAATAAAAAATAAATTGACCTGACAACCTTTTATAATTCGGTGGAGCCGGCTGCACACATGAAAAAACATTACTCATGCGGCGTGACCTGACGTCATGCGGCGTTACCTCGCTCTGAGGCATTGATCGAAACATTGATGAAATGATCAGAGATAGATCAATGTTTCGTTATGACGTTGTCACGTTAAACTATCGTCCGTAAACAGACTTTACAGACAACCATTTTTTGAGGCAAGTTCCGTATACACTTTTAGTGAAAAGCTGTTAATTTGAAATTACAAATTGACACTTCAATTTTATTCATTTGTAGAGGTTTACGGGAGAATAAATAACTAACCTACGATCCAAACGAAATTGAAAATATCAACAAAGTATAATTGGATTCGCGAATCTATTTTGTTGTCATGGTATCATTCTCAAATAAATTTTATGGTTTTTTGTTTGTAAGTGAAACGGTAAATATTTTAGCATTCAATTATCTCGACGCGAAAAGATGTTTCATATCATTTTTTAAGAATTTTATGCTCGAAAGTCCCTTAGCTGAATCATCATCTTAGCCGAAGGACGTCCACTGTTGGACATAGGCCTCCATAACAACTGGTCCTGTGTTGCTCGTATCCAACGGTTTTCTACATCCTTCACCAGGTCACCTTGTAGAGTTTCCAGTACGTGGTCGCTACTCCAGAACATTGTGACACCATCGGTCGTCTTGTCTGCGAGCAATGTGCCCACTGCCACTTAAGTCTGGAAATTTTCCGAGCAATGGCAGGGTTCTTGGTTCATCATCATACAAAGGTAGTAGAGCCACGCTGATTTCAGCACGAACGGCCGGCTCGACCGGGGCGGTACTGCCCTCGCACAGAAAATCAACGTAAAATGACAGCGTTCGTGCTGTCGTGTTTCGTTGGTGAGTGCGAGACCGGAGGCCCAAATAGTCTAGTCAACAAGTTCTTGTTGACTAGACTAAAAGATGCAGAAGCATCACTAGGCCGCCATGGTGTGGGTCGCCATGCTGCATTGTCTGCATTCGCAATGAGTATGGTGGCCACCACTCTTGGATTTTGCTTATGCTTTCCATCAGGCAGAGTAGAGTCATTTTGGCTGGCAATATAAAAAAAAAATTTGATTATATGAGTGCTGAACACAGTTGAACAGTGTCTATCATGGGCGTCGCCAAGGGGGGGCAAGTGGGGGCAGCTGCCCCCCCCCTAGGGATTTGAATTGATGCAGATTTGATTTTAAAGAAACATATTAAGCATGGAAAAAATAATGCCAGCTATCAATCAATCGAAACTCGAAATCAGCCTAACAGATCTACGCTCAGAAATTATTAATACCACAAGACCATATTTTTTATAACTAACTATAGCACAAAAATATTAAATAATAGGTTAAAGTGTTCTCTGTCCAAATGATACAATGTCCTACACAAAAACAGGTATATATCGCTAGTCCGACAAAAATTATTGTCATAATCGTTTTTTTCTATTGGTATTCTCAACTTTCGAGCATAGGACCTGGATAATGTACTACGCAATTTGTAAGTAAATAACGCGATTCGAAAAAGTGCCTTCCAACTCCACGTGGCTGGTTCCAGAATTTCATTCATTCTTGGAACAATTTTTATAACCAGCAATAAAAGCTTGGCTAAGAGGCACGATGAGGGAAGATCGTCTTAATGGTCTGGTCCTGATGAGTTCATATAAAAATTAAAAAAAAAACATCTCGTCGTCTCTCGTTTTTTTTTATGTATGACCCTGCCAAAATGTCTCTACTCTGCCTGATGGAAAGCATAAGCAGTATCCAAGAGTGGTGGTCACCATATTCATTGCGAATACAGAAAATGCAACAATTCAGCATGGTGACCCACCATGGCGGCCTAGTGATGCTTCTGCATCATTAGGCCTCCAGTCTCACACTCACCAACGAAACACGGCAGCATGAACGCTATCATTTTACGTCGATCTTCTGTGCGAGGATAGTACCGCCCCGGTCGAGCCGGCCCGTTCGTGCTAAAATCAACGTGGCTCATCTGTACCTGTACGTTGTCAGCCAACTGCCGTCCACTACTTAATGAAAGCCTCCCCCAAAGAGCGAAAACCATCCCGGTCTTGGTCAGTCCGCATCCATTCACTGCTAGCTATTTTCTTAAAGTCGTCGGTCCATCGTGCCGCAGGGCATCTTACACTACGTTTGCCTAATCGTGGTCTCCACTCTAACACTTGTCGGCTTCCGCTTTCACTTCAGCGTGCTGATCCTCCATGCGATATCGGTTACTCTAGTTCTCTATTGAACTTCATCACACGCTCCATCGCACACTGAGCGACTTTAAACTTGTGGACCAGTCCAACGGTGAGTGTATACGTCTCAGCTCCATATGTATGTCTTTACTGACAGGACGCACTGGTTAAAAGCCTTGGCTTTCAGTGATCGGGATCGACAACTGGAAGATATGAAGAAGCTTCTCAAATGCTGCTCAGTATAAACGAATTCTATCGGCCTCCCAATCGAAGTTGTGCCGGCCTAGTTGGATAATTTTGCCAAGATTGACGTATTTGTTAACAAACTCGATAGTAACGCCATTTACGGCCATGGAATTCCGAGATACATGCATATTATGCATGATTTTGGTCTTGCATGATGTTCATCCGAAGTCCCACTCGTTTCGAAGAATCGTCGAAACTGTTGAGCGTTTCGAGATCATACAGAGACTCTGCCAGGTTCTCAATGTCGTCTACAAATCGCAAGTGTGAGATATATTTACCGCTAATATTGATTCCCCGTCTGTTGTCTTGATGTCTTGAAGACATCTTCCATTTTGATTATTTATTGATTTGTTTTAATTATACTACTATACACTTCTAAACCATGCGAATGCTGAATGCTGATTGGTTGGCAGTTTTTTTTATTGCTTATCTTCACACGGCAAATTATGGTTCTCTTTCACATTGAAATGCACTTGTCTCAAATTATTTTAAGTAACTGTTTATTTACTTTGACAGTCACGAATTATGATTAATTATCTTTTCAATGCTTTTAATTGAAAATTAATAACATTTATTAATGGCTGATTGATCAAGTTTCCCTTGAACGGTTACAAAATGTCACGTGTTTGACTTCAGCCACTAATTCCGTTATTGGTTGATTGTCTCTAGCTGATCCGGCGAACTTCGTACCGCCATATTTATGACCCACGTAACATCGTTTACGTTTTTGTGAATCTAAACCATTCCCAGATCCCCTTGAACACACACAAAAAAATTCATCAAAATTGGTCCAGTCGTTTAGGAGGAGTTCAGTCACATACACACGCACACAAGAAATATATATATTAAGATGATCGTTCCTCCTCTTATCTCATTACAAAATTCACTCCATAAACGAAAATAAATGAACGCATTATGTCTGAAATCATTTTATTATTTAAAAAATACAGAATGCTATCTTATTAATACCTAAAGTACTTATATTGCTGACACTCCAAATTCAGAATAGGCTATTGTAGACTTTCACAAGTATTTACCTTTTTTCCTTTCTTTGCATACAAGTTTTGACTAGTTTTTATTACTTTTTTACTTATTTAAAAGTACTCCAAAGTACCTATCTACTTCCCAAAAACATAAATATATCCTTTATCTCAAAACTAGCATAGACAACAACTAAAACTTAAAATAAGAATAAAATCTAATATAACATGCAAAAAAATTGAATCACATTCTTAATTCAAATAATTAAAGATATTCAAACTTTTTGGTATGCATTTTTTTTCATAAAGGAACACTTTCCGTAACCGTTGCAGTAAACACCGGGCGAGATCGGACTGTTCGACATATACCCGGACTCATTGCCACTGCCAACAAACCTAGAAAAGAAATCAACCGATAATTTTTTTTACGAAATATTAACCATTCATTGACTGTTTAAAATCAATTCGTCATCTTCATTTAATCAATTATTCTTCTAACAAAAAAGGTAAATTAATCTTGCTGATCACAAAAAATAGAATTGACATAAATACAATGTTGCCTTAAAAGTAAAGAAAAAGCAAAAAGTAATGATAGCAAAATCATCTGAATATTGAATAATTTCAAATTTGGAACGCGCCATTTCACCCAATCAGCTCGACGCGATCGGAATTCAATTTGAAGATAATGTAACGTAGTTAAGGGTTCAGACACATTGTATACGACTTACATTTGGGTTGAATATTAAGTTACCATAACGATAATATTATTGATTAATAATTAGGTCTTTACCTATGAAATTGCCGTTTTGTATGCAATAAGTGAAAGTACTTTTTTTTTTCAAACTTTTTTATTTCTGTTATTCGAAGTAATCACCCATGCAATCGACGCATCTTTGCCAACGCATTGGCAGTTTATTGATGCCCTTCTTGTAAAAATCAACTTGACGGGAGGCAACAAACTCTTCAAAGGCATTTTGTACTGCCTCTCGGGAATTGAAATACAAAACGGCAATTTCATAGGTAAAGACCTATTATATTTCAAAGTACTCTTTATCGAATAACAATAATATGAACTTTCGTTATGACAGCATTCAAATAATAGGTCTTTACCTATGAAATTGCAGTTTTGTATGCAATAAGTGAAAGTACTTATTTTTTCAAACTTTTTTATTTCTGTTATTCGAAGTAATCACCCATGCAATCGACGCATCTTTGCCAACTTCAGTTCAGACAACATCATTTGGTACAGTTCGCAACAGACAGTCTCCAAGCTGCAAGAGCTGGGGTTGGAAGCTCTCCCTCATCCGCCATACTCACCAGACCTTGCACCTACCGACTATTACTTTTTCCAAAATTTAGACAACTTTTTAGTGAGTAAAAAATTCAATTCCCGAGAGGCAGTACAAAATGCCTTTGAAGAGTTTGTTGCCTCCCGTCCAGCTGATTTTTACAAGAAGGGCATCAATAAACTGCCAATCGTTGGCAAAGATGCGTCGATTGCATGGGTGATTACTTCGAATAACAGAAATAAAAAAGTTTGCAAAAATAAGTACTTTCACTTATTGCATACAAAACGGCAATTTCATAGATATAATCTTCATCTCCAAATTATTCAAAGATCAAAAGGTTGGCTTCACATACAAGATTCATTTGACATTCATATTTCAAACCATACCGTTCTCATACTCTCCGCAAAATGTAATGTTGCTAAACGACCATATTCTGTAATATATTCGTATGTAAAGGACCATAAACAAATATATATTATGCCACATCCCATCTTATATTTTAGCATTTAAATCTTCATTCGCAAATACACACATCAAAAGTGTCTAGGGATCAAACATTTTTATGCGGATTTCTTGAGATTGCTCCTGCTCAGTCGCCAGACTTGAACCCGATTGAGCATGCATGGGATGTGCTACAGAGAAGAGCTCTGCCGAATATGGAGGGTATCCAGTCGCAAGAAGACCTTTTTTTGTTGTTGCATCGAACATGGGCGGCCATTCCACAGCGTGATTTGGATGAACTCATTTTGAGTATGCCAAACCGATGTTCTTGTGTTTTGTACGGCCCGCCAAAATGACTCTACTCTGCCTGATGGAAAGCATAAGCAGAATCCAAGAGTATTGGTCGCCATACTCACTGCGAATGCAGACAATGCAGTATGGCGACCCACACCATGGCGGCCTAGTGATGCTGCTGCATCTTTTAGTCTAGTCAACAAGTATGGAACTTGTTGACTAGACTATTTGGGCCTCCGGTCTCGCACTCACCAACGAAACACGACAGCACGAACGTGGTCATTTTACGTTGATTTTCTGTGCGAGGGTAGTACCGCCCCGGTCGAGCCGGCCCATTCGTGCTGAAATCAGTGTGGCTCTACTACCTCTACGCGGTAGAAACACGGATTATTAATTGTTTAAGTTACCTAATAAAATTTTAAAGAAAACTGTTATTTCAGTCTTTTTTTCGAACTTTAATGTTAGTGGTTCAAATGTCAAAAATCCTTTTATTAGGAAAATGGCAAATTTCTTTATTAATGCAAAGGTGACTTGGTTTATCGTTACTGTGACAAACGAAAACACTTTATTTGATGAATCCTTAAAGAAAATTTTAATTAATATCAATCAGGAGAAAAGTTATTGCAAAAATATATATTGATCCCTAGACACATATGTTGATCCCTAGACACTTTTGATGTGTGTATATTATACCTACTAGCTGCCCCCGGGCCCTCCTTTGCGTCTCCTATTGCCCGTAGCGTGATAATTTTCCCCCGTTTTTTAAACATTCTTCATTGGTGCTTCGCTCCTATTTGTCTTAACGTGATAATATATAGCCTTTAGCCTTCCTCGATAAATGGGCTAACACTACTTCCTGAGATTAGCGTGTTCAAGCAAACAAACAAACTCTTCAGCTTTATATATTAGTATAGATACATCAATGTGACAAGTGCCTTAAATAACAAACCGAATAATTTTGCTTCCAAAGCGACTGAGGTATTTTAAAGAAAAAAGTTCGCATAGGCACACGCTAGCGGTTTTCTGGTTGCGTTCGGATACCGTTTAGAGATTCTTTAAAAAGTTGGAGTACCCTGCCGACTCGGGTGTTGGCGGTGTGAAGACCGTAGAAGATATCTTGTTGGATGTATTCGAACGCTGGAAGAAAATAACGTTAACTTTCTTTTTAATTGTAGTAGACATTATGTCCTTTGTAAGGTTGGGTGCTTAACATGGAAAATAGTTTTAATCATATTTGCTTGACACTTTATTCATACACCGTTTCCTAATCTGGGCTGACAAACTCTTCCCTGTTGATAATTCTAAACTACAATGCTTTTGAGTCACTTTATCATCATTATCGTCATCAGCCTATCGCAGTCCACTGCTGAACATAGACTCCCAATAGCTGCAATGCAATTGCATTCCAATTTGAGCTTATCTTCTAGATTTTAACCGACTTCAAAAAAAGGAGGAGGTTCTCAATTCGACTGTATTTTTTTATGTTTGTTACCTCATAACTTTCGACCGGGGGAAGCGATTTTGATGATTCTGTATATATCTTTATTTGAAAGCTGGTGCTTCCCGAATGGTCCTATTTAAATTTGGTTCAGATTGAAGTC